>JAYKKT010000079.1:24190000-25390000 GCA_036023115.1 Brasenia schreberi | reverse complement strand
TTATATATCAATTAATATCCACCACAATATCTAATATCTGATGTGTTAGGTGACATGGCTCAGCAAAGTTGCAAACCTTATGTCAAAGTGTCAAAACTGAAAATGACAGGGTATTTTTTGTGAAACTTTTTCTAATTTTTATATATTATTTTATATAATGTGATTATTTTATGAAGAAAAAATATTTTCTTCAATAGTTAATTGATTAATGAAGTAAGTATCAGTTAGTCAATATTCATGAAGGTTCCTGGTGACACAGCACTACAGAACAATTATAATCGTGAGTAGTGAGTGAGCAAGGATGTCAACTGTCAATGTGCGAAAGACAGATTTCGAGGAGACATTTAACCAAAACAAAATGTTGCGAAGACAATTCAAAGGAGATATTAAACAAAGCCAAATACAGATGATGCTTCACAGAGTGCAAAGTGAAGTAGAAAGCTCACTTTTCTTGTCCTCATGCTCTGTTGTTGTATCTCAATCTTTCCATATGTGGGCTTCTCTATACTTGATCCTCGGTACTGGAGTGGAGTATGTTCAGTTCCAGAATTTGCTGCAATTAAGGGAGATCTGGGTGCTTGTATAGCATTCAAATCATTTGTATGTTGAGATTTTAAAAAACTAGGACCTTCAATGCTCCCTCTTCGAGAGAGTGGTGGGATGTTTTCGAACTTGACTTTTGGTTTCTCAGAGGGTGATTTAATTTCCTTTACTTTCTGTGCCAGGACAATGGTTTCCCCTTCCTTCTTTGCTAATGCCTTCTTGAGGCATTCCACCTGCAAAACAAGTCATCCACACGTAAAAACTTCATATACAAAACAGCCTATGTAACACGAAACTACACCATGAGTAACAAAAAAAAAATGTCCAATGTGAAACCATCAACTAGAACGTACCTGTTCTCTAAGCTCTCGAATGTCACCACTTTCCTTATTTACACGAGCAGTACCAAGTTCAACAGCAGAAACCCTCTCTGCGAATTTTAATGTGCTGATGGTTTCTAAATAAGAATCTGCTTCTGGACTCACATGGGCAAACATCAAAGTTTTTGCTTGGCCACCTGTAACACATTTTGTCAAAGGATTATATGATTACCTGAAGTTGATGACTGGAATAAGTTATTAAAGCAATAAGATTTCAACACAACCTAAGGAATCTTGTAGCAACTGCGTCAGCTTGCTGTTTCTGTAAGGCACGTGTGAGCTCTTCTGAGCCAATGCAGCTATTACATCTCCAAGACAAGAAAGGGATCTGTTGATATGCTGTGCTTCCTTCAACCTCTCCCCTGTAGCTTCTGATTTGTCCACTCTCTCACTCCCGGCAAGGTCCACCAAGTGCAGACAGCTTCTAATGACACTTCCAGACGTATCAACGCCTTGCACATGCACAGTCAAGACACTAGAGAAATATCAACATGTTAGTAGCAGTACAATCATCACCACTGGATGAAAGGATTAAAAGAAAAAAATAAAACTCAGACAAGAAGCTACCTATGTGAACGGCTACTATGGTTATTCATGGCAGTTGAACTGACAGCACGATTCTTCTGTCCCAAATTCATCAGGTTGCGTATGTCTGATGAAGATTGAACAAGGTGTAGAGAAGCATCTGGTACACTCAACCCATTGTTTGTAGAGCTCCGGACTTCTAATGTGTTTAGAATTAAAGAAATAAACTAAGCTATGACAAAATGAAAATGTACATAAGAAGAAATCAGAAAAAGTGTGACGGTGGAAGCTAGATAGATTGTATAAAGGATATTTTGTATTTGAAGGCTCCAATGTGAGTAGATCCCTTATTTGCTCATTATATATCTCGACCATCTGCACTTGAACCTCATATTTCATATAGTCCTTCCTACCTTGAGATATCTTAAACAGATCATCCAGAGCATTATAATTGATCCCCAGATTATTTGTCAATCCCTTTGAATCTCCATACTATAGGTGCATAACCAAGAAAATATAAAAATGTTAGATATTTCAAAAAGATAACAATGAACAATAAAGTCAATAGTAAATAACATGAACCCTAAAAAAATATATACCATCGTATATGTTTTCCCTGATCCAGTTTGTCCATAAGCGAAAATGCAAACATTGTAACCATCCATCACTGACCTGATCAGAGGCTGAGTGTCCATATACACTTCATCTGTTAGTCATAAAGGTTACAAGTCATCATAATACAGATATGTTGAGGGACAGCAAAAGGTGGTGGGAGCAAGCACAGAGATGGAAGGACCTTGTGTTGAAGAAGGACCAAAGACCTTGTTGAACTGGAAAGTTTTTGGGGGATCCTTTTGCTGCTTTAGAGGATTTGCAATTGTAAGCGACCCATCTTCTCCAATGAAATCAACTGTTGAACAGCTATCTTCAAATAAAGGCCTAATTCTGCAATAAACTCGTATATTGCCTGCAATTGAAGCCATTCAGTAGGCATCTTTATATTTTAGGGGATTATTTGAGAATCATGATAGATATTCACCTTTCAGATCCTGGAGCATGTTATAAAGACTCCTGTTTTCTTTTACAACTCGATGATAACCAAGAGCAGCAGTTGAAAGTCCCTGCACCTCACTTCCTACAGTGGATACAGTAAACATGAATCTGTGGTTGATTCAAATTCAAGAAAATGACATGACAAGCTCCTCTTCATGTCAACCAACTAACAGTAAAGAATGAATCAGACAATCTGATTCCATTTCCACAATGTCATTACCCATTCCTTTTCATATCAACCAATTCACAGTGAACAAGAGAACCTGATTGATCAGATAAAAAAGCAACCAAAGCATAAAAAAAATTACCTACATCACAATCATTAGGTTTCAATCCAATATTGACCTAACTCGATAAAGAATCTTATTACATGTCAAGGCAGTCAAAAACACCACAAGCACCTTGGCTAGACTAGGATCAAATAGCTATTAGTATTTTAAATGCGAATGCACACAGGCATGCATACACAGAAGTCTCAATCAATCACATAAATGAACAAGTTTGAGACAAAATTCATGGAAAACATAAATGCATGGCAAATTTTCCCAAAGAATTATATGCATACGCATCAGCATGAACCCCCTAACTTTATCCATTATTGATTTCAATAAATAAGGACATTATAACCAGGTGACTTTTTTGTCGCATAATTATGTTGCAACTTACCTAAACGAATTAGATCACCCTGAATTTGAGAGTGCAAAATACCAAAGTCAATTCTTGTCTTCAGCAACAGTTTCCTGAGGTCCTACAAGAGAAAGAAAAGAACAATTTACTCACCTAATTCTCTACATTTCATATTCTGTCCAATTACATAAATTTCAGATACCTAGCATAAGAAATTCATTGTAAGCTAAATTTGTCTAAAGAACAAAAATAGATAGTATTATCATGAAACAGTGAAAAACAAAAGCAGATAATAAATATTTGTATCCTTCAAAATAATATGGAAAGTATTAAAAGAGGTAGAGGATGACCACAAAAGTATTGGAAAGAAACAATAAAGAATGATCTAGCTTATTGGGAGTTAACTGCTAACATGGCACACGATAGGGATCTGTGGAAACAAAGAATCCATGTAGCCGACCCCGTTTAGTATGGGAAAAGGCTTAGTTGTTGTTGTTGTTGTTTGTTTTCAAAATACTACACAAATAGCATTTCCATAATGTCGTAAATTTAAACATCAGGAAAGGACACAGTCTCATTTGCTGATATTTGAGATGTATCGAAAACAAATCAGACTAATGGATCGAAAACATTAGAATGCCACAGTTTTTAACTTCATCTTCAAAGGAGCCTATCAATGACACTAATATTTGAGATGTACCATTGTGCCAAAGGAACTGAAAAGACTACATATAAAGGTGAAGGAAAAATACATTAATAGGGTTAGAAAGTTACTGACATTGTCCGATTGAAAAAGTATGCATTCACAGTCTCATTTGCACGTTATGGTAACTGATGCTACGGCTACAGAGTCTAAACTTTGCAATTTAACTTCAAATTGTAAAACAAAGGGTGATATGTTATTAATTTAGCAGAACAGAATATTGCAATTTCTATTTGTCACAGAGGAATTAAGACAAGACACTGGCCGAAGTAACCATAACAGGACATCACTGTACATGTGCAGAAACTCTCTGACGTGTGTTGAGGAAATCAAGAGGATGAAAGGGTGAACGTACACAGAGGAATTCATCTGTGTGTGTTAAACATAAGATGGTTAGGATGAAGATAACATATAGAGATAAGACAGTAGGTAAATATATAATTTAGGTTTTCTATATCTGCTAGTGTAACTCTGCCCATGTAAGGGATCACCCTTACATGGCCGGTCCCAAGCCCGGATAAAGGAGGAGGGTGGCGTTAGGCTTCCGACAGCTAGCGTAAAACTTTGTCGGACTTAACATGGATTCTACAAAAAAACAAATAATTCATGTAGTCGACCCCATCTAGTATGGGAAAAGGCTTAGTTGTTGTTGTTGTTGTAGTTGTAGTAGATGGAAAAAATGAAAACAAGATAGTTACATGAGGACCAATTTAAGGGCCACAAAATAAAAGAAAGATTTTCAAAGTCCAAAGATTCTCACTTTGGTTTCTTTTTCCTGTGCTTCCAGGAGAGACATATGCGTACAGCTTCCTTTATCTAGGCATGATCTGCAACCCTAGAAACAAGGAACAAGTTATATCTCATAATATCTACAGCTACAAAAAATATTGATCGCAACAGACCAACATCAAAACGGGTCCAACGCAATGACAAACAAAAGCTTTTACATCCACGAACAGCATATGATTAGATTTCTCGGGATTCAGGCCAGTACTGGATAATCTGTTGGTCATCACGTTAATCAAAACAACTAGCAGATAGTCTTCATTACCTTTACATCTAATCTTTCAAATCAGATTTGGATGTATTTCTTGAAAAACACGGGAAAATGATTCTTTTTACACCATCATTCTGATTGATGATTGAAATTATTTAGCAGTTTATATAGACCTTCAAGAAAAACCATGTCACACCATACGTTCATATGGTAGACTAATTTCGGTATATCTATCTCGAAACCACATAGAGATGCCACAATTACTGGCTTAACATTCATATGCTCTACTCGATCCAAACCACTTCTCTATGTTGGCGAGTAGGTACCTGGTTGTACTGCAGTCATAGTGGATAGCTAATAACTTAGATTTATAAAAACAGTTTATGGATTGCTTGGAATATTTAAGGGGGAAAAAGTCAGAAGTTAAGCATATGCGAGTGTCTACCTTATAAGCTTCAGCTGCACGTAGAACACTTGATGTTGCGCTGGTCAAGCTTGTCGAGGAGTGTTCCTTCGTCACTGTTTGCTCTTTAAGAAATTCCTCCAACTATAAATAGGTAGAATGACAAAGAGAAACAACATATCACTTAGACAAAACTATATTTCTCGAATTGAGTGTTGTGATATGTTAAATCTTTGCTTTGTCTTATGTTCTTTTTCGCACTTTAGGGATTAAACACATCTCTTACATCAGATATCCTGCAAACTTCTGTAAAGTCTGCTTTAAATAATTTTCCGTATTTTCACGATTTCTTTTCTCAACAAACAACTCATGTCTCATTTCCATCATTTAAGCATATATTATGGTGATCATCTCCAGTGAGTCAGTGACCAATGGTGCGTTGCTCCTTCAACTGCACCAACTTGGAAAGAACTCACGACCCATAGGAAGAATTTTGTTTTTGTCCATTTATTTTGATATCATCAATCTCAAATGCATTGCAAGGATCTTATCTAGAGAGGCTTTCTGTAGGACAAAATGTATTCACCACTAAAATTTGCAACACGTCAAACTTATGAGTTCCTCGATTATCGTCATTTTGATTCATAAGTATCTGTTCGGGTTCCGTAAAACCCAGTGCTTTCATGCGTGAAGAATTATGACACATAACTTTCCCTCAGAACATGGAACATTTCTGGAAACAACAAAGTCTAGGCTACTTCACTCACAAGAGGGAAATTGTTTGAGCTTTTCTTTATTAGGTGATTGAAGATCAGCTGAGTGATCAACCTGCTAATATCCTGCAAGAGGGAAGGAAAGGAAAACAGCATTGAGCAATCAAAATCAACTTTCAGCAATGCAAGGGTCAGAACATATCAAACAACAAACTGAAGAACACAAATCCACGAACAGCAAAACATGTCGATCTCATTAGACTCGCAAAAGAAGTGTAAGCTTAAACGGATTCTCACCTTATTTTCGAGGATCGCGGAATGAAAGATTCTTTGGTCAATATTTTCCTTTGCATTAAATAGTAGCTCAGTAACTTGTTTCAGAATTGAATTCGTGGAGTCAAAATCTTCACAAAAAGAGTGAAAAGAAAAGACTTTGTCATTAACCTGTCAACCATACTGGGAACTCATTCTGTAGATCGCCTATGAGTACCTTCGTCATCAAATAGACCCTTCCTGTCCTGGTTTCTGTGCTTGTCGTTTGGATATGACAAATCCAACCTTCTGCAGGGAAGTGTGGACTCCGGGAGCTTTTCATCGACATGAGCCCTTCTACCTGAATGCGGCACCATAGGAGACCGTCCAGTCCCTGCATATTTCCACGACCCGCTCCCTCCACACTTTATCCACTCATGGTATGATTTGAGAGCTAGGATGCAATCCACGATCTTCCCAGTGGATCCTATGGCTTCCAACGTTCCCTGAAACAGAAAGAACAATAAAGAACCCGTACAACAACTATCATCACACCGACATCCATATTGTACAGATGTTCAGAAGGAAAATCGCAGTACCCTTTCGAGAACAGATGCATCAAAAGATGGCAACTTCATCTCCTCAACAGCTTTTATAAAATTCCTTAAGTTCTCAAAGTATTGATACGCCGGTAATGGTGTTTTCTCCAACTCTGATGTAATGGAAGCCGAATAGCTCTCGACAACCTGTCAATAATGCCCAAAATCACAATCACAGAAAACCACAAACTGGCAATAAACCGTAGATGCCAATCGTTCGAACAACAGAAATGAAAGTAAGGAAGATCCAAAGCCGTCACGCGAGGAATAGCACAGTAGTGAACAATATAACAAGCCGAAAACACCCATAGAAACTAGCCAAAAATTCAAGAAACCTTAGGAACAGCTCCTGGCTTGATCTTGTTGATGACATTGCAGAGAACCAATCCGTTTCTGAGGCAAGAGAGGAACTCTTCCTCGGACGGCTGCGGCGAAAGCTTCACCGACCCTCCGAGGATGGTACGCAGCCACGCCGCTGCCTGAAACCTCCTCGCAGCTAAAGAAGACATCAAGAAATCAATAATGAAAGTTTCTCTTGTTTTTAACAAATATTTCCAAAAGAAGACTGCCTCAGACAGATATAAACACACACACACGGGAGAGAGAGAGAGAGAGAGAGACCGGCTTCCTCAGCCTTCCTTGATGCCAGATTGAGGGAGAGATCCTCCATTGAAGCTCTCTGGAAATTCTCTAGCTACAGAAGTTTCTGCCACCTGAGCTTGTTTGTGTAAGCTTTCAGGGTTCGGTGTAACGTTCGAGTTGGATGTTTTCGAATTCAAACAGGTGGGGCAGGGCGGGAGAAGCGATTGTAGCCGTCGATTGTGCAGTTGCGAAAGACGCGTGTGGACGGTGGAGATGCTTTTCTGCCTGTAACGGATCCCCAGGGGAATATTGTTCAGTATTAATAAATTATTGGAATCTATCCGGGCTCTTAGTTCTTGAACCGGTTCCAGTTTCTCCGATTCGTATCGGCCATATGTCTGTCTCGGCGAGTCCAATCATGAGAGCAAGCTTCTAAATATGGACTTATGGATCCATTCTTTGGTGGAATAGGACTCTTTTCACAAGTACGTGCAGCGTCATCCCATGGCATGGGATACCCAATCGGCATCACGGCATGACTCGACACCCATGTCTCGCTCCAAGGTAAATTTAAATGTTCTAAGCATGCCACCGGAGGCTCTTTCAGAGTCGGCTGATTCGGCTCAAACCAGTTTAAGTCGTATCCTGACTCACTCTCTGGGTTCAACATGGACATGGCCCAATGAAGTTGGACATGGCCCTGGTCAGCTCCTATGATTCCGAAAAGAGACGAGTTGCCACCGATTTCATTGCAATGGCAATGAAGGCTTGCCTTGGCTCGTTAATCATCCTCACAAGGCAAGGTTATACCACACAACTTCACACGAGAAGCTTGACGAGTCCTCCACCTTCTCAACACAGTGATTAGAGTAATGCTTTCATACTGAGAGGCATTGGTTGGACTACAATAGTAGGTAAAAACAAGCCGAAAGCCCAGAATTTCGACCAGCAGCAAGATTGAATGAACAAAGCATCGGTCCAATTCTTTGGCACGACAGGCTTGAACCAGACGTAGCTCGGATCAGCTTCCTCACATGGCTTCTGTAGTTGAGCCCTCATATGATATTAAGAAAACATGCTAAGTCAGCACCCGGAGAGTTAGCTTACGTCGGGATCTCCGGCTCCCTCCCTCGCTGCAGGTGGCCAGTTCAATTCCCGGGGGATGAATGCATGTGTGCTTCAGCCTCGTTGCAACCACAAATAAAATAAAACGCTAATGAGAATGCAAATCCCCTCAATATCTCGGGAGGTTCTTTTTTCTTTTGAGAACATCGAGGGGTTCACTTGCATTCAGAGATTACATTACAGAACTATAATTAAACTTGGAGAGCAAGAACTTCATTTTTCAATCAAAATTATACCATATATACACTTCAGCTCATCTGGTTTGCGAGGGTTCAGCTTAGACGAGGGAATGAACACCCCAACAGCCTTGTAGCAAAGAAAGCCCTAACACAACTTGCTTACCTACTCGAACAATCATAAACCAGAGGCGGTATAACCTAAGATCAGATAATAGTCCATATTTCTTTCATTTAAAATGAAGAACGGTATGGAAAGCAGCTAAAGTTATCGTACTACTACTAATACACGATACACAAAAAATGATTCAGAGCTGAAAGCGAAAATAAAATTGCGAAGCATAGCAAATAACAGTTGTGACACGACACACAATTGCTGCAACATGGCACCAGATCAGCCGGAATCAGAACGAGGGTGTCCAGCTGATATTCAGCAACAGAAGCACTTTCACAGTGTTGAGCGACAGAAGCAGAAGATGTTTGAGTTGCAAGGGGATCGTCCAAGTTTATACCCGTGGTGCTGAAATAGAAAGTGAGACACAAATGAGCAAAATATACCGAACACAAAATCAAATAATAACAATATATTATTATAATGCTGATGATTAGTAGTAGTAGTATTACTATTATTGTTATTACTATTAAGAAGAAGATAAAACCGAGTAAACGAATGCCATAAATTGTAACTCAAGCATGTGCCCTACCTCCTCCCAGTGTGGCCTCAGGTAGTCGTTCAATCGAGTATTTATGCTGTGTAATATACATGATCGGGACTCCAGGGATCTGTTGATTGAGAAACAGAATCAGATAAGCTACCATCAGCCAGCAGTGTCAGCACAGCAAAATCAAACAGATCGACTGGACGCTAAAGAAGACTAACCAAATAATGGAATGTCCGCACAACAGGCCCAAAAATGCCGAGTCCAGTCAGTTGCAGTACAACGGCAACTCTCAAGTAGGATACGGGGATTCAAATGCAATACTCAGACCAACATGACATTTGAACACAGATTATGTATTCATATTCGTAAAATTTTCATATGTACCTTGCGTATCCTCCTCTTCAAGTCTCTATCACAAGTCGCCACTAGGTAACATTTGTGCTGTTCACAAAAAACAAACATCAAGAAGTAATGCATTAGAAATTTAAACAAATACTGCTGACCCTGCATTATTTGATACTCGGTGGGGGGTACACTTCAAGGTGCATAGGGACCCAAACTTTGTCTTATTTTTATGAACAAAAGTGTGGTGTTCATAAATATAAAGCTACAGAACCTACAAGTTTTCTTGGACATAATGCAAATCCTCAAAATGGCGGGTCTCTCTCTCACACACACACACATACACACATGCATGCAGACACCCACACATAATTGGGCATCGCTCAGATTGATGAATGCAACCCAGGACTCTGAATATGTCAAGAAATGCCTCAGAAAAAAAATCTGCAATTAGTTATTTTTCAGAGTTAGGTATTAGATCAGACCATATGAAAGTTGTTCTTTAGCTAAAAGTATAACCAAAAGCAAGCCCCTTCTTGCATTAGGGTTCCATTCAGGGTTTCATGACAAACGAGATATTAGTTGAAACATGCAGTTTCCAGCTACAGAATGACCCTAAAAAAAGTTTAGACAATTAAAAACAAAATCGGCAATGACAGAGAAAAAAGAGAACTCAACATTACCCGAGTTACTCTATCAACATTGCAATCATCAGCATAAGTTCCTTTATGAATAAAAGGAAGCCTGTCAAATCTTGGATCCTTGGCGATCCTGTATAGTAGAAAAACTGCCTCAAGATCAGCTTGCCCAGCATACAACAGAACAGAGCTTCATATTTTAGGTACTAAAACACTCAACGGATGGTTAGCAGATAATAGTCGAATCACCTCAGGGCTACACGGTACTTCTGACCTAACTTTTCAAGCTCAGCCATCACACAGTTTGTAATACAAGGGGTACCTTAGATGATGGCAAACACAAATCATGTCAAGAATCAAAAGATGACATCAGTGAGCATTTGTGTGTCACACTCAACATAAGCAGACACACACACTCTAATTTAAAGAAAAGCAAGATCAAGAAATGCATGTCACAGTTAAGAAGTTCTATTTCATATTTTTGAGGAAACAGTACACATTAAACTTATCTTCAACTTACATTTTGCATAAAGGCATTGCATCCACCAAGTCGAGCTGCACAAAAGGAGGAAAACATCATACAGCCAGCTAAACAAAATTTGTGACAAAATTTGAAGGATATTTTATGAATAAAGTTTACCATAAGTTAAAGGGAGACATGTACAGAGCTATTAAATAAGTCACATCTGGTAAAAAATTAAGAAAAAATCATGCATGTTCCCCAATACAATTTGAGGCTAATGACAAGTAACTTGGACAGATAAATGATCGTATGGAACAGATTCTGAAGGTAGACTGTACACAATTGCACTTCTCAAGTTAAAGCCTTTGATGACAATTTAATCAAGATTAAGCAGGAAGACCTTGGTGACTGACTTCAGAAACATGATACAAATTCAACTAGAGCAAGCAAAGACAACCTCTTTATGCAAGAAATCCCAAGGGGGGAACTTCAGCCAAAGATCAGATTTCTTGGTTCTTTGAAGGGAACCATCGACGCAAACCACTATTATCCAGCAATGCAATAAAAAAAAAGGAGGTTAAAATGCCCCAGAAGATTTACTGTTGAGTTGACTAATAACAGAACACATAACAAACTTCTAAGCAGTAAACTTTGATAATAAGGAGGACTATGATGAAGAAAGCCCTTTAAGCCACCAACAACATGCCTCAGTTGTTTACTATTAAGACAGCACCAGACCAGATATGCTGAACGTAACAATTAAGCGCATCTAGATTTTAACCGATGAAAGGACCATGAATAAATGCATACTCACCTTGTTCTGAATGGAGAAATTTATAAAGTTGGTATCAACCAAAACCCTGTAAGGTGGCCCAAGTGCAGTATTATATGTGAAATAAAGCGCTGATGACACAGTTGGCCTGAAAAGAAATGGAAAAAACAGAACTCGTTAAAATGAACCTACAGGGAATGATAAATATAGCAAGTGGTGAACTGCGGTACTGAAGAATGAACTACAAAACCAGAGAAAGGAAAGTCTTTTCCAGCTACCACCGAGTCAAACATGACGTATTGAAATCAAAGAAGTAGACACGATCACCAATGCTATAAATTATATTTGAGGGTGCATTGGAAGGGTTTATATAAGGGTTTATTGACCAAACAGTATTCTGTAGTAAGATACTTCACCAAAAGAACCTAAAAGTTTTGAGAGAAAAAAGAATTGTCAAAATTAATGCACCGCCCACATAAACCATCAGCATAAAAATCATGATGGTGAAACAAAAACTGAATAATTCGCAGGAACATGGAGAGAGATAGAGAGAGAGAGAGAGAGAGAGAGAGAGAGAGAGAGAGAGAGAGAGAGAGAGAGAGAGAGAGAGAGAGAGAGAGAGACTTGCACATTTCTGGGGAGCTTTTCCTTTTGCGTATCCTTCTTGTTAGGGTTTAACACCTCTTCCTTGTGTCTACCACCCCCCAAAAAGAAAATCAGTATGTGGGCATCTTGACGCATTTACATCAAGGAAGAGAAGATATTAAATCATAAAGAAGATACTAAATCAGAAAAGGAGAAGTTAGTAAGCTGAATGATGAAAAAGAAACTCATTTCTTTAGCGCCTTCGAACTCAGAAGCTTCTTCTTAACCGCGAATTTCGGGGTTTTCTTTGATCGCCCCATCTTCTTAGTACTCAACCAACGCTCTAGGATGACTCGCGAGGATGCCCAATTGTCCAAACTCGTAGAGTGAATCTAACATGCTTCTCAGGCACCTCCTTCTCTTCGCCACCTCAACGCCATCGAGAGAGAGAGTCCCTGACAAGTATTTCTGCTCGAGAACTTCTCGTATAATATCTCAGCTTTTTGGAGTTACGAAACGAACGCAAGGTCTTCTGCAAAATATCGCCAAGTCTGTGAAGGTTCACATGGGCATCGACTGGAACCAAAGCATGATCTTGTTTTATTTGAAGTTAAATGTTAAAATAACGCAAGATGGAGCACATCACAAAGAAACGGAATAGGTGCACCCATAGTCGTTAGCTCACGGTAGGGCTCTCTGACGCCCATTCGTAGGTGGCGAGTTCAATTCCCCAAGGGGGTACTTGCGTGTGTTTAGGATTTGGCCTCCAAATGTAACCAAAAGGGGTAAAAAAAATGTAAAGGGACAGATATAGTTTTGCTTTTGAGATTTTAATTCGAGAGTTATTTCACACCGTTAAATTCTGCTAATTTTGGACATGACCTTCGAATTTGGTTCAAAACGCCCCTGAAATTACCAAATTAAATTTGTCTATTTTGTTTAAATTAAATTTTTATGTGAAACTGTAAGCACACGATACGTGATCGGATTTTATAAAAACAAAGAATCCACCATGCAACCGAGAAACTTTTCCACAGATGAGTTTTCTTTGTCGTAGGAAACGGACGAGAAAAACTCTGTTAGGATGCAAGTGCTTTGTCACTGGTACTGCGGTCTCACTATAAATGGTTTGTGAAACCAGGCCGGACCAGATCTACGGGTCAGACCAGTTGAACGACAAATTAGATCCAGTTCAATCCACACACTAAACCAACTTGAAAATGGACCAGTGCAGGACCATTAGACTGGCCAACCGAACTGGTTCATCAACAACCAGTCAGTTGGCCAGTCTATTATTTTATTTTATTTTATTGTTTAAATATAATTATTTTTTGATTTAAATGAGGTATCGAAGTCTCTACTTTATTTGGAGGTAGTTGATTGATTTCATATATTGAAGCAGTGCCATTTGATTCTTCTAGGGTTCTTTATTTTTTTTATCGTTCAATAAATAATATGTGACATATACTAAAATCATAAAAATACATATTCAATTGGTACCGGTTCAACCTTAATAAATCGACTCCAATAGAACCGCTTTTTAGTGAACCAGTGGCTTCCCTGTAGACCTCTTCGGTTATGGGTAAACCAAGACGAATAGGCAATCCCGGTTCCACCAAAACCTAGGACAAGAACTAAACCAGCCCCCTCCAGTTCCAACTTCAAAAGAATCCCCCTTCCAGTTTGATTCCACTCGTATCTGGAAAATGGTGGAAATTTTTAAACCGGAACCTTAAAACCGATGGTTCCAACCAACCAGTTCTGGTTTGGTTCTTCCACAGATGAAACAGAAACCAAACCGTGGGGTTCCCCAGACAGTCATTCTTCTCCCGGTTCATTGATTGATCCGGTTTCTTGAACATGCTTATTATACAAGGTCTGCATCAATCTTATGATGTAGATTATCATTCTTCCTGTGGCTAAACTGGCATCTATAAGGGTCATCATAACCTTATCTAGTTGAATCTCAAGAACCTCTTAGTGTGAGTGGCATTGTAATTTGGCATTTCAAATTTCAAATTTACAGTATGTTGCCATTAGACTTTGGAAGGTCATCAACATTTCTCTTACATTGTTTTCTTCTTGATGTCTGTTGTTGAGGTCGATCCTCCTTCGTTTCCCATTCAAATTTCCTTTCCTTCTAGCTTTCTTGATATCCACTCAATTGTGTCTGGATCGACAAAGCAGCAGCAACTCATTCTCTACTACAACATCACTTCCATCTTGCAAGAATCTCTTCCTCACTAGTAATGTTGAAGAGCTTCTATTGTGCAATATTTGTGGTCTCGAAAGGTGGCTTATCAGCGGACCTGACTCCTTTTCTTTCGGACATATCATCAACCAACAGATATAAACAATGCTGGTCATATGGTGTTGACTCAAGTAGGCCCCTGATCTTGCTGGCCATGTCTATCACTAATTACTGACTTTCTTTCAGTCAATGCGGTTGATTCATCTCTCACAACTATTGCATGGTACTTGGCCCTCTTGGAATAAATAGGTGTTTGTTGTGACCCTAGATTCTTCCACTGGTGACCCTTTGAATTTCTGAAGGGACTGGCTGAGAAACAATGTTAATAAAGCTCGTATTAAAAGTCTTGCCATTGCAAGATAAGCGGAACCGAAACTGTCAACTTTGCATTTGCCTCCAAGAACTGCAAACCTTGAACTCTGAGACTCCAAACGGTACATGGATTTGTTTTTGTAGACCAATTATTCTACTGCAATGAGAGCTTCTTCCATCCACGGATGCCGGCACTGTTTCGCAGCATCAGAGATAGAGAGCCATTTCCGCTGCCGCATGCTTTGTTCGGGCCATGAGTCAAGTTCCTCTTTCACAAGCAAAGCAAAGATCACTGCTTTACACAAGCCCTCAGGGTTAACCTTTTTATCTTGGTGTATCTTGCTCTGAAAATTATAGGAACCCACCAACTTCTGTGATGCAATAAAAGAAATGAATGAATTCGTTCTGGCCTCTCAACCTTGGGGATGAGTACAAGTAGAGTGCTGTTTAGATTTGGCTCGTCTCAAAAGACTTCATACTACAGATGTCACTGCCAACAACCCCCCAGCTACTATTGCTGCTTGAAACCCATCGATTCCTGGGGCACTATAGCGGGAGGCGAAGAGGGCCTTTTTAATTTCCTCCTCCCCCAGTGGTCTACTCAGCATCACGGCATCCTGCTCTTTCTGCCTAGGAAACCAACACTCGTAAGGGAGAGAGGAGGCACAAGAAAGAGTCGACGAATATGGATGATGAGAAAGGCTAATCAAATGGTAAGCATTGTATTGTTTATTGCTGCAAAAGTGATCCATCGCAATACAAGATGAAGCAGTCATGAATTATTTCATGTTATTCAAAAAGCCCCTCATGCAAAAGGTTTTATTCAACGTAAAAAGACGGGAATCAGTAATTTGATGAAAAGATTCATGGTTTACTATACATGAAGAAGTTTAAGTTTTACGGTACCACTCTTAAAGAGATGAATTTCAACTTCACATTAGAATCTTCAAAATTCATCATTATAAATCAGTATGCGTGAAGAGATTCCATACTTTACTTTTTACTGATCATGCCCACAATAGACAGGCACAAACGGGATACGGTAACATAGCATGCAAAACCAAAGCACGCATAAGTGCAACAAGAAATTGCTTTTGAAGAAGTTATGGGCAGTAAGCCAATTGATATAACATTTCACGATATGACCATCTTCACAATGCACAAAGACTCAAAAGGCCCACGCACATACTTTATAGGACCAAGTATGACCCTCAAGTTACGGGAAGAGACCTTTCATCCTGATACATATAAAAACACAAACTTCCATTTTCTTTTGGAGGAAAGCAAACTAGAGAAATAGAACATAGTTTAAAAGGTTAAAAAATGCGTAAGAAATTAAGAGTAGACAAATGCATGTTAAATTGGATCCTCATGGTAAATAAATGGGTATTTAGAACTTTTAAAAACACAAAGTTTTAAGAGTTCTATTTTTGAATGGTCTAAAGAAAAAATAGGGACTGACTGGCAAAAGGAGGACATATCTTATTAACATCAGGTATTGAAATGCCATTTCTTTTCTGAAGATTTATAAAAAGCATAGAGCTGTTGAGCTTCAGCGTTTAATATTCTTCCCCGAGACACAAAGAGCACATGCACCACACTCACATTCGTGACATATTGACTCATAACTTGAACAGACAACAAGCAGAAACTGCTACGCAGTTACGAAGTCGAAGCATATGGCTACTTATCGTTCACGATTTAAGAATCTCTCGTACAGTTCAAATTTCCATTGAAGCAACAGATAAGCAGTAGCACATTACAGAAAGCATGGAAAAACATTACCGTATAAACATCAAAACACAAAAAGGTTAACAACCAATGAGAGACATAAAAAAGTGCAGGCAAGTTTAAAACAAGGAGTCATCACCGTTATATCTCTGCAGACCCCAGCTTCTTCCAGTGCCTCTCGTCGGGCTGCCTCATCCATCTCTTCATCATTTTCCCAGCCACCCTGAAAAAGCATTTGAACCCAAAAGCATACTAGTCATGGTCATAATGGCTTTTTAGTGCCTAATAGCAGTAAGACCTAAATGGGTGCACAATTAGAGTCTTCAGATCCATGCACATGCAGATACATGAGTTTGCTGAAGGTTGATATTCGACACACAAAGATGCACAACATTACCATACATTCTCATATGATACATGGAACTCAGACCAAACCATAAAGCCAAATAATTATAAAGCGAAAGCTGATTTTAAGAGAATTTTAAGATTACAAAATCAACATGCATAATGATTGTTAAGAGAAAACAAGTGACAGAGGACAAAGTGAAGCATGAAAAATGAGATCATTTGGAGTGCCAAATTACAACAACAACAACTAAGCCTTTTCCCATACTAGACGGGGTCGGCTACATGGATTTTTTGTTTCCACAGATCCCTATCGTGTGCCATGTTAGAAGTTAACTCACAATAAGCTAGATCATTCTTTATTGTTTCTTTCCAATACTTTTGTGGTCGTCCTCTAGCTCTTTTAATACTTTCCAAATTTAGTTTTTCATACCTTCTTATAGGTTCTTCTTTTGATCTTCTTTCTATATGTCCAAACCATCTTAAACGATATTCTCTCATTTTATCCTCTATTGGTGTCACTCCTAATTTGTTTCTAATAACCTCATTATGTATACGGTCTTTTCTTGTATGACTACTCATCCATCTCAACATCTTCATTTTTGTCACAAAAATCTTTTGTACATGTTGATGATTAACTGCCCAACACTCAAAACCATAAAACATGGCAGGCCTAATTGCTGCTCTATAATATTTACCTTTTAACTTTAATGGTATCTTCTTATCACAAACAATACCTGACGCTCCTCTCCATTTTAACCAACCAGCATTAATTCTATGCTTAACATCTCCATCAATTCTTCCATCACTATGAAAAATTGACCCTAGGAATTTAAAACTTTCCTTTTAGGGGATGCAATGTGTGCCAATTTTAATTTCTATGTCCTCTGAGATAACCAAATGATCAAACTTACATTCCATATATTTTGTCTTTGTTCTACTAAGTCGAAGGTCTTTGCTTTCTAATGTTTCTCTCCATAGTTCCAATTTTCTATTAACTTTTTAACATACACCAAGGTACTTCATCTTGAATATGTTTTGTTAACTCATCAATCACCATTATAAATAAATATGGACTTAAAGTTTATCCTTGATGTAACCCAATATTAACTTCAAAGAAGTTTGTCATTCCTTCATGAGTCCTCACACATGTTTTTGCACCAACATGCATGTCTCTTATAAGGTTAATGTATGTCAATGAGATACCTCTTTTTTCAAAAGTTCTCCAAAGAACCTCCCACGGTACTCTATCACAAGCTTTTTATAGATTAATAAATATCATGTGAAGGTCTTTCTTTTTTGCTCTATAATGTTCCATAAGACGTCTCAATAGGTGAATCGCTTCAACAGTAGATCTACCAGGCATTAATCCAAATTGGTTTTCTGTTGTACTTGATACTTGTCTTAACCTACGTTCAATAATTTTTTCCCACAATTTCATAGTATGGCTCATTAACTTGATACCTCAATAATTCCACAATTTTGGAGTGCCAAATTGGATGAGGAAAATACTTCTCAAAGGAATTTGAAAGAAGTTGCCAGTGAAGGCATCAAGCTTACTATTTCTGCAGCTATTTGCACAAGGTACTTCAATGAAGGCATCAAGCTCGCTATTTCTAAACATGCCATCTTATACAATTATTGCAATACCACAGTCAACTCTTCTACCTTAATCCTATCTATGGCTCATAATAGATTTTCTTTTTCGGTAAGTTTCAATAAACAGCGCCAAGGGGGTGCAGCCCCTACATCAAGATGGCACATAATGGACATCATCATGTTTGTAACAGAGTTTCTGTAGCATACTACCAGGCAAACAAAAAGTCATGACAGTCTTACATCTTCCAAAAGAAAGACATCTAACATTCCATATTACAAAATGCTCTAATCAAACATTATTATTGTGCCCAATCACCACTAGAGATGACCTACATGAATAAATCCTTGTTCACCACAAGCTCCCAATTGTACACCTCAAAGCGCTTAGATGATGACTAAGGCCTATGTATCTAAAGGAATTCCCTCCTGCAAACAAATATAGATACCAACTACTCTGGGTCCTTAAATGTAATCAAGCGACTTCAAGAATTGGCATGAAACCTGAAAACATTCTCAAATCTCCAGGCAACAAGCATTGCACTACAGCAACAGACTCAATGATCATTCTCTAAGCTATGGATCAAATGTTGAAGTGGCAAATGACCAAGGTCTCTGTTAATTAGTGCAAATTAATAAAAAAGAAGGCTCTTTGAGTCTTTGACTCCTTTTATTCTTTTTAGAGAAAATATGTGGTTTAAAAACTGAAAACCATACAATTTGAACACTTAATCTATGAAACCGACAGAATCACTAAAAAGCCCACATTCTGCTTCATGCAGATAAGACGGCAGCTATATCTGCTAAAAGGAACAGGATTAAATTTTTATTACAATGAGAGATTGGATGATGACAAAATGAACGATCAATATCAGTTTGACAAGGAGATTTCATCAGGTAAGCTAAAGGAGTATCAAGACTACAATATCAGAGTCTTCATGTGCTTACCCATCATCATGATGAGTCCATTTACTGCTAAGTCAAAAGTACACAATGCGACCATGTCCAGTCTATCATGAGTAAGCCAGGAATATGCTGGGGTTAGTCATAGTACATTCAAAACTGACTGTCATGCAACCTGTGGAGCTAGTCCTAAGCTTGTTTGTCATTGATTCATTAAACTTATGAGCCAAACATGAGCAGCTTGTCAAAGCTAAAGAATTTGGCTAACAAAGGCCTGGCACCACACTTAGATGGGCATATAATATATTAAAATTTAGAAAACATGCTAGCCACCTACTTAGATAGGTGTATATGTCCATAGTGTGTTGTGTTGTTACTTTTTATGATAAACCTTCAAATAGATATTAATTCTTCTTGACTGAAGCTGCAAGAGTTCCATTAACAACAACAACAACTAAGCATTTTCCCATACTAGATGGGGTCGACTACACAAATTTTTCATTTCTATAGAGCTCGATCGTGTGCCATGCTAACCATTAACTCAACATAAGTTAAATCATGCTTTATTGTTTCCTTCAATACTTGTGTGGTCTTCCTTTTCCTCTTTTAACATTTTCACAATCTAGTTTCCCGTACCTTCTTACTAGAGCTTATTTCGTTGTCTTTCTAAGTATTCAAACCATCTTAAATAATTTTTCCTCATTTTGTCATCTATTGGTGCCACTCCTAATTTGTTGCTAATAACCTCGTTATGTTTACTCTTTCCTCATGTGACCACTCATCCATTTTAGCATATTAATTTTTGCCATGGACATCTTTTGTACGTATTGAAGAATGAATATGATTAACTGCCCAACACTCATAACCATTCAACATAGCAAGTTTAATTGTTACTCTACAATATTTACCTTTCACCTTTAATGGTATCTTCTTGTCACATGCAACCTAATGCACCTCTTAATTTAAACTAACCTACATTAATTCTATGTGTAACATCTCCATCAATTTTTCTATCACTTTCAAAAACTAAACCACTACAAAAGATGTTTGTCACAGAAATGAAGATGTTGAGATGGATGAGTAGTCATACAAGAAAAGATTGTATACATAATGAGGTTATTAGAAATAAATTAGGTGTGGTACCAATAGAGGATAAAATGAGAGAATATCTTTTAAGATGGTTTGAACATATAGAAAGAAGATTAAAAGAAGAACCTTTAAAAGAAGGTATGAAAAACTAGATTTTGAAAGTATTAAAAGAGGTAGAGGACGACCACAAAAGTGTTGGAAAGAAACAATAAAGAATGATCTAGCTTATTGTGAGTTAACTCCTAACATGGCAATTGATAGGACTCTGTGCAAACAAAGAATTCATGTAGCCGACCCCGTCTAGTATGGAAAAAGGCTTAGTTGTTGTTTTGAAAAACTAAACCTAAGTATTTAAAACTTTTCTTATGAAGAGTTTCATTTATCCAACAATAACTAAGCCTTTTCCCATACTAGACAGGGAAGGCTACATGGATTTTTTGTTTCCACAGATCCCTATCATGTGCCATGTTAGCAGTTAACTCACAATAAGCTAGATCATTCTTTATTGTTTCTTTCCAACACTTTTGTGGTCGTCCTCTACCTCTTTCAATACTTTTCAAATTTAGTTTTTCTAACCTTCTTCCAGGTTCTTCTTTTGATCTTCTTTCTATATGTCCAAACCATCTTAAACGATATTCTCTCATTTTATCCTCTATTGGTGCCACTCCTAATTTGTTTCTAATAACCTCATTATGTATACGGTCTTTTCTTGTATGACCACACATCCATCTCAACATCTTCATTTCTGTCACAAACATCTTTTGTACATGTTGATGATTAACTGCCCAACACTCAAAACCATAAAACATGGCAGGTCTAATTGCTACTTTATAATATTTATCTTTTAACTTTAATGGAATCTTCTTATCACAAAGAATACCTGATGCTCCTCTCCATTTTAGCCAACTAGCATTAATTATATGCGTAACATCTCCACTCTGAAAAATTGACCCTAGGTAAAACTTTCCTTTTGGGGGATGCAATGTGTGCCAATTTTAATTTTTATGTCCTCTGAGGTAACCAAATGATCAAACTTACATTCCATATATTTTGTCTTTGTTCTACTAAGTTGGAGGCCTTTACTTTCTAATGTTTCTCTCCATAGTTCTAATTTTCTATTAACTTTTTCCTTAGACTCCTCCACTAACACAATGTCATATGCAAATAACATACATCAAGGTACTTCATCTTGAATATGTTTTGTTAAGTCATCAATCACCCTTATAAATAAGTATGGACTTAAAGTTTATCCTTGATGTAACCCAATATTAACTTCAAAGAAGTCTGTCATTCCTAAATGAGTCTTCACACATGTTTTTGCACCATCATACATGTCTCTTATAAGGTTAATATATGTCAATGGGATACCTCTTTTTTCCAAGGCTCTCCAAAGAACCTCCCTCGGTACTCTATCATAAGCTTTTTATATATCAATAAATATCATGTGAAAGTCTTTCTTTTTTGCTCTAAAATATTCCATAAGATATCTCAAAAGGTGAATCGCTTCAAGAGTAAATTTGTCTGGGATGAATCCAAATTGGTTCTCTATTATACTTACTTGTCTTAACCTACGTTCAATAATTCTTTCCCACAATTTCATAGTATGGCTCATTAACTTGATACCTCGATAATTCGTACAATCTTGAATGTCTCCCTTGTTCTTGTATATGGGTATAAGTGTACTTGTTCTCCATTCCTCGGACATCTTTTGGCTTTTCTATATTTCATTAAATAGTCTCGTGAGCCAAGTGATTCCTATTTCTCCTAGTATTTTCCAAACTTCTATAGGAATATCATCTGGTCCTACCGATTTACCACTCTTCATATGTTTAAGAGCCTCTTTGACTTCATACTTTTGAATACGTCGGTAGAAATTGTGGTTTATATACTTTTCTGATTTAGCTAACTCTCCTAAGCTAATACTAACATCTTTATTTTCATTAAAAAACTTATAAAAATAGTTCTATCTATTTCTTATATCATCATTTGCCACTAGAATTTTTTCATCATCATCCTTGCATCTAACATAATTAAGATCTTTAATTTTCTTATCTCTAGCCCTAGCTATCCTAAAAATATCTCTTTCACCCTATTTTGAGTTGAGTTTTTTATATAAATCCTCCTAAATTTTAGCTTTTGCTTCACTCACGGACTTTTTCGCTTCCTTCTTTGCTTTCTTATAAGCTTCTAAAGTTTAACTAGTTTAGCATAATGTAATTTGTAACATGCCCTCTTTGCCTTGATTTTATTTTGCACTACTTCACTCCACCACCAAGCTCCTTTTTGTGCTGGTACACATCCCTTAGATACACCTAACACATCTTTCGCCACTTTCCTAATATGTATAGCCATATTGTTCCATATATCACAGGGTGTACCAACATAATTCCAAACATCTCCTTGAAGGACTTTCTGTTTAAATATATCTTCTTTCTCGCTTTTGAGGTTCTACCATTTAGTCTAAATAGCTCGATGAACTCTTTTCTTCTTTGTCCATTTTTGTATTTGTAAATTTATAACTAAAAGCCAATGTTGGGTGGTTAAGCTTTCTCCTGGAATTACCATACAATCTTTACAACACGCTCTATCTTTTTTCTACAAATAAAGTAATCAATTTGTGTTTGTGATAAGCCACTCTTATAAGTAATTAAATGTTCATCTCGTTTTTTGAAGATTGTATTGACTATAAAGAGATCAAATGCCATAGTAAAATTTAAAATCTCCCTACCTTCCTCATTTATATCCCCAAAACCAAAGTTTTCATGAATATCTTGATATCCAATGCCTCTTTACCGACATGTCCATTTAAGTCTCCTCCTAAACAAATCATCTCCCCTTGTGGAATCCTTTGAATCACCTTATCTAACTCTTCCCCAAAAGTTGTCTTTATACTATCTTCTAGTCCTACTTGGGGTGTGTAAGCACAAACTATATTCAAAACCTCTGCTCCTAACACTAATTTCAACGTCATGATTCGGTCACCATATGATTGCATGTCTACTACACTATCCTTTAAATCTTTATTTGAAGAGTTTCATTCATCCATTGAATAAAATTAAGCTATAAAAAGTTACCAAGCTTATAGTTGGTTCTTCTTGCTCGTGATTCATCCAATCACCCTCACCATGGCAGGATGAGCCCAATTGTACGATGACCCATTTAAATGCTTCCAATTAGGTGTACCCACCCGATGGAGTACAATGGGTACTGCTGCTACAACCTCTTTGTAATTGGTTATGCTTGCTTCTTTACTTCATGCATTCTCTTCGCAACTTCTAATTACCAAGAGTTCCCAAGTTATTCTATAATCTCAAGCAGACCACCAATTTCTGGAAATCCAAAGTTAAAAGGTGTCCAATATAAGCTTCACACATCCCATCAACAATTTTAGATAGAAGGTGACTGAACATACTGTGTTTGAACTTGATCCATACAGAAGAATTAACGCATGACACTTCAGGTGCATGATACATCAGGGTTTGGGACAGCAAAAAGGAAGCAAACCATCTTAAACATCTGACATAAAAAGAAATGCTTCACTGAAATCTATCAATAGAAAGTTGCCAACAAACGGACAAGAATAACAAGCTTTCTTTCAACATTCAATCATCTACAAGAACAAAGAAGTGAAAGCTAGTAGGGTAGCTGACATGTCAAACCTTTGGAAATAAAAGGCTAGGTCCACTTGGTGAGTTGATCATCAGAACTTCAACAACCTTCTTGGGCTTAGTAGCAGAATCCTCACTCACAACTCTATATTTGTACGGGATGCACCTATCAGATCTCTTTTTGTGAAAAGTATTTTTGCAGAAGGACCTCACAATTATGCTGAAGGAACTAAGAACCGCTATACAAAGCACAGAGATATTCAATACATAATGCCAAGACATAAAAATGTGCAGTTGCTGCTGATTTACACAAAAAGATGAACTCCAATGTGAAATACCATCTTTCTGCAAATAAATTTCACTTCATGCTGCTTGATCAAACATATTAGATTGAATGGTAATAAAAGGTTTTCCTTGCCATGCATAATTGCATACAATTACAGGCAGATTGAGAATTTAAGAGGAAATTGATCGGAAAATGCATAGTACATCAAATAACAAAATTTGGTCACATCACTGTTGGTGTAAATGTATTCACAGTGCAGATGCAACCAAAAAAGAAATATGCCAAAAGCATCAAAGGTAATATGTTAGCAGTAACGGCGAGAAAGAAGTAGCATCAACATTGTACCAGACATAATCACAGGTATCCTCAATATTTTGGAAATGGTATGTAACTATGTAGTCCTATTGCAGTTGCCTACATTTGTCAGGATAATTTTTTTGAATCCTACAAAATAAGTTCTTACTCTCAAGGCAATGGATGCTCTCAGAAGTGACATTACGAATGCATTATCTGAAGAACTCGAGAATATGAGTGGAAAAGCTGTCCTGATATTGTAAAGAATAAGAAAATAATGATAGAATCTATTTCGAAGCAACTTGATGTTTCATGTCTGTGCAGAAAATATTTGGGACCATCAAAGTTTACATGCAATGAATGCAGATAAAAGCTACAAAATTTCAATGCTATACTTTAGTCAACTATCGTGCATCCATCTGCATCATAAACAAGAATAGCAGAAAATCATGGCGGTAAATTAAATCCCATTTTAGTCAAAAAGCATGAAGTTCACTACAACCCAGAAGAGTGATATTCAACAGAATCAATATCCTATCTTATCCACCCTCTATACTAAGCTTCCCAACAGAACAGATACACAATGCATACAGTTATAGCGGTACACAATGCATACAGTTATAGCGGTAAATTATACCCCAAATCGGTAAAAAACGATCTCTTCTCCTCTCGATTAACCAGATAGCGCAAAAGGTAAAATCAAGAGTATTATGCTACCAAATGACATCATGCAGCTACCACAATGACTGGCGAGAAGATTTTCATAAGAACGCCGTACGGGATGTCATGATCATAGGACACGCAGAAGAACAACTGCCCACGGAAAATTATCCGCGAAGATACAATCTAAATGCAAAGAGACGCCAAACAAAAACAAGGCAGGACCCACGAATCGGCATACTCTTCAACAGTCGAATATACCCACAAGGAATAATCATCGATTCTCTCTCTCACACAGAGATGACAATACCCCGCAACGAGACGACAACCACCCTCGTACCGCTGTTGATGTCGACCCGTCCGGGCCACCAGATCGGCCATCGTTGGTTATGAAATATTCATCTCAGTTATTCACCACACCAAATCGAACTCTTTTTGCCGTGTCCCTTCTTACCAAGTACCACCCACTATCACCAGCACCCATCTCTCGAAACAGAATAAGGGACACGATAGAAGATGTCAGAGAGAGAAAACACAAGCAAAAGAGGAGAAAACACGAAAGAGGAATCTAGAGAGAGAGAGGGGTAATTTTAAGAAAATGAACCCTAATAATCGGATCGGCAATCCAAACTGGTCAGAGGCAAGCAAAAAGCAAAAAAAATAAAAACTTTTCGGCGATTGCTTGAAGTGTTGCCTTACAGAACACATCACCACCTTCGTTCCCTAGATATCATTACTTTAAAAGTTTCTCTCTTGGTGAGGAACAGAAGATTATTGTATATAATAAGAAATTTTCCTTTAAAACAAATATTTCATATTATATGTAATTCGATTTTGCAGTGGCGTTCAAGCTGTTTACCCATTGGTTCAGTGCTATCATGGTGTACCACAATATCTTATACCAGTTTGAATTTTTTATTCAGATACCTCTTTGATTTATACTCATTAAATGCTTTTCGAACGAAGGTATTCATCTTAAATTCGTAATATTAAATTTGATAACGTCACTAACTTTTTCGAGGTACAACGTGGCCCAAGTTTAAGAAGTTCTTCGTGAATAATTTAACTGTAGATTTTTTATTATTTCCGATATTTCTTTTTTGTTGGTAACATGGGTTTAAGCATTCCTCAAGGCTCAAACAGTTTGCCTGAAAAGATAGACAAAATCAGATTGAAGGTAACCACGGTTGTTCTTCCAACGGTGAAACATTCTTGGACACCCATTATCGTTGAGCTAAGATTTTTTTCTCTTCGAGTGACCACAGACACAGCAAAATTAAATCTATGCAGAAAACCTAAATTTCTATCTTTCATACTAGCCGCAACCTGCGATTGCACCTTTTCAATCATTTCAAGAGTACAAATTTAACGTTGCAGTGAACTCGACTGAACCTTCACGTTGGTAATGTTGGGGAAAGTGAAAGCTTGCAGTTCCAAGTCTTTTCTTGTTCCAGTTTCAATGTAACTTCAAATTTAGAATGAAACTAGAACCAAATCATAAGTATCTTCGAACCTGACCCACACCCAAGGAGTGCTGGTTTGGTTCCCGTTCCAGGTTCTGGTGGAACCGGAAGCGGCTAGGTCTAAATCTTTCGATGCTGGCATGGCATCAAACTATAAGACGGGCTATGCAGTTCTCAGATCATGACCTCTCGGATCATCTGGGTCTCTCACACAACCAGGCACGAGACAAACGATCAGTCATCTGAGAGTTCTACTTGAAAGCCGCATATTCACAAGCAATTTATATTTCAACATGTTTGCGAGGTATTCGATATTTCAAATGTCTCAAGCTTGAAAGAAGTCAAATCCAAACTCGTGTATGCTCATTTCAACTCATATTTGAGATTGTCTAGAATTGTATTTGTGCTTGTTTTAGCTCAACCTCAAAACAATGTGCTGGTATGCAGAAAAAGAAATAGCTCATGTAGCTAGGGGTGTCAACATACGTATCGACTCCCACATGGTACAAAGAAAGGAATGCTGGTATTGCCTAGAGGAACATGTATTTCACCTGTAAATGATCTACGGTGACCACACAAAGAACCAAGCAGTATGGAAAAGGATGATGAGTTTATGAGGTAAAAACAGTTCAAGAGTAGCTTCTTTATTTTGGCGAGCTTCACGAAGCAAATTGAGCCAAAGGCACACTTTTCGTGTTCAGCTAAATCAAGGTCATGAACCGGATCGAACAAACTGGGAACAAATTGACATTCGAGAAGCTCAGTTTATTCACCAGCTCTGCAGTCAATCTTACGTATTGTGGTTAGCCAGAGAATTCAAATAAAACATGATTGATTGGATTATTTTTGCAGACCTTTAAGTCCAAGATGTAGTGATTTTTCTCCACTTTATACCAGACGTGATTCTTAGTTAAGAATGATAACAAAAACCAAAAGCCAGAGTTACATATATATATATATATATATATATATATATATATATATATATAGTGTGTGTGTGTGTGTGTGTGTGTGTGTGGATATCTATGTCTCTCCATGCCTGCAGCAAATACACGCAGTCAAGCTGCATAGTGACTGCCTTTCACTTGGTAAATATTTGGAGTATGGCGGTTCTTTTCCGAATTTCAGTGCTGAAACTAAGCATGTAGTTGGCATAGCAGGTTATATATACAAATAAACTATGAAATTGTATATTTAAGCGAGCATATCCATAACAACATCAAATATTTAAACTTCGTTATTTAAGTACATATAAAACCTAACCTTACAGTGACGAGTTGAGTTGAAATATAACAAGGAATCTCTCTCTCTCAAACAGGTCATCCCAATTAGAGATGTATTAGTACTAGAGATTGCACACATCTTACCAGAGGACGAGAGGAATTATTTGGCCAATCACTAGTCAAATAGAATAGCTACAGTCGATACAAAGAAAAACGAATAACAAAGAATAGAACTCCTTCCCAACCGGCATAGAGACACTTTCCAATACCTGTGGATCATACTAAGGAGACATAAACAAACAAATCAGAGCAGCAAAACAAAGCATGCTCCTTCCAACTCAAAGAATGGCCAACTACCTTATAATCATCTCCATACATGTCACAGAGACCATAACAATCCGACATCCAATAGACTACAGGAAATAGTGAAGCTATTATATCATTTAGATCTAGAGGCCAACCTTTACCACCACCACCACCACATAGAAAAACTTCTTGATCGCAATAATAATGACAAAGTCCATAACTTCTATGTGCAAGCAACTAGAAGAGATCAACCTTCTTTTTTTGCATGTCTTGCTTCCACTTTGGCTGTTGATAGAATGCTTCCTTTGTCATCTCTAAGACACCCTCAAACTCCTCGTCCGTTAAGTAGGCCTGCAATTTGAAACAAGGAGCACATGATCAGAGGAAGCGGGTCAACATGATCATTAGGTCGAGTAAACTATTACGGTATTGGATTCAAACAAATCTTATTTGGTGACCGAACTCTCATAAAGATGACCGATTCACTTTATTGTTAATAACTATTATGCAAATAAATTCGGTTTACTTTCAGTTCCTCCAAACCAAGCAAAAAGGTATTCAAATAAGTGTGTGTAGTGAATCACCGTTCATGCATGATCAATACGTCTTGCGTTGTTATTCAATCAAGAAAGAAACCATCTTGTATTGCTAACATTTTACATATGATGTGGAAATGTATCTCAGAAGGCCTCTGTATCTTAACATACGGGGCGTATCAGACCGTATCATAACATGTGGAAGTGTAGTATACCTGCATTGGAGGTCTCTAGTGCCATAGAGCACCTATATCATAGTATTGTCTTTTATTTCCTCACCTTTCTTTAGAAAGGTCATTGTACATATCGATACTATTCATATGGATTATGCATCAATACTTATGCAACACTGATTTGAATGCATTTGAAATGCAACGCATTATTGACCAACCTCTCTTCTTTTATAGTCGATTCCACTAATTGGATTGCTGGAATGTGCTTTAAGTTGTTCGTAGCTGAAAGTACTCCCGGTGTTTTCACTCTCATCCGCCTCTTGCTTTTCCACTGCATCTTCACCACTGCCCTCTGAAAAAGAGACACCTGTTTCTGCAGTGTCCTTGACATCTGCTATTTCTTCTGGATCATCCCCTGGAGAACTGGAACTTTTGTCATCTGCAGTGTGACGGTGCAATTTAGATTTTTAATTGTTTCAATAAATTTTATCTCAACTAAATGAAAAACAAAACTGTTAACACATATTAGGGCATGCGAGCAACAGCAACATCTGTACTTGTTTGAATCTGGGAATATAATGAAAGAACCACAGAAGGAATCCAAAACTACAATGTCATGCTCACAAATTGCCAATCAACAACAAAAGTAGTATTTAAAATTACTGAAATGAAGGCATGAGATAAAACGCTGCACAATATCATAAGTGGAACTTTTACATTTCAGAACTGAGTTAGGTTTGTCTCGATAACGCTATAGATATACAAGCATTAGAAGTAATTCACTAACTTACTTCAAAAGCTTTTCAAGATAATCTGCTTTTAAGGTACAATTTCCGAGGCATGGTACTTGGTTCAAATTGAAATGACAAAAGAAAGTGCACATCATAAAAGATGGATCCCGGCTATCAAATATGGCAAGATACCTTTTCGCTATTGTCAATAATCAAATATATGAATTTTAGCTATTGAAGTAAAATAATGCAATAATGTTGTCGGTGAAGCTAAACTTTAGAAATTTTCAAGTTAAGTGTCGAGAAAGAAAGATGTCCAAAGCCGAACAATCAACAAGCTGTATGTGCAGGCAGGACGACACCTTGTGATGCAGCCCTGACACGGGGTGGAGTAGCTTCAGAAGCTGCCTTCTTTTGTTCAGCCGTAAGAACTGATGATAGTGCAGCTACAGCAGCTGCTCTCTGAGAACCTTGTCCTGAAAAGTGGCTAGGAGGCATTGGAGATGTCCCTCTCGAGGGACCACCACCAGATGGTTTAAGTGCAGAGGACAATGCAGCCATAGCAGATGCTCTTTGTGTTGGGCCACCTTGATTGCCATCAGATCTGCTACCAGTCTCCGATTTCTGCAAATAATGAACAATTAAAACAAGCTATACTATTGGCTAAGACAATGAAACATTCTAAACAAGAAGACAAGAGAGCAAAGTCAACCCCATTAGCATTGCCTACAATTTAGATCAAATATGATGCTTAAAGGTCATGTTACAAATTTGCCAAGTCATATTCTTGTCAGTTCTGCTGGTAATTGACAATTGAAACATGTCTAATCAACAAAATCTGTTACCAAATCTAAGGTGCATTGGCTCATGAAGAATTTGAAATGTCTAACGGGGCCTAATAATCAACAGACTGTATCAAACCCGTCTGTTAAGTCAGGGTTTGTTACAACTGAACACATCTAATTAGTTTATATGAGCTGAATATGATTTACAAAAGCTTATGTCAAACCAAATCCAGTCCATGTCTTAGAACCAATAGAATTTCAATATAAAATGCTTATTTTAAAAAGCATTTCTTTTTCTGACAATGGTTTAGAATTTTCTAGTAGGATACAATAATAATCTTTTTCATCATGGACTCGATAGAAAGCACAAAGTGGTATGCTACCAGCATCCTGAATTGGTGAAAGACATGGACTCATCTCAACCCCACATTGATAGGGACAGTGCCAATAAAAAGTGATGAGAGGGGTAAAGGATTAGGAGAGGGGGCACAATTGAAGCCCTTAGATTATTCATAAGGAGAAAAACATAATTGAGGTTATGAAACTAAAAGTGCATTAAAAGATACTAAGTACTATAGACTCCACATACACGTGTATATATGCACCCTCACTATAAGCTTTTCCACATACACGCATGCATATACACATGTATATAGATAGATAGATAGAAGGAAAGATACAGAGAGAGAGGAGGAGGATTTGGTGGACGGTTAGTGGAACAGAGTACAAGATTCACATCACATTTGGCATCACAAGGCTCCTTGTTGGTGTGATACATGACAAATCCTATATCCACATTCTGTGTCTTAGGGCATGATCTATAAGATGGTGTGTTAAATGTGTCTTTACATAGCATTATACTGTACTTATTTTAGTGTATTTTTTTCCTTTTCTCTTAGAATGTAATCCAGGAAGTAGGTAGTTTTTGTTTTTTTCTCTTAATTTTCTTCCTTTGTTCTTCTCCAGCCAGCCTCAGGCAGGGTGCCCAACGGCTAGAACTCTAGCCTCTTGCTGGCTGTATTCCATCCTCTATTTATAGAGGCATGTACCCTTGTTCCTTATGCTTTGTTGGCATGGTTATTGAGATTAATTCGTAAAGTTCATTTGTGTATATCGGCTGCCTTAAGTCTGTGACTGTTATCGGTGTTTAAGTGAAACAAAATCCACATTCCAAATTAACAAAAGATCTTCTGTCATTTTAGCAAGATAGTGTTCCAAATGTACAAGCTCCTCATAAATTGCACAGTTCAAGCTATCATACTATCTCCACAGTAGTGGTCAATACGTATACTTCTTTTTGAGGATAAGAGATTGGTAACAGGCGTGCATAACATAGCCAAGAAAAGAAGCCGGCAAAAAAATGAGAGCATGCAGAACTTAATTAAGCCACAAGCATTTATACAGACAAATAGTTAAATCTGATTTTGCATTTTATAATAAGACCAAGAGAAACTCATATGCAAATCAATCACAGGAGGGTGGACCTTATACAGGCCAATTGGGAGAATGGTTTACACATTGGGCTGTTCTTCAGCATTGAAACACTAATGCATGGGCAAATTGAGATACATAGTCAAACTTATAGTAACCGTCGAGCAGAGAGGGAAGTCTGCTCACACAAAGCTGATTAAGAAGTAAGCTGCCCATGAACAAGCAGCAGCCAGGAATTTCAACTCCTCATACTCAACAGATTTGTGACCTCAAACGACCAATTTTTAAATGATAAAAGAGATCATCCTTCGCACAACAAATTGTTTTCTTCTGCCAACCTAAGCATTCTGATTTGCCATCAGTGTTTGCACGTGTTTATATTTCTTCTGAATGCTCGGCTAATTTCATGTCTCTTTTAAATGAAATGGATAAGGTATTAAAATAGCCTATAGATCAATGCATGTACAATATATTTCTTCACTAAATTATTTTGACCCAAATCCTTTAGATTCTTGGTTCTCATTTCGGACACACTGTTTCTTGTTTTGTTATCAATGGTTTAACCTTAGGGAGATGATGACAAGTTGGTTTCTGAAAAGATATTTGAAACAAAAAATTTAAAGTGTTGGAAAGAAACAATAAAGAATGATCTAGCTTATTGTGAGTTAACTGCTAACATGGCACATGATAGGGCTCTGTGGAAACAAAGAATCCATGTAGCCGACCCCGTCTAGTATGGGAAAAGGCTTAGTTGTTGTAGTTGTTGTTGTATAAGATTTCTATAAAAAAAAAAGTCCTCCTCTAGTAGTCATTATTGAAACACAGTGTATCAGCATTTCAAAACGAAAAAGTCACCAAAATATTCAAACATAACATGCAAATATAATTGCAAAAAACTCCAAATGCTTATTCAGTTCCACAGAGAACTTAAACATCATGATGGTTGACAAAGTTTGAATAGACCATCACTAATACAGGCTGAAGGAACTATTCCGATTTACAATGGAAAAGTACCAAATAGCTCATAAACTTTTCCTAAAAAACAAGGAAACTCCACATATGGCCTTACCTCATGAAATGATGTTCCCAACAGCATCAGCAGTTTCTTTTGGAATGAATTTCCAGAAGCCTGCAACGTCATTTAAAGTTTAGGCAAGTGGTTTAAACAACGAAGCATGCACTGCACTTACAGGGGCACTCAACTGCATAGACGCTTTGAAACGTACATGGCATCACATAGTTTCATGTATACGAAAGGAGAGTCTGACGAAAATTATTAACCAACCAGAATGTCATGCACGAAATTCAAGGAAATATTCATGAATTAGAAAAGAAAACAATAACTAAGGGCTACACTCCCAACAACCAGTTCCTAACCAATCCATATTCGGATTCAATAGTTTTTCTCTACCTAGAATTCTGAAACAGCTCGTGAAGGCAGAAAAAGAAGAAACAAAAACAATGAGCCACAAGCTATTTTCTGTATGGAATTTCAAAAACTTAATACTTCCATAAATAAATCTGTAAAGACAAGATAGGGTAGCTAATGATCAACCATTTCCAGTGAGAAAAAGCTTTATTCAGAAACGCAAAGCTCTTCCATTCTCCCTTTCATTTAGGTTTTGTATTGATGTTCTGATCTCTCAAAGGGTATACAAAATAGGAATGAGGGATTAGAAGTTGAGTGTATGAATCTAAATAATCAACAACTAAATGCATCAGTTAGTTTTGAAGACAAAGCTTGTAGTTCTCATGCATGGACCTATAAGTTGATGAATTCCAGAAAATTTTGCTGAACAGTGGGGTTGTTTCAAAAAATATGTGCAATGCTTTCATTTATAGAACATATGGAACAACAACAACAATTAAGCCTTTTCCCATACTAGATGGGGTCGGCTACATGGATTCTTTGTTTCCACATAGCCCTATCATGTGTCATGCTAGCAGTTAACTCAAATATAAACTAGATCATTCTTTATTATTTTTGTGATCGACCTCTTCCTCTTTTAACATTTTCACAATCTAGTTTTTCATATCTTCCAACGGGGGCATTCTTTGGTGTTACTCCCAATTTGTTTCTAATTTGTGATCGACCTCTCCCAATTTTGTGATCGACCATCTTAAATGATTTCCGCTCATTTTATCCCCTGCTGGTGTTACTCCCAATTTGTTTCTAATAACCTCATTATGTATTCAGTATTTCCTTGTGACCACTCGTCCATTTCAATATCTTCATTTATGTTACGAATATCTTTTGTACATGTTGATGATTAACTACCTAATACTCAAAACCATAAAATATAGCAGGTCTAATTGTTGCTCTATCTTCTTATCACATAGAATACCTGACGCCACTCTGCATTTTAACCAACCAACATTAATTATATGCATAACATTTCCATCAATTTTTCCATCACCCTAAAAAATTGATCCTAAGTATTTAAAAATTTTCTTATGAGGTATGCAATATGTGCCAATCTTAATTTCTATATCCTTTGAAGTATCCAAATGATCAAACTTACATTCCATATAAACTGTCTTTATTCTACTAAGTTTGAAGCCTTTACTTTCTAATGTTTCTTTCCATAGTTCCAATTTCCTATTAACTTTTTCCTTAAACACAAATTGATTACTTTATTTGTAGAAAAAAAGATAGAGCATGTTGTAAAGATTGTAAGGTAATTCCAGGAGAAAGCTTAACCACTCAACATCGACTTTTAGTTATGGATTTACAAATAAAAAAGTGGACAAAGAAGAAAAGAGTGCATCGAGCTATTCGGACTAAATGGTGGAACCTCAAAAGCGAGAAAGAAGATATATTTAAACAGAAAGTCCTACAAGGAGATGTTTGGAATTATGTTGGCACACCCAGTGATATGTGGAACAATATGGCTATACATATTAGGAAAGTTGCGAAAGATGTGTTAGGGGTATCTAAGGGAGGTGTACCGGCACAAAAAGAAGCTTGGTGGTGGAGTGAAGTAGTACAAAATAAAATCAAGGCAAAGAGGGCATGTTATACTAAGAAAACTAGTGAAACTTTAGAAGCTTATAAGAAAGCAAAAAAGGCCGTTAGTGAAGCAAAAGCTAAGATTTGGGAGGACTTATATTAAAAACTCAACTCAAAAGAGGGCCCATTGACATATATTAACCTTATAAGAGACATGTATGATGGTGCAAAAACATGTGTGAGGACTCATGAAGGAACGACAGACTTCTTTGAAGTTAATATTGGGTTACATCAAGGATCAACTTTAAGTCCATACTTATTTATAATGGTGATGGATGAGTTAACAAAACATGTTCAAGATGAAGTACCTTGGTGTATGTTATTTGCAGACGACATTGTATTAGTGGAGGAGTCTAAGGAAAAAGTTAATGGAAAATTGGAACTATGGAGTGAAACATTAGAAAGCAAAGGCCTCCGACTTAGTAGAACAAAGACAAAATATATGGAATGTAAGTTTGATCATTTGATTACTTCCGATGACATGAAAATTAAAATTGGGACACATTGCATTCCCCAAAAGGAAAGTTTTAAATACCTAGGGTCAATTTTTCAGAGTGATGGAAGAATTGAGGGAGATGTTACACATAGAATTAATGCTGGTTGGTTAAAATGGAGAGGAGCATCAAGTATTCTTTGTGATAAGAAGATACCATTAAAGTTAAAAGGTAAATATTATAGAGCAGCAAAAGGAAAATATTATAGAGCAGCAATGGATGAGTGGTCATACAAGAAAAGACCGTATACATAATGAGGTTATTAGAAACAAAGTAGGAGTGGCACCAATAGAGGATAAAATGAGAGAACATCGTTTAAGATGGTTTGGACATATAGAAAGAAGATCAAAAGAAGAACCTATAAGAAGGTTAGAAAAACTAAATTTGGAAAGTATTAAAAGAGGTAGGGGACGACCACAAAAGTGTTGGAAAGAAACAATAAAGAACGATCTAGCTTATTGGGAGTTAACTGCTAACATGGCACAAGATAGGGATCTGTGGAAACAAGGAATCCATGTAGCCAACCCCATCTAGTATGGGAAAAGGCTTAGTTGTTGTTGTTGTTGTTGTTGTTGTCATCCACTTACACAATATCACATGCAAATAACATACACCAAGGTACTTCATCTTGAATATGTTTTGTTAACTCATCAATAACCAATATAAATAAATATAGACTTAAAGTTGATCCTTGATGTAACCCAATATTAACTTCAAAGGAGTCTGTCATTCCTTCACAAGTCCTCACATATGTTTTGCACCATACATGTCTCGAATAAGAATTATTTATTTCAATAGAATACCTCTCTTTTCCAAGGTTCTCCAAATAACATCTCTTGCACCCTATCATAAGCTTTTTCTATATCAATAAATATCATGTGAAGGTTCTTTTTTATTCTAAAATATTTCATAAGACGTCTCAATAGGTGAATTACTTCAATAGTAGATCTATCGGGCATGAATCCAATTTGGTTCGCTGTTGTATTCTTTACTTATCTTAACCTACGTTCGATAATTCTTTCCCATAATTTCATATATGGCTCAGTAATTTGATACCTCGATAATTCACACAATTCTAAATGTCTTCCTTATTCTTATATATGGGTATACATTGATAGTAATTGCGATATATATGCTTTTTTTATTTGGCTAATTCTCTTAAGCTAATACTAACATTTGTATTTTCATTAAAAAACTTATAGAAATAATTTTTTCATCTATTTTTGATATTATCATTTGCCACTAGAATCTTCTCATCCTCATAAGATCCTTAGTTTTCTTATCTCTATCCTTAGCTACCCTAAAAATATCTCTTTCACCTTCTTTTGAGTGAATCTTTTTATATAAATCCTTCCAAATTTTAGCTTTCACTTCACTAACGGCCTTTTTCATTTCTTTCTTTGCTTTCTTATAAGCCTCTCAAAAATAAATGATATTAATTCTTTTAAAATATATATGCAGGTAAGAGATTTTGGACTTAAAAATGCTAAACCAAAAATAAAGAATAAGAACATACATTAGCCTTAGCAGAATCCCATGAGAAGTATGCTGTAAAGAAAGATGGCTCGTTCCCTTCAGTGACCTTGTAAAGTGGCACATCCGAAGGCAGCCCTTCATAAGCAGCTGCCCGCTCTATATACTTCTGAGAGTATTTTTTTCATATATTAGCAAAGTCAGAGTGGGACACAACATCATAATGGAGGAACATCTTAGAGCAGCACCTGGGCAATTTCAAAGGCCTTCTGCTTTTCCTTGGAGTCCACAGACTGTCCAACCCAAACAAAGACCTCAGCATGAGTGTCAAGTACCATCATATCCTCCGTCAACAGATCATCTTGAGAAAAGTTATAAACCTCTGAGACCTTCAATTAGTAGCAGGAATAAATGATAAGAACACCCTTAAAACACTGGAGCATGTTCCAATTGAAAGATATAAAGTGAATAAGTTCTTACCTCCATCTTCTCTGAAATCAGAAGAGAAAAAATGAAAGAGAAAAAGAAGATCAGACGTTGAATTTACACAGAGAAGCATGCAGAAAAAGAAGCCTTATATGTCACTAGCTTAAGATCTAAAGAAGCACTTCTGATTCAGCGATAGCAGCTACCTTTGTGGAAAGAGATTTCATACAGGTGAGGATCTCTGACGATCTCTTGTGTTGTTTTCTTGCTTGTGTAGCTCTGCTTGCCTCCAAGTGAAGACCAGAAAAGTGATGGCTCAGTTCCTTCTTTTGCATGCTTCAAAGTCACCCCTGGCTGTACATTAAAAGTTGGAAGAAAAGGTTGTACTGAGATGAGAAAACTTGTAGATGATATATTCAATTTTTAATGCAACCAAATATTGTGATTATCCGATATCAAAACCTCCATACAGTAGTAGAAGAAAAGGTCACGGGATGCTCATATTACGTTACAGATTGGACTATTGCTACAAAAGCATGAAAGTTGCCATGTTTCTTGCACTCCCTCAACCCAAGAAAAGAAAAACTTGGATTTGTCAAGGGCACACCTTCAGGAACTCGGCAATTTTCACCGCTAACTGCTGTTGTTCATTAGTACTTCCATTTCCATTCCAAGTAAAAGTTGCAGACCCCGTTTGCAGCACAAAACAATCAGTGGTGCTCAAAGATGAAGCTACCTGATGATAGAATCATGAAGTCAGAATTCTCACTAAAGCAATCATATGAACACATCGAAGAACCATCAAGGATAAATTTTCATCATGTAAAACAACTGAAATTAATACCATGCAAGATGCAGCACCAACCAAATAACAAATAAATAAAAAGAGAAGAACCCCCTTCATATATGAAATGAAATATTCTACCCAAGCAAGACAACAACAAACATCACAAATGCATAGGTATGTATTTGCAAATAAGACTGGAGGATGCATTGCAAACACATGGGCGAAGGCCACAGTAGGAACAAAATCTTGAGGTTCTTAGTTGTTATCTGGTATGCACTAAATAGAGAGAGCTTTCCTAAACATTAGACATTTATGGAGATCGACGGCACATCCTTTTGTTACTCTATTTAATGAATCATGTAATGTTTGAACATGAAGTACAGACACATGAACGTTGCTCAGAAATTTACGATGATGTCAAGGCTATTTCTATAGGCTCGGTACTGACAGGACTCAACCATAAGAAAGTTCATAACAGGTGCCTATGACTAGCAACAACAACTAAGCCTTTTCCCATACTAGACGGGGTCGGCTACATGGATTCTTTGTTTCCACAGAGCTCTATGGAATAGATATTGTACAAGAAGAAAAACAACCGCTATGTATGGGAGTAGGCTAAGAAGGCGCCTATTATGTCATGAGTTACTTTGACTTGGCAGTTAACTATCAACTAACGCTGTGATGTTTTGCATCCCTTTTTCCTTTTTGGTCACAATGGGAGAGCTTGGCATCTTGTTCTGATACAAGACTGTCACCTGAACATCCAGATGAACTAATAGAACTCACACATACTCATTACTTAAATAATAATTACATGTTCTGAAGCATCTCCTGACCACGTTAAAGCAGGTACATACCGCATCCACTTGGACTGCCTTATTGTTATGCACTGAAGCACCCGAAATTCGAATTAGTGCAACGTTATTGCTAGTGTACGTTTCATCACTTGAACCCTTATATGCAATGAACTTCTTGTAGCCAGAGCTAAGTCCACCCTGCAGATAAGAAGAAACATTATGTCATACAGCTGGCACAGGAAGCACTGATGACCACCTGAGCGCATCTCAATTTAGGAAAGGAAAGGTGTGTGGCTACTGGAACTAAAATCTGCATGAACTAGAAACAAGAAGCCACATGAGAATGACCTACCTTCAAGACAACCATAGGTTGAAATAGTGCGATAAATTGAGGCGGTTCTTTTCCTTGAAATATTCGACCCTGAAGGAAGCTCCATCAACTAACTTGGACAAATATGAAAGTCCAGGTACTCTGCAATAATAACTAGAGGTATACCTGAACAGCTCTTCCCTTCAGAGAATTGGCCATTGTATTTGCTAAACGAGTGGCAGTCGCCTGGTCCTCCTGTGGGCATCACCAGATTTAGTTTAACAATCATCTCATAACATGCAAATGCATAAGGGAACATATATCAGACCGCAAAATTGAAACAGAAAGCTGTACACTGCTGGACGGGAAGCAAGAAGCTATAGAATGAAATTATAAAATATCATAAATATGTTGACATGATCAAAAGATATTGGGAAACTGCAGTTTTGTCAATGTTGATATCAAAATGTCATCATAAAAGTGATCAGACAACTATATAAGGACTTACCTGAATACTGTCCTTCCCAGTCCAACAGCACAAAAAGTAATCTTCCTTCCTATCACCAGAATGGTAGGTATAAAGAACAATGTAAGAATCACCAGAATAAAATTTTCCAATCTCTCCTTCTGGGACAACCATCTTGTCATTTCCATTTATCCTCCAGACCTGAAAGAGAATAGCAATGTCACAATCTCATCCACAGCGAATTGCAACTGAAGCTCGATTGCACACTAAATAGCTTTCTTTTCTATAAATGATAACTATAAAATTGAGATTTATTCAAAAGAATTAGAAGAAATATGATCTCTTGAAAGAGAAAGAAAGAATGTAAGTTTAAATGGGGCATTCAGACCTCAATTTTTCCACCCTTCTCAAGCAAGGGTGGGACCTCCTCATTTACCAGAGCTCCTTTTCCGACACCTTTGACACCAACACCTTGCTGCTTCAGTAATGCTAAAAGAACAACATCATGATTAGTTTCAATGATGTGATAACTTTCTATCATATGAAATTATCTGCTTAGCGTAGAAAATTCAGCATGTATATTTCATTCTACCAGCTACTTTTCCTCTTCCTTCCTCAGGACTTGTAGTACTTGCTCCAGCCGGCCATGATTCAAATTTTGACTTAAATTCATGTGGTTCAAATCCTTGAATCACTCGTATTATGCGTGTAGCCTTAGATCGCTTTTGGCTAGATAGGAACTCCTGAATTTCGAACAAACTTTTGAGTTACTTCTCTAATACTGAGTACGTTTTATATTGCATAGATAAGATGAGACTGAATGCAAATGGTGATGGTATAAAATATGCTTTATACCTCCGCAGCTAAGCTTGCTGCCTTCCTTTCTTCAACTTGAGTTACTCGACCTACCCAAACATATACATCTGCTCCACAGTCAAGTAGATAACATTGATTGTTTTCAAGCATCGTTCTAGACAAGACACCTTCAACAGGTTTAACCTGGCCATCAGAAATACTACACAAAGCAATGATTACAACTTACCAAAATGATGGCATTATTTTGCATCAAGAAGAAGAAAGTTGATGCCAGAAAGAGTTATATGCGATGAGACACTCCCCAGTCCAGCATAGGTCATTAGTTGCTATTTGAACAATAAACCATTGAAAAGAAACTCTTATGCTGTAAAAACTTCATGTCAATTAACCCTCATGTTCACAATTTGTGTCATTTTAAGATTAAGCATCAATAGGGATGTTCATGGAGAAGGGATCTCCCATTCCCGTGGAGACCGACCCTGGATGGGGCAGATTCGGGAAATAGAAACAGGAGGCAGGGATGGGGGCCTTCTTGGTCCCCATCACGGGGACACGGCTGGAGGCGGGGTTTTGAGACAGGGATAGGGACGGGACTTTGATCCCTGGTCCTGCCCCACTCTATGAACATCCCTAACCATTAAAGGGATCCTTTCATGGCAGATGCATACTAATGAATAGCATTGAAGCACACAGCCTCTTCTCCCACATTTTACTTCCACAATTTGGCCCATTCTCGTATTTTATCTTGAAATACCATGGCATACTTGATGCTCGCATGCATGCAAACACTCTGTTTACATCAATAATATAATATATTACAATACAATTTAATATATGTATAAATATGTGCACTTTTCAAAAAACATGAGATGGTGCCTGTAAAGTAGTGAGATACCTGTGGAGCTTTCCAGAAGTAGCCTCCGGAGTACAATCATCTTCATTGGCAGCTTTCCTACTGATTGGGGCAAAGCCACCAAAGAGAACCCAAAATTCGCCAGAGTCTCCCTCTGTCAGCTTTCCATCGTCTGTCATTGTCAATGTCAGGGAAATCAGTAAATGAGACCATGTTCCTTCAAATATGGTTCATGGCCAATTTTCTCACCAATAATTGCAACATCACATGTTCCTTCGTGGTATGTGTCCTTAAAGTATTGGATTACTTCCAAAGCTTTGGCTCTTTCTTGGATATTGGAGTTTTCCCCATTAAACTGATAGATCTTATTTTCTGTGTCCAGGATAAACACATCATCATGATTTAGTGAGGAACGAGCAAAAGGTACCTGCAAGAACATTCACAAGAAACTATGTATTCTTTTCAGTTAAAAAGAAACGCATACACTGCAATTGACTTCAGGTTGTTGCTTTATTACCTGCTTTAGATGCACAACACGCTTTCCTTTGCAAGTATACAACCTAGTTTCAAACTCCTCCACCTCAGGTTTCTTAAATCCAGATGCAACACCACCCTCTAAAGGAATGATACAAGGTTTGAAGTATGATAAAAACTTATCAGATTCATGGCCTTGCAATTCTCTGTGCTGCACAGCACGACCTCCAAGAGCTGCATCAAGCTCAACTGTCTTGATTGCTGCAGTTCCAGCTTCATCCTGAAGTGGTTAGGTATAAATGGTAAGAAGCAAAACCAAATAACATTGGAATGCCATGTGTAACAAAGAAGATATAAACCTGACTCGTGTCTTTTCCAAGCCAAAAGTGGATATCATATAGATAACTGCCTCCTTTTCCAGCAATAGTCTGCGCAAGTTTCCCAAAATATGATTTTGACATGAAACAACTCATTCCCTTCATCTTATGAGAAGCATTGAAACTAAATGGCATAAAGAACTGTTAAGATATGATACTATCCATTATGGTCATATAATGTAATTAGGTTACATTTGTTGATCACATTATGTAACACAATGTCGGAAGTATGGTCAAGGTATAAATTGCACTAATATTTTGACTCACCTGCAAAAGGATATAAGAGTCTCCCGTGTAGAATTTTCCGTATTCAGTTTTGGGCAGTGGGACTGGCCGAAAATTTTCAATCCTCCATATCTCAGTGCCACTATAACATGTTAAGGTATAACTACCGTAATAATAAATCATTGGATGTTTTTTTCCAGTAATGTCAGCAGAATGCAAATGATACCCAACAATTAAAGAAAAGGATACATCCTTTGGCCAACAGCATGAAATGCAGGATCCAGATTCTTGATAGAGCTAGACATTTTTGCTTATGTTATGTCTTTTTTGTCAGAACGAAAAGGTGATTTTGATACAAATCTATCCACGTTGCCACACAAGCTATATGTACAGGTGGACGAGCTCCAGTGTTTCGATTTTCAACTGATACAACCAGCAGAACGCTTGTTAGTTTACTGCAAAAAAGTGAGCATGCACATTGCACAGAAACATGCCGGACAAGATGGCAATATTCCCAATACAACATGAAACCAAATGTTTCCAGTGTGTGTCTATGCATCTGTCTCCCCCCACCCCCACCCCCACCCCCTCCTTCTACATGCATACATAGACGCATACATACATAAATATGTGTTTGTGTGTGTGTCTGTTTGTCTGTGTGTGAATACTCTAGGCTATAGCAGAAATCATGAAGTAATGGAGTAAAGATGTTTTATCAAATTAACTGCAAAATGAGATCATGAGAACAACTTATTATACTACAGTTTTTTCTAATTGATTTACAGTATACAAGAGATATCATGCTTGAATTTGCTTCTTTGCGACAAAAAAGCACAAAGATCCACATTCTTGAAGAGAGAGAGAGGGAGAGAGTCTATACACGTGGGCTTGCATATCAACACTTATATACGTGCACATACATATACACGTCTATACATGCATGCATGTACATTACAGAGATAAAGAAATCACGGAAGGAAAATGGGGGCAAACCCTACGATGATTTCGAAACGAGGGCCTGTGCATGTGAGAAATATTTGTCATTTCCTAGGCTTGAAAATTAAAAAACATTAGAAAAAAATCAAATTCCCTCTGACAACAGGAAACAAAGATTAGTGATTGTCAATCATTACTCACAACAAACATGCGTACATACGAAGCGAGTTCCTTCCACATAAAAACACACCTAAATGCTTCAAATTCAACCAATTCCAGCGACATAAGACGGTCTTGCTTTCGCATTCAAACTATCAGAAACTTCAAAACACGCGAAGAGCCCAATCTAAAACCATAAACAGCAATTCACGAAAGAAACCTCAAAGGATTGCCCAAATCGAGCGATTGAAATCCTCGAATGACCACACCAACTACAAAGAATTTCTGCCAAAACACGTCACAGTCCGCGAATTCCGCTCGATCTTCAGAGAGAGAATTCGGACCCAATCAGCAAGCTTCGGAGAGAGAGAGAGGGGACTACAAAAACGAGGGTGGACAGTATTTATATTCGTAATAATTAAATATCACAGTAAATGATTTTGCTGTATTTTATTTTAATCTCAACTCCGAAAGGGGTTTCCGGTACAAGAATATTTGCATGGAAGGGCCTGCTGCACGAGTCAGGGGAGGAGGGACGGTGATTAGGTGGATCCCCACCCGAAAACCTCTCCCTAAGATCCGGTCAGACTTACCACCTGAACGATTCGGATTCGGGTCGGATTTAACCATTTTTCCTCGGCCCCATCACTAATCAACCGCGAAAAGTAAATGAACTCGCTGCTCGAAGATCAGCTCGTTCTGGTTTGACTCGCTGCATCGGCTCAACTCGGCTCGTACGAGTTTCTCATTTACGTTCATCTCATGGTAAACCTAAGAAGTATTTCGGATCAGCTCCCGTATGAACTTAACCTGATTCCATCTCACTCACATCCCCATTCGTGTTTGAGTGTGTGCGTGAGTCTCTCCGAGAGAGAGAGAGAGGGGAGTCTCATATGCATTATCTGATCGTGTACACTCCCTTGTTTGATATGGTTTCAACTACCAATCACCACTTTCCGAATTTCACTACCTTCATTTATTTCTCCATCTTCCAACGGTAAAAATTGTCGTTACAGTACCAAAACCTGATAAAATTTTAAATATTATATATAAAAGTGGTTTTAGCAGTGACAACAACGGATTTGATCATTAAAAAATGGATCTCAAAAGTGGAGGAAAAGGTGTTGGATGGGTAACTGTAACAATGGAATCACGTAAAATGAGGAAGTATGCACTGTGTAAAATTATGGAGTTTTCTTTATGTTTATTGAATTAACCGACCTTAAGCATCTCTTTTAGCACAGCAATTCACCAAGTTCTCGTCTCATGCTTTTTCCCTTCTACAAGGATTTCACCGACCAATATATATGTGCGTGAGCACGCATATATGTGTGTGAGCACGCACATATGTGTGTGAATGTATATGGGCTGGATCACAAAAACCCAGTCAAATGGGTATGATTTTGGATTAAATAATTGATTTCGTCATAGAGGTGGACATTCCTTGGTTAGACCATGGCCCTTTACATTGGCAAGGGGGCACTGATGAAGAAAGGATGGTTAGAGACTTTAATAGAATTCACGATAATATATACAAAATGACACTTCGGGTTGTGAACTGTGGATGGTCATGAGTCGTGGTCTGTAAACTTTTGATGGTCATCCATCCTGTTGAAAATAACATAAATCGGTAATGGATGTGCAAGAAGCATGTGTCTCTCCTCGACAAATCGATTAAACCACCTACTTTACTTTCGAAAATTTTAGGTCCCAAATTTTAATACACTCTATTAAGACATAGATAACGATACATATTCACATGACCAATAAAAAAATATAGAGAAATCTCAACCAAGGTTTCAACCTGTAATTGTAATATGTAAAATGGCAATAATAAAGAGGTGAGCACACAAACACATGCCCAATAAAAAAATATACCCCAATAAAGTTCCGTACTAGAGGGATGCACGTTTAAAATAACAATACATATTCACAATTATCAAAAAGTAAATATCATAATTTTATAATCCCATAATTAAATCCAAAGAGCAATAGCTCATCTGTCTAGGGGATCGACTAACAAGTTAATAGTCTCGAGTTTGTAACAAAAGAATTTTAAGGCAAAAATAGCAACAAGACCATGTGAGTGGAAAACGTTGGCAGCTAGCTAGTTGGTTAATTTTGGATCACTGCTAGCTAGCTGGTTAATTTTGCATGAAAGAGCAATGTCTCGCCTAACTTGGGGGTTGACTCACAGGTTTAAGATCATGAGTTCGATTCTCTGGGTATGCCATTGGTCCTCCACATTGAAAAAAGAAGAATATTTTAATGGGATGTTAATAATTTTGTGCATTTAATAATTATATTTTTGAATGGTTGTTACATCAATGCACTATACGCTGTTGTGAGGACACGACACGATAAAGGGACGGGCCATTATAGACCTGGTTCATTCCTGGCAAACTATGGCCAGTAGTTTCAAGCCGTCAGTTACGGTTCCACAGAAACCTGGAATCTAAACCAAACCAGCCCATCTCTAGTTATATCAATTTCGGGTTCAGTTCCATAATGGGATCTGGCTTAGTTCTGAGAGAATATATACACTCAAAATGGGATTTTGGAACCAGAACCAAAGTATAGTTTAAAACTTATCGTTTCAAGCAACTGGTTCTATTTTCTGTTTGGTGTTGAACCATAACCAAATCAGGCCTCCAGTATGATTCTGGATCCAGAGCCAGTTCCCCAAGTTTCGGTTCTGGCCAGTTTTGGAGGCAGTTTGCATCCGATTTGAACCGCCAGGCTGGATCCAAATCGGCCACGTCTAATCCTGTAAAACATTGTGATATGTAGTCCGCATATTTCTCTATCATATTAGATCTCAACCGTAGATTGTGTTTAACGGCGAACCAGCTTGAGACATGCCTTGGCTAAAGATTTCATGTGATGGACACAAGGTCATAACGCTTTCATTTCTCTCAACGGGTTCCCTGCCGAAGGGATATCGACTATATACCGAATACCGGTCACACAGACAAGAGAGAGAGAGAGAGAGAGAGAGAGAGAGAGAGAGAGATGGCAAAGGAGGTAAGTCGATTGCGCCACATTTCCGGTCCAAATCTCGATACCGAATTCCGGGTTCCCGGCGAAGTTATGTCTTCTGGCGTCCTTGTGTCTTATCGTTTTATGGATACTTGGATTTCTGCAACTGTATCTCCTAGTTTCTTTCACTTCGAAGAATTGATTTTGGATTTGCGACATCTCATTGTTGGTCACGTAGAATCCGCAGCGCATTTGAATTCCACGACTTTTGTCTTTAGTTTGGATTTGGATGATTCGGGTATCTTGATCCGAACGCGAACATTTGCTTCTTCCTTCAATCTTGATTGTATAGAACGAGTTTTAAAGCCTCAGTTTTCTTTAGTTGATTTTTTTCAGTTTATTCTAATCTCCCTGTTGCATGTCATGGACGTAACGCCCTTGCAGTTTCAGTAAGAGCATGCAAGAATCGTTGGATATGAAAGTCTGAGGAAGGTGGAAATGGTCGAGAATGAGCGTTGACCTAGAAAAATTCCAGACAAACTTTCCATGTTCCGAGTTTTTTGCTACTTCCCAATTCCACTGAGAAATTGGTGATTAGCGGCAAATTTCAAAATTCAGTTATTTTCGTGCTAATTTTCCTTTTTAAAATATCTTCATTCTGTAAAAAGTTTTCTTTTATCTTAAATTAAAAATTAAGAGATGCTACTCACCATCTCTCCCTTATAAGGCAGCAAATGACTTGAGGAGGTGCATCCATGTCTGACTGAATAAATGGAAGATTTTTTGCCTAGCCTTTTGCTGGTGTTTGATCGGTTTTGAATCCAAAGTTTTGAGTTTGAATTTTGACTCCATATTTCGAGCACTTAGAATTTGAATTTAAATTAGTTTTAGTTAATGCAAGTAGATAAATTAATTAACTGCACTGGTTTCTCCACGTAATTTTGTACAAATCTGAAGTTAAAGACTTGTATGAGTTATTCAATAAGGCAATTTTCTTCAACTAATTAAGAATATCGTTTTTTGCTTTGTAAGAATGCTGGTAGTTAGACCTCTACTAGATGCAGACCTGTTATTGAATTCTTGACCTCTCACCAGAGAGCTGACTCGCTAACTAGTGCGTATGCCCCTTTCTGCAAGTATATGGTTACTATTAGCTTCTTTTATGATTGACAAACCGTGATCACTAATAGTTATTTATGTGGCATACACTGAGCATGAATTTTGATGTTTTTGATTCAAAACAAATGGAACTCATGTTTACAATCTTAATGGTGGCTGGTTTTCTATTTTCTGTTCCTCAACAAAAATACTGTTGCCATCTATAAAGATGGCAAAGTGTATTCTCAGAATCCTGTGGTCTTTAAGTCTATTAAGTTATGGTCAAGCATAGGTGATTCATATTTTGCATGTTGGTTCACCTTTTTCATGTTGATTATATCAATGCACAATCCAATCAAATACCAGATCTTTATCTTCATATGGATGATTCCCGTCCACATGTCATTGCTCTTGTACTGAATCCAACATTTTACAACGGCAAAGTAGTTTGAGTTCTGTGTGTTTTTCAAAAGTGTGTAGAATCTTAGTTAAACCAGTTTTGTCCAACCATAACTATCTTAGCTGTGAATTTACATTTTCTCTTGGAAAGAAACCCATGCCAGATTCCAGTATGGTTAACATTTTCTCTAGCTAATCTACTCGATATTATCAGCTTATGTTCAAGAGCTTTGTGCCAGAATATATGTAATATAAGTTTGATCATTTGGGTACTTCAGAAGATATAGAAATTAAGATTGGTACATAGTGCATCCCTCACAATGAATGTTTTAAATACCTAGGGTCAGTTTTTTAAAGTGATAGAAAAATTGATGGAGATGTTACATATAGAATTAATGCCAGTTGGTTAAAATTGAGAGGGGCATTGGGTATTCTGTGTGATAAGAAGATATCATTAAAGTTAAAAGATAAATATTACAGAGCAACAATTAGACCTGCTATGTTTTATGGTTACGAGTATTGGGCAGTTATACAAAAGATGTTCGTAGCAGAAATGAAGATGTAGAGATAGATGAGTGGTCACAAGGAAAGACCTAAGGGTATTAGAAATCAATTGGGAGTAGCACCAATTGAGGATAAAATGAGAGAAAATCATTTAAGATGTCTTGGACATATAGAAAGACGACCAAAGGATGTTCCTTTAGGAAGATATGAAAAATTAGATTGTGAAAATGTTAAAAGAAGAAGAGGACGACCACAAAAGTGTTGGAAAGAAACTATAAAGAATAATCTAATTTATATTGAGTTAACTGCTAGCATGACACAAGATAGGGCTCTATGAAAACAAAGAATCCATGTAGCTGACCCCATCTAGTATGGGAAAAGACTTAGTTGTTGTTGTTAAAGAGCTTCATGCCAAACAAAAGCCTGCATTTGAGTAGATCTTAGTAGCGGGGTACATGACATTCTTAAAATGATCTCTCCCAAACAAGGTTGCATCTAGAAAATCACTTAGGGTGGGCAAATACTCACCGTCCAATATGGTCTATGTATTATAGACCTGTGGGATACTTCTATAGTTTTCCAAAATTTGGTTCCAATTTTTTTTCAGGGAGTCAGTGGCCCATGGTTATACTGTGAGGGCCCTTTAGCCTGTGTACTGTAGCCTACAGGCTCTCCATGTTTGTACACTTTTTTTAGTTTCCGAATTTTGGGTGGGGTGGGGTGCCCCACTCGCCTCAATGTCACTGCTTCCATAAGCTGGAAGTCTCATTTTGTTTTCCTTTATTACTTTTAAATACTAATTCTCTGCTCTGCTGTTCTAGCTCAGATGTTGCAGAAGATTTAAGTAGGGCAGCTGAAGATAAAGCTGCTGCCCTGGAAGCGTAAATATGAATTGGAGAGAGAACATAATGCTCAGCTCAAATGTAAAAGTTCGCAAATGACACATCAATTTGTAATGCAATTAAATTCCCCCCCCCCCCTACAGTATATATGCTATTGGTCCATTACAATTTGCTTCATTTTCCTTTTTAAGCAATCTAAATGTTGGAATATGCCATGCATATCAGGAATGCTCAACACAAGTTGATGCCTAAAGAAAAATTAGATACTACGTGTGAATTCAGAATTTTTAACTGTAAGGGGCCTAAGGAGGTTGGCGTAGTGGCCTTACCGATGAGCCACCCTCGATGCACACTTGTGTATACTTCGTCTCTCTAGGAACTAATCTTAAAGTATGAATCTACGAGCTCACACACTCACACACACATTCCTGGAGGATGCCATTCCTAGTGCGTGTGTGTCTTATCTATCTGTCTCTCTCTATATATACACACATATAACGGGAACACGAGGGAGTAAAGATAGCAAGGATGGAATGATAATGGTACTTGTACGTTAATAACATGGCAGAGACTAAATCTGTAACATGCGTCTCTGATACTGCCTATACGTGTGGAGTCATCACTAAACCCTTTTAATGCATATGCTGATATTTTTTGCTTAACATCCAAGTAGTGTATATGTTGCAAGTCAGTCTGGTGACAAGCACGTAAAACATCATGGATCAACCAGATAGTTTTCCCGTGGGAAAATTGATGCAGAATGAAGTAAAATTAGACAACATTTGCTTAATGAAAGTATGAAAGTGACATAATAACCAGATTCAAATGTTCTGTTGAAGACGTGCACTCATTCTTTTCTTTGGATTTATTTTTCTTGTATAGGTGGGGAGTCAGATATTTAACAGCCAGATCTAACTTGTAGCATCTCATTGGCTTCCCCTCTTGTATTCTCAAAGGAGCAGTGATGTGCATCTATTAGTTATTCAGATTTTGTCAATAATTCTCTCGTCTTGTTCGTGCTTCATACCATCAGAATACAACAACAACAACTAAGCCTTTTCCCATACTAGACGGGGTCGGCTACATGGATTCTTTGTTTCCACAGATCCCTATCGTGTGCCATGTTAGCAGTTAACTCCCAATAAGCTAGATCATTCTTTATTGTTTCTTTCCAACACTTTTGTGGTCGTCCTCTACCTCTTTTAATACTTTCCAAATTTAGTTTTTCTAACCTTCTTACAGGTTCTTCTTTTGATCTTCTTTCTATATGTCCAAACCATCTTAAACGATGTTCTCTCATTTTATCCTCTATTGGTGCCACTCCTAATTTGTTTCTAATAACCTCATTATGTATACGGTCTTTTCTTGTATGACCACTCATCCATCTCAACATCTTTATTTCTGTCACATACATCTTTTGTACATGTTGATGATTAACTGCCCAACACTCAGAACCATAAAACATGGCAGGCCTAATTACTGCTTTATAATATTTACCTTTTAATTTTAATGGTATCTTCTTATCACAAAGAATACCTGATGCTCCTCTCCATTTTAACCAACCAGCATTAATTTTATGTGTAACATCTCCATCAATTCTTCCATCACTATGAAAAAGTGACCATAGGTATTTAAAACTTTACTTTTGGGGATGCAATGTGTGCCAATTTTAATTTCTATGTCCTCTGAGGTAACCAAATGATCAAACTTACATTCCATATATTGTGTCTTTGTTCTACTAAGTCGAAGGCCTTTGCTTTCTAATGTTTCTCTCCATAGTTCCAATTTTCTATTAACTTTTTCCTTAGACTCCTCAACTGATACAATGTCATATGTAAATAACATACAACAAGGTACTTCATCTTGAATATGTTTTGTTAACTCATCCATCACCATTATAAATAAGTATGAACTTAAAGTTGATCCTTGATGTAACCCAATATTAACTTCAAAGAAGTTTGTCATTCCTTCACGAGTCCTCACACATGTTTTTGCACCATCATACATGTCTCTTATAAGGTGAATATACGTCAATGGGATACCTCTTTTTTCCAAAGTTCTCCAAAGAACCTCCCTCGGTACCCTATCATAAGCTTTTTCTAGATCAATAAATATCATGTGAAGGTCTTTCTTTTTTGCTCTAAAATGTTCTATAAGACGTCTCAAAAGGTGAATCGCTTCAATAATAGATCTGCTTGGCATGAATCTAAATTGGTTCTCTGTTGTACTTGATACTTGTCTTAACCTACATTCGATAATTCTTTCCCATAATTTCATAGTATGGCTCGTTAACTTGATACCTCGATAATTCGCACAATTTTGAATGTCTCCCTTATTCTTATATATGGGTATAAGTGTACTTGCTCTCCATTCTTCGGGCATCTTTTGGTTTTTCCATATTTCATTGAATAGTCTTGTGAGTCAAGTGATTCCTATTTCTCCTAGTATTTTCCAAACTTCTATAGGAATATTATATGGTCCTACCGATTTACCACCCTTCATATGTTTAAGAGCCTCTTTGACTTCATTCTTTTGAATACGTCGGTAGAAATTTTGGTTTATATACTTTTCTGATTTGGCTAACTCTCCTAAGCTAATACTAACATCTTTATTTTCATTAAAAAGATTATAAAAATAGTTTTTCCATCTATTTCTTATATCATCATTTGCCACTAGAATTTTTTCATCCTCGTCTTTGATGCATCTAACATAATTAAGATATTTAGTTTTCTTATCTCTAGCCCTAGGTATCCTAAAAATATCTCTTTCACCCTCTTTTGAGTTGAGTTTTTTATATAAATCCTCCCAAATTTTAGCTTTTGCTTCACTCACGGCCTTTTTCGCTTCCTTCTTTACTTTCTTATAAGCCTCTAAAGTTTCACTAGTTTTCTTAGCATAATGTAATTTTTAACATGCCCTCTTTGCCTTGATTTTATTTTGTACTTCACTCCACCACCAAGCTTCTTTTTGTGCAGGTACACCTCCCTTAGATACCCCTAATACATCTTTCGCCACTTTCCTAATATGTATAGCCATATTGTTCCACATATCAGAGGGTGTGCCAACATAATTCCAAACATCTCCTTGAAGGACTTTCTGTTTAAATATATCTTCTTTCTCGCTTTTGAGGTTCCACCATTTAGTACGAATAGCTCGATGCACTCTTTTCTTCTTTGTTCATTTTTTTATTTGTAAATCCATAACTAAAAGTCGATGTTGGGTGGTTAAGCTTTCTCCTGGAATTACCTTACAATCTTTACAACACGCTCTATCTTTTTTTCTACAAATAAAGTAACCAATTTGTGTTTGTGATAAGCCACTCTTATAAGTAATTAAATGTTCATCTCGTTTTTTGAAGATTGTATTGACTATAAAGAGATCAAATGACATAGCAAAATTTAAAATCTCCCTGCCTTCCTCGTTTATATCCCCATAACCAAAGTTTCCATGAATCTCTTGATATCCTAATGCCTCTTTACCGACATGTCCATTTAAATCTCATCCTAAACAAATCATCTCCCTTTGTGGAATCTTTTGAAACACCTTATCTAACTCTTCCCAAAAAACTGTCTTTATACTATCTTCTAGTCCTACTTGGGGTGCGTAAGCACAAACTATATTCAAAACTTCTACTCCTAACACTAATTTCAATGTCATGATTCGGTCACTATATCGTTGTATGTCTACTACACTCTCCTTTAAATCTTTATTTATGGTAATACCAACTCCGTTTCGGGCCTTTTCTTTACATGAGTACCATAATTTAAAACCTGTATCCTCTATCTCCTTTGCTTTTTCTCCAACCCATTTTGTCTCTTGTAAACATAGAATATGAATCTTTCTCCGAATCATAGTATCTACCACCTCCATTAGCTTACCCGATAATGTTTTGATATTCCAAGAACCAATACGAATCTTATTATCTAGGACTAGCTTCCTTACCCCCTGCATCTGTCCATAATCAAAATGCGGAGACCCTCTCTGAAAAATTTTCACTACATTCGGGCGGCAATGTAGCGGGACTAACTTCTTTACCCACACCCGTCCATGATGTGGGAACCCTCTCTGCAATTGATTCACTACATTCGGGCGAAAATGTAGTGGCCCTTGCTTATTTCTTACTGCATTCGGGCTCTGCAGCACGTCGCTAGGCGGGGACACCCCAAAGCAATGCTCATAATTTTTGTAATCCATGTTGTAGAAATCCGACGAAGTTTTATGCTGGCTGTCAGAAGCCTAACACAACCCTCCTCCTTTATCTGGGCTTGGGACCGGCAATGCAAGGGTGATCCCTTACATGGGCGGAGTTGCTTCATACCATCACAATAAACTTTTAAAATTAGCTAGCTATTTTAGAGGCATAGGTTTTACCTACGTAAGATCATGGACTTATCTTTGAAATGGATTTATTGTGTGGGGAGAAAAAGCACAGCAGATGATGGTAACATGGCTCGATGCTTTGTGGTTCATGTCATGAGCATCTAACCTTGTCATGCCAACCTCTTAGGCTGACAGAAGATTACACATAATATGGGAGCCTGAGGATAAACTAAGTTCTTTGTTGTGTCATGCATCCTTCTCCGTTGAAAGTAATACTTGAAAGAGTAAGTGAAAAGAAAATGAGGTGAAATATTGGATCATGATATTGTGCGTTGGACAATTATTTCACTAATGCTGAATATTTCTTACAGAGATTCGTCTCATTTTATGATTCCCTATGTTTCAAACTTCTCTTTATTGAGTCTGAAGCGATATTGGTATCATGGTTCATTCAATTGCAGAATTGTCCTCTGAAAATAGTTATGATTCAAGATGTGAGCGGTTCAGCAAACCATCTGATCAAATGGTGACACATAATTCTGGTAATGATCATACTGAAATATACTGCAGCAAGGATTATGCACCCATGAGTTTCTCAGGGATGATACCCCTGAATCTGGTTCTACGGTTCAGATTCTTCAGAAGGTACATATGAAAATATTTTTGTTGTATAATATGTTCCTTACTTCGTTAATCAATGAGGGAATACTTTTTGCATTTGTCTTCTGTTGAGATTTTCAAACATCTTCAACTTATTGGAAAAAAAAGGCTCAATACTTGTGACAGCACGCACATCCTGGCTGTAACCGCTTCATGCTTCAGTTGAGTCCATTAGTGATGGTTTTCACTTTGCTTTTTCCTTGTTTTTCTTATTATCTGATGTCCTTGTAAAATGAACTTTTGCTATGGGAAAGTAGAGGAGATTTGAGAATGCAAACATTATGTTTCACAGCTTTCTAGGAACTATTTTCTGGATTTAATTCCCAGGCTTTATCCGGTTAGACATTTTCGAGGTCATTTTTACCATAAATTTGTTGGACAGTTACTTTGGCACGTTTAATGCAAAAGCATTACTGTCTGCTTTCAACTAGAACCTGTCCTGATTGTGAGTCTCTCATAGTGATAAATCTCTGATATAACCTATAAAGACACTGATTTTCTATTGCAGGCATCATTCAAACTTGCGTGGGGATGGTGAGAAAATGGTCGCCATAAGTATGACGTAGTATCCTTTGATAGAGGAGATATCACAACTGATGAGCGTAGCAGTAAGCAGGTAATGCTATGAGAGTAGCGTGCATGTGTTACTTCTGACTCACGTTTACTTGTCATTTGATGCATTTGCAGAATTTTTTGCAATGTAAGGTAGATTATACCAACAGATGTTTCTTTTCTCTTTTCACGGCACTTGTCTTCATCAATTGCCTTTTTTTGGTTACTTGATCGCAGTGGCACAGTAATTTTTGTAACGTAAGGTAGATTATACCAACAGATGTCTCTTTTCTCTTTTCACGGCACTTGCCTTCATCTTATTGTTTATTTCTTGGTTACTTGAATTCCATTATGTAAAAGTTGGTCGCAGTGGCCCTGAAAATCTGTTTATTTTGACTTTTTCCTGTGAATGGCTCTTGATCGTTCAGATTACACTGAAGTGGGAGTCACAACCCCAGACTGTAGTTGTTTTAACAAAACCAACCTCAACACCTGTCCATATCAAATGTGCTGAAATGATCAGGTAAGACTGTAATTGTTTTAACAAAACCAAACTCAACACCTGTCCGTATCAAATGTGCTGAAATGATCAGGTAAGAGGGAAGAATGCTCCAATTTTAGTCCTTAACTGTTTCTGAGCGTGTTTCTTGTCATTTTATGCTACCACTTTAGATTTCATCTGCTTTAATTCAAAATCATTGGATAGCTTCTAGTTTTCTAACTTTTACTGATTAAGTTTTTTTCTTTTCCTTTTGCTTCTTGGTTACAGATGGTTGAAGGACTTCAAAATGTTGGATGTTTTTGTGGAACCCTGAGTTAGAAAAGAACTTACAGAGAGCTCTTATTTCAGTTTTGTTAAGACATAGGAACTGTAAAAATAACACCAATATCTTACCAATGTGATCCACATACTCAAACACAAGTGATTCTGAAAGATCTTTCACAAGACAAAACTCCAAATAAAACACCAAACACTTTGTGTACAAGCCAAACCAAATAACAACCAACAAACAAGTCACTCTCTATTTATAAAGGCTTTACAAAGTTGAAATGAGAGAGAACTAAGTTACAAGGAGAGAGAAGTTGGGAGAATCTGCTCCCAACAGCCGTTGGGAGTTCCCAAGGCTAGTTGGTGTAGCCATTGGGGAGGAGGGGACTGGCCCAGTGGTCCTAGGTGGATCTGGTGAACCCTATTGGCCCAGTACCTACTACAATTTAATACCTCTCCTCAAATGATAAAGATTTAGTGAATAAATCTACCAACTGTAGCTCTGAAGGAATATAGCACAAAGTCAATCTTTTCTTCAAGCATTCCTCCCAAATATAGTGAGAGTCCATCTCAATATGTTTAGTTCTTTTATGAAAAGTATTATTTGAAGCAATGTACATAGCGTTTTTGTTGTCACAAAGCAGTTTTGTTGAGTTTTCCAAAGCAACCACCATATCGGCTAGGAGTTCGACGATCCAATATATCTCAGTAATTATGGTGGCCATGGCTCTATATTATGCTTATGTAGACGATAATGATACCTTCTATTGCTTTTTATACCTCAAAGAAATTAAAGAATCACCTAAAAACACACAAAATCACCTCAAAGAAATTAAAGAATCACCTAAAAACACACAAAATCCAATGATGAAATGTCTATTATTAACCTCCACACCCCAATCAACATCAGTGTAGTTAGTTTAAATAAAGACAATGAGGTTAGAATGATTCTCCTTTCAATTATATCTTTTATGTATCTCACAATGTGTATAACATCACTCATACGTATATTGGTGGAGGCTTGTTGAAATTGACTTGCCATATATAATGTGTGTGCTATGTCTAGTCGAGTGATGGTAAGATACGTCAAGACTCCTATCATGTGTATAAGGAGTGTAATCATCTAATTTTTCTCCATCTGTGATTATGAGTTTGGTCCCCATCACCTCCTGCATGCTCACTTTCTTATCATCTGTCAAACCTTAACAATATCACTAGCAAATTTTGTTTGTGACATAAAATAACCTCTGTTATTACGGGTTACTAACTAAGAAATCTCAGATCTTTCATTTCAATTTTTTTATGAAAATCTCTTTTGATTTGTAATATCTCATTTTCACCACTTCTAGTAATGATCATATCATCTACGTAAGTAAAATCAAAATACATGCATAAGTTTTTTCTCACAAAAAACAATGTGACTATAACAATAGCGAAAATCCTATACATGTATAAATTTTTCAAATCTATCAAACCAAGCTTTAGGGGCTTGTTTGAGTCCATATAGAGTCTTTTTTAGTTTAATAATATAGTTACTTGGAACAATGAATTATGAAGAACTCATATAGATATTTTCACCGAGATTTCCATTCAAAAAAGCATTTTTAACATCCAATTGATATACATCTCATTATTTAATTGCATAAATAGAAATTAAAATACGGATAATAGTCATACGAGCAACAAGTACAAAAGTTTTCTCATAATCAATCCCTTATTCTTGAGAGTATTCTTTAGCCACAAGTCTTGCTTTGTATTTTTCAATAAAACCATCAGTGTGAGTTTCGACCTTATAAACCCATCTACAACCAATAACTTTCTTTTCTTTAGGTTTGAGAATAATATCAAGTACAATTCCTTTCTAGAGCTTCTAATTCAACATTTATAGCTTTCCTCCCTAAGTTATTTTTTGCTTATTCATAATGATTGGGTTCAAAGATACTCGATATAGTAGTTATATGATTTCTATGTTGTGGTTGAAATGATTCATAAGACAAATCTTTGAGGGACTTTTATGATTCTTTTGCTAGGGACATTATCATTTTCTCTATTCTTCCTTACATAATGATATTCAAAGGGTCTTAGGATATCTTCTCTTGTTTAAAGGTTTTTAGATTCATCTTCAAGTTGAACCATACTATTGTCTTGTACTTCCTCATTCTTATCTAACTTTTCATCAGAGATTTAATGTAAAAACATATAACTGTTTTGTGTTCTTTGAGACTCATTTCTATAATAACATTCATCTTCAATGAATTTGACATCTCTAGACACATAAATTTTATATTCTTTTGGGTTATAACATTTATACCCCTTTTTATCAATACAATACCCAAGAAAAACCCATTTAATGGCCTTAGAACTTAACTTATTATTCTTATTGGTATAAATATAACACTTACATCCAAAAACTTTCAACCGATCATAACTAGATTTATTAGAAAACAAATTTTCTATGGGATAACAATTTTCAAGCTTGGTTGATAACATCCTATTTATCAAATATAGATAAGTTAGAGCGACTTTGGCCCACAAATGTTTGAGAGCTTTTGTAAGAATATCGAGGTTCTTCAACAACAATACAACACCTTCAAGTGCTTCCTTGAGGTCTAAGAGCTATCTCTTATTGTATCGGCAAGCAATCATCCACAAAGTGATCCAAGCAACTCATCAAATAACAAAATCTTTATTGAATAACTCAAGACAAAGCATACGGGCCTAGCCACACAGGATTACATTACAATACAACACTTAAGGTGCTTATATAGGGAGTAAAGAGACGTTGGCCTCACTACCAGCTGACTGGCCAGGTTATGGCCCTGATGGCCAGGGCCTGGTTGGCCATGATAACATTATGCATGTTGATCCTGTGTGTGTGCCCTAATCCCATCCAAGCCATTATTGATCAGGGTCTGGGAAAACCAAAAGAATGTCATACTAGAAACTGTGCAATCATACTGAGCTGCTAATCATTTATATCAACTTTTGCTGATTCAGAACACAACAAAACATTTTTAATGTTTTTCCTTTTTCTTCTCTAGAAATACGCATTTGAATTCCAAGTGAATTATGGAATAGAGATAAAGTTGCTTTCCTGTTTAACTCCTGCTGTTTGGAGTTCTCAACCCCTTGAATTCTTTGCTGTCTTGGTATCAAGTCAAACTTCACTAAAGATACTATTAGGCATTGATGTTGCTGCCTTAGAACTTGATACATATCAAGATGGTGTTATGCATAAGCGGGGAACTAAAATTGTTGCACCAAAAGTTTGTTATTGCCAAATGAATTCATGAGTAGGATACAAGCACAGCATGAAGAAATTATCTTCTTCCCTGGGGATAAGGTGCAATCTTTTTTGGATAAATAAGTGGTGGTTGTCCGAGCCCGGGTTTAAACCAGAGATAAGGTACAATTTTGACATAACAGCAATCATACCCATGCATAATGGCTCGAAAATTCCATGTACGACACAAATGTTTAATATCTGGTACAGCGGAATTCATGGTGTCAGTTCTATCATGTACAAAGCAAATGGGAACCCATGTTATCATGGCACTCGCGTTTCCAGCCCTATGGTACCAGGCCTAAATTTAATGGATTCTACCCAGAACAGCTAAGCAAACTCCTGGCTGAATGGATTCCTAATTTCCATTTTCTCCTTCTTGTACAACATTAGCATTTAATCATAAACAATAAGTTCATGCTTTATTAATTATTTATAACTTTAAAGTGTTCATCATCTAATTTTTCGTATTTTTTATTGACTCTTATTACTGTAGAAAGGTGATCCTCTCATCTTGTACTGTGTCAATCTACACCTTTTCCACTAATAACCTCATTACAGATGCACTGTTTTCCTTATCTAGCTGCACATTCACCTCAAAGGATCAAGGACAACCAGTCCTATGGCATCGCATGAACCGCTCTTCAATGACATGCAGTGAAGACTTCATTTGCAGATCAACGTGAAGCGAAGGTGGGTCTGCCCACCAAAAAATTAAAAATCAACAGAAAATAAAAAAATCTACAGCCCACGGTTTACACTTGTGATCTACGATACATAGTTTGCCCCATCCTAAACGGTTTTCATGAGCTACCACCTTCACTCTGAAAGAATTTCTAGATCCACCACTTGAAATACATGTTTGGTGGTGTAGAGTTAATGGTTCTATTATCGATTAAGTAGCAGCAACTGCCGAAAAGGAAAAGAAAAAAAGAGCCGCCCAACACAAAGAGCAATAGCTCATCTCTGTTTTGGGGGGGGAGGGGGGGGGGAGGGGGTTGACTCACAAGTTGAAGGTCACTGGTTCGACACCTGAGGCGGTGCATCCAGCTTCCGCTTCCCCATTGTATCAAAAAAAAAAAACATTATGGAGCAGCACTGAGACAAGTCCCCATTATCATCAACAAGGAGCACGCAGCACCGAGTTAATGTACTCTCTTCATAATTTGCAGGTCCATTTAGTGGATGCATGCCTGTGAGGGTTAAAGCCAAGGGCATGTCGGGTGAGGTTTGAACATTGGGGTGTACAAGATTCCGGTGCGACACACTGGGTCCTACATTTGTGGCTTCAAGCATGTGCCACTGCTTTGTTTCAAGTGCCCCAACCCACATGTCACGCTGTGTTACATTATGACCGTTAAACAAAAAGAAAACCCAGTCTCTCTCTCTCTCTCTCTCTAACTGTAAATAGCAGCAATACTTGAAACAGCAATGACCACAATCTGCATTATTGAAATTTGAAAAGGCAATCATAGAGGGAAGGAGTGAAAGTAAAACTTAGTGTCTTTTCCAAATTCACCCTCAACATATAGCTATTTTGTATTTCCTGCATCCCTTTTCAGCTCATCTTGAAAGCAGCTGTGCATTAAGGCTTTGAATCGCCTTTTCAAATCTTAATGCATGGCCCATAGAATGCCCAAACATTAGGGTATGGTGCACACGACCACCGAATTTGACAATGGTCCCTTGTTTTAATTAATGTACTTGGGATTTTTTGGGGTACAGTGGGAGGCTGAAGCAAGATGCAATGCCCCGTGTATAGAATTTATGACCTTCAACTTGTGAGTCAACTCACTAGCGAGGTGAGCTTTTGCTTCTTGTCTATTTTGGATCTTTGTGTTGGCCGTATAAATGAAATTTTGCCCTTGATTTCATAAGGAACTGAGGTTTTAGATCGTGTGCTTAATGACTTTCTGGTATTTTCAAAATAAATGGTTTGAACTCTGCACTAACACATTTTTATAGAGAACTGCTATTTATTGGACTATAATAGTTTAAAATCTAATCCATTGACTAAATTATCTCCATGAAGATGGAACTAAAATGCATTCGTTTGGAGAACAATAGCAATAACTTACCTGGCAAGGGTGTCAAGTCACAGGTTGAAGGTCATGAGTCCGATACTCTGCCAAAACAGACGTGTTCATCTTGAGTTCTTTTTCCTTGAAAACGATAAAGTGGGTGAAAATTTAATCTTCAACTTAGCCAAAGGAAGAAAACTAGTCTCAAAAATGGGAATGTTTTCCGAGATTAGCTAAAAGCACTGAGTGGATAGGGGGATAACAGGAGGGTCGCGTTTGAACTAAAATCACCCGGACTTACATTTCCCCCTCGTTGATTTCGAAATTTCTTCCCTCTCCGCCTCTCTGAGAGAGAACACACACACACACACACAGAGAGAGAGAGAGAGAGAGAGAGAGAGAGAGAGAGAGAGAGAGAGAGTCGAAATGGGTACCGTTGGAGGGGCGACGCAGACGAGTTGCGAGGTGCCGATGAAGACGGAAGGAGGAGACGCCGAAGCTCCCTTAACTATAACTATGATGGGAGAGGTGAAGATGAGCTTCCACCGTCGTCACGACGACGATGGAGATCACCAACAACAGGAACTCTTCAAAGGGTTCAAGAAGAGCAGGAAGGCAAGAGGGTCCACAGCCAAAGAACGCATCAGCAGGATGCCTCCCTGCACCGCTGGCAAGAGGAGTTCCATTTATAGAGGAGTCACCAGGTTTCTACTCTTTTGAAGGCATTAATCACCATTTTCTGCCTTTTATTTGTTGTTCAAGTTCGATAGTATTTTGTATGTTCAACTGAATTCTTTATTGGTCTGCGTTAATTTTCATTTATGACGAAGATGGAGTCGAGAAAAATGATGTGCAAAGCGTATATAGAGAGAGAGCAGCTAGTATTGCTCTTGGCGATTTTGTTCCTTGGTTATTTGTTGAAGGTTGTAGTCAAATCATATGCGTTCTTTTGGTCTATGGTTTGTATGCTTACCTTTCAAGGAAATCATAAACCATGATGTTGTTCTTTTTGTGGTTAGATGCCGGTATGGTCCTAACCCTGTCATAATGTTGCTGAAATTCCTTTTAGCCTACCCCACTTAGGAAAAGCTTGGTTTTAGTTGGTGTCTTTCTTTATCCTGTCGTCAGTTTTGGCACGAGCAAGTACCCCTCTGTCAAGTTGTTTCTATAAACTTTTGGTTTGTGTTTGACATTAAGGAGCTCGGGGTATACAATCATTTCATCAGTGACAAATGAAAATCGTGGGAAATATAACTCGTAGTTGGCAAACAGAAGAAGATATCTTCGTTCAAGTGGTGTATGCCATGGTTTATTCCCTACAACTAAAGTTCCTTAAGCTAATGTCTGTTTGCGGAGGGTAACCGCATTGTGTCTTGGACAATCTACGTTGATTTTCTTCATTCCATGCTTCATCAAAATCTGTCCATTGGTAGCATTAGCCATTTCAGCATGCTGATCATTATAACATAGCAGTGGGTTTTACTTTCTTGATGGTATTATCGGATTCAAATTGCTAATATCAACCTAAAGTGCTGGCATGTATCTCTGCTGTCTCCCTTTTTTCTATCAGATATCATTATCGAATGATGAATACTTTCTTTCTTTGTGTGCGTGTATGTGTGTTTCCCGATGGAAATTAAATGCTTCAAGGAGAACGTTTTTATATGACACAGGATGCAGACGAGTCACATAGAAGAAAGTGGAAGCCTTTCTTGTTCGATAAAATGGAAAATGACAAAAGATTGTCTACTCAGAATCATTATTGTAGCAAGGGTACATAATTTCATTGTTGAATGGGGCAAGAACTAGTGTTCAACTAATTTCATTAACATATGCTGCATGCAAAAGACCTTTCATATAAATGGGTTTTTCTCTTACCGCTATTTAAAACTTCTCTACTTCAACTTTTCTATGTCCTGAATTTCTTGCTTCGATTGAGCCTTTGCAATGATATGCTCCTTTTCCCCCTACGTCTTCCTTTTCCAATTTTGTTCTTTCAAAATTCCAGCTAAAATACTTTGCTGCCAGTGCTTTCTGTGAAAGCAACTCTTTTCAAGTTTCAACTCTTTTGCTGTTATTTTGGTTTTGGTCGTAAGGTTGTTTTGTTTGCGGAGGTGGTTCCAAGCCCTATTTGATGAATGCATTGAATTTGGTTTATTATGCTTGCATGTGATTCTATCTCATGTTTCTAATTCGTTAGTTGCCCCCAGGCTCTGTTTAGATGAATATTATGAGTTTGTGTTTTCACAAATTTCACAAATATATATTTGTTGAATTTGTTATTTCCCATAAATCATTATTTTTGCGATCACCCCCTTGGTTTTCTTGCCATGGTATGGTAATGACTCCTTGGTTGTTATATTCCAGTTATTTGTTCCTTACTTACCTGCTTCAGTTTTCATACGAATATAGGCACAGATGGACAGGGCGTTATGAAGCTCATCTTTGGGACAAGTCTTCATGGAACCAAAACCAGAATAAAAAGGGAAAGCAAGGTTTGACATATATTTTTACTTGATGCTGCTTTTGATTGCTCTTATTGTAATGATTTCTGTCAATATGCCCATTGGCATGGTTCCCCGTCATTTGATGCTCAAAATTTTCTTTGCATTCTTCAATATTTTGAGTTAAACTTGGTATATGCAGTTTGTCTTTTGAATTTCTGCTTGTGCTTGTTAACATCTGGTGTTTGATTATCCAACCAATTCATGGGTTGGCCCAATTTTCTCCAGTAATTTTCTTATATTAGAAGTTTTATACTAGCCAGGGATGATTTGCCAATTTGGATGCTTTCTTTCATTCTGTAAATGTGCATAAAGTCTTCTTTTGAAATCCAGAGGACAACTATGGGTGGTTAACGAAAGTTCAATCTTGCAGGTAAGTTTTTGAATTTCACGTTTCAAAAGGTAGGTTCTTTGGTTGTAACATGCGGTGTAAGAAACTGTCATTTTACTATCCACATATTTTTAGGAAATTGCATGCATTGATTCGAGGATGTAATAATCTGTTGGTTGGTGTCAGAAGTGTCCCCTTTTCACCTCTGATTTTTATTGATCAGGAATGAATCTTCATGTTGCTGTGAAGATCGACAGCCCAGCCCCAGTTATCGGATAATTGCAATCCGACTACTTTGTTGAGTTGGATGATACAGTTACAAATTCTTTAGTGAAACACGCCTGGTACAGGCTGCAGAAGTTTGGTTTGGAGAGGATCAACTTGTCTTCATTCTCTTTTCACTATAAAGTCATCTGGCACATCTACCATAGCTGCTCATGCAGATATTAGAATTTTACACGCGTGCATTATATGTGATTTTTTCATGTTGAATCCATGAACTTTTAGGTGGTAATGTTTCATTTTGCTTCTTGATGTTAATTGATGGGATTGTATTATTTTTCCACTTAAAACTTATTTAAGCTTCTACTTACCTGAAACAATTATATTGCTCAAAAACTGATCCACTATCTTTCTTTTTCTGGAACTATGACTCCTGCTATCTTCTTCAGTCTACCTGGGTAAGCATTTGCATCAAGAAAAGTTTTTTGTTCTTCTTTCTTATATTGTATGAAGTATGAACATGATTCTGGTGTCTGGTTTTCTCTGTAGGTGCATATGATGAGGAGGAAGCTGCTGCTAGAGCTTACGATCTTGCTGCACTCAAATACTGGGGTCCTGGAACACTCATTAATTTTCCTGTGAGGACTAGTTGACTTAGTAGATACTTTTAAAAAGCGAATTGATTAACTACCGATGTTTTTTGTTGTGTTATGATTATCTACTTAATTGATGTGGAACTTTTGCCTAGAAAACTTGAAGTTTTTTTTTACTGATAGGTGATTCCTAATAAATTCACATTGTTCTGTCATGGTAGTTTGACCATAATGGATAGCAGATTTTTGATGTACAAAATTGCATTTTCCTTTCATAATGGCTGCAGATTAGTGACTATGCAAGAGATGTTGAAGAGATGCAAAAGGTATCAAGGGAGGAGTACCTTGCGTCTCTCAGAAGGTGAGGAGTTTTGATATCTTTTCAGTGGATAGGTTCGAAGAGCATCATAACACTGTTTACATGCTTCAGGAAAAGCAGCAGTTGCTCGAGGGCTAGTTCAAAGTTCCGTGGTATGACTAGGTACGCCAAATGCTTCGGCACTTTTGGTATAATAGTTTATCATATGGAAGCTTAGGTGCTGCTTATGAATCATCTGATGCATCATCCTCAGCTCTGCAACTTGTCAAAATAATCTAACATGGTTATGATGATGGTATTCAGAATGCTATGCATTCTTTTGATGTAAGATAAATTTACTTATTAAAAGCACCAAGGTGGTGCACCCAAAACATCAAGAAGCCACTCTTAAGGACTCAACAAACTCTAGAACATCCAAAACATTTCCAACAAATCTTCCCAAGACAAAAGACCAGGCCATTTTGTGAGTAATTCACTTGATGACTTCTCTACCCCTTGTAAGACCAATGTTGTAATTAGCGTTGGGCAACAATACGAGATAACCATGCAATATCTCACAATATGTACGATACAACATATTAAAATTGATTTATTTTATAAAATTCAAAAAATAAAAAATTAAGAAAATATGAAAATTGTAATTAAAAAACAGAAGGTAACCAAGTGGTAGAGAACACAATCAGAATGCAACTTAAAATGATTTTTTCACGATAAATAAACTAATACCATGAGTCTATACAAGCCTATAAGAGTACCAATAACTAACTATAAGCTTATGAAAGTTTACAAAGTTAAGATTACAATTTATTACATTACACAAAGACAAAGTTATAAACTACAATAGTCCAATTTCATTGTTTCATTCCACAAAACGTAGATCATAATCAATAAATGCATCATAAGCATTATAATAAGGGTCACCACCATCATCATCATCATCTCCATCATAATCTCACTCCTCTTCCTCCAAAATTAGGTTATCGAATCCTTCACCTTGTACATCAACATCTCCATCTCTGGTTTTGCTTCTATTGCTCTTCAGTTTGCATCTTCTGAAATAATAGGAGACTCTTCTTCTTTGACTCAATCATCAAAAATATCAATATTTTCATAGCTAATTGGGTCATATGGCACTTTCTTTGCCTTTCTTGCATCTCTTTGTTTTTGTCTATAAAGAAAACAAAAGAAAAAATACAATTTACTTAAAAGTTAGAAAATATCATTACTCATGAATTACAACTTAAAAGTATAAGGAATAACTCATAACAAACATATAACAAAAATATATTTTTACCTTTGTCTTAATTTCATATTGTATGCAATATATACTAAATCATGAAAACGAGCATGGTCCGATCTGTTTCTCTTCTTTATGTGAATGCGTCAAAAAAAACTCAAATTCCTCTTACATCCACTCGAACTACATGTTTGGCTTAATATGCATTGAGTAAACTTCGACAAATTCGGTGCATCTATATCAAATTGAGTCCACCATTAATCTAAAATAAAACATAATAAATGAAAGTCTTAAGTCTTAAGAAGCAACACAAGTCATAAGAACAAAGAACAACAACAACTAAGCCTTTTCCCATACTACATGGATCAAGAACAACAACAACAACTCCAATTCCTCTTACATCCATCGAACTACATGGATTCTTTGTTTCCACAGAGTCCTATCATGTGCCATGTTAATAATTAACCCACAATAAGCTAGATCATTCTTTATTGTTTCTTTCCAACACTTTTGTGGTCGTTCTCTACCTCATAAAAACGAAAAAGTAATAATGATTTATCAAAAAACCAAATCATACATGGTCGCATCTAGGAGTGGAGTTGTAATTATATTGCAATTGACCTTTCAAAATCTCCAATATTATCTATATACTTACGTAGCTCTAAATGAATGTTGCACCTAGTAAATGAATCTTATACAAGGTGAGTTGTATTTAATATCCCTTTCTTAACTTCACCATCCTCTACAAAATTGGGAGGAAATCTAATAGAGGGATTAAGAAAATATGCAACAACATGCAAATGATAATGCATTTGGCGATTCTAATGCATGTCAATTATCTTTCAAACCTTCTTTAGAAGTAACCGTTTGCAGTCAAGGTTTGCTTGTATTTTCAATTTGGCTTTATCCATAACATAATATATAAGGCATAACATGCCTATATTCAATGTCTATCATTCTTATTACCTTACTAAAGCTATGATCATCTTAAAAAAATATTTAATTTCTCCCAAAAGTTAGCATTAAAAATAGCATCTACTGCACTAACCCCCTCTCTTTTTTTCGACCAACTTATATAGCCCCATTAATTAGATGCAAACATATTTTTCAATGTATTTTTTATATAAAAAGACTTTAAATAGTAATAACATTCATAGCAAATCTTGTCAACGAAGGCCTAATAAACTCCCTTCCACTAGTGTGAATTCTCATCAAATGCAGTACGGACGAGTGATTATAAATAAACTTTGTGACGTTTTTGCATGCATTAATTGTCCCCTTAATGTCATCCACTGCACTTAAATCCTCAATCGTTAAGTCTCTGCAATGCACATGGAGTCCATACTAAGGATGGATTATTCGCCTCGTCCCTTTTGGACGGTAAACAAAGAAGTTCACTAATGATCTATGATACTAATCTGTCTAACCATCAACCATAATGGAACAACAGTAACCTTCTATAACTCCCTAAATTTAAGACTCCATTAATAAACAATATCAACCAATTTTTATAGTAATTTACCCCTCAAAGCATGACAAGTAGGGACCTTATAAACATATCCTACACTAGCAATAACATCTGCCATGCTTTGAATGAAAAATGAATTTGCAACATTGAGGTGATTTTCATAAAAAAAATTCCCTCCCACTTCAAATCTACTTGCTCAATTACCTTCCTAAAAGCCATAAATGGTCTAATACCTGGTTGAGTTCCATAAGTAGTACAATGAGGAAATTATTTCACCTCTTCTACCACTCACAGTAGCCATAGAGGGGACATGGGTTCTTGCAATATAACAAGAACCAACCCCGTTGCTACTGCCACCAGAACCTACACACTTTCCTTTATCTCGTCTTCTCCTTGTCTCCTCAAATGTCTGTCCCTCCTTTCCTCTAGCCATAACATGAATTTCAATTTCTTCTCGAGAAGCATCCTAAGACATCCCAACCACCTATTTATTATCTCTCTTTATCGTAATCTCTTTTTTTCCTTTGGAAGCTTCATAACTTGTTGAATTTAATACTTCACACTTTTAGGCACTCAATGAGAAGCACTTGCGTCCTTTTTAGTTCTCGAAAGATATTGTTTCATGTGGGAAATACCTCAATGCTTCACCTCGTTACAAAACATATACTTATTGACAAAACTATTGCCTTCATACACTGGGATACAATACTTCCACACTGGATCATCTCGTTGTGATGCCATCAGGCTCAACAAAGATAAATAAACCACAATAAGGTTAAGGCTTTACAAAGGTGAAAAATCTCAGAATCTATTAAAGTCCAAAATTTTTAAAATGAAAAATCGGGTTACAAAGAAGTAGGGATTAAAAATAGAGTATGCTACAGAATTGAGAAAAACCTATGAATTTTCAACGGTTTGAGAAAAAAAAATGTGTGATTTCTCCACAAAATCGAGTAAATGAAATGTATGGAAACTGTTTGGGAGCAGGGTAGGGGGTAATGAAGGGTTTGAGAGCAAGTTAAACAATGGAAAAACCTAAGTTTCTCGGGTTTTATATCCTATGATTTAACATCGACTCGTACGATACGAGTTGTATCGTACTGTATCGTACGATACTGCCTGATAAATGGTAGAGCATGATATTGTATCGTGTACCATATTGTACTTACGATATACGATAAACTCGTACCGTATCGTACGATACACTACAAAATTTACAACATTGTGTAAGACCCTTATATTGCTTTGTATTCTTATTAGCCAAAAAGTATCAAAGGGCACTGGAAGAATATAATGCTTTCCTCTTACAGCACTTGCAAAATAATTCTCATACCCAAATCTCTTCTTTTGCATTTTGCCAGGCAACCTGATCAATCCTTAAAACCTTGAAAGTTGACACCCAATATAGCCTAGATCACTCGTAAAACAAAAGCAAATGATCCACTGTCTAGCTCATGTTTTACACATAGGGCACCGATTCATGAAAGTCAAACCCCTCCTTTGGAGGTTTTAAAGAAAAAGATTTTGCCCCACGCTGCTTCTCACACAAAGAAAGAAGCTTGAGGTGGAACTCCTGATTTTTAAGTGACCTTCCATGGCATCACCTGATTATCCTCCTAATCTCCTCGTTCCTCGAATTCTGTGGTAAAACTTATTTACCTTAAAGCCCCACCAAAATCGCCTTCACAATGCACAGAACCTCCTCCCTTTATAATTCCTGCTTGTGCCTTTCTAGAACCCTGTTCCTTTTAACACGAACATATTGAATAGTGTGATAGAAAATCTCCTCATTCCTCGAATGTCTGTGGTAAAACTTATTTACCTTAAAGCCCCACCAAAATCACCTTCACAGTGCACGGAACCTCCTCCCTTTATAATTCCTGCTTGTGCCTTTCTAGAACCCTGTTCCTTTTAACACGAACATATTGATGGGCCTGTTGAAACTTTCTCAAGTCTTGCTACATGTCTCTCATGGCACTGCACTGTTAATATGAATGGGTCAGCAAGTCATGATAAATATACACATTTTATTGGGGGCCTATTAAAAATTTGTCACCCTTCTCCCTGCATGTCTCACCATATATCATGCTATATAGGGTAAAATATCTCTTTCTCATGAACTGCTCATCATGAATAGTGTGATAGAAAATGGTAAGTTCAGGATCTGCTGTGGAGGGTAATCAATAATGTGTAAAGCTGTTTTTTTTTCTTGCTCTTGGTTTTTGGTCAACAACTTAGTAATTTCCTTGCTTCCTCTTATCCTTCCATCTCTTAGTGTAAATTAGGCATATAACCTGTGTGTGTATGTGTGCATTGTTCTACAAGGGGTGCTGGGGTTATACAGACTCCTTATGCCGCCCAGGTATCAAAGCTCCTGACCTCTCATCAGAGAGCTGATGTCCTTGCTACTAAGCCATGCCTGCTTTTGGGCTCTCAATTTTGTGATACTTGTTACTGATATTGGGCGTCTTTTCTCATATGGCACATTTTCAGTTTCAATCATGCGGTTTGTGCATGTTAATTGCAGACCATCAAGCAGTAGCCAATGGGAGTTGAACCTTGGTCAGATACTGGACAACAAATATTTCAGCGGTGGACCTTGTAGTAAGTTTGATATTTTTGACACTGATGTTGTCCTTTGCATGTCTTTTGAGTTTGAGACCTAGTACTTTTTGACAGGTACAAGTGCTGACGCTGTAACTGGCTGTGAGTATGGTAGTAATCTCGACCTTGGAAGGAGGATTGATTTAACAAGCTATATCAAATGGTGGAAACCTTCAAAACCACAAGGGCCACCGACATCAAAAGATAAAGGACTGAACACATTAGGAATGGGATTGGCCAATCAGCACACAGAACCTTATCAACTTCCCACGCTTGGTGTTTCCTTTAGAGGAAAGACTCAAACAACAGTCACTGCTTGTGGACTCTTATTGCAGTCGGCGGCCTTTAGATACATGAAAGAGAAAGTTAAGGCAAGCAAAGGTGGCACATCTGATGGCTATAACATGACAGATCCAAAGCTTAGCCTTATAGGGAAGGACGAGACACAACTAGAAGCTACTGTGTCAAACACATTTGATCTTCAAAGAAATCCATATTCAGTGTTCTCCCTCCCATCTAGCCAAATAATGGGTGAGTGCAGTTCTATCAACCCATTGGCGGATTCGATTCTTTGGAGCAGCATCCTTCCACCTGCTGGTCTCTCGATCACAACTACAGTAAGCATCTTTTTGGAAACTCGGTTCTCTATATATGAAACAAACATTCTTGGTCGAGACAAATAAGACTGAAACTGTTGATTTTTGCAGCTTCAACAAAGTGATCCCAACTCTGCATGTACATTCTACGGCCAGGATTAAGCCTTTCCTCGACAAATGGCAATTACCCTCACACTTCATAGTATATATCCTTCTGAATGTAGTCTTAACTCCATATGACCTTAATTTTGGATTGATATAAATTAAAGACAGCTTCTCAAACATGGCATTGTTCCTCCATTTGGAGTACTTTCATGCTTGTATCTTCTGTTTGTCGCTCCAGGCATTTATGACGTCTCCCAATAAAGCCATGAGAAGATTTTCTTTTCATTCTTTGTTTTTTTTACTTGTCCCATGAGCAAATAAACTCACATTCTACTAGGGATGTCGGTGGGTTGGGATATGCACAATTGAATTCGAATTAACCAGGTGCTGATTCGGGTTCAGGTTGGATCCAGCCTAACTGAATTCAGCTTGATCAGGTTAGAATTCGTGAGGTGGACAATTTTTGATACCGAAACCTAAATAACTAATACTACAACAACAACTAAGCTTTCTCCCAACTAAGCTTTTTCTCATGCTAGATGGTGTCGTCTAGGTGGATCTTTTGTTTCCACATAACCTGAAGTGAGACACATGCAGCTGAGTAGCAAACTCATGACCATCGACTTGTGAGTCGACCCCCTAGCCTGGTGTACTGTTGCTCTTTGTGCAAATAGCACATAATATTTTGTACATGGCAGATGTTGTATTGAAATTCAATGATCTTGTTTGGCTTATCAATTCCAATAGTCAGTTGCCGCTTCTAATTTTAAGATTCGAAGAGAATGGGCTTATGTGTCTGCGAAAGCGATATGAACCAGAATGCTTTCTAGAGAGAGAGAGAGAGAGAGAGAGAGAGAGAGAGAGAGAGAGAGAGAGAGAGAGAGAGAGAGAGAGTAGTGAAACCCATTATTGATCGACTCTGACCGAGTCTCACACATTTTCCCTCTGCTTGATTGTATGAGCGACCTCTTCCTCTCTTCTGTTTGCCTTTTTGACTCTGAAAAAATTTGCCACCAATTTCTTAAGATTAACATTTGCGCCCACGTTTTTGGAATATTGTTACATGAAAAATTATAGAAAAACATGGTTTTCTCACCCATTATTGATCGGCTCTGACCAAGTCTCACACATTTTCCCTCTGCTTGATTGTATGAGCGACCTCTTCCTCTCTTCTGTTTGCCTTTTTGACTCTGAAAAAATTTGCCACCAATTTCTTAAGATTAACATTTGCGCCCACGTTTTTGGAATATTGTTGCATGAAAAATTATAGAAAACATGGATAATAAGCAGAGCCTTCGTTAATTTTGGCATCCCTAGCTTGGCGATTCGATGCACTGATAGTGACAAGGCTTTTTTTTTCAATGGGGAGGCCCAAACACGCCCCGGGTATTGAACTCATGACCTGCAACTTGTGAATCCACCCCATAGCCGAGTGAGATATTGCTCGTTGTGCGTGTAGTGGTGTGTGTTGAATGGAAAGGAAGGCCAGCAGAAATCTCACGGAATTTTATTTTTTCTGAAAGATGGAAAAGAGATAATTAAACATTGAAAAATATTTAAATATGTATTATTAGTATGAAAGATGATTCTACCATTTGAAAAGAGCAATAAATATGATTCCAAGAACAAAAGGAACTTAAGTATGTAGAAATTGGTCTCAAAATTATGGTGAAATTTCAAAAGAAAAGCGCAAATTATCTTTTCGAACGTTTCTTTCAAGTTTTTTTCTTTTTGAAAAAATGCTGAAATTTGTCATGTTGGGTGCAATATTTTGCATGTAGCATGGATGTATAATAAACATTTTTGCAACTTAACGTGCTACGTCGAGAGAGAGAGAGAGAGAGAGAGAGAGAGAGAGAGAGAGAGAGAGAGAGAGAGAGAGAGCTAATGTGCTAGGCACGAACACAACTCTCTTAATTTAATTATGTATTTTTGGGTCTTAATTTCTGTTTGACAAGTCATTTGATGGCAATTGGAAAAGCTTGAAAATATTGAAAACACATAATCAAAGCGACACTAATTAAAGTTAAACTATTCATAATATATTCACATGTATTACATTAGAATTTAAAATTTGGTATGGTGATGCATGTAAGTTGGTCAACGTATTGTGTTTTTTGAAACCAAATGGCGGCTATTCAAGAAGTTAACATAAACTCCTTTGACCAAGGTTCTTATTTTTTCTTCGAATGTGATGCACATTGTTGACTGCAGGATGTCTTACGTTGAAAGCATATGAAAGCAGCATTGTGATAACAAAAAGTGGGGCGATGAACGACCCGAACAAACTGAACAGGGGCTGTTCGCATCTTGATCACCAACTTTGAATCTTCAGCGCATGAATTTGTTTTGGTCGAATGGAGCATTTTAATCATGTAGAAGACGAGTTAGACGAGGCAAATGTGAACTTTGCTGGCTAAGGTTAAAGCTTGAATATATAACTTTCATTACAAAATGAAGTTCTTCCTCTATTAAGTGGAAAAAATTGATACAAGTTTTATAATTGAATAAAAATTTTCGGTGAACACTTTTCTACGAGCCTAATTACTTGTGGTTATCATCGCTCCCTGTGCTTTTTGTGGATAAGAGAGCTAAAATTATTTGATCTCACTATTTTTTTTATATGTATGTATATATTTCTCCTAAATATCAACTCACTCAAACTTTAAACTCCACCCATATAAGGGATCACCCTTGCATGGCCGGTCCCAAGCCCGGATAAAGGAGGAGGATTGTATTAGACTTCTGACAGTCAACATAAAACTTTGTCGGATTTTTATACCATGGATTACACAAATTATGAGCATTGCTTTGGGGCATCCCCGCCTAGCGATGCGATGATCGAATCATGATGTTGAAATTAGTATTAGAAGCATAAGTTTTGAATATAGTTTGTGCTTACGTACCCTAAGTAATTAGTTTGGGAAGAGTTAGATAAGGTGATTCAAATAATTTCATAAAGGAAGATGATTTGTTTAGGAGGAGACTTAAATGGACATGTCAGTAAAGAGGCATTAGGATATCAAGGTTTTCATAAAAACTTTGGTTTTGGGGATATAAATGAGGAAGGTAGGAAGATTTTAATTTTTTTATGGCATTTAATTACCTATAAGAGTGGCTTATCACACACAAATTGATTACTTTATTTATAGAAAAAAAGATAGGGCGTGTTGTAAAGATTGCAAGGTAATTCTTGGAGAAAGCTTAACCACCCAACGACGACTTTTAGTTATGGATTTATAAATAAAAAAATAGAGAAAGAAGAAAAAAGTGCATCGAGCTATTCAGACTAAATGGTGAAACCTCAAAAGTGATAAAGAAGATATATTTAAACATAAAGTCCTTTAAGGAGATGCTTGGAATTATGTTGGTACACCTTGTGATGTGAAACAATATGACTATACATATTAGGAAAGTGACGAAAGATGTGTTAGGTGAATTTAAGGGAAGTGCATCGGTACAAAAAAAGAAGCTTAGTGGTGGAGTGAAGTAGTGCAAAATAAAATCAACGCAAAGAGGGCATGTTACAAATTACATTATGCTAAGAAAACTAGTGAAACTTTAGAGGCTTATAAGAAAGCAATGAAGGAAACAAAAAAGGCCATAGTGAAGCAAAAGCTAAAATTTGAGAGAATTTATATAAAAAACTCAACTCAAAAGAGGGTGGAAGATATATTTTTAGGATAGATAGGGTTAGAGATAAGAAAACTAAAGATCTTAATTTTGTTAGATGTATAAAGGATGAGGATAAAAAATTCTAGTGGCAAATGATAATATAAGAAATAGATGAAAAACTATTTTTATAGGTTTTTTAATGAAAATAAAGATATTAATATTAGCTTAGAAGAGTTAACCCAATCAGAAAAGTATATAAACCACAATTTCTACCGATGTATTCAAAAGAATGAAGTCAAAGAGTCTCTTAAACATATGAAGGATGGTAAATTAATAGGACCATAATATTCTTATAAAAGTTTGAAAAATATTAGGAAAAATAGGAATCACTAGACTCATAAGACTATTTAATGAAATATGGAGAAACCAAAAGATGCCCGAGGAATGGAGAGCGAGTACACTTATACCCATATATAAGAATAAAGGAGACATTCAAAATTGTATGAATTATTGAGGTATCAAGTTAATGAGCCATACTATAAATTTGTGGGAAAGAATTATCGAACGTAGGTTAAGACAAGTATCAAGTATAACAGAGAACCAATTTGGATTCATGCCAAATAAATCTACTGTTAAAGTGATTCACCTTTTAAGATGTCTTATAAAATATTTTAGAGAAAAAAAGAAAGCTCTTAGACATGATATTTATTGATCTAAAAAAAAGCTTGTGATAGGGTATCGTGGGAAGTTTTTTGAAAAACCTTAGAAAAAAGAGGTATCCCATTGACATACATAAACCTTAAAAGAGACATGTATGATGGTGAATAAATATGTGTGAGTACTCATAAAGGAATGACAGACTTTTTTGAAGTTAATATTGGGTTACATTAAGGATCAACTTTAAGGCCATACTTATTTATAATGGTGATTGATGAGTTAACAAAATATATTCAAGATAAAGTACCTTGGTGTACATTATTTCCAGATGACATTGTGTTAGTGGAGGAGTATGAGGAAAAAGTTAATAGAAAATTGAAACTATGGAGAGAAACATTAGAAAGTAAAGGCTTTTGACTTAGTAGAATAATGACAAAATTTATGAAATGTAAGTTTGATCATTTGGTTACTTTAGAGGACATAAATTAAAATTGTCACACATTGCATCCCCAAAAGGAAAGTTGTAAATAAATAGGGTTAATTTTTCAGAGTGATGAAAGAATTGATGGAGATATTACGCATAGAATTAATGCTGGTTGGTTAAAATAGAGAGGAGCATCAAGTATTCTTTGTGATAAAAATATACCATTAAAGTTAAAAGGTAAATACTATAGAGCAACAATTAGACCTGTCATGTTTTATGATTTTGAGTGTTGGACACTTAATCATCAACATGTACAAAAGATATCTACGAAAGAAATGAAGATGTTGAGATGGTTGAGTGGTCATACAAGAAAAGACCATATACATAATGAGGTTATTAGAAATAAATTATGCTTTACACCAATAGAAGATAAAATGAGAGGATATCGTTTAAGGTGGTTTGAACATATAGAAAGAAGATAAAAAAAAGAACCGATACAAAAGTATGAAAAACTAGATTTAGAAAGTGTTAAAAGAGGTAGAGGACGACGACAAAAGTGTTGGAAAGAAACAATAAAGAATGATCTAGCTTATTATGAGTTAACTGTTGTGGAAACAAAGAATCCATGTAATCAACCCCGTCTTGTATGGAAAAAGGCTTAGTTGTTGTACCAACTCAAACCGGGAGACATTGGTAAATTAAAGCAAATCTCAACCACTGCAAAATGTAATTTTATATTTTTTATAGGTATACTATTCATAAGTACAATCTCAACCATTAACTATTGAAATTTGAAATTTAAGAACAAAAGTAATTTAAGTAAAGTAAAGTGTATGGGCTTTTACAAACTTTATGTAAATTGAGGACTTAATGGTCATACAGTTGATCGGAACATGGGCGTTTCGGGCATTCGAAAGTGGGTCCCACTGAATGAATCATTTGGGTCAACCGGGTCGAACGGTTTTGGTTGGGGGGGAGAGAGGGAGAGGGACGGAGAGAGAGCGCCGCACGTACAAGGTGGGAAGTTTCACGTACGACCCACGACTTATGAGCCTGACTCTCGCATAACGACACAGATAAAACTCTCCCTTTCTTTATTCCGTTCCTTAGTCTCCCATGATATTCGTCTTCCAACCATCCGTTCATAGGAATTAACGAGTCTCTGCAATCCGAGAGAATCCCTGCTCTCTTCCTCTCTCTGTCTGGCATTTATGTTAGCAAGATGGGCAAGGACCTTTTCAATATCATCAAGGTGAAAAGGCTGAACTTTTATTGCAATTCCTCCTAGTTAATTCAATTTCCTTTTGTGGTACTCGGTTTTTCTTTGTATATGGTGATAATAAGTTGTCCTTGAATTTTCTTGTTTTGTTATATTCTAATTGTTGGTGTTTCGGTTATGATGTTTGAATTGATCATAAAGCATAATTGCACTGAGTTTTGACGATGTTGTTTAGGGTGCTACTGTTTATTTAAGGATTTTGGAAGTCTTTTAGAAGATCTTTCTATTGTTTAGGGTGCTTCGATTTTCTAGTTTGTTTAGGGTGTGGATTGTTGAGGAGTTTCCTCGATTTACCATGTGATATTAATGGTTTTCTCTTTTTTGGCCTTTTCTTTTTCACCTAATAAAGACAGCATCTTGCTTTAGTTCATCATCGTCTGATACTGGAAAGGGGCGAAGCAAACATTCAACCAACAAAGTAGTCCATGGCTTCCATCTCGTTGAAGGAAAAGCAGGTCATAACATGGAGGATTATCATGTTGCAGAATATAGGGTTGTAGATACTCATGAGCTTGGCTTGTTTGCAATATTTGATGGCCATCTTGGAGATAAAGTACCGAGCTATCTTCAAGAAAACTTGTTCAACAACATACTCAGAGAGGTATCTGAGTTCTACTCTCTTTTGCAGCATTGGCGATTTAAATTCATTCTACCTTTACTGTTTAATCGTTTAGACTATCTTGTTACATGGCTCTGAACATCAATTATCGCATACAGGATATACATCTTTTTCTCACACCCCACTTTCTCTTCTTGCTCTGTTATTTCCGAAAACAGAAGCACTTTTTGTCTATATCATCATAAGTTAGTTCTTATTAAGGGATAAGTAGTGAATTCCCTGAATTTCCTTCACCACCTTTTAAGCTGCTGCCAGGTATAGCTTCATGCACAAGAGTTGCTACGGATTGCAGTTCTTGCGGCTTTTGACAAGCACTGACATTAGAACGTTATAGTGGGTTCAAACGTTGAAAGTTTTATCCATAGTGATGTCATTAATTTCTCTCTATTTCTCTCCTCCACTTTTTCCTCTTTGTCTGAGTTCAAACTTCCTGTATCAATCTTATTACTTCTAGATATTGTAACCAAAAGAAAAGAAAGTGCTTTCATCAATCACAAATCACGACAATGGTTTTGTTTCCAGAACGTCTTTTCTTTGTGCTGGGATATTGGACCAGATTTCTTTTACTTAATTATCTTTCTATAATGCAGTCTGAATTTTGGAGGGACCCAATTGCTTCCATCAAGAATGCTTATCACTGCACAAACAAGTACATTCTAGAGAATCCAACTCATTTAGGTCCTGGTGGATCCACAGCAGTTACTGCAATCGTAATTGATGGTAAAGTGCTATTAGTAGCAAATGTAGGTGATTCTAGAGCTGTTCTATGTGATAGAGGTTCAGATGTTCAGCTCACAGTTGACCATGAACCGCATACTGAGAGGAAAAGAATAGAAAAACAAGGTGGTTTCGTGACTGTCCTTCCAGGTGTGGTTTCTTTCTTTGAAAAGCAAGTTTAAATATGTATTCAGAATTTTATAGGAAGTTTCAGTTCCACAACCGTATTCTGTGGAAATTTCCAGGAGATGTTCCAAGGGTCAATGGCCAGCTAGCTGTTGCACGTGCATTTGGTGATCAAAGCCTTAAAGCACAATTAAGTTCCGAGCCTGATGTAAAACAAGTGCACTTGACCTCGGGCATTGAGTTTGTTATATTGGCCAGTGATGGATTGTGGAAGGTAAAATCTTTTAAACTTTAAAAGAGCAAGTCGTTCTTATGTTTTGCAGTAGAGAGCTAAGAGTGCACTGATGAATGGTTTCGTTTATTAAATCTTTTATGGTTCGAACTTGTTGTAGCATGCATAACCTACCTTCCACTAGTACTAAAAATGTTATCCATTTGTCAAATGAATGCCATTCAAAAAGAAATCACAAGGTACATTCTTTTACTAAGAGATCATGGTCTGTCTTCTGCAAGAAAAACTCAAATTAAATTGAGATTGGCAAATAAAACAATTGTGAATAAATGAAAAACTATCTCTATAAAACAATTTACTGATGAGTACAAATGCTGTTTCAGAGAGTTTGTTAGATTGTTCTCGTGGGCATATTACTTGTTGACTTGATTTTGTCTCTAGCAATTGAGTGCATGTAAGCCTTAATGCCTCTGCCTAAGGATTGCTTATTCACAATTTTGAATTAGCTTGTGCAACAATAAGAACCCGTTTGTCCACTTCTGACGTTTCTGCAAGTGCAAATACAACAAGCGCTTCCTTCACACTGTCCTGTGGAAAGGAATGCAATGAACAATGATCGCTTCCTTGGAGTATCATGACATTGTTTCAATTAAGCTGGAAAGCAAATCCATCCCAAAAGGAACTTGAATCATGCATGTACATGTTCCTATGACCTGGTCATGACCAGGAATTTTGTCTGTCACTTTTCTATGAAGAATAAATATAGAGATTTAGGAAAATTTGGTAATATTTCACCAAAATACTTGTGTATATTTAATGTTTCAGGACTTGAATGGAAACAAAAGTTACAACCATAGCCACAGATACTGTTGAAATTTGCCAATATCATTATATAAAATTATAAAGTACTAGACTACCACGAATGGACTGATATTTTTGCTATAATATTACTTAGTATCAAGATATTCAATTTTCTTATACTTGTGCGCTTGTAATTCAAATCTTTCTTAAACTTCGGTTAGATATTTTTAAAACAATATTTTTTGGGGAAATATTTGGGATTTGAGAATCTAAAGTAGGGCCCTAGGGCCAACCACATCTTTGATCCAGCCAGCCCTTTTATCATCCATGTAAATGAAAAGAGGAGCAGTGGCTCCTTTGTTTGGTTATAGAATGGCCTCCATTATAGCATGCATCTATTTAGAAAGCTGAATACATGCAGAAGTTTGGTCCTTCTTTTGCATGTGTCATTAGTCATCTGAATTTGGAGCAACTGTAAGGCTCGGCAGCAGCTGGTGCCATGTCTCCAACAAAAGTACTGAAGTTCAGCTCCTGATTTTCAGGAGTTTCATATCTCTGACAGTTTTTTGGCTTCGTATTTTGCTGTGTTGATCTCCTCATATAAATCTATTTGGTTGCCGGTTAGGTGCCCTTCCATACCCACTAGTAAAGTTTTGGTGTTCTTGGTTAGTTCTGAACATAATTTCAGAACTATTATGGCCTTAGCTGTTGGCACCTAGTTGCGCTTTTAAAGTGTGGTTGGCTTTCTGGAATGTTGCCAGCCTTTCACAATCATTGCACAGGGACAACTAACTTTACTAATCAAATCTTAAAACACCTCTTTTTCCCATTTTCTTTCATCAGGTTGGGTAAACCTGCCAAGGTTCTGAGCACATAGCAGGTTCTTTGAGTACCCTTTCCTGAAATTTTGACCACATAAGCTTGTGACCCCTTGGTTCTGTTCTCATGTCATACATTAATGAAATCAGATGTTTTAAATATTTGAAGTTCCAGTTCTGATTTATATGAAAGATTTACTTCAATCTCTTAGATGCAACAGATCACTTTGCTTTGCAGTTGAGCAAGTAGATGAATACCATTCAACTTAAGAGTTGACAAATTCTTGGTTAGCTTGACATAAAGGATTTCCTGATCTTGTATAATCATTTCTGTATGTTTTATCCTCCAACCTATAATACATTTGGTACTCTTAAGATTGCTATTTCATTTCTCCCTTGCTTTGTCATCACGCTGTGATATCTTGTGAAACGACTTACATAGAACATGTTGAATAGCTTCATTTATTCTAGACAAGTATTGCAGAAAATTGCCTCTCATTGTAAGAACGAAAATTTGTCTCCGATTGAAGATACGGAAATTCTTCGCCAAAGAGGAAAAGAATGTCCAAGGGCATGGAAATCTATTCCTTCAATGAGAACAGAATTATTTTCTTATTTGAACCAGTGCTCTAATATTGTCAACAACATTAATCACGCAAAAATTCTTGTCACATCAATCCATTTATCCCCCTTACTTTATATTAACGTAAAAAACTACTCATGCTTATGATGCTTCTTTTATATAAATTTCTGTCTCTCTAGATCTCTTCACTAATCAGTTCGGCAATATGAGCACTAAGAGAGCTGTTATCTCCCATTTAATTCAGGTTATTCCAAACGAAGAGGCTATTAAGCTGGTCAGACCAATTAAAGATCCTCAGGCTGCAGCGAAACGCTTGACCACAGAAGCACTGAACAGAAGGAGCAACGACGACATCTCATGCATTGTGATTCGATTCCGACGCTAGTAGTTCATATCAAATCTGATATTCTGCAAGCATCATGTTTTACTCTCATGAAGAAGTCACCACCTTCCCTCTCACCTGCCGTGTGCATATTTTGTTCAAGTTACACCATGTGCGTTCTCATCGATGGATAAATTGATTGCTGGCTCTGGATCAATCACTAGAATCATTATTACACTAAGACGACGTAGACTAAATTATCAGTATGGTCAATAAGCTGATTTTAGAAAACCATGACATATATTATGAATTTTTTGGGATCTGTGTATACTGTATGTAATTATTTTTTCCTTTTACAGATTCTTCTTGTTTCTTTCTGAAGTTCTCTATAGTTTATGAGAATGTGAGATGCAACTGCAAGTGGCTTGCTTTTTGTGTTCGGGTTGCTGTCTACCATACATCTAAGAGAATCAGTATTTTAGGGTTTCTATTATTTGATGGCATCACTGCCTTTTGAAATTCCAATAATAGATCAATACATGTATACCTTTCCATATCTCCCAACTTTTTCCATTTCATTGGATGAATGGAAGTGCAGGGAGTTCTGGGGTTTCATTAAAATCTTATTATCTTGGCTATATGATTCACCGAAGAGAAGGGGATGAAGCTCCAACAAACAGTGAACAGTCTTAAAACACACATGCGTGGCTCCCAAAGAAAAATTTCTTTGATACAATGGGGAGGTCTATGCCAGATGGGTATGAACTCATGACCTTCAAGGGTAGGATCTCTGCTTTGCTTTGTTGTGAGTTGACCCCTAGCCAGGTGGCCTATTGCACTTAGGGCCCTCCCCCATAAACTTCTATTACCTACTATCTATTTACTGTAGGAATTGGGTTCAAGCTCTCTGTAGAGCCCCTTTTCATCAATGGCCTCGTAACATATACGAAGTAGAGTTCGTTTGACAAATTCCTACCTCGATATCCACCTCTTCTGAGAAATGTTAAGTTTTCAAAACTTCATGAACATGCAGAAGAGAAATTCTGTTCCACTCATAGCAAGACAACTTTTACCAATCCATGATCCATGGTGTAAGACACTGGACCCATGCTCAAGACAGTTATATTGGATTTAGCTCGTTAAACCCACGGAGCCTGCTGACTGATTTTAACATTGGGTTCTGCCTTTAACAAAGAAAATATCACAAAGGAAATACCAATCCGTTGCCTGACGAGCACTGAATAAGGTAATGAAGAAGAAAGTTGAATGGACTCACGTCTTTCTTTTCTTTTTCCTTTTTGTTTATTTTGTTACCCGCTGAAACTGTACCCAGGAGGTGAGACTTGGTCCCACTCAAGGCAGTTTAAACCCGAGGCTAAGACTCTTGAACCATGTCCTAGGACAGGTGTTGGCTTGGTGCAATTGGATAACCCTGTGAGTCGAACCCCTTACTGCTGGTCAGCTGAGACCCTCTGTAACAAACTAACCTCTTTGGCTAATGTTAATATCAGGGTCAATTAGTGAAATATAAAGGACAAAAGCTATAGAAGATCAATAAATGTAAATGGCAAACCCATATGTGAAGAGGAAGGGGATGGATGGTTTAGGATTGAGATAATGGTGAAGTTGGTTCTTTCTGCATCTTGCACTGGCGGACCTTACACAGGCCAGGTGAGGCGACCACCTTATTTTTTCTTGAAAAACTATATTGATCGCCTCGCTTGATCTTTCTCCAACTGAACTTCGCCTGACCCCGGAAAATTTTCTAGGCCGGCCACTGCGATCTTGGAGAAATAGCTTCATAGCATAGCATCAAGAATTCTCATTCCCAGATGAACTATTCTGTCCAAAAATGGATTAACTGTTTGCTGTTTCAAATGATAACCTCAGTACAGAAATACTGAATGCAGAAAAATCACATTAAATGATCTCATTACTACAATCTGTGAACAAGCACATGCATATTACTGTGAACTGAATATTGAATAAAGTTCAAGTACCATATCATGCTTTCCTGTACTAGTGTTAGAATTTAGATTAGTTACCGAGCCCAGGCATATGAATTTGGAAAATCTGCACCCTAGTAAGAGTTGCATTATCAAACTAGGATCAAACAATCTCCTATTATTTCCCTTTACTGGATTCCAAATCTTGGATTCATTGGACATCGATGCCTTAACTGAAGGCACTGAAGACTTTAATATGAAAATGGAACAAGTTCTGGAAAGACCCAACAACCCGAACAGATAGATGCTTAGGACGTCCTTTTTGCTTACTGGTTGGGATCTGCTACATGGATTCCTAGTCACCATTTCGATCTAACCCACCAAGAACAAGCTAAAAAAATAGGAAATATTCCTCAATTACCATCTTATTTGCCATGTAGAAAGAGAAGATACAACTAAGGAGGATGAGGTTGTTGAAACACATACAGTTCAAAGACAAAAAGCTCTCTTATTACCTCTTTTGATCAGCATCTGATAATACAATATTGCTTCCTCTTATTACTGTTGAATGAAATCTAGCTGGCCTTGGCATTTGTTTCTTTGGAGGAAATAGATGAGATGCACCGGGGGAACACATTGGCACTACATTAAGAACAGGACTAACTCTAATACTTAATGATCTTGATCTATCAACACTACTACCTCTACAGCAACTCCTTGGGCACTGCTCTTCTTGCTTCTCTCTTTTCCTCAGTAAGATTGTGCTCAATTTTTCAGGATGGTTCGAACTCAGCAAAAGTGAGCTCAGCCTCTCAGGATTACTCGAGCTCCTCTGCAAGCTAGTGTTGGTCCTGCTCTCTTTAGCTTTCACTTGCAATTTCTTGCGAGATGATGTCTGTGTGGAAGTTGGCTCTTCTTTTCTGCTTGCAGCAGTTGACGGATCCTTCTCGTTGGTCGGCAGTGGGTCGGAGACGTAGGTGGGCTTACATGAACTACGTGTAGGTTGTCTCTTTAGCCTTAGGAGCTCCCTCCACCGGCCGACGGTGCATCTAGGTGGCCTAGGTGAAGGATCATCATCAACGTACCTCGGATCAATCAGATCCAACGGCTTGCTATCTTCTCTTTCTTTTTCTTCTTCGACTGCCATGTTGTGGATCTGGTTGAGGCAAAGCATCCTGCCTTGGAAGAAGAGCTCGTCGGCAGACAACATCTTGTACTTGCTAGTTAAAGTAGTACCTCCAGTGTCCATCACAATGAACTCAAAGTCCTTGTCATCATCATCATTCGTCATGCTGTTGTGAGCATCGCGACCTCTCAAGAGATCGATTGATGGGATTTCATCACCATCAGTGAATTCTTGTGAAAAGGAGATTCTAGGATGCACTGGGGAGCATGGAGCTTGAGCGCAAGCCATGATTTTTTGTGTTGTACTTTTTCTCTCACCCCTCAGTGTGGAGTATGTATCCTGCGGTCAGGTTGGCAATTTAAAGAGGAGAATATAAGTATAAGCAATTTATGTTTGTTTCTTTGGATTTATAGTTTGGAGAAATTAGCTTTCTCGCGTTGAACCGAGAGTTAAACTTCGAGGCTAAGATCCTCACAACCCTGGTGAATCCGTGTGCTTGTGGCAAGGCAACATATGAACTGTGTTTAGCTGGTCGGTGGTACCTTGTAGACAGCGTTTGGCATGACCGAGTGCACATGGAGTCAAAATCTGTCAAGAACGAAAGGTCATGGTTCTTCTAAGAATTGCTTTTATGCTTATCTAATTCTTGAAAAACAATAAATAAGCATAACAAAATATGATCCATTAATTAACAGAAAAAAGTTCGATTCAACCCTCATTAAGAAATGAAAGAAGAAAATATGTGGGTTTTGTGTGGACACTTATAATTGTCTATCTCCAAAATCAAGTTTTTCTTTTCTTTTTCTTGGTTCATCATGTTTTCCACCACACACACGTGTGTGTATGTATGTTAGTTGTGGATCTCTTTTGAAGCTTTAGTTACAATGTTTTTAAATGTTATTTTCATTTAAAACATTTTTCCAGGAAAGTGCTGTTCACAACTATTCTAACTCTGTTGCCAACTTTTCCTCCATTTTCTTATTAATCGGTACCAATGGCCTAATCCTCAAAATTGCTTTTGTTAACATTCATTGCCATGTGGGGCTTCTTATCTTTTTGTCTTGTTCATGTGTGCTGAAGCATCGACCACATTGAAGCTAGTCGGGATCTACCACTAACAAATCCAGATGGTCTTAGAGTTTTCTTTCTTTGGGGGCAAGAGACACTTTTATGATTATCTTTCTCCTTTTTTTCTAGAAAATTTATAAGTATTATGTTAGGGCTGGTTTATTCTTGAACTGCTGAACTTTTGATTTAGCTGTCTACACTTTCAAGATTTTGCAGTAATACCCACCTCTTCAACTTTTGAGTTGAACTTTTGTCTCCAAATGCTAATTTGACCATCTCACCTCCCACTCGCTTCGCTCAGCCTAAAGTCGCTAGGGTCTTGAGTTCGAATCCCGTGAATTGGATAAAACCAACATGGGAAGAGCTTTACTCCATTGTGGGCTGACCTGGCTCGAACTGAATTTATCGGGGTCCTTGTGGGCATCCAGATACCCGTGGTTTATACATAACAATTAAAAAGAGTACCATTATTAAACAACCAAACGGGTGAAATAACTTCAATGATTCAATATGGTAGATTGCCAAAATTTCATTTGCCATGCTTGCTATACAATAGTAACAATACATTTATCAAGGAGGTGGCGTTCTTAAAAAATACTAAATCCAGGACACCCATTAGTAAATTGGCGAAACATTTGTTCAGTAAACACAAATTATTTCTTCTCAATTGTGATTAAAATTGGTGCTAGTTGTCCTAAAAAAAATTGATGTGCTGGTTGCTTCTAAGGACTTGCTTGACACCACGTGAAAGACTGCCTCTCTAATTTGCGTGCATCGTCCTCCAACCCTGAGATCACATGCAAGAATCTTGCTACTTCATGTGTACCACTGTACCAAAGGTTCTTCTTACACGCACACATTTGTGTGCATGCATGCATACACACACACACACGTATATATATATATATATATGCACACAAAAACACATACATATATGTATATGTGTTATAAAAGAGAGACAAAGAACATCCAAATAATTCACTCATTCATTAACAAGCTTGTCTAATTAATTTGGTCCTTGTTCTCTCTCTCTCTTTCTCTAATGAGAATGAATTATTTTTCTGAGGAGCAATGTGTTGAAAGAAATAGTACGATTACATGCATAATAAAGTAAAACATGTAAAGATATCAACAAAAACCACAAATTTATGGAAATCCATAACATAACATAAAATAAGCAAAATAAAATAAAATCGAGTTCTCCTCGCGAACTTACGAGAAATCAACGCCCCGCTGTCGTGTACGGACGGATATCAACCTACCCGAAACACTCACTTCAATATACACGAAGTGGGTATCACTTGCCACACAACCAATCCATTTTAAGATTCAAGTTTTAACGAATAAAACTTGATAATGTTCTTCTCTCCCTCTCTCAAAAGTGGAAGAAAGAAAACAACTCTCTCTCAAAAGCAGAAGAAAGAAAAGAAAACAAGAGGGTCCCGAAAAGATGAAGCAAGCTTTCTGATAAATATGATTTGACCAATAAACACAGAAGAATGGGACTAAGACTACAGGAAAGCTACAATGACTTTCTTGGACAGGATCATCAGTAACGGTATCTGTAACCTCTAGGCTTTCTATGATTCTCTCTCTCACTCTCACCTTCTCAAAAGCGAAAGCAAGAAAAGGAAAAAAGAGGGTGCCGAAAAGATGAAGCAAGCTTTCTGATAAATATGATTTGACCAACTAACATAGAAGAATCGGACTAAGACTACAAGAAAGCTACAATGCCCTTTCTTTGACAAGATCATCAATAATGGTATCTGTAACCTCTACGCTTTCTATGATTCATAGATCTGTGTGTGTGTGAAGGAAGGTAATTGTTTCTGACTTGAAAACTTGGTGATTCAACTTGGCTCACACGTATCCCTCTCTAATCTGATTAAGGTTGGTTCCCCCGGAAAGCGGCGTAAGTGAGAAACAGAGGCAGGCCTGTCAGTCACATGCAAGGTTTTAAATTTTGTTGCTTGAAGGGCAGTTGGATGCTTCAATGGAACCATTGTTGTTTTAATGTGGGTAGGACCCAGTTAAAACTCTCTCTTGAAGAATTGATTGCTACTTGCTGGGGAATCATATTGGAAATTTTCAAAAGAAAAAACCTATGATATCGAGAAAAACACACATATATACATATATATATATAAGGAGAGAGAGAGTATAATAAGCATGCAAGCAATCATGCTAAATCTCCTCAATTTAACAATCTAATCAAAAGAGGAAAATGGTCGAGACCAAAAGAAAAAAAAACTTTTTAAGAAGTAGAACTTATAAAAAGTGTATAGGTAATTTTTGTAAATATTATATTTTTTCTTTTCTATTTCAACCATATCATTGAAAAGATGCTTGTGTGGATACTATATATATAATGGTATATACTCAAACTCTTTTATGTAATATTTTCACCATTCGATCGATGTGATAAAAGTAAAGATTTGAATTAAAAAATGAAACATATTTTTATATTTTAAACTTTATACTGATATATTTTACTTTTTAAATTTAAATATCAATTAAACATGAATATATTTGAGCATGGACCACTACATATAGACAAACATGTGTTTTTGTGGTTGGCTTTTCCCACTCAAACGGTGCTCCGACTGAGTGAAAAAGGCCGACGAACAAAGCATCCCTTACAGATAAGGGAAAGACGGCAAATTGGAAGAAAGGGCAATATTTATTTATTCATACTAATTATAACTTGATTTGAAAATATATTATGAGGGTGTTTAGCATTGATGCATTCAGAAAAAAGTACCCCAATTTCAAATATCTAAGTAAGAGTCGAGGGGAGGGGAATCTGTGCATATTTTTCCAACTTCCTGCTATGGCTGTTGACAGTGGGACAACATGATCTTTATCTGTACCGGATGTGTAGAGCCTGAAAGTACATCCGAATACCTGTGCTGGTGGGCACTTTAGCTCCCACAACTTAGGTGGCGAGTTCCATTCCCGAGGGATGGAAGTGCTTGTGTGTTAGGCTTCAGCATCATGTGATAACCATAAAAAAAAGTACAATATGATATGATATAATAAAATGTAATAACGGTACAAAGAGCAATAACTCACCTGGGTAGGGTTCACTCCCAAGTCATCAAGAAGGAGTTTGATACCGGGAGCATCTGTCTGCCTTCGGCCTCCAATTGTATGAAAGAAACGTACTGTAACAATATGGTATGGTATAGCGTGATATCCACTGATAAATGGGTAAAATGATGCAGATATTGGACCGTATTGATCCATGTACTCATATATGTATTAATAGGATACAATATTTTGATGAGATAGATGGTAGAAGGTAGGCGCATATATCTAAAGATGATGTGCATTTTAGTTGCTAATAGAGTGTCTTTGCTGCTCAAAATGTAAGTTTAAGGGGATTTTCATGGTATATATATGACAACCGAATCTTGTTCATTTTTTACATGTTCACTCATTGTTTTTTATGATATAAATGTAATATAATTTATTAAAAAAAATTTAAAAATCATTAAAAACATTGTTATTATACTCATGCTATCCAAAAATAATGACTGAACAACATTAAAAGTTGGCAAGATCCAGTTACAAATATATAAATAGGAATTGATCCTGTAGGTCTTCTTATTGCTTTTGGTGGCATTAGCATAATTTCAAAAATTTTAAGTGGTATTTAAAAAGTATAGAAGATATTTTTATTATACACATGCCAACCAAAAACAATGGGTGAAGATGTGTCACCACTTACATTATCTAGTCACACTCCATTATTACTTTTTGAGGATAGAAGTATAATTACATTTTTTTTAAACCTTAAAATTTTTAAATTACACTCATATCATCCAAAAACGTTTCTATATAAATATATTCATGTTATCCTTTAGTTTTTGTCCTTTTTTTTTTTGTAGAACGGGGAGTTCCAAACCAGATGCATACGCCACCTAACTTGTGAGTCGACCCCTTAGTAAGGTGAACTATTGTTGTTCGTGCTGCCTTTTTTTTCTTTTTGAAATATCTAATCATATCCACAATTAGTGGGAAAGGGCACTTGTTAGTGAGAGGTAAATAGTTCGATTATCCGAGTGCTCAAGGCTGCGCCCACGCTCTTATTGAATCTAATCAACGGCTGCACCTAGCTCCAATCTCATGGACCTCCTTATAGAATAAAACCATGAGGCATTATTTAAATAGAGTAAGTAAATGACCAATCGAAGGCATGCTCCCGAACACACTCATAGCGTAACCTCACCTGACAAGGCAGTCGCTCACAAGTTATAGGTCATTAGTTCAATTCTGTGGACACACATTTTATACATGTATGTTGGTGCCCGCCTTCTACTTTTGATAGGAATGCATGTAATAAAAATGTTTTTTATATTTCTTCATATATTATTATAAATGTCTAAATAACACTCTTACTCCTAAAGTTAAGTTAAGAGTAGACAAGAATTTACGTGGGCCAAAGCTTCCAAGATTGAGTATATATATATATATAGAGAGAGAGAGAGAGAGTTATTAGACATCATTTGATATTAGACATTGTTTGACTATCAATATCGTACACTACAATCAATCGGACGGTGAAGATAAAGCTGTTCATTCCACATCACATTGTATACCATATATATTAAATATCATCAATCTTCATGTTGATATTGGTACTCATTTCATATTTTATGAACGATGCATATCGTCAAAAAAAAGTTGTCTACCCCTCCCTCTCTCACGCTTTGGCCTATCCATTGTAACCAAAACAAAAGGTGCGCTAGGCTATATATTAAGATAGTTTCTCCACCACCCCTTTGTATAAGAGTATAGATTATGAACTGCCTCGAAGCCAATACAAAGTGTGCGTACGCATTATTGAGAACGTCGACATAATATTAAAGAGATCAAGTCTCTTCGCTCGGTTCCTTTTACCTTTTTTCCATAATTCCATCTGATTAAGAACTATCAAGCCTTAATTATGAGTGTCACATGCAGCATTTAATAATAAGCACAAACAACACTGTTCATATGGACCAATGAAAACACATCCTCATCAAGAACTTAGTAAATGATAAGAACAAGCCCACTTGCATAATTAGCTTAAACAAGTCTCTATGATTCTTGTAGACTGCTTAAGCCAAATAAGAAATTATCAAGTCACTCAATCACCAGGCATGCAAGTGCAATAATGCATGAAATGGGCTACCAATATTTAGGTTTTGAGTTAATCAAATTTGCTGGATGGTTGCAATCACACAAATAAAATCCATTTCTTTTCAACGATTACCACTGTCCAGTGAATTTTCGTAAAGCTCAAGGTAAGCTCTTTTTCTAACAGTGGCTGCATATGGGTTTAGTTTGGTGTAGGGGTGTCCGCAGTTGAGTTTGGTTCGCTTCTAGCATCAAACTCCAACCAAACTGCTATATGTGGTTCCTAGCTTTTAGAGAACTGAACCAAACCGACGGCTCCGGTTTGGTTCGGTTTTGAACTACTGTTCTATGGTTTGGCTAAATACCAAGTATTATGTCATATTATTTTAATATGTACATGAAGTTATAAAACTCATGTATGAACTTATAAACTTATAAGGATCTATATCAATATAAGTATATAAACTTTATATATATATATATATATATATATATATATATATATATATATATATATATATATATATATGTAAAGGTTCGGTTTGGTTCCAAAACTGGAACTATGAACCAAACCACAATTCTGTGAGAATCAAACCGAACCAAACCACCGGTTTGGTTTGGTCCCTGCAGTTCCTTGAACACCCCTAGTTTGGTGTACAAGCAGGTGCATAATGTGTGTATGTGTGTGGTCTTTGTATTTCATGTGTTTAAAATGGCAATAAGTAAATGAATCAAAAGTATATATAAATGAAAAACTATGATATTTTAATATTAAGAAGAATAACAACACTTTGAGCATGAATACATTTCACCATATTGAGAGTGGATCATGCAGGGATCCATTCTGTTGTGCAAGTAATTGGATTGTTGGAGGTATCTAGTAGGGATGCCAATGGTTGAATTTGTATTCGATTTGAATCCTATTAGTTGGAATTGATAAGCATACCAGAATCCTACATTAATTATCAGTTTTGGGTTCAATCCATTCTTACTCTCAAATTCAAGTATGTCATATAAAGTAAATCTCACTAAATTATTTACATATAATTTAGGTTTTGGGTTTGAGAAATCGTAACCATGACCTTTATTAGATCTTACAAGGCTTAGGCTCAAGATGGGGATGGTCAATGGCATGGGTCTGAGCTCGAACTACGTTTAGTTGGGTCTTAACCAAAACCAAGTATCCGATGTAATCGGCTCAAGAATCCATTTTGAACATTTACATCAAAACATCAAGAATCCAAAACCCATCAAATAATGAACCTAGTTCCGTTGCTTCTTTCGGTCTAAACCCATCTGGCTGCCTAATACGGTTCGAGCAGGGACGAATCACTTTGCGAGTGAAGCTCTCCCAGCGCTGGTTGCAAGACTCGAACTGAACACCTTGCTTAAGGGGAACAAGTGCAGAACCACTTCTAGCAACTAAGCATTGGTACCTAGTTGTTCGGGTCGGGTGAAGTATTGAAATTTGCCACCAACTACAACCTGAACCTGATTAGGCCAAACTTCATCGACAAAATTGCCAATAAAACCATAATGGACTTGTACATAAATAACAATGGTCATTTATATTCATAAATAAATGAACAAATATAAGTGTGATAGTGAAGTATAGCAAAATATATTTATCAAGTTATGATCATGTAAACCTAACCATTTAAAATTGTTACTAAGAAAGTTTTATTTTCTTAGGCTTTTTTCACACAATTTATGCAATTGATGTTGTTGCAATATAGTAATACATTAAAAAAATATCAACAACAATAACTTGTTTTTTACTTGCCATATGCTCTATCTGGTGTCACGAAAATGCACTTATTTTTCAGTAATTATAATCATCAACCAGACTTAATTATTCCCATAACTTATTTCAACTGTTGGAACCTCACATCAAGCAATACTCACTTAGCAAGGGGTTTGACTTACAAGTTGAAGGTCACAAGTTCGATACCCCAGCTGCGCATCTTGCTTAGGCCGCCCCATTGTACCATAAAAGAAGAAGACGAAACAACAAAGGACTAGCACAACCATTGAAAGTGGCTGCTCAGACCAGATCCAACATGACCTCGCACCATGCTCTTTCAACATAACAACCACACACCTGATCGACCTTTCTCGAAAGACTCGTGCTGCTCGTGTAGAGGAGATGCATGGACATCATGCAACACGACCGCATCGAAATGATCTTGATGAAGAAACAACAGCTTAATTTGGTTGGTCACGATATCTCAACCTTTGAAATTCCTTTCATGGAGGTGATCAATGTGATGGGTTTGATTCTCCATGTTAAAAAGGACCGATTGATATGAATCTACGTGAACCCAAATCAATTAATTGAATCCTTCTACGAAAAACCACATTTGAATAATTAGAATTTATATATAAATTTCATTTTCCCATCAAGGTTCAAGTCCATAGCATACAGAGTCTGGGTTTGATATCGATGTTCAATCCAATTTCGAATCTTAGTTCCAATCAAATTAGGGATATCTAAGTTCGGATTCAGACCCTTTTAACTTAGTGATAGTTGGATTAAGAAAAAAAAGAGAGAGAAATTAATGATCTTATAAATTTGAGGACAAGAAAATTTAGATTGCCTTCTAATTCAAATTCCTCACTTTGAATCTGGCTTCAACCATGATACTTTGAATTCTTAATCCTTGAAATCCTTTGTTGAAATTTCCCACCTCTCAAGTGAGAATGATTTCTTGAAAATCCTTAAGCATCAAGAACACTCTCTATCATATGAATCCGAAGCATTGATCCAACGGACCCAAAATGGAATGAACCCACAACCTTACTTCTTTTGGATATTTGTTATGAGGTTGTATATGTACAAGTGTATGTGAACTTCATGAAACCATATCCAGTACATTTCTTAGTCCAATTGAGTTGTCACCGAATCAGACCTATGCAAGCAGTGACCAACCCAGAAATATGTTTTGGGTGGGGCGAACTTCAGATTCGGGTGGGGCAGGCTTTAAAAATTTTCAAGCAGATTTGGATTGGATTTTATGGATCCGATCTAATATCCAACAGGCCTCTGCAGACCAACCTGACCCGGTCTGCATCAGTCCCCAAGGTCATATGGACCGGGCCATTTGACCCTGCTTCAAATATGTGCTGAAATTCTCTCACCCGACCAATGAGTTCCAATTGGAACTGGTGAACTATGACAATGTGACTGAACTGGTGACCACCTTGTTCGGTTCTGGTTCCACCTAACCGGAAACAGGAGAGGAATCTGCTATTTGGAATTGTCGATTGTCTGCTTTAAATTTGAAATTAATTGTTTAAAGCAAATTATTATTTATGTAACATGTTTTTCTTCACAAAATCTAACATGGCATTGGTTTTCATTATGGTTTGGAAACAGAAACCTTAAACCGAGACTTGGAACCAAAATCAAGCTGAATTCAGTATGGAAAGAAACTCAATTGTAACCCAGATCATGACCAGAATTGAAACCAGACCTGAAACCGTAGTGAAACAGAACCCTAGAGAACTGGAACTGTAACAGAGTGGGTCCTGGTTCAATTACTATTCCTGGTTCTGAGGGAACTGGAACCAGTGGTTTGGAACCTTCAGTCCCGGTTTACCCATAACCGTCCATGTCCAAGTCTTCATAATCAAGGCCAAGGGACGCCTAAGTGGTCTTCAGCCCATCTCGCTAACCTATAGCAGTTTGACGTGCCTCGCCAAGTTCCTCGGATGCGTTTGCAACCACCGCTGGTGTCAAGTGCGAGGCTGCGTGAGCCCTGGCCCGAGAGTCATGTTGCCTAAGGCATGCCCGCATGGACCCCTAAATTTTAAAGCAAGCGTGTAAAGCGAGGAATGTGCGCCTGCATGGCACCATACAGGTGAGCTAGGGTCACCATTGCAAACAGGGCCGAAATTATGGAGAAAAGGGGAGCTCAGCAGGACTCGAGGTAAAACAAAAAAATCTTCTCTTGGCAGCACAACCTGGAACTTCTCCTGCTGAAGTTATATATATAAGCAAGGTGGACCCAGGTCTGGATCCAATTAGCAGATTTACTAAATATTCTTACACATACACTGGGCCAGCACCATAAATTGGCACTGCGAGACCTGAAAGATTGTCACCAAGCACGGTGGGTCCGGAACCAAATAAGCCCGTGATACTGGGTCCCGGTCTTTTATTACCCTGTCTAAACATTGTTTGCGAACCAGAAAAACGGCATCTGGTACCCTGAATCCAAGAACCCCTGTCGGATTTTTTATTAGGCCTCTGAATAATACTTGGACCCAGCCAAATCAAAACCAAACTAAGTTAGACCGATCCAGATTAAAATCCAATTAAAAAAGCCACATAAGGTTTCCTTATCCAGATTGGGGTCCCTAGTTCCGGCCAAAAGTAATTTGGTTTTGGATAAAAATCTAACCCAGATGCTTTGTCACATATATTTTATGTTTCCCATCGGCGTCCGCCATCGGCGTCCGCCATCGGCATACATATTGGATCTAGGATCTGGTACAGATCTACTCTGACTTTTGGATTTGGATCCTACAGTGGGTCCATCTTAACTACAAATCAGGCCCGCACCGAGCACCGACGGGCACCACCTACCCCGCCTCCCATGATTGACGAGAGTTATTGAAAACATTATGGGTCCCGCACTGGATCTAGATCAGACAAGCAAAGCGGGTCATGCCCCGTCCGTATCTTGAGTCCTTTATAAGCCAATCACCAGCTTCCACGTGTGCCTCAGTGGCCCATGCGTCCCAATAATAGGCGTTGGTTGTCGTGCCATTCCCTCCGTTGGATCCTCACTTTCTCCACCTCTAGTTCATTTGATCATGATCATCATTATTATTTAAATAATATGATTAAGTAGGAAAAGGTCATAACGGCCATTACACTGTTAGGAATTCAGGTGGTTTTTGAGGGATATCTAAAATATCAGTCAATGCACTCAGGGATATACATAAATAGATATATATAGGGTGAGAGAGAGATTAGTGCATGCACACATGAAGAGTTTAAAGATCAATAGATTTTTAAATAAAAGAGCAAAATAGTACCGGGTGCATTTATTGCATTTCAAAAGTATTAAGATATTTTTTCTTTTAAATTTTAATTTTAATTATCGATTTATCGATCAAACGGTTAAGATTTTTAAGTATGATTAAGTGGATAGACTATAGTCTCATATATATATATATATATATATATATATATATATATATATATATATATATATATATATATATATATATATATATATATATATATATATATATATATATATATATATATATATATATATCGTCATTGGTGACTACTTTGCGGGAGAAAGAAAGGCTTTCTTTCCGAATTTCATGAGTTGCATTTAAAAAAAAAATATTTACATAAAAATCAGTTTTATTTTTATGGGCTTTAACGGAAAATCGGATACAAAAGATATACAACAGACAAAACCAAAAAAGGATTTCCTTTGAAAACCCTATGCAAGTAACAGTCTGCTCATCTCCTTCTTTCTCCTTCTTCTTTGTTCTTTTCACCTGGCTGCTAGACGTTCGTCTTCCTTGCGTCAGTTTTGGGAATGGTCGGAGCTCATCAATATACATATATATATATATATATATATATATATATATATATATATATATATATATATATATATATATATATATATATATATATATATATATATAATATTCCCTGCTGAAACTATGTATGCACACTGTGGGAATAGGACTCTGAGTTATCACCCTGCCAAGTGAGCTAACTCTTTGATTGTAGAATTGTATTTAATTATTAAGCATGTAATTAGGGATCCAATAAGCATAAAAGCATTAACCGATCGATCACACATTGGATTAACGCATGCTGGTTGAATGGAATCCGATTGAAATGGAGACTAAAGACACCCAAAGAAGAAGATATTATTTAAAATATATATATATATATATATATATATATATATATATATATATATATATATATATATATATATATATATATATGCATTCATACGAAAATCTATCAAAATACAAATAAATATTATAAGCATGCATACGTACACAAACACAATGAAATGTTTAAAAGATGACAATGCCAAATAAGTTGAGCTTAATGGGGCCATTAAAGAAAAGTTGATGAGCACCAAAAAAAACTATAAAAACACTGTTGAGGCGGTTCGACAATTAGGAAGGTGACTTCATAATGAAAAGGTACATAATAGATACACATCAAGGTAACTCAAGTGCAGTGGTGGATCTAGAAACTCTTTTGGGGTGAAGCAAATAACCCCTTCAATAGTTTGAGGTGTGACAAACTATGTATTATAGCTCATGGATCTCACCATGGGCTATAGACTTTAATTGGTTTTTGGCTTGATATTTATGGGAATCAGATCCAAGGTTCAAATCCAGACCCCATAAACTGGATTCGCAGGCTTAGAATTTCATAAAACAGTGATTGAATTGATCGGGTCCATTAATGCCAAGATTTCGAATTTATGTGAACAAACATTGTCTTAGATGATATCATGTTACCTTCTTAATAACTCGGAACGAAGTCATCTTTGGAGGGGAGGAACAACTGAGGTAACACGATAACTTGCATCTGCGACCTATAGGTCCGGTGCCGATCGTCTGCTCGTGTAAGACGATAAAGTCGATACGGGATACGGGTCAATTTATAACCTTACATTTGATAAATAGTTTCCGTTACAATGCCTTCCAAATTGCTGCTTGGAAGTAATTCCTTACTCCTTTTCTGAGCCTCTGGGTTGAGCCAGACCCTAGTAGACGAATAAAATATACATGGGGGTTCATTCTGTTGAGCTCCTGACTGCACCCATCTCGTTAGACAGCGGACCGACTGAGCCCGAAAATTATGCTCAATTGGGACTTTACTCTCTCTCTCTCTCTCTCTATATATATATATATATATATATAATATAGATAGATAGATAGATAGATAGATATAGATATATATATTAGTGGAACGCATTTAAAGGAGAATGATTAATGAATGAACCCTTTCTCCTGGAGAGTTGAATACTGTTGCAATTCCCTACGCGGCAGCATCATTAAATTTCCTGCTTTTCAACTGATGCTGCGCTCCTCCACAGCTACTACCACCTTTCACGCTCATCAAAACGTAGCAACAACTGTCTCTTTAATGACCCCCCCCCCCCCCCCCAGTGATTAACGCGGACATTGAAAAAAAGCTTTCCTCTTTATCTTTCTTGCCCTCTTTCCTTTTCATCCGCTCTCTTTTCTTTTTAGTTTCTATCAAAATAAAAGAAGAAGAATAAATGGATCCTAATCCTTCAAAGAATGAGAACGATTGGTAAAAAATCATAATACACGAGAGATGCTGAGAGTTATGAATATTGTGTGTATGCATATAAACAATCTCTATAAACATTAGAATCAATTGGAGATGAACATATCTCCTTATGAACCAATCCAACTAAGCTCCTAAAACCCATTCCTAAGCAATTGTCATAACCATAGAGTACAAAATTTTTATGAGAAGATGCTGATTCAAGGTCAGGGAAATAGTAGTAATTCCGGGCATTCTCCATTGTGACTGCGTTGCCAGAATCATGGCGTGCCTTGGCGACGTATGTGATCAATTCGCTGTCATGAAATGGCCGTCTGTTTTTCCGGCGAATGGCCACTCTGACGATTTCTGTGACCATTGAGTTAACAAGGTGCCTAACATCAGCCATTGGTCCTAAAACAACGGCACTGTTCACCAATTTCTTCCCTTTAGCCCATGCCTCCTTGTATAAGCTCTCTGATTTGCTTGAATGCACGGCGCTGCTGCAATTTTCTGATTTATCATCTTCAATCAGCAATTTCAAGCCATCACCACGACCACCTTTTCGCCGGAATCCACCCATTAAATCTCCAATGACCATTACTCTTTCCACATCAACGAGAGCGACATGCTTGAACCGATGCCGCAGCCTCCCTAACAGCATTTGGTAGCAGACCCACCTCCTCAATTCAATTGGAACATCATCAATGAACCCGGAGAATGAATTTTCAGGATTCAGCTCCGAAACATCAAATCCCACTACCGATCCGAAGGTCAAGCCTTTGATTCCATTGTTGTTCGTTCCCCAAATAGGTGGCCTTTTCCTGTCATTAGTATTTGCAGAAAGATGTGATCGGATTGGATTAATACCTTTTGATGATGGGTGAACACTGTCATTATAGAAACCCATCAATCTAACAAAGTAATCATTTTCCTCGGTAATGATGTGATGTGAAGAAGAAGAGGAAGATGAAGGAAAAATGATGACAATGTCAGCCTTGAACAGAACTCCAGAGCGAAACGCACTTCGAATGAAGAACCTTAACATCTCTTCGTGCATGGCTTCCACCACATGAGCAACAATCAGCTCGTTCATAGCAAACGAGCCCCGATGAAACAAAGAGCCCAAACCATGCAAGGCAAGTGACCGATCAAAATGGAATTTTCGCGACTTCGTAGGAGGCTTCGCGGAGCGCCACTTCTTGGGAAAAGTGGGTGGCAGAGATTCGCGGTGATGATTGTGAACCGAGTCCAAACTACATAGCATGAAGACAGCCAAAGTGAAGGCAAGTATGAACAGGCATACCCATATTGTGGATTGAGCTCTCTTTAGGAGACTGTACTTTGATGCCTTATCATCTAACAAGAGCACCAAAAGCCAGAATCCACCGCTGCCAATGGTTCTGCCGTTGCCGCTGCCATCGTCTGCGCATTTTGCGCTTGACTTGTACGAGAGGACCATTGATTTCTCTTCTCCTTTTCTTCTTCTGTGATTTAATCTTTCTCCTCCTCTTCGTCTTTGAGCCTTTTTGCTATGTTGGTGCCCTGTTTAGTGGCGAAACAAGGCCTTCCTGCGCTGCTTTGCAGAGCCAGGATATGAAAGCGTGCAATTGGACAATAAACAAGGAAACTGGGTATTGGCACTAATGCAGTTTACATAAATAGAAACTTTATATGTTTGCACAGTTAGATATGTTTGCACAGATAGAGGGGGAGAGATGAATGGTGGATTTATGTTAGGAGAGAGAGAAGGAGGGAGATGAATGGTCGATTTATGTTGGAGAGGTGAAACCAAAATAAGGCGTCGGTGCTGCATTTAAATGCCAATTTAACTGTCAACAGGGTTCTCAAGGGAAAAAAGGAAAGGACCTACAAATCAAGAAAAAAAAGGATAAAAAGAAACGAACAACTGGCAAGAGCTCAGCTGAGTAGGGGGTTTCCTCACAAGTTCAAGATCATGAGCTCGAACTTCAGACGTGCATCCGGCTTCAAAAGAAAAGTGAAAGTTGAATATTCCTGCTAAACAGGCTTGAACTAGATCCCGAATCGGGTCAATACGTTTACCACAAAGCAGGTTTCCATGAATACCCTAAACAAAATTTACCACCGCCAAGAAGCTTTTTTCCTTAAAAAAAGATACCCTTTATTTACCTTAAAAACCCAAATATAATTACCTTGGATGTATGGTATAAGCGAAAATTTCGAAAAATGGCATTTAACAAGCTTTTTAACAATCAAGCCAAGTTGAATATTGAATGAGCCACTGATTAGCTGATCCAAGTTGAACTACGAGAGCAGTCGCAGACCCACTTTAGAGCAAGGCGAAGCATGAGCATCACCCCAAATCTGAAAAATTCTTCAATCCAAAGTCGTGAACACGAAAATACAAGTACACCTCACCCAAACTATAAGTACACCCCCACACATATATACATATACACACACACATATATATATATATATATATGTGTGTGTGTGTGTGTATATATATATATGTATGTATGTGTATATATATATATATGTATGTATGTATATATATATATATATATATATATATATATATATATATATAGATATGTATGTATATATATATATATATGTATGTATATATATATATATATATATATATATATATATATACATATATATATATATATATATACGCATATATATATATATATATATATATATATATATATATATATATATATATATATATATATAAGCACGCATCCACACACACCCACTCAGTCACTGGTGCGTAGTGGTGAGTTTTGTTTGAAAAACCATTTTAGTCAAAGATAGGACTCGAACTAGGGGAAGTTGGGCACAGTTTTAGTAAGAGAAAAAGCATGGACTTGAAGGGGTTGCCAGCTTCACTCTTCCATGTATTTCTGACTCATGTGGGTTCAGACAGATATTTGTCTGTAAATTGGTACCGCAAGAGTCAAGCTTCTTGACTCCTGGGTCTTGATTATATTATGCAAAGGCTGGCCATTGACTTGGAGATGGGCATGATTAGGACTGCAAAACTAGACAGCCGCCCTGTTCGGCTTGTCTAGTCTCGCACCTGAGCTCGTCCGGGCTCACATCGAAATTAAGGTTCGAGCCAGAACAGATCAGACTCGTGTCGACTTGGGTTCAAATAGGTTCTTGTAGTTTAGTATATATGATACTTAAATGTATATGTGCTGAAGAAACATGATATCCTAATTAGTTAGTGGATCAAAGGCTTTACTTCATACAATAAAGTTTGCATTTAAAACAAAGTTTTAACTTAAATGAACAAGAAAGTATCTGAATGGATAACATGTTCTGCTCATCTGGCTCGCAGCTTGTCCAAGTATGAGTCTGGTTCATCTTGGAAGCCATGAATAGGCAACAATACGACAAACGGAGCCACGAGCTGGCCCAGCTGGGTTCATTTTAAAACCTGGTTGCAGCCCACTTCAAAGCTAAAATGATAAAGATTTGGAGAACAGGCTGGTCAATAATGCATTATAGCTGGTCTCTAGATTTTCCTATTGAGAGCATTATTCAGACATTGATCATATGGAAAAGCCAGAAAAGATAAGAAACTTTTAGGTTGGCATCAACCATTGATTAGCACAAGCAATCAAGGTTCATGAATTAACAAAAATTGTTTCTTCTAACGAACCCGAAACCCGAAAGTCGCGAACTCCGTCGCCTTTTGCTACATATAAATGAGCCAGCATGAGCTCGAGCATGGTTCATGACCAAAAGTTGACTCCTAGTTAGGGTTTATTTCATTAAGGTGTAATTATGAACGCCCTCTTCCTATGTATAAACCTGATTAACCATGCAAATCTTTCGTTATCGACAATAAATCTAGCCGGAAAACACGTGATTCATCTGCCAAGGTGCACCTTGCCTCTGTTTGGTGGCTTTTGTATGACTCCAAGTTAGGGTTTTCGCAGATCGGTCTGCTTGGCATAATTTCCATCACCCTTTGGAAGAAAACGATGATGACGACGACAAGGAGGAAGATGAAGAAGATGAATTTATGATAGACAGTGTGTCACTGTAAAAATATGCAGAAGGTTTCTCTGGTGCCACTTGCTGCCAGGCTCGGTCAACTGGGTGATTAAGCCTTGTCAAGTTGCTCACAGTGAGCATTAAAAGCGTGGTAAAATTCGATTCTTACCACTCTCTAAATATAGTGAGTTCTAAACTAAGGCTGCAAATTAGATGGTCTGTCATGGTTCAGCTTGGTTCGAGCTTGTTTGTATATGTTTCACTTCAATTCACAGATCGGGTACAAACAAGGGTCTTTGAGCTCGTCTTGGCTCGGCTCGTTTGGTTGGTTGAGTTTAACCAAATAAATTTATGTAAACATGTAAAACTAAAGTTTGTTAGGCCTATAAGTTGATGAGTGCATCTTTACTTACCAAGTTAATACATGCTAGCTTGACACCCGGGAGGTGAGACAGTAAAATTTCAAAAAACAACTTAAAGTCTATAGCTCATGGTGGATCCATGGGCTATAATGCATAGTCCACCCCGCCCGAAGCCATTCAATGGGCTATTCACCTCACCAGAAAAGAGTTTCTAGATTCACCACTGATGTAAAACTTTGGTGATACATAAGGCGTTTGGGGAAAATGGTTTTGCTTAGAAACATGAATAATATTTTTGCTGCTATTTTATCTTTGAAATAATTTTCTTTTCGTTGTCATGGGTCCTTAGAAAGTGAAAGGATAATTACCAACAAAATAAAGATCATAAATAAGAATCATTTACTTGTATACGAAAACCTTTTCCTTTCAAACCTACATTATTATTGGGCCGTATGGAGTTATTTGTCAAAACCAATAAAAAAAAGAAGAAAAATAAAGAAGAACAGTTTTGTGGAGCATATGGATCCAATTTATTATAACGTGGCATTCCGAAGTAGATGCAATTGTTGGGTCCAGGATAGGTTGGACCCTATCCATTTGTATTTATGCATTTTACTGTGAATTGAACTGAATTTCGTTATTGTTATGTATATTATCAAAATTTTAAATTCACAATGGATCTGGATCAGTAACATTTCAAACAAACCCGAATAGTGAGTGCCAACTACTACCAAGCGAAGTTATGTATGAAGGCTTAGCGATCGAGATTCAGAAAGCCGGACACTGTAGAAGCTCAGCAGCGATCAGGATCGCGGCTTGCCGATTTTCGTTGATTCAACTGATTGTGCTAAAAATAAACTCCACAAACTTACTAGATGCGATTGAATGGCTCAAAGGGAAAGGGATTGTTCGAGTGGAATCCAAAGAGTTGACTTCACCGTGCATATGGCAAACACTAGGAATCCAAATCTCAGTGCATTTATGATCTCTGTAATTTGTTTTCTTGTTTGACGGGTCTGTAACTTATAAGTAATGTGTAAGCATTTTCGATTGTATTACTGGGTGTCTTTAACTTGCGATACGCTGGTGATATATATATATATATATATATATATATATATATATATAGAGAGAGAGAGAGAGAGAGAGAGAGATTGGATACTGTTCGTGTTGATATTTACCTATTCATGCTCATTTCAGTAGTATGCATGTAATAAACATATTCTTCGTATTTTTTTAGAGCTTTTTAAAAAAATTAAAATTATATTTATGTCAGTTAAAAGAAATGAATGAGCATGAATGAATAAGTGTCAAATAGGATTCAATTTTGTTATGTATATATATAGAGAGAGAAAAAAAAAAGAGAAAGAAAGAAAGAATGATTTTAAGCGTTTGAACAGAAGTGGCTTTCGTCTTTCCTAACAACCGGTTGCTACCCTTTATACAACCCACGATTTTTCTCCCGACCTTTCAAGCTTGGCCATTCTACCATCAATACCACCTAAGAAGCCACAAAACCATTTTTATAACCAAATATTTAGTTTTTAAAAGTGATTTCAATTGTAAGTAAATAATTTTAAATATTAACATTATTAAAGAATCATAAAATAGTAAAAAATGGTGGAAGGCTAAAACCATAAAAGAGACATGATTGAAGAGACTAAGTTCTCTCTCACTTTATCTCTCTAACCTCAAGCTGGTTGTTGTAATCACCACTACATCCATGGGGCCTTAGATATGATACAGTATCATATTCGACTTTGTTCGATCTAATAGGAATTAGCTGTTCGATCCATTGGGTCATATTTAATGGCGAAAACAGGGGCATTAAATGTGGGTTGTACCGACACTTCTCTACATCCTAAAACCCTTTCTCTCGGGTTTCCAAAACCCTAAACCTCAATTAAATGCCATAATTGTTCAGTCGATTCTTTCTAGGAGTGAGATATAACTGAAAATTTTGGTTTCAGTTTGGACTTTTAAAAATTATATTTATCGGTTCGATTTCTAGGAGTGAGGTTCTCTTGTAGCTTTTGAGAAGACGTGCTAAACTATATATGTGTGTAACATTAAGCTCGGGCAGGCTAAGGCCCTCAATGCAACTCATTGACCTTTTTTTTTGTTACAAGAGGAGGACGAATGAGTGCTCATACAAAAAAACGTATATTTAATGAGGTTATTAGAAATAAATTAAGAGTAACACTAATGATAAAATGAAACAAAAATCATTAAGAAAATAATAAAGAATGTTCTAGTTTATATTGAGTTAATTGCTAGTATAACACGTTATCAGGCTTTATGCAATGCCGATCTACATGAAGGGGGCAGCTGCCTCCCTGAAAAATTGAAATTTTACAGTAAAAACTATGTTTGACAGTGAATATATGGTTGAGATTCATGCTTTGCCCCCATAACATGATGAAATATCTACATTGCTCCCTCCAAAACTATTTTCTAGAGATCCTCCATTGCCTTTGTGAAAACAAAATATCCATGACTCCATCTAGTATAATAAAAGCCTTAATTGTTCTTGTTATGAAAGGAGGTTGAAGCTTAACACACACACAAACACATGCATCTTGTGGGAGCGAACTCCCCATCAGCAGCAACGGCACTGCCCCCTGCCATTGAGCTACCGCTATGTGTGCACTCATTGATCTATCTTTGAAATACACAGCTGCTTCCCAAGTAAATAGATCACTCGTTTTTCAAAATGAATTCCACAGTGCTATTTTTATAAGACATCCTTTGTCTCCTCTCAAATATGAGATCACTTTAACGTGAAGAATGTATTTGAAGAGAATTTTATAAGGTCAGATGTAAACATACTTTGTGAAATTATTGCTTCAAACAAGCACATTAATTAATCTCATTTTACGGCCTATTTTGTGTTCTTGGTGACTGCTTCCCATGGATTTAGGGACACGAAGTAATAATTAATCTACACTTTATTTTAAAACTAATGTGCACATTATTGCATGCTTCAATGGCACCAACATACTCGGTATACAAGTCACAGGTACTTCTCCCTTCGCCTCAACGTAGTCCCGGTGCTACAATGGAGGTGACTAATTTGTGTTTCGTGTCATGCTTGTGTCTTCTCGTAACATGTTCGTGTCAAAAACATGTAGCACACGATCACATGCAAGCGTACAGCTAAGATTGTCAACAACCATGTCATATCTTTCAAAAGGCTTTTTTAATTCACTTTAGGTTTCAAATCTCAACAAAAAGAATGGACGTGGTAAATGTGCACATTCGTTAATGCTTAAACCCATTTTAACATCTTCATCCTTCAATTCATGTGATAAATGGTGAAGATTTAAATTTAAAAGTGGAAAATACCATTGTTCTTTTCATATTTTGCATTAAACTCTTTTTAAACTCAAATCTCTACCATGGTTCGTGCTAATTAAACGGTAAAAATATTTAAATAGATTTAATCATGAATGGTTATACTCAGACTATATAGAGAGAGTGGGAGAGGAAGAAATTAGTATATGCGTACCACTATCTATGCTCAAACTCGATCAAAGATTTTTAGAGTTCAATCGGTACGATCAATAATAAAGATTTGAATTGAAAAAACAAAAAATATGATTGTACTTAACAAGTTTTCATACTTTTTAAGTGGTAGAAATTTAAACTTAAAAAATATTTTGTACTTAACAAATGGTTTTTAAATTTAAATTCTAATATTGATCATGTTAATCATAATAGTGAAAGTGTTTAAGTAGATTTAAGCATGAAATATAGACAATGTTCTCTCTCTTTATATAAATATATATATGAGTGTGTGTGTGTGTTACATAGGAGAAACCGGAGTCAGGTGTGCATGGGTATTGAGCTGGGGACTTTCAAACTTGTGGGACCAAACACGTCCTTGGTGGAGTCTACCATTGTAGGACCCATACATATGCCCATCGACGTTAGGGCTGAGCAAGGGGCCCGAGTCGCCAAAATTTTGAAAAAATAAACAAAAGGGATCATGCATCATAATAGCCTATTATGGTTAAACCATGTGTTGCAATCGTATTATTTAAATCAAGGGTTATTTACACGGCCCGAGGTTTAGGGTTCGAGATCAAGGTCGAACGCGCCTGATCACAAGGCGAATATGTGCGTGTGATTGCTCACCTGGCTAGGGGGCTCAACTCACAAGTTGCAGGTTTTGAGTGTCAAACTCTTCTTTTATTCATTTTTTGTTTGGTTAGAAAGGGAGGCTCAATTGAGCTAATGCTATGAGTGCAAGTGTCTTCTCACCAAAAGTAGAAAAGACTGATATAGATCCTCGAACTTGTGCCCCATATCGTGTGCTTTGAGAGGCCTACCAGATGGGCTATAATATTGAGTATGCATGCACCTACATAATCCACTCGTGAGGTTCTCAAGCTCGACTAATGAACAACTCGAGCTCAACTCAAGCTTGGTTGGAGCTCGACAAGGAAGGATTGAGATTCGAGTTAGAATGGCTTGCTCACTCCTTCAACTAGCCACATGAGTTTCGCCCAACCGAACTTTGCCTCATCTTGCAAAATTTTCTAAATGTATTTGTGGCACTAATAGAGGATAAAATGAGAGAATATTGTTTAAGATGGTTTGAACATATAAAAAGAAAATCAAAAGAAGCACTTATAAGAAGGTATAGGAAACTATATTTTGAAAGTATTAAAAAAGGTAGATGACGACCCCAAAAGCATTGAAAAGAAACAATAAAGAATGATCTAGCTTATATTAAGTTATCTGTTAACATTGCACATGATAGAACTTTGTGAATAAAAAGAATCCATGTAGTGACTCCGTCTAGTATGGGAAAAGGCTTAGTTGTTGTTGTTGTACTACTACACTTGACTAAAATCATAACAATGGCACCTGACTCAATTAGGTACCTAGGGTTCAATGTCAGATTTCTCCTCATGTGCCTAAAGCTTAACATTTTACTGAGACAAAAACAGCAAATGCTAGCTTTCATCTTAATTCCAAACAATTAAATTCAAATGAAAGAATTGAACCGAAGGACGTGAATATTAGTTGACTGTAGGGCATGTCAGTGGCAAAATTGTCATACGAGTAATTCTCTGGCCGGTTGAACAGAATAACGCAAACTCAGGGCAATCAAACGGCAAACAGAGGTCACCACATAACTAACTTCGAGAAGTAGTAACGCATCAATATGCAAAAGGGAAAACAACCATGATTGGCAAGCTCATTTGAATACCTCGGAAGCAATTACTGATGCAAATCTGCAAATGAAGTGAAACACGTGCTGCTCCAAGTACACCTCCTATTAGGGCTCAAAACCTGACGCTTAGACATGCAAGCTTTGGCTGAGCGGGAAATACCAGACAAACCCATCATTTACCACCAGGTTAGCGTCATTCATTTGATAACTTGATGGCATCGTCAAAGAAAATATTGCATAACCTCTTCTCCCAAAGAACATTATCTTGCAGAGCAGCATGGTCTAGCAACGTTTGCGATTGATTATATGGTTCATATCGAATGAACTTGTCAGAAACCTTGTAGGCCAATCCTTAGAACTTGATAGCTCCCAGAAACCTGTCAGGAATCTGTGTTTCGCTCATTTTTCTGTATAAACCAAGAGCTTCATCCAAATTTGCATATTTAACATATGCATCCATTAGAGCAGTATAAGTAACGGTGTCCCGCTCACCAGGTAATGCATAAAAAAGAATTTCAAAGGAGCAGAGGTTCCAGCAGAGCCAAGGTGATAGATCAGGAGAGTTCCAAGATCAATTCGAAAATGAAGACCTCTTATAACCATGTCTCTAACAACTTCCGTTACCTCATCATACAAATTCGTTCTCACAAAGGTCCAATTAAGCAAATATATGCATCTGAGTGAAGCTGCAACCCTAACTTTGAAACCTAACAGAAAACCATCATAATGGTGCTAATAAATTTCGCACCCAACTTTACATTCTTTTGCATCATAAGAGCCTCAACTAAATGCTCCATCGCAACAAAACTCTGGGTTGCCATTAAAGTTATAAGGACTCCCCTACCCTATCAATATGAACATAAAGTGAGGTAGACAGAGAACAATCAGCATATCTGCCACAGGAAAGATGGGAATTGACTTCATTCAACAGTTCATCACTTTCTCCACAAGTTTTTAATGCCTCCAACACTACTAAATATATCAGTCGACATAGAACAAGAAAATTTTCTGTCATGCATTGAAGAGTTGAGTCAAAACAAGCATTTCCCTTGCTTTTGAACATTTCTGGACAAGAATGTTGCTAGTCACCTTCAGGACGTATTCCAGCTACTTGCATTTTGCACAGAATCTCAAATGCTTCACGGATTACCTGTTGTTGACAAAAAATATAAATGCAATATTCTTAAAGCCAACAAATCCATTATTTCATCACACGCATGAAGCTTCAAATGTTGAAAAGAAGAATATCTAAAAGTATCAGAAGAAATAAAAAACTTACTCAGTGATATCAGGGTTCTCTTGTTTCAGTCTAGCTCAACCTCAGTGTTGATAAAAGGATTTTGCATGACAAGATTCATCACCTAACATTTTGAAATTGTTAATGACATGATAAAGCAATATGTGTGAGCAATTGAGCCTGCCTCATAATCAAGATGAGGACACTTAACGGAAAGTAGACCCTACCGAAGAAGAGCCGAGCTTTCTCCAACGGCGGGTTAGTTTTAAGAAGTTAACTGATTGATTATGTGTGAATCCCACTTTATGCAAACCAACTCGAACGCTTCCTTGGCAGAATCCCATGTTGAAAATCTCAGGATTTTCGATATTTTGTCAACTGTTATTCTCTCATGTAAACTACAGGTTTGGCACCCTCTTCTTTGTTTATTTTAAACATCCCAAGTTTGTTTTCCTATGATTGACTCCATTTAGTCAATTAATTGAATTGATTTAACTGAAAAGCATGGAGTACACACTCAAACTCGACAGGTTATTTGACGATGCATTCACTAACATGTAATCACTACATCATAGATACTGTGAATTGCATTTTCTGATCTGACTCTAGTACATAATCATAGCAGAGTATGAAGCTATGGTTCTCCACAGTGATCAGAACTAGCAGTCAACCATTGACATGGTCGAAACAAAGATCACTGAGATGGATGTCTGCTATACAAAGGAAATACTAGATAAACAAATTCAAAGAGAAAGTTTGTATGGAACCAATGAAAGGTTTAGAAATTTGAGGAGGTAGTGAAATGGAGCTCCAGTGAAAAGTGCAAGAAATCAGATGTGAACACTTAAAAAGAAGAGAAAAGGGCCTCAAAAACATGATCTTGCTTCTTTTGTATCCAGAACTTGACGGTAACTAAGAACATATTGGACTCCCACGTAATATGAGAGAAATCTTGGTTTTGTTTTGGATAACTATCATGAAACAGTATGAAAATAATAAATGTTCACTATGCACCAATTTGGAAAAAAAATACCAACCAGCACTGAAACTTAACAACTCATAGCCGATTCCTTAAGAAAGAATAAATAGATAAGCATAATTAATGGACAGCCAATGTTATAACAAGATTGAATTACCAAATTTGCGTCTGGAGGCAAAAAAAATGTAAAGGCTAGAAACTACATCGCTAACTCATCCATTTCTGAAATGCTTCTTCCAATGCGCTTTGAGAGGTCGATATAGGAAGCAAACGCAAACGAGTTAAGAGACAGAGATGGAACTTCTTTTCAATGGTATGTTTTCCATTCGATCATGTTGAAGGATCACAAGGGCGGCCTCTCTCCTAACACCATATACAATGGATTCTTTCTATCTCCCCTTCTTGAGCAAGTGTGGCCGAGGCTTCATTGGCTTCATGTTGCATGCCTGAAAAGCTACCATGGCTCGAAGAACTGATAGAAGACCCTGCTCGATCTCGCCTCCATTAGGTTCAAGCAATCTCAATGACCGAGCGACTGCCTCCATGGTGCTCACACAGCCTGAGAAGGGTTCCTTCCTTAGTATCAAATCGGAGTTAAAGATGCTGCTCCCTTCCAAACTCGTATCAAAACGAAGGGAGACCTGACGCGAGAATTTAGATAGAAACGGTAGGCTGGCCTTCACCATCTCCTTGGCATGCTTCCACGTCGCATCAAAGACGATCAAACACAAAGGCTCACTACTGCTTCCATCAACAACCGAGTCAGAGGAGAATTGTGATGAAACCCAGTCTTCCAAATCGAGAGAATCAGGACCTGGTGAAGGAAGAGATGTTCAAGAACAACATAAGGAGTGATTCGTCTACAAGTCCATTGTCAGCATTGAAAAAGAACTACTAACAAATGACAACGGGTATGATTCCAATTCTTTGATAAACATTGATGCTTCTTTAAAGATTTGTACTTCTCCAAAGGAAGCTTAGATCTTTAAAATGAATGAATCCTCGTGTTTCCCATATAGAAATAACCAGAGACTTTCCAAGGAAACCAATTACAAACTTCAATCCAGCCTTCAAAACGAAAGAATGATCAATAACGATACAACAACAACAACAACTAAGCCTTTTCCTATACTAGACGGGGTTGGCTACATGGATTCTTTGTTTCCACGGATCCCTATCGTGTGCCATGTTAGTAGTTAACTCACAATAAGTTAGATCGTTCTTTATTGTTTCTTTCCAACACTTTTGTGGTCGTCCTCTAGCTCTTTTAATACTTTCCAAATTTAGTTTTTCATACCTTATTACAGGTTCTTCTTTTGATCTTCTTTCTATATATCCAAACAATCTTAAGCGATATTCTCTCATTTTATCCTCTATTGGTGCCACTCCTAATTTGTTTCTAATAACCTCATTATGTATACGGTCTTTTCTTGTATGACCACTCATCCATCTCAACATCTTTATTTCTGTCACAGACATCTTTTGTACATGTTGATGATTAACTGCCCAACACTCAGAACCATAAAACATGGCAGGCCTAATTGTTGCTCTATAATATTTACCTTTTAACTTTAATGGTATCTTCTTATCACAAAGAATACCTGATGCTCCTCTCCATTTTAACCAACCAGCATTAATTATATGCGTAACATCTCCATCAATTCTTCCATCACTCTCAAAAATTGACCCTAGGTATTTAAAACTTTCCTTTTGGGGGATGCAATGTGTGCCAATTTTAATTTTTATGTCCTCTGAGGTAATCAAACTTACATTCCATATATTCTGTCTTTATTCTACTAAGTCGGAGGCGTTTGCTTTCTAATGTTTCTCTCCATAGTTCCAATTTTCTATTAACTTTTTCCTTAGACTCCTCCACTAATACAATGTCATGTGCAAATAACATTCAGCAAGGTACTTCATCTTGAATATGTTTTGTTAACTCATCCATCACCATTATAAATAAGTATGGACTTAAAGTTGATCCTTGATGTAACCCAATATTAACTTCAAAGAAGTTTGTCATTCCTTCATGAGTCCTCACACATGTTTTTGCACCATCATACATGTCTCTAATAAGGTTAATCTATGTCAATGGGATACCTGTTTTTACAAAAGTTCTCCAAAGAACCTCCCTTGCTACCCTATCATAAGCTTTTTCTAAATCAATAAATATCATGTGAAGGTATTTCTTTTTTGCTCTAAAATATTCCATAAGACGTCTCAAAAAGTGAATCGCTTCAATAGTAGATCTGCCTGGCATGAATCCAAATTGGTTCTCTGTTGTACTTGTCTTAACCTACATTCGATAATTCTTTCTCACAATTTCATAGTATGACTCATTAACTTGATACCTTGATAATTCGCACAATTTTGAATGTCTCTATTTTTCTTATATATTGGTATAAGTGTACTTACTCTCCATTCTTCATGCATCTTTTGGTTTTTTCATATTTCATTAAATAGTCTTGTGAGCCAAGTGATTCCTTTTTCTCCTAGTATTTTCCAAACTTCTATAGGAATATTATCTGGTCCTACCGATTTACCACCCTTCATATGTTTACGAGCCTCTTTGACTTCATTCTTTTGAATACGTCAGTAGAAATTGTGGTTTATATACTTTTCTTATTTGGCTAACTCTCCTAAGCTAATACTAACATCTTTATTTTCATTAAAAAGCTTATAAAAATAGTTTTTCCATCCATTTCTTATATCATCATTTGTCACTAGAATTTTTTCATCCTCGTCCTTATGCATCTAACATAATTAAGATCTTCCGTTTTCTTATCTCTAGCCCTGGCTATCCTAAAAATATCTCTTTCACTCTCTTTTGAGTTGAGTTTTTTATATAAATCCTTCCAAATTTTAGCTTTTGCTTCACTCATGGCCTTTTTTGCTTTCTTCTTTGCTTTCTTATAAGCCTCTAAAGTTTCACTATTTTTTTAGCATAATGTAATTTATAACATGCCCTCTTTGCCTTGATTTTATTTTGCACTACTTCACACCACCACCAAGCTTCTTTTTGTGCCGGTACACCTCCCTTAGATACACCTAACACATCTTTCGCCATTTTCCTAATATGTATAGCTATATTGTTTCACATATCCCAGGGTGTACCAACATAATTCCAAAGAATCCAAACATCTCCTTGAAGGACTTTCTGTTTAAATATATCTTTTTTCTCACTTTTGAGGTTCCACCATTTAGTCCGAATAGCTCGATGCACTCTTTTCTTCTTTGTCCATTTTTTTATTTGTAAATCCATAACTAAAAGACGATGTTCGGTGGTTAAGTTTTCTCCTGCAATTACTTTGCAATCTTTACAACACACTCTATCTTTTTTTCTATAAATAAAGTAATCAATTTGTGTTTGTGAAAAGCCACTCTTATAAGTAATTAAATGTTCATCTCATTTTTTGAAGATTGTATTGACTATAAAGAGATCAAATGCCATAGCAAAATTTAAAATTTATATCCCCAAAACCAAAGTTTCCATGAATCCCTTGATATCCTAATGCCTCTTTACCGACATTTCCATTTAAGTCTCCTCCTAAACAAATCATCTCCGTGGAATCTTTTGAATCACCTTCTCTAACTCTTCCCAAAAAGTTGTCTTTATACTATCTTCTAGTCCTACTTGGGGTGCGTAAGCACAAACTATACTCAAAACCTCTACTCCTAACACTAATTTCAACGTCATGATTCGGTCACCATATCGTTGTATGTCTACTACACTATCCTTTAAAACTTTATTTATGATAATACCAACTCTGTTTTGAGGCTTTTCTTTACCTTAGTACCATAATTTAAAACCTTTATCCTCTATCTCATTTGCTTTTTCTCCAACCCATTTTGTCTCTTTTAAACATAGAATATGAATTTTTCTCCGAATCATAGTATCGACCACCTCCATTAGCTTACCGGATAATGTTCCGATATTCCAAGAACCAATACGAATCTTATTATCTAGGACTAGCTTCCTTACCCTCGCATCCGTCCATATTCAAAATGTAGAGTCCCTCTCTTAAAATTATTAACTACATTCGGGCGGCAATGTAGTGGAACTAACTTCTTTACCCACACCCGTCCATGACGTAGGAACCCTCTTTGCAATTGATTCACTTACTTATTACTCCATTCGGGGCAAGTCGCTAGGAGGGGGCGCCTTCGTAATTTTTGTAATCCATTATATAAGAGAACCAATAACGATAAAAGCACGATAATTCAACAGTAAAATCATGAGTGAACAAGAGAGCAACATAGAACATTTAAAGAGAGAAACGAAAAAGAGGACGGAGAAAAAATAAACGACCATTCGGGAGAGATAATAAGAGAAACAGTTCGGAAAGGAAAGTAAACAATACTAAAGCCAATCAATTAAGAGCATAAGACAGAATCTTACGCAAACCCAATTATCCTGAAAGGATGAATCGCGTACCGGGGAAGAGAACGAGGACGGGAGGCGTGCGAGCGGGCGAAGAACAGTAGAGGGAGTCGAGTAGCGGCAAGGAGCCGAAGCGGAAGTGGCGACCGACGATGGAGACGACGTTTTGTAGGCACTTAGCGAGGATGGGCGCGGTGGAGAGCGGGTGGCGCGCTTCGTGGGGGTGTTGCAAAACCAATATAGTGGTCGACGTATCGATCGGCGACGCCGGAATATGGTCGCACAGGCAGACGCTCGCCGGCCTCCGGCATCCTCTACACGTCTCTCTGCCCACTTTATCCTTCTTCACTTCTTCTTCTTCTTCTTCGATCTCCCTCGCCTCTCGCTCCATTCAATATTCGTCCAGCAGAGAGAGAGAAACCGTATGGAAAGGGCCGGGGCTGTCCCTTCCACTGAATCGCAGTGATTCGTGTGGGCACTGTGTGTGACTCGAGTCGGAGGTACTGCTTCGTAGTGCTTTTGGCAAGAGGAGACGCTACACCTTCCTCCCCCCATAATTCTATTAAAGAATGGCTCTTATCTTTTTCTAATAATAAAAATACGAGTTTTCCTAAAAAATGAATAATCTTGTTACGAATAATAAAAAAACCAATGCATCATGAGTGTCGCGTACAAAAACGTGTGATGTACACCATGCCACCAGACAGAAGTGTCCATGTACGACACCAGTTACAGTACGCCAGCGAGAAATGCCTTGAGATGATATTCAACTACTTATTCTCTCCTAGTAATAGGCTGCAATCTTTTCTTCCCTCTTTTTTTTGTCTTTTATATCTCTTCTTTTTCTTTCATTAGACTGGAAAAAGAAGAGAATGGGGAATGAGGAATATAAATCAGAATAATTTTTTACATGAAAGTTTTTTTGTATGCTTAAAAGGGTTATAAGTTAGGATGAAAGAACAGAAAGACGATAAAAGTATTAAATAAAAATAATAATAAGTAATCTAATTTATTTTGAAACAATTGTTATGAGTTGTAGAAACAAATAATCTATATTATTGACTCAAATAGTATGAGAAAAGACTTAATTATTGTTGTTATAAGGATCTTCAATAAGTTGTTCATGTGTTAAAGATCGGCGATTGAACCGATGCCATCTAAAATATCTCAAAAAGAGGTCACGGCAGTGTCCAAACAAGATAGAATGTCCTCACGAATCAGTGAAACGATGAGTGTCGTTTACACCTGCGAAAGGTCCTTTATGCTCAAGGCATCTAAATGTCTATCGTAAAACTTAGGCCACATGGGAATATGTGATCCAATCAGCATAAAATCTACTTTAATTATCTTGCTTTACATTGCCAACTTCATGGATATATAGGAAAGTCTATTAATCCCTTTTGAGTAATATTAGTGTAATTTAAAAGTTTTTAAAGGTTTTAAAATAGAACTAATGACAATATTATTACACTGGTGAACATGAATCAATCACTATATATATGTGTGTCTTTAATCGATCATGTTGGGGCAGATTGCTTACATGAGAGGAAAAAGAATGCCTTGTAATCAATCCTCAGAGAAACTGCTTATACATTTTATCAATGAGAACTCCTTGTAGATTTCATCAATGGGAAAAAACAGGTCTTGGAAAATAATCCGTTCCAACCCATCGCCCATCGAGAAAAGCTTTTCGATCGACCCTCAGAAGAGCTGTTTATACATTTGTCTTTAGCGAGACAGTAGCGATAATTATGACCGATACGGAACCGATTCGGTTGTTCAAATTGGAATCGAAATTGCTCCAAAATCAGCAGGAACCAGAACTGGAACCTGTAATTCCAAAACGTTTTTCATCTTAAATATATTTTTCTTACTCTAACTTATCACAAATACCTCTTTAGCTCATCAGCATGGCGCTCCTTCCTTAAGAGCACCTTCATTATTACTTTGTTGTGTTCTTGTATTTCAAATAAGAAATCTTTAAATTGTTTTCATGAACTCTAGTTTCACAAACAAACAATTTAGCTCGATAGAGTGTGTCGTGTCCTTGAAACTAGTGGGGAGTTTCACACGCATATATACTTTATATGAACATACATACGATAAATGTATATGTATATCACTTCTAATTTAATAATGTGGAATACTAATGCTCTGAAGTAGATTTAAAAAAATATATATTATATAAACTGTTTTTTCTTAAAAAAGTTATAGGCTGAAGTGGCACTGGTCTAGACGAGGCAGGTTGTGCCAGTGTTTGATCTCCATGATCCTGTGGGGTGGGGCACAAGCAGGGTCTGGTAAGGTTCTAGTGCAGGGCGGACACAAGTGGGGTGAAAACCTGCCCCAACCCACCTCATTGCCATTCCTAATTGGATCTGGTTGGTGCTGTTCATGGCTGACCGAGAAAGACTTCCCAAGTATCCAAACAAGTATATGTCCACTATGGTCTATACCACGTGATCATATAACATTTCAAAGGGTCAACTTGATCAAGGGCTCGTTTGAGTGAATTCTAGAATTATTTCATAGAAGGTATCTTCTATGTATTTATGTATATATATATACATATGTATTCGAGTACCATACACATGCACCACACACACACACACATGCACGTATATATGAGAGAGGGAGTTTGGATATGGGTTATGGTTAGGTTACACCAAAACTGAACCAATCCCCCGGTTCTGGTCGGGCCATGGTTATGGTTCGGGTTTGGTTCCAGTTTCACATGAAACGAAGGTGGGATTTTAAAACTGGGAAACACACACAATTGGAACGAATACGAATTAGAACTCGGTTTGCTGTGTTTATCTTCCACAGTTAGTTTGTCTTCATCTCATTATTTATTCTCCTGTTTTATTAAGGTTAGACAAACATCTCATTTGTTTTGTGGATTTATTCACATGAGAATAATCGTCTCGATCCAAATAAAGCCGGCATAGGCATGCAGAGAATTAGTTCATCGGGAAAGACTCTCGCTCCCACATCGTAGGTGATGAGTTCAATTCACAGGACGTGTACGTGGTGGTGTCAGTGTCGTGTTTGAACCTGGCTTTAATGTTGGAGTATTAAGGCATCATGGATTATTTCTTTAACTTTAAAGTTAAGAATGATTTAGATTTTGCTGAATTAACTGTTAACTTGGCACATGATTGAGTTCTATAAAAAAAAGAATTTAGAAAAGAATTAATATAGCAAAACTATTTAGTATGAGAAAAAGAAAAGACCTCATTATAGTATTATAGTATGAGAAATGACCGAGTTGTTAATGCTGTTGATTTAGTAATTTGTTACACACACCCTCGTAGCATCAAAACCCAATAAGCAATAGGGTAAAAAAACAGAAGATAAAATGAAAGAGAGCAAATAAAACAAAGACTCAACAATTCATAAGAAATAAAAAATAAACATAAAAGATGGAGAAAACCAACATTGGAAGAACTTTATGGGTCGACCTGACTCGAACCGCAGATTAGACGGAAGGATCAACTTATTAGGTGGGTTTTTTTGTGGGCTTCCGGATACCGAAGGCATAAATTGGGAAAAAAAATCATGAAGGTATGTGTGGTTGAAGGGCATTAGCTTAACGGTAGGGTCGGGAGTTCGATTCTTTGAGGATGCATGTGTGGATGTGTCTTCAGCTTTTGTCCTCCTATAAAAAAGAAAAAGATTCCTTTACTAATATTTTAGTTCAATTAATGCTTGGAAAACAGTCTTCATGTTGTTTATGAATATCTTTTACGCTACTGATCCTGCTTCTTGTAAACAAAACAAATTTCCTGTAAATTACATATAAAGGAAATAAATTCTCAAATTCAAAAAACAAAGGAAAGCATAACCCCTCATCCTCTCTCTCTCTCTCTCTCTCACTGGAACCACCGAAAGGAGAAGATTCCACTCCACCGTTCTCGCTCTTGTTGAAGAAGCACCGAAGTCATTGAAAAGACTTAAAAAGAGAACCAACAAAACCTCCCCTTTTGCTTTCTCACCCTCCTTCTCTCTCCTCTCTCTGAAAAAATTCTTTCCTTTACAACACCTTCCACACCCAACATCTCCACTCTTCTTTTGGAGAGAGAGAGAGAGAGAGAGAGAGAGAGAGAGAGAGAGAGAGCCTGGAGTGGGTTTCTGCATGTGGTAGTTGATGGTGTCTTATGTATGTTGGTCAATGATGGTATGTATGTAGAGGACACGGTCAAGACAGACTCGTACACCCCATGGATCCACCGCCTGACTCCCTTCGTCGTCTTCTTCTTCTACACTCGAGCTAAGGTATTCAGTTTCTGGGGTTGGTGCAGAAAAGGACTAAAAGCAAAAAGGTGGTTGTTGTTGTTGGTAACCGGATTTGGGCCTCACCGGCGGAGGGCTGCGGCGTCGGAGATGGGGAAGATCCCTTGCTGCTCCGTGTGCCAGATGAGCTACGACGAGTCGGCGAGGGTGCCGATGCTGCTTCAGTGCGGCCACGGCTTCTGCCGTGATTGCCTCTCGCAGATGTTCTCGGCGTCGCTTGACGATTCGCTCTCTTGCCCTCGCTGCCGTCACCCATCAAGGGTCGGCAATTCTGTTGACGCTCTTCGGAAAAACTTCGCCGTTCTCTCTCTCGTCCACTGCTCCGTCTTAGATTGCAGCGACGACGACGAAGAGGACGATGAGGAGGAAGAGGAGGACGCCAGAAGGGGGACTCTGGGGTTCGGAAATTGGTGTCGCGGTCGGGCCACTTCGAGTTCCAGCACGGATTCGGGGCCGATAGATTTGGGGTCCCACAGCCTGAAGATGGTGAGGCAGATGGCGGAGGGGCGGGGGACGGGGACAGATTTGTGGGCGGCGGTTCTCGCGGGGCCCGGAGGATGCCGGCATCGGGTGGCGGTGAAGAGGGTGAAGATCGGTCCGGAGACCGACGTGGTTTCAGTGCAGGGCCGGCTGGAGGCGCTCAGGAGAGCCTCAATGTGGTGTAGGAATGTCTGTGCTTTTCATGGGGCTGTCAAGGTTGAGGATATGATCTGTCTTGTGATGGATCGGTACGAGAGCTCAGTGCAGTTAGCGATGCAGAACAATGAGGGACGGCTCACACTGGAGCATATCCTGAGGTATCCAGTTTGAGTTTTCCGTATTTTGCTTCGCTTCGGATTGTTCAGTGAATTGGTTTTCGTTTCAAGTGTTTTTTTCATCGTTGTTCCCATGGATAACTGCCCCAAATGTTGGAAATAAGCTCGTTTCTTTTAGCTTCAGATTGTTCTGCGAATTGGTTGTATCTTTCAGTTCCAAGCTTTCATTGTTGGTGTCATGGATAACCCGCTGGAATGCTGGTGTTAATGGTCTATAATATTATTATAAGCTTGGAATTATTTGCCGAACTGGTTTTATTTGTATATTCTGATTTCAAGGTTTCCTCATTGCTGTTATATACGAATGGTTGGAATGTTAGTGATAAATGATCTTTTTAGCTTTGAATCGTTCAGTGAATTTATTGTTTTCTTCCATTTTAACTTTTTGCGTTGGAACTGATCACCTTATTGGTTCTAAATGGTGCACGTTTTGCTTCAAAATTTTCAGTCAATTGGTTGTATATTTTCAGTTTTCAAGGGGTTTCATTGTTTGTGTCATGTATAACCAGCTGCCGATTTAATGGTGTCCACTAGTATTATATCGCAGTGTAGTTGTCGAAGTGGTGATGCTGATTTGCCTACTGCCTTTTTCGTTTCAGCATTGGAATACATGATACACGCTAGCTAGGATATGAAGCAGTATTTGGAAGGAACTTTTGCAAGGATGTGCTAGAGAAGCTCTTGTATATATGCTATTTGTTTCTTAACAACAAACAACAACAACAACTAAGCCTTTTCCAATGCTAGACGGGGTTGGCTACATGGATTCTTTGTTTCTACATAGCCCTATCATGTGCCATGTTAGCAGTTAACTCACAATAAGCTAGATCATTCTTTATTGTTTCTTTCCAACACTATTGTGGTCGTCCTCTACCTCTTTTAATACTTTCAAAATCTAGTTTTTCATACCTTCTTAGAGGTTCTTCCTTTGATCTTCTTTCTATATGTCCAAACCACCTTAAACGATATTCTCCCATTTTATCCTCCATTGGTGCCACACATAATTTATTTCTAATAACCTCATTATGTATACGGTCTTTTCTTGTATGACCACTCATCTATCTCAACATCTTCATTTCTGTCACAGACATCTTTTGTACATATTGATGATTAACTACCCAACACTCAGAACCATAAAACATGGCAGGCCTAATTGCTGCTCTATAATATTTACCTTTTAACTTTAATGGTATCTTCTTATCACAAAGAATACATGATGCTCCTCTCCATTTTAACCAACCAGCATTAATTCTATGCGTAACATCTCCATCAATTCTTCCATCACTATGAAAAAGTGATCGTAGGTATTTAAAACTTTCCTTTTGGGGATGCAATGTGTGCCAATTTTAATTTCTATGTCCTCTGAGGTAACCAAATGATCAAACTTACATTCCATATATTTTGTCTTTGTTCTACTAAGTCGAAGGCCTTTGCTTTCTAATGTTTCTCTCCATAGTTCCAATTTTCTATTAACTTTTTCCTTAGACTCCTCAACTAATACAATGTCATCTTTAAATAACATACAACAAGGTACTTCATCTTGAATATGTTTTGTTAACTCATCCATCACCATTATAAATAAGTATGAACTTAAAGTTGATCCTTGATGTAACCCAATATTAACTTCAAAGAAGTTTGTCATTCCTTCACGAGTCCTCACACATGTTTTTGCACCATCATACATGTCTCTAATAAGGTTAATGTATGTCAATGGGATACCTGTTTTTACAAAAGTTCTCCAAAGAACCTCCCTTGCTACCCTATCATAAGCTTTTTCTAAATCAATAAATATCTATTTCTTTTTTGCTCTAAAATATTCCATAAGACGTCTCAAAAAGTGAATCGCTTCAATAGTAGATCTGCCTGGCATGAATCCGAATTGGTTCTCTGTTGTACTTGATACTTGTCTTAACCTACGTTCGATAATTCTTTCCCACAATTTCATAGTATGGCTCATTAACTTGATACCTCGATAATTCACACAATTTTGAATGTCTCCCTTATTCTTATATATGGGTATAAGTGTACTTGCTCTCCATTCTTCGGGCATCTTTTGGTTTTTCCATATTTCATTGAATAGTCTTGTGAGCCAAGTGATTCCTATTTCTCCTAGTATTTTCCAAACTTCTATAGGAATATTATCTGGTCCTACCGATTTACCACCCTTCATATGTTTATGAGCCTCTTTGACTTCATTCTTTTGAATACGTCGGTAGAAATTGTGGTTTATATACTTTTCTGATTTGGCTAACTCTCCTAAGCTAATACTAACATCTTTATTTTCATTAAAAAGATTATAAAAATTGTTTTTCCATCTATTTCTTATATCATCATTTGCCACTAGAATTTTTTCATCCTCGTCTTTGATGCATCTAACATAATTAAGATATTTAGTTTTCTTATCTCTAGCCGTAGGTATCCTAAAAATATCTCTTTCACCCTCTTTTGAGTTGAGTTTTTTTATATAAATCCTCCCAAATTTTAGCTTTTGCTTCACTCACGGCCTTTTTCGCTTCCTTCTTTGCTTTCTTATAAGCCCCTAAAGTTTCACTAGTTTTCTTAGCATAATGTAATTTTTAACATGCCCTCTTTGCCTTGATTTTATTTTGTACTTCACTCCACCACCAAGCTTCTTTTTGTGCGGGTACACCTCCCTTAGATACCCCTAACACATCTTTCGCCACTTTCCTAATATGTATAGCCATATTGTTCCACATATCACAGGGTGTACCAACATAATTCCAAACTTCTCCTTGAAGTACTTTCTGTTTAAATATATCTTTTTTCTCGCTTTTGAGGTTCCACCATTTAGTCCGAATAGCTCGATGCACTCTTTTTTTCTTTGTCCATTTTTTTATTTGTAAATCCATAACTAAAAGTCGATGTTGGGTGGTTAAGCTTTCTCCTGGAATTACCTTGCAATCTTTACAACACGCTCTATATTTTTTTTACAAATAAAGTAATCAATTTGTGTTTGTGATAAGCCACTCTTATAAGTAATTAAATATTCATCTAATTTTTTGAAGATTGTGTTGACTATAAAACCAAAGTTTCCATGAATCCCTTCATATCCTAATGCCTCTTTACCGACATGTCCAATTAAGTCTCATCCTAAACAAATCATCTCCCTTTGTGGAATCTTTTGAATCACCTTATCTAACTCTTCCCAAAAAGTTGTTTTTATACTATCTTCTAGTCCTACTTGGGGTGCGTAAGCACAAACTATATTCAAAACCTCTACTCCTAACACTAATTTCAACGTCATGATTCGGTCACCATATTGTTGTATGTCTACTACACTATCCTTTAAATCTTTATTTATGATAATACCAACTCCGTTTCGAGCCTTTTCTTTACCTGAGTACCATAATTTAAAACCTGTATCCTCTCTCATTTGCTTTTTCTCCAACCCATTTTGTCTCTTATAAACATAGAATATGAATCTTTCTCCGAATCATAGTATCCACCACCTCCGTTAGCTTACCAGATAATGTTATGATATTCCAAGAACCAATACGAATCTTATTATCTAGGACTAGCTTCCTTACCCCCGCATCCGTCCATAATGAAAATGCGGAGACCCTTTTTGAAAAATTTTCACTACATTCGGGCGACATTGTAACGGGACTAACTTCTTTACCCACACCCGTCCATGATGTGGGAACCCTCCCTGCAATTGATTCACTATATTCGGGCGAAAATGTAGTAACCCTTGCTTACTTATTACTGCATTCGGGCCCTGCAACACATCTCCATTTTAACCAAATAGCATTAATTCTATGCGTAACATCTCCATTAATTCTTCCATCACTCTAAAAAGTTGACCCTAGGTATTTAAAACTTTACTTTTGGGGATGCTGTGTGCTAATTTTAATGTATATGTCCTATGAAGTAACCAAATGATCAAATTTACATTTCATATATTCTGTCTTTGTTCTACTAAGTCGGAAGCCTTTACTTTCTAATATTTCTCTCAATAGTTCCAATTTTCTATTAACTTTTTCCTTAGACTCCTCCACTAACATAATGTCATGTGCAAATAACATACACCAAGGTACTTCATCTTGAATATGTTTTATTAACTCATCAATCACCATGATAAATAAGTATGGACTTAAAGTTGATGCATGATGTAACCCAATATTAACTTCAAAGAAGTTTGTCATTCCTTCATGATTCCTCGCACATGTTTTTGCACCATCATACATGTCTCTTATAAGGTTTATGTATGTCAATGGATACCTCTTTTTTTCACGGTTCTCTAAATGACCTCTCTCGGTACAATATTGTAAGCTTTTTCTAGATCAATAAATATCAATTGAAGGTCTTTCTTTTTTACTCTAAAATGTTACATAAGACGTCTCAAAAGGTGAATCGCTTCAACAGTAGATATGCTTGGCATGAATCCAAATTGGTTCTCGGTTGTACTCGATACTTGTCTTAACCTATGTTCGATAATTCTTTCCCACAATTTCATAGTATGACTCATTAACTTGATACCCCGATAATTCGTACAAGTATAAATGTCTCCCTTGTTCTTATATATGGCTCTAAGTGTACCCAATCTCCAATCCTTGAGCATCTTTTGGTTTCTCCATATTTTATTAAATACTCTTGTGAGTTAAGTGATTCTCGTTTCTTCTAGGATTTTCTAAACTTCTATAGGAATATTGTCTGGTCCTACCGATTTACCACCCTTCATATGTTTATGAACCTCTTTGACTTCATTCTTTTGAATACGTCGGTAGAAATTATGGTTAATATACTTTTCTAATTTGGCTAACTCTCCTAACCTAATACTAACATCTTTATTTTCTAATTTGATATCTTAATGCCTGTTTACCGACATGTCGATTTAAGTCTCCTCGTAAACCAATCATCTCCCTTTGTGGAATTCTTTGAATCACCTTATCTAACTCTTCCCAAAAAATCATCTTTATACTATCTTCTAGTTCTACTTGGGGTGCGTAAGCACAAACTTTATTCAAAACCTCTGCTCCTAACATTAATTTCAACGTCATGATTCGGTCACCATATCGTTGTATGTCTATTACACTATCCTTTAAATCTTTATTTATGATAATACTAACTCCGTTTCAAGCTTTTTTCTTATCTGAGTACCATAATCTAAAACCTATATCTTCAATCTCTTTTGTTTTTTCTCCAACCCACTTTGTTTCTTGTAAACATAGAATATGAATCTTTCTCCGAATCATAGTATCTACCACCTCCATTAGCTTACCAGACAATGTTCCGATATTTCAAGAATCAATATGAATTTTATTATCTAGGACTAGCTTCTTTATTCCCACATTCGTCCATATTGAAAATGCGGAGACCCTCTCTGTAATTTATTCACTACATTCGAGCGGTAATGTAGTGGGACTAACTTCTTTACCCACACCTGTCCATGATGTGAGAACCTTCTCTGCAATTGATTCACTACATTCGGGTGAAAATGTAATGGTCCTTGTTTACTTTTCACTACATTTGAGCTCTGCATTGCGTTGCTAGGCGGGAACGCCTCAAAGCAATGCTTATAATTTGTGTAATCAATGGTATAAAAATTCGATAACGTTTTGCGCTGGCTGTTTGAAAACTAACACAACCCTCCTCTTTTATCCGGGCTTGTGACCAGCCATACAAGGGTGATCCCTTACATAGGCGGAGTTTAACATGCTCTACTCATGATGTTACTTACTAATGCTTATAGTTTGCCAACACATATGTTTGCTGATGATGTTAGTTTTGTTATAATCACATTCTTCTTCTTTAATGTTGGCATTCTTATGGGCTTCCTTATGCTTAGCCTACTCCTTTGTTGGTCTTGACTTCCTTGGAAGAGATAGTTTAATGAGTCTATAATTATAAAAGCCTTATCATGGACCTTTAATTACCACTTAGTGCACAAGCTGCTTTATTTGATCATGAAATAATTCTAGTGCTCAAAGGAAAGCTATGAGTTGAAACGGGTGGACAAAAAGTTAGGCCTATTGAAAGAAAACAAATATGATGTTTCAGTTCTGCCTCTTCTTCCAGTTATTTTATGGCGTTTTAGTTTGTGCTTTTGACAAGGAACCCCGGGTTTCATCCATAACTAAATGTCCTAACATTCTGAATACCAGACACCCATGGATGAGCCTATAAAATATGTTTTAGATATACTTGCTTTTGGTACCAACGGAGGAGCCTGTAAGGTATGATTTAGGTATCATAAGAAAGTTGGTCATAAAGCTAGTCTTGTGACAAACTTTCTCAAGTTTCAAGTTCTGAGCATTTTCAAGCGGGTATAAATAAGAATATATCTCCAACTATCTCAAGTTTGCAGCAATTTGACAAAGTGGCTGACCTTAGTGGAATATTGTCACGGCTGTAGAAAATTCTGTTTTCTCTCCCAGATATCATGGTTACAAGATACAAGTGGTAGTGGATGAGTCTCACAAAGAGGTGAAAATGGGTTGGTGTATTGGTCAAGGAGGACAATGTAAATATCCTCAATTGCCAACACACTAATATCTTCAACTTCATTGCAACTTGCTCTTGCTAACAAGCTAGATCATAAAGAGTTGGATTTGGGAATTTGATAAAGTTAACTGATGCTACCATTCATCAAGAGAAGGATGTATTAGATGAGATGGAAAATACTTTTGTGTCGATGTTAATAAAATGCTCTCTTGTAGCCAGAGGTACAAAATGTCTGAATTGGGAGGTCTGTAATGAAGTATTCAAAGTTTATTTGGAAAGATATTGATTACTCTTGGGTAATTTGCTTTGTGATAACCAACACTTGGTTGGTTCAAGTGGTTCAGCATTTGTTCCCCTTAGCAAGGTCTCAGTTTTGAGTCTTGTGAATCGAGCAAACTAGCGTCTATTGAGCTTTATCCACATAGTGGCCCAAGCCTGCTCGAACTGGATTAGTTGGAGTCCTTTGGGCTTCCGGATACTGGAGGTATACTTCACCCAAGAAAAAGGAAACTTTGCAATAGATATTTCACAATTTCTGCTGCAAGTCCTTTGTTGTTTTAAGAGTTTATTTGTGTTAATCCTAAAGTTGTAGACGTTGCTGGGCAACATAAAAGGTTGGACATTAAAGAAAATCATGACGATTCTGTTGGTGAAGAGAACTGGGACTGACTATTTGAAATGTTCTATCTGGTTGAAGGCTTTGCGGTGGTTTCCTTCTGTAATTCTAAGTGTTGTTTGCTTTTCATTTTATCATCTTCATATAAATTTACTGGGGAGTGTTCCCTTCTAGTTAGACTGATGGAGACTCTTCCAGAAGCATTCTCTTGTTAACATGCTGTGTACTTTATGACGACAAACCCCAACGTCAAATATAGGTTTTTGTTGTCATCTTGTTTTTCTAAGGTTTGAGTTCTAGTTTATGACTTATCATGTTTTGATGTAAGGTTTGACTAGTGGCTTCTTGTTTGACATCCTCCTAACCCTTCTTGTTCCTCAAATTGATGTACCCTTTTAAAGCTGCAATTTATGTAAGGTTATTTGCTTTATCAGGTATGGAGCTGATATTGCTCGTGGTGTTGCTGAACTTCATGCTGCTGGTATTTCTTGCATGAATTTAAAGCCATCTAATCTTCTTTTAGATGCAACTGGTCGTGCAGTAGTCTCGGATTATGGGCTACTTGAGATTTTAAAGAAACCAGATTGCCGGAAAGATAGATCCGCCCCTGAGGTTGAGTCATCGAAGATGCACTCGTGTATGGATTGTACCATGTTTTGTCCAAATTATACAGCTCCTGAAGCATGGGAACCAGCAAAGAAATCACTGAACATATTCTGGGACGATGCACTTATGTCTATGGAGTCTGATGCCTGGAGTTTTGGGTGTACCTTGGTAGAGATGTGTACAGGCTCTATGCCGTGAGTATCATTCGACTTTTCTTGTTTATATATTGTTTCATAAGTACTTATTTATTATCTTGTTCAGGTGGGCTGGTTTAAGTGCAGAGGAAATATACCGTGCAGTCGTCAGAGCTCGTAGGCTACCTCCTCAATATGCAAGTGTAGTAGGTGTTGGAATACCTAGAGAACTCTGGAAAATGGTTGGGGAATGCTTGCAGTTTAAAGCTTCAAAAAGGCCTACTTTTCATTCAATGTTGTCAACCTTCCTTCATCACCTACAAGAACTACCTTGGAGTCCCCCTGCAAGCCCTGAAAAGTAAGAATCGGGAAGTACCAGTACAATTATCATGATTGCTTTTTCTGGTATTTCCATGTTGTAGTTTGTATCGTGTCTCCAAAATCAAACTTCGTGGTACAAGTAGGAAGGACTAAGTCATCTGCATGTCTCAGTTGGAAGTGCTTTTCATGGTCAGCCAGAGAGTTTAATCAATTCTTATTTGCGTGGAGTGCTCTATCTTTTGTGTCATGTAACTCCTAATTGGTTCACTCTCTGGGAGAGAATAGTTGACTCAAATTGCTTGTTTGAGGGGCGCAGTGGATAGCCTGTTAACCGATTATGACTTGGTGAAACTAGCATCTCCATTTTTGTGAGTCCAGCTTGCTGAAAGGCTTAAAAGCCTACTGAGGCATGATCCAAGCAAGCTGAGCCATGGGAAACAAACCTTTTTGAAAGGGTCAGACCACATGAAAACCTGGTCTAGATCTATTTCTAACCAGGCACAGATCCTTGAGCAGTTAGCATGTCTAGCCTGAGCCTGGTCTGATCTAGTCTCAGCTAGATTCCAGAGAACCATCCAAACATAGTAAAAAAAGTTGACATGCAGCTTGATACAGTTTTCAGCCTCGTGAATGGGTGCGTACGTAACTATTTATTGGACCATTTTCAGTTATTCTTACATGAGTAAAGTGACTCTGATATTACAGCGATCTAGCTAAGGATTCTGGGGTAAACTCTGCGGAACCTTCTCCATCATCAGTTTTGGAGTTTTCCCAGGATGACCAGACTAGTCTTCACCGCCTTGTATCCCAAGGAGATCCGGATGGTGTTAGGTAAGTCCTTATATGTAGATCAAAAAAGGGAGCTTGTGGTCTGGTGCTTGAAGATCCTAATGTATATTTCTTATCATTTTTTGTTTCATTGGTCTTCACAGAGTCCTTCTTTCAAGAGCTGCATCTGAAGACAACAGAACTTTACTTTGTTCCCTTCTAGAGGGACAAAATGCTGATGGCCAGACTGCACTACATTTGGCATGTAGACGGGGTTGTGCAGAACTAGTTGAAGCTATTCTGGAGTATAAAGAGGCTGATGTTGATGTACTGGATAGAGATGGAGATCCTCCGATCGTGTTCGCATTAGCCTCTGGGTCACCAGAATGCGTTCGTGCTCTCATCAGAAGATCTGCTAATGTCAGTGCAAGGCTGAAGGATGGATTAGGTCCATCTATTGCTCATGTTTGTGCTTTTCATGGTCAACCAGATTGTATGCGTGTAAGTGCTCTTCTATCATGCAGTCATTTTGTTCTAAGTGGTTCTGTCTTGATCTTGTTTGACTATTGAGAGGTATGTTTATGTTCTTTAAGTAACTGACTTCATCGTGATCACAGGAGCTGCTGTTAGCTGGTGCAGATCCCAATGCAATTGATGATGAGGGTGAAAGTGTACTGCACAGAGCCATTGCAAAGAAATACACTGAATGTGCGAAGGTCATTTTGGAGCATGGAGGCTGTAGATCAATGGGGATATTGAATTCAAAGAATTTGACGTAAGAACTCACTCTTAAGTTGAAGTGAATGCCTGAAATCAATTGGGGCATCACATATCTCTCCTGTCAGGACTCATTTTCTCACTGTTTTATTTGTATTAGAATCAGTGTTGTCTGACGCGTATCGTATCGTGTATCGCTGGGCTCCACGATACGGGCGTATCGTATCGTATCGTATCGTATCGTATCGTACTTTAATATTAAAATAATGTAAAAATAATTAAAAATTAATAAAAAATCGAAAAAAATCAAGAAAAAATCAGGAAAAATCTGATAATTGCTTTAAATTCATATAATGTAAGTTTAGTACAGATTGAGCATTCAACATTGAACAATTGCATCCAAATTTATATATTTTGAATCCAAAAAATAAAATACAGACATAGTTTACACTTTACAGTACACTACAGTTACATATAATGTTACATTTTACAAATTGTAATCAGGATCATCAACTAAATAATCTTCATCTTCTCCTTGTTGCAGATCCTCATCATCATCAGCCACGCCCACACCTTCTTCTTCAAAATCAAATTCTTCATCTCCATAATGTTGTTGCGCTCCTTCCAAATTAATCCAGGCAACGTCTTCTTCTGTTAGGAGGGCATTTTCTTCAGTGTCTTCCATAACCCAATCTTCTAATATATCAAAATTATCCAAACTTATTGGATCGAACTGACTTTCTTCTCTATTTACTTTTTTTAATTGCCTACGACACAAACAAAGATAAACAATTAGTAAGTAATATTAACAATTGAAAACTGAAGTTAAATAATATCGAATTGAAAATTTGAAAGTAATACAACATTACCTTTCACGAAGGCGCATGTTACAACGAATATAAACCAAATCATTAAGCCTTTTGTGTTCCAACCTGTTGCGCTTTTTTGTATGGATGTGTTCAAAAACACTCCAATTTCTTTCACAACCTGTTGCACTACAGGTTTGGCTTAAGACTCTAACTGCAAAATCTCTAAGGTTTGGACAATCACTTCCAAACCTATTCCACCAAACATCTGTAAAAAAAATATAAACATTAGAGACATAATAATCCACAGTAATGTAAGATGCAACTTAAATATGAAAATAAACAATGTACCTGGACGCATCGTAGAGCGGTTGCGAATTGCAACAGGCAAACCCATCAAGTGAAGAGCATTATCATATATCTCGATCTCTCGATGTATCGCATCTACTATGCTCTCATCAGGGACTAATCTGTCGATGCATTCAATGATTCCGTCCCTTTTGAAGGTTGCTGAGTACCTCAATGATGGGTTTAGATAGTAGGCTGCTGCATGAATAGGCTGATGCAATTGTTTATTCCATCTACTATCAATTATTTTTCACACGGGCACATAATCTCTTTTTTTTCCATTAAAGTTATTTCTGATTGCTTCTTTTGCCCTGTCCATGGATTCATAAAGGTAGCCCATAGATGGTTTCTCCTCGCTGTCAGCCAATCTCAAAACTTTCACTAAAGGACAAGTAATTTTCAATAATATGATACATGCATTCCAAAATGAACTTCTAAAAACCGTTTCTGCAATCTCATTTAACTTTCTGTTCCTTCTGTTTTGTGGCAACTCTGCAAATTGTTGCCACTCATCTGAGGAGAACATTCTCTTTAAAGCTTGCTTCTGTCTCACAATACTCTGTACAGATAAGAAGTTTGTTGCAAACCGAGTTGCAGCTGTGCGAAGAAGCTCTGCACCTTCTGTGTATCTCCTCATCATACATAAAACAAATGCATGGTTGTAAATAAATTTTGTAATATCTTGGCAACACTCAGTTGCTGCCTTTATTTCATCCATCTCACCGATGTCCTCGAGGATGAGATCTAAACAATGGGCTGCACATGGTGTCCAGTAGAAAGTCCCATAAATATCAGCTAACTCCTTTCCGGCTGCTTTGTAGTTAGCTGCATTATCTGTAATCAATTGAACTACATTTTCTAGCCCAACCTCTTGTATAACCTTATCAAATTCCTCTCGTAGGATCTCTGCAGTGTGCCTCTCCTCTGACATATCTAGAGATCTCAAAAACATGAGTCCTTTAGGACAATATACAAGAAAGTTTAGCAATGTCCTTCCTCGCCTATCGGTCCATCCATCTGCCATGATAGTGCATCTTGTTTCCTTCCACGATTGTCTCAAAGTCGAACAGTATTGCTGCACTTCAATCACGGTCTGATCTAATATCTTCCCTCTCAACTTCTGATAAGAGGGCATCCTGTATCCTGGACCAATGTTAGCAATTGCATCTGCCATTGCTTGAAAATGAAAACTGTTTGCTGCATTAAATGGAATGCATGTATCATAAAACCATCTGCCCACTGCAAGGTCTGCTTGATCGTGCAGTTGTTCTGAAGCCATAGCAGCACGAATTCCTGGCTGAGCACCAGGTGTAGTGGAAGGAGGAAAGAACGAATGTATGCTAGAAGAAGAAGCTCTTCCTCTACTCCTTCCTGAACTTCCTCTTCTGCCACCTCCAAAGTCTTCAGATGCAACCCTCTTTCCTCTGCTAGGTGCTCGCGAACTGCTACTACCAATATCTGTTCTAGCATCTGAAGGCAAACTATCAGTGAATCCAACTCCAGTGGCAGTAGCATCATCAGCTTCTTCACACATCTGGAAATCATCCTTTTGTTGTCTCCTTTCCTGTATGCTCTCAATCATCTGCAAGCATTGCCATTTAATACCTTCTGGCACACTTCTAACTCTGCCTGTGCATGGAGCAACTTCTTTCCTGGTTCCTGCTAGGTGGTGTTTCAACCTTGAAATTCCACCACTAACCACCTTTTCACAAAATAAACATCTGATTTTTAACCTTGAACCCTCAACTGGTATACCCCACTGCCATGCCGGATCATCAGACTTTGAATGAGAGTCTCTACCACCCCTTCCTGCCATCTCAATGGAGTACTTTAATTCAAAAAAAAAACCTGAAAATAAAAGCACTTCGTAAATCCCCCAATCTTCAAATAACACTCAAATCGAGTGTCTCCCACTTCATGAATGCAATAAAAATCGTATACACACACTTAATAACTTCATATTTTGTCATTCAAAAAAAAAACCCGAAATAACACAAAAAACAATAAATATAAAGGAAAAAAAGGAAAAAAACATTAAAAATATACCTAAATCCGAGTTTGGAGGCTTGGACGGACACCGTAGGGCATGATTTTAGAGCTTTGAACACCAAGGAGGCGAAAACCGACTCTTAGGGAGCTTGAAGAACTCAAAAAGAGAGAGGAAACCCGTGAAAAATCGCGGGTTTCCCTCGGCCCGGGACCCTTTATAAGGGTCCCAGGGCGTATCGCCCGTATCGTACGATACGGGCGATACGGGCCGTATCGCACGATACGGTGCGATACGCCCGCACCTGCGATACGGGGGCCCGTATCGTATCGTGGTGGCCCACGATACGATACGTATCGCACCGTATCGTACGATACGGTGCGATACGGACAACACTGATTAGAATACCAAAGTGCAATGTTTGTGAGCTGGATCTCTTTACAACAATAAATATCTCAACAGAATACTAAAATCAATGCTGAGATTTCACATTGTCCCCTACTCTTCATTGTGGTTTTAGGGCCAAACACGAAAATCAAGTTTGGCATTGCTTTACAACCTTTTGGGCAAGCGAGGGAGCTCAGACATCATAAAATCCTTCATTTTTCCTGCTGGCATGTCCAGACATTTGGAGAACGGTTTGGTTTAGAAGATTGGCTCAACATCATAAATTCTCTCATTTTGTGTGAAATAAACGTTAGGAAATAGGTTTTGTCAGTAAACTTGGATTGAAAAGATGGATAAAGAAAAATAGCGGTCAGGGTTTTTTGGTTTCAAATAGCCCCTGAGAGAGTAATTGTTGTTCGTCTTTGGAGCTTCAGTTATTTTATTGATTGCAGTGGCGTTAAAGGGACTCTCTTCAAGCCACAACCTGTCTCCCCCTGTCTTGAACAGACCGGGCAGCCAAGTATTTCACATTATTTTGTTAGCCTATAAGAAACTTGATTTCTTATGATGCAGGCCATTGCACATGTGCATAACAACATGGAATGTCTCAGTTGTCAGAAGATGGGTGGAGGTTTCATCTCCAGAGGAAATAGAGGCGGTGATTGAAGTTCCTAGCCCCATGGGAACAGCATTATGTATGGCAGCAAACATAAAGAAAGACCACGAAAATGGTAACTCTTTTTCTTAATGATGGAAGTTATGTTTATCATTATGTGTTCTGTTATTATTAACTTACATCCATAGGATGTCTTAAGCAGTGTTTTATCAGACACTTGTTGATTTCCTTTGTTACATTAGTGTTGATCACACAACATCAAAGCATTTCTTCTTCTCTAGGGATGCTGTATATTCAATTATTCTGATTTCTGCCTTACAGATTGTAGAGAAATGGTCAAAATTTTGCTGGCTGCTGGTGCTGATCCAACCGCCCAAGAGAGACAGCATGCACGGACAGCTTTGCATATCGCGGCCATGGCCAATGATGTTGAGATGGTTAAGGTATAGTGTAGGTTTCTTTTCTACTTGTTTTGCTTCTTTGTTAGAAATTGATGCATGTGTAAAAATTAATTTCAAACATGTTGCATTGACAATCTTAAGCTTTCTTTTTCTCCTAATGTAATTCTTATTTTAATAGATAATTCTGGATGCTGGAGTTGATGTAAACATTAGGGATGCTCACAATACAATACCCCTTCATGTTGCATTGGCAAGAGGTGCAAATTCTTGTGTTGACTTGGTCTTGTCGAGTGGGGCTAATTGTAATTTGCAGGTACGTTAAGTGTTCGGAAAAGATACTTGTTTATCTCTGTTCTAACCTTTTCATTTTAAAAATTTGCACAACTATTCTGTACTTCTTTTAGTTATTGTTAGTGTAGAACATAAAAGCTCTTTATATGTTCATATTTTGTGTTCGTTAGATCAAATTATCTTGTTTGTCGGCTTAGTTCTTTGGTGCATGACCTAAACCTCTGTCACAACAGAACAGTACAGGACTGGTGATATTGCAATTTTAAAAGTCATGGGTTGTGCGGACACTATATTGTGTATAAATGGACTAATTTTAAATTTCAACAAGACAAACAAGCAAAAGTTTACTAAAATTTACTCTCTGAGAGTATCTGAACTGAAACCGTAGTGCCTAGTCAAACGAGAGAATTGGAAGTGTCTGATGTCAGCATAGCCTCAAAACAATTTAGAATCAGTATTATAGCGATAACTTGATTTACGATTGTAGTAACAGAAGATAGACCTTTTCCCCCAGAAAAAAAACACAAAATGAGCACTCGCTGTATAAAAATGTAAAGAAAAATGAAATTCTTTTGAACACAAGGTTTTGCAGTTTCTTTTAAAAAGTAATGTAAATGTTAAACCATAATTTTAATGGTTGGTGACAACACAGCCATCTCCCGTTGCCCCTTTCTGCTGCTGTAGGTCGCCCGTCCTGGGTTCCATTGTCTCTTAATGCTCTTGTGGCCCTCTACCTGTGTGGTCTTAAGACTGTTGCAATAAAGCTCTCTCTCTCTCATATGTCATGGGGGAAGTGCATCTTAAGTTTATACCATCGACACACATTAGGGTTTTGCTAAAGGGGTACATTTGAACTTCACACTGACCGCTTCTAGTTCAGTTGATCAATGGGCTTGACTAGTCGGTTTAGAGAAGAAGAGAAATATATCAATTAGAACGATTTTGTTATGACTCAAGCTCTTCAATACCCTGAGCTATGCCCATCTGTTTTTTGAAGTCACTTAGCTACGTTGCATGGATACGGGTACATCACTATTACAAAAATATAATAAAAAAATAAATTTACACAAATAAATATAAACACAATACCAAGTAAAAAGTATAGCATATGAAAACAAGAAAGTTTCATTCAAATGTATACATATAACTTTCATATCAAAATTAAGATTCAAAACATAATATCAAAGATTCAAAACACATTAAGGTTCAAAGTCCAATAGTCTCGATCTCAGTATTTCCTTCACTATCATCTGGAAAAGAACTGCCTTCCTTCACTATCATCTGGAAAAGAACTGCTTCCATATTTGGTTCATCAACAGACAATGTTGCAACTTCAAGAATTCTTGCTCCCTTAAATGGATCATCTCCACCAACATCCCATATTTTTGTCTCACTTTTCTCGTAATCCTTAATCTTTCTTGAAAGAATACAAAGGTTTGTATGAATAAAAACTAAGTCTTCACTTTTTTGGGGTTTCAACTAATTTCTTCTATAAGAATAAATAAAGGAATATGTGCTCAAATTTCTTTCCATGACAACAAGAGGAAGAGGAAGGTTGTGAAAGGAGCTTCAGAGTAATGGTTTGAAGTTTGGGGATTGAAACTCCATACATGACCCACCATTCCTTTTGGTTTCAAGTTCCATTTATCTTGCAAGCAATCAAATTGTCCAAACTCTTCTTCACCACTTGAGAATTTAACAAACTCTGAAGTGACCTCTCAACACCTAACTTGAGGATGAAAAGTAATCCTTTAGGCATTTGTTTCTCCCCTCATACAAATCTCATTGTCCTTATGTGGGGGGACTCATTTGTGGAGCTTCCTCAAGCCATTGTCTACAATAATACCTATTAGGAACAAATAGAAATTGTGATTACTATAATACAAAAACCAAAGTACATAAGAAAAAGTAAAAAGAAATTGGAACTTGAAGTTAATTAAATTTACACTAGGATTAAGTGAATGAGCCGAGCAATGAAGTGGTGTGCAACTTTTATTCCATCTAGAAATTATGATGTTAACACCACTTCATAGAAGGATGAATGTTGATTCAAGCTCCTTTTCCTCGTATGTTGATAGGTGCTACTTTCACTTGCTCAATCATACAATCCATTTCTCATAAACCAAATGAAGGTTTGGCTTATCGGTGTCCTGAAACGAGAATGGCTTGTTTCATAGATGAGCTTTGTAAAAGCAGAATATAATCAACTTTATCCCACCAAGGTCATTTAAAATTGTTTCTTTCACAAAGGCGATCCTTTTGAACATCATCTTCTCTATAGTGAGACCATTCTTCACTTAATGACCATAGATTGGAGACAATGCTTAATAGTTCTAAACCTTTTAAGCATTACATCTATGATAAAGGGACATCTAGTCTCAGCAATAGAAAGTAACTTCGGATGCACAAATTGATTATACATGGCTAGCCTCATGGAATGATTCATGATAATTGAAGCAATCTTATTACAATAGTGTAGTTTTGATGGCATTGTAACTAGGTGAAACAAAACCCAAAATTGAGGTGCTAGCAACATATTTGAATGCACGAGCATAGTAAGGGTTTTTGGCTACATTAAAAGGCAAACCTCGAGAATAAAATAACCTTACCAGTAGGTAAGAAAACTTGCACTAATCTTATTCTCTCATGTGCCTCTCTATCAATTTGTCTCATCTCTTAAAGATATTTATCAGTTAAAACAGAACAAATAACTTAACTCTAAAATAAGACCTTTCGTAACTTAAACCATAATAATTATAACACTAACTTGCATTTCTACCTCCTCTTGCATATCTACCTCTTATCTTTATACCTTACAACATAGACACGTTTGCCCAAGAGACACATTTGCCCAAAACAGGCAACCTTTCTCCGGTCTTTAAAACGTAAATTTACTTGATAGAAGCATATGAAGTACTACCACTAAGAGACATATTAGACATCTAAAAATAAACAATGTCTGACTATCAATAAAAAAACAGGAGGATAAAAAATATTACCTATAACGTAAGACCCTAAGTAACCATAGTTGCTCCAAAATTCCAATTTCTTGAGCCATGGATGTTGAACTAAAATATGGACAACATACACCAAAGCAACGTAAAGACTGAAGAGACAATCTAACAAACGTTTGGCATGCAGTATGACCAAAACAACTAGTGAATGCACAGACTGCAGCAAATACTTCAGGGAAGAAACAGTGGCCTTCTACATATCCAAGCCATCCATCTATGGGAAGAATGATGCAAATCAATCTCCATCATCCTCAAAAAATCAACAACCGATGGGCAACCATCCAACTCAAGATGAACTGCACCTCTGCCGTTTACAAATCCCTCTCTCAAATATTGGCACACACAGAGACACGACTAAACAGAACATTTGGTATGCCGTAAATGACCAAAACAACTAGTGAATGCACACACATAGAGAGACACGACTAAACAGAACGAAGTAGAAGATATTGGCAGCTATGTCACACGGGTGCGAGTGCGGGATACGCCAAATTTCAAAATTTTTGGGTGCAACGACATGGCTAGGGTATATAATATTATATATTATATATTATATATTATATATAATATTCAAGCTACAACAAGTGAGACATCAATTAACATAAGTATATGACAATAGCAAGTAGACAACTTTATATTAAAGCAAAACACATAAATGGTAAACAACTACTAATTTAATCATAATACACAAATCAATCTTCACTATCCGGACCCATTTATCCAAAAAGACTAGAACTTCAAAATCGATACCAGATTTTGAAGCGTGGAATATTCACACAAAAGAAAGTGAAGAAGGTCCGCGTTGAGATATTTTTTTATGTTCATTGGCGGAGTTTCATGGGAAAAGGCTTAGTTGTTGTTGTATTGGCAGAGTTTCATGGGAGATGATGGAAGACAAGCTGAAGGAGTATTTTGGAAATTATGGTAAGGTAACTCAGGTGGTCATCATGGGATATAAGGTCACGAGTCGACTAAGAGTCTTCGGTTTATCATCTTCACGGATTACTCCATCTTTGATCGGGTTCTGTAGGATAAATACACCATAGACGGCAAAACCGTGAGTTACAAAAAAAATTATATATATTTTTTTGCCATGCCGCACCGACACGGTGTCAGTGTCGGTGTTGCACCTGTGTCGAGGTCGACACTCCACCCCTTAGAAGTGTTTGTGTGACTTAGATTGACAGCAAAACCATAACCTGAGTATGGGATTATGATGCACGATGATCTCACCGGCAAAACCAACCGATGTTTACAGAATGATTTCTGCTGCCGTTTGCTGCCAGCCGAGTTGCGGTCCGTCACCTGCCGTTGTCATCCGTCCGTTGGTGATGAGAATCTCACACCGTGAGGGCCAGAGAGAGGGCTTGGACTTGGTTTTCGTTTCATGGTTACGGAGGAATGGGTATAACCCTGATTCCGTGAAATTTGTTATTTGAATCGGGTCAACTATATCTTTATGGGTCGTCCTTATCCTATGTATTTTGCGGTATCAGTACGTACTCAACATGCCGATATGCATACCCATACCCGGTACAGGTACAACACCTTTATAGGTATACTGATTAAAGTCACTGAACAGCTCTATTTATCCTGAAATATGTTTGTCAACGAACCCCGTTCAAGTTTGTGCATCAACTGAACAGATTGATTGCGGAATCAGTTGGTTAATCTTCACTGTAAAATATATATATATATATATATATGTATATATATATATATATATATATATATATATATATATATATATATGAGTTGAAGCAGAGCATCTGAATGCATCTGCTTTAATTATTCTTCAAACATACGCATCCATTGTTATGTGGATGGGTAAAAAGGCTTCACCTTCAGCTGGCTACAGATCCTTTATGTTCTAGTAAAAAGAAAACTGTGGAGCCTGTGATATTCCAGCCTGTGACAGAGTTGTAATCTTTAATCACAACATTCCATATTACACCTGTGCACATGGCAGACTGAAAGGATGTTGTATACTGCTTTTTACTGGAATGTTACACTTAGGAAGATGCTTGGATGTGTCCACCAAGAGAAACCAAAAAGTTCTTGCAAATATGCAACTTCCGCAGCAGTTTGAAAGATCTGGTTGACTGCAGACTGCAATCGATATAGATCTCTTTATGGAAATGTGACCCATTGGAAGGGTATCAATCTCTCTCTCTCTCTCTCTATATATATATATATATATATTCTCTCTCTCACTATATATATATATATATAGAGAGAGAGAGGAACTTTCAGAGGGAACAGTGAGTTATTCTATCGAAAGGACAGAATGAATTATTCTTGGAAAAAAAAAAAGTTAAATCTTCTGTGATTTTTAAGCTTGCAAAGGGCAAAGTTGCATCCTGTAAAGGCATCTTGGCTGGATATCTTTGTTACACGGGTAGCTGATTCACACAATAATATGTGAGTGCTTCTAGTTGTAGCTTGGTGAGAAACCTTCTTTGGTGGGAATGGAATCACTGAAATGAAAATCACAAATGGAGGTGCTGCCTAGCACAAGACAAAGCAGTCTCGATGATGAGAATAGTTGTTAGAGGCTCGCTTGAATGCCCTCATCTTCTTGTTAACAATGTGAAGCTCATAGTGCATTCCCTTGTGGCTGACTTTGTTCTGGGAAGATCCCAAATTATTTCAGTATTTTGGCCAAGCCCTGCCCTATTGAGTTAAAATGCCTTGAACCGCCCTGGTTTCATATTGTGGAAAGGAGAATGAGGGGAAGAAGAGCGGACCTTGGCCCAACATCCAAAACTTGGTTTAGTTACAGTCTTGTTTTGTGGACAAAGCATTGAAAATTCACAAATAGGTAAGTTGAATGTGTAGATGTATGTACGTCATGCTAGTTCTTCAAGCTCTTTTCTTTTCTCTGAGCTAAAACACCTCTGCATGTTTGTGTGTGGGAATATCCTCTTTGTCTTTAATTTATAGTTTATTTAGTTACTAGTTGGTTTTTCTTAATATAAATTCACTTCTTTTATATACAAGCTTTTGTTTACAACACCTACGTGCACATAGACGCAAACAGAGACGTATGTGGTTCCTTGGATATAAACTTTCCTTGTTTATATCACCATAAAAACCTTATTCTATGTTTAGGATGATGAAGGTGATACTGCTTTCCACATAGCGGCTGATACAGCTAAAATGGTACGTGAGAACCTCCAGTGGATTGCTGTTATGCTTCAATATCCTGATGCTTCTATTTATGTCAGGAATCACAGGTGAGATCCTCTATTATCTTATTTCTTGACACTTCAGATCTCTGTTACCTATTATCAATCCATTAGCTTATGTTGGTGAAAATATAGCTGCTTGTAAGCGTTTAATGTGTTACGATCTTGTACCAGTTGGGTAAGCTAAATGACAGTGGGTTGCTATCTGGTTAGTTTTGTAAAACAAGAACTTTAGGTCTTCAGTTTTCGTGGTCATTGCAAGTTTCCTCCGTCACATACCGGCATTTCAAATTTGGTGTGAAGAACCATTGGCTTTGCTTTAAAATATGGTTTTGCGATGTATACAGGGCTTGCAGACTCATTTCTATCTGCATCGCCTTTGTAGTTGTCACCCGTTCCGTTTAAAATATGCTGTAGTAACGCATATAGCACATGTTGACCCATTTTATGTTTGTTGATAGCGGGAAAACCTTGTGTGAATTTCTGGAGGCCCTTCCTCGTGAGTGGATTTCGGAAGATCTTATGGATGCTCTGATAAGTAAAGGAATCTATCTTTCCCCAACAATGTAAGTGTGGACAAAATCATTTTGTTGCTTGGGCTTTGTGTTAAAATGTCTCAAAAGCATTGATGCCCTTTGAGATGTTTTTTCTTTCTTTCTGGTTTTGAAGATGGCTTTGTTTCTGGTGATTAGTTATGAGGTGGGGGACTGGGTGAAGTTCAAGAGAAACGTCAAGACACCTTCTTTTGGCTGGCAAGGCGCAAAGCATAAAAGCGTTGGTTTTGTGCAGAGTCTCCTAGATAAAGATGTTCTTCTGGTGTCATTTTGCACTGGAGAAGCTCGTCTCCTTGCTAGTGAAGTGCTGAAGGTGATTCCTGTAGACAGGGGACAGCACGTGAAGCTGAAACCAGATGTCAAAGAGCCAAAGTAATGGGACTTCCTTCATTGTTTTTCAACTATTTGAAACTTGAAGTATATTTGACATCATGTATAGATACCATAGCATTGTCACAACAGCTATCTCCTGTTAAAATTCAGGCACTTGTTGCTTGCAATGCATAAAGTACAGTTACCTGGAAATATGAACTAGCTTTTCTCCAAGAGTGTCACGGTTTATTCCTATACTATTTCCATTAGGAAACTCAACTAGAGAACATAATTTTTCTCATGCATGTGTTCTTGCATTCTGTTGTTCAGGGTTACTGAGGACTGACTACACTTGGGAAGCAAATTTTCCAGTGCTAGTGCGTGATGATGATGGAATTCTTCGTGTTGGTTTTCCTGGAGCTTCAAGAGGATGGAAAGCTGACCCTGCAGAGATGGAACGAGTGGAAGAATTCAAGGTCGGTGACTGGGTCAGGATCCGTCCTGCACTTACTACAGCCAAACATGGTCTGGGACCTGTCACACCTGGAAGTATTGGTATAGTATATTGTATCAGGCCGGACAGCAGCTTGTTATTGAAACTAAGTTATTTGCCAGGTCCATGGCATTGTGAACCAGAAGAGGTTGAACCTGTTGCTCCTTTTAGGGTAAGAAGAATGTAGATTATTTTTGTTCTATGACAGTTTATTTTTCTCCTCTCTTAATTACATGTGGTATATTAACAAAAATTTTATCTTACAGATTGGTGATCGGGTATGTGTGAAGAGATCTGTGGCAGAACCAAGGTATGCGTGGGGAGGTGAGACGCATCACAGTGTTGGAAGAATAAGTGAGATAGGAAGCGATGGTTTGCTCATTATTGACATACCTGGTCGACCTATTCCATGGCAAGCTGATCCCTCGGACATGGAGAAGGTGGAGGATTTCAAGGTGGCAATTCTTTTGATCATTTGCTACCATTTTTAGTTTGTTATCTTCATATATTTATTGTGAGATACCTGATTATTGTCTTGCTCTATTTAATTTGTTAATTTGTCTAAGAGTAGGTTGGAGATTGGGTCAGAGTGAAAGCTTCAGTGTCTTCTCCAAAATATGGGCTTGTGGAAAGTTTCTCCTGGAGATGCGGACCGGCTATCAGGATTTGAAGTTGGTGATTGGGTTAGCTCAAAACCAAGCCTAGGAACCAGATTAAGTTATGACCGGCATAGTGTTGGAAGTGTAGCTGTTGTGCATGGTGTACAGGATTCTGGGTACTTGGAGTTGGCTTACTGTTACCGTAAATTGAAGTCGACCACTCATTATACAGAAGTTGAAAAGGTTCCTTGCTTTAAAGTCGGGCAGTTTGTTAGGTTCCGAACTGGTTTGGTGCAACCAAGGTGGGGCTGGAGAGGAGCTCAGCCTGAATCTCGAGGCGTTATAACCAGCATTCATGCTGATGGAGAAGTGAGGGTGGCATTCTTTGGTTTGCCAGGATTTTGGAGAGGAGATCCTGCGGACCTGGAGATTGAGCATATGTTTGAAGTGGGAGAGTGGGTGAGGTTGAAAGATAATGCCAATGATTGGAAATCGATTGGGCCAGGCAGTGTTGGTGTTGTACAAGGAATAGGGTATGAAGGAGATGAATGGAACAGAAGCACTTATGTTGCCTTTTGCGGGGAGCAAGAGAGGTGGGTAGGACCAAGTTCCCATCTTGAAAGAGTTCACAAACTCTTTGTTGGACAGAAGGTTAGAGTTAAACAATATGTAAAGCAACCAAGATTTGGGTGGTCAGGGCACAACCATTCAAGTATTGGAACTATACGAGCAATTGATGCTGATGGAAAGCTTCGAATATACACTCCAGCGGGATCAAAAGCATGGATGTTGGACCCATCCGAAGTGGAGGTGGTAGAACAGGAGGAGCTCTGTATTGGAGACTGGGTCAAGGTTAGAGCATCAGTTTCAACCCCAACCCACCAGTGGGGGAAGTGAGTCATTCAAGCATGGGGGTGGTGCATCGGATGGAAGATGAGGATCTGTGGGTGGCTTTTTGTTTTATTGAGAGGCTATGGCTTTGTAAGGCATGGGAAATGGAACAGGTTAGGCCATTTAAAGTGGGGGACAAGGTTAGGATCAGAGATGGATTGGTGACCCCACGGTGGGGATGGGGAATGGAGACACATGCCAGTAAGGGACAGGTGGTAGGGGTAGATGCAAATGGCAAGCTAAGAATAAAGTTCCAGTGGAGGTCTATTTATTTCCTCTCTTTCTCCCCCTCCCTCTTCACTCATGTAAACATCATATTGCTGTGTACAAAATGGGATTGGTTTATTGATGGACGGACACAAATGATCCAATAGATAACATGCCATCTTTTTTGAGCAGCAGCTGAATCATTGTCATCCTTTGGTACGTTATTCTTTCCGCTACCTACTGCTCTCTTTTTATGCGCAAATGCAGGTTATTAAGATGGGAGTTAGACCTTATGTGGATGTACCAAACAGATGTTTATTCTTCTATCATTTTTTTCATCTTTATATGCTCAAAGTCAGACCTTAATGTGGATGTGCCAAACAGATGCTTATTCTTTTACTCTGGAGAATCTGGTCGAGTTGCTTTCCCTTGTAGATTCCAAATACATCAGCAATCTTGCAAGACGAATTTAAGATTCATCGTCTCCCTGTTTCTCTCCTTTAATGACATCCAATTTCATTGTATGCTTCTTGTTACTTTATTTGGGATAGCTCTCTTGTTGACTGCCATGCTGCTCTATGGAGCACCCTGCAACTTCTTTTGAGATCGATGCAAGTTCCTATGTTTGACGGGGGGAAAAAAGGAAGGGTGTCTCTCATGTTCCCTATAATGATGATTCTACGGCTTCCCTGGCTATGGGTCGGCATCAAAACCATCAAAGGTGTGCTCCAAGTTCGACAAATGGTGCGTGCAATTGGTTGGGGTCAAGCTATCCCCAGATCGCAATCCAAAGAAGAAAAGGAAGACACGGTTTAACTCAATTTCACTACTTGCACTCTTTTCCTCGACCCATCTATCTATCTCTCATCGCTATATATATATTATCTGTATTTATGAAAATCGGATCCTGTTCATCATTGACAGTTGCTCATGCATACCTGATGATCATGCACGCACACACACACACACACACACACATATATATATATATATATATATATATAGAGAGAAAGAGATTGGATCTTTTCTACCGTTAGCATTGTTTACTCATATACTCGATCATTACTTTTTTTAGAGCACCAATATAATAATATTATCCTTTGTTCTTTTTTGAAAATCTTATAATATTATAAAATTACATTTATGCCAACAAAAAAACAATTGGTACACCCTCCTCTCTCTCTCTCTCTCTCTATATATATATATATATGTAGAGAAGATGTGGGTATGAATGAGATCCAGCCACTCTCTGTATCTATGTCTATATTTATATAGGAACCAGTCTATGCGAGCATTTGTTCCTGCAAATGGACAATTGATTTCACTCAGCACATGTCCACCCTCCTCTCTAAGTGAGGACTGCTGTTGTATAGCTTTGTTATCCAACTCAAGCCAATTATAAATGACCTAATAAGAACAAAATATTAATCAATTTTCTTTAAGATACACATTAACATGGACACAAGAAACTAGTAATATTTCATGTAGTACAGTCTTTGTTGAACAAAAACAGAAAGTCTACTGTTTATTTACTTCATAGCAAGGTGGGTTCAGACTCTGTCACAATATAGAACTCAAGGAACTGCTTGAGTGAGCCGCGGGCAACGGACTAAGCCCCGTGACTCGATAGCCTGAGAGTCTGAGACTCGAATGGAGTTTTTGAGTTTCCGAAATTTACCATGAATTCTTCACTCATGAGTTCTTCCACCATCTGCAATGCAAGTGATTCTTCATCTTCCCACCCCTTGTTTAATTCCTTAGGTGCCGGTGATGGTCTAAGTAGTGTGTTGCTCTGCCATGTCCCCAACTCGATCCGCATAACCCAGTTCGAGTTCGAATCCGAGCCGCTGCCGGCACCCTTCCTCCAAAGGCCTATATGCAACTCCTCGGGATCGAGTCGGAGGCATGTAAGTGATGGTGATGCTTCGCGGCAAAGCTTGGAAAGCTTTGAAGTAAGGATGCTAATGTTACTACCATCATCATCCTTTGTGGCCTTACAGCCATTGATTTGGAAGTTGGTCTTAGCATTCGGCCCATAGATCAGCAATGCAGCTTCATCATAGGCCTTAGCAGCTTTCTCTGCACTCTCAAATGTTCCCAGCCATATCCTCCTCTTCCTATGTCATTAGCAAGCAATTGCAACAAGTTACAGCTTCTCCAGACGACATGCCGAAATGACACGAGATACGGCATGTGCGTTCATGCTCTTATATGAATTGATGTAATATGGGGAACAACAAGAGTTTTAGGGATGGTGATTTTGTGTTCCAAATCGTGTTCTTGTCGTGCTGAAACTGCAAGCAATTTCATATTTTACTTCGTGTTTGTGTTCTGTCGTCGCATCTTTGTTTCTAAAACAAGCCGGCATGAATAGGACCTCACTTTTTCATCACTTCAGGTGGACACGACCAGACTTCTCAGTCAGGTTCTCGTCGGCTTTTCTTGTAGAGTCTGGAACTGCCAACCTTACATGTGATGAGGTTGAAGTGTATTGTCTGTGAGTACTAGATCCTAAAATCCATAACAGACACCTTGATTCTATCATCTGTTCTCATGAAATTGAATCAAACAAGGCTAATGCATTGGATCAGAGGCCAAATTCAACTCTACATGTCATGTGAAGCATGACTTGGTTTTTCAAAATGAAACAGCAAAAAAAAACACAGAAAAACTTTTGAGGAGTGCCCATGAACCTTAAAATGATATGAAAAGTCGAGTCCTGTCTTAAAATTCGAACAGAAAACTTACAGAAGTGGATGCCTGATCTCCGATACCCACGATCCCCAGTGTCGCTGTCTTGCGCCTCTTAACTTGTTCGCCCGCACCATGTTGGAGTAAGAAGAAAACTACCAGAGGAGTACACAACCAGACAGAACTAAGCAGACGAACTCATTGAACTGTAGAAGACAATAGATAAAACTGACTAATTCAGTCTGCACTGGAACACAATAGATAAAGAGATTAAAAAGAGTTACCGTATCATCAGCATCGACAGTGACAATGCTTGGAGTTTTGGATCAAATACTGTGGTAATTTGTAACTACTAGTCCTAGCAGAAATCGCTTATATGAATATAGCAATTGCTTGTTGAATGAAGGGTGAGTGATGAACTTGTATTAATGACAGTTTCAATAGTTCACCATACTCCCTTCTCATCGCTATATATGGTGAGAAATATGTGAATTTCGTAGGGTGTTGCGTAGTGTTTGTAGGTAGAAAGGAGGCAGAGAGAATTGACCAGACCTACCACATGGTTTTCTTCTTAATTGAACCCACTTGTGGTCCATTGTCCTCACAAATAGTTCATGTTTTCAATGGAACAGTAAAGACTTTAAAGAATTGGGTTCAATTGAGTCCTGCTTTAGAAAAAGCCTTCATGAAACCCAGTTGGCATCACGGTTGCCATCATAATCACCATGATATAAACCTGCATATGAGTGTATGACACATCTTTGATGTTTCTATCACGAGCCATGCTTTTATTGCTAATGTTAGCACTATCCGGTAGGGGTAATGATATTGGACCGACCAGTGCGGGCCCAGCCCAGTTCGACCCAAATAGGGTGGGTATAACGTGGTTTGTCTGTTTTTTTTTGCAGGTTAGGGGGAAAAATAATCATCATTGACTGCGTACATGATAAGCAGTACCCGCCTATATATATACATACATATATATATATATACACATGTATGCATATGTATATTATATATATACCTCTAACATATGCATATCCATTGTTTTTTAGTAACATGAGTGTAATTAAATTTTTTAAGAGGTTTTGAAAAATACTAAGGACATTGTTATTACATTGATGCTCTCGAAAAGCAATGGTTTGACATTAGTGAGCAACCTTAGTAGTATAGGACCCAATCACTCCTTTCTCTTTCATATATATATATATAATATGTGTGTATAGAGAGAGATTATGTATTTGAAAAATGCAATAAGCTAACCTTAAAAAAAACTTAGTTTATTTAGACTAGATGTAAAAAATATTGGATTTTAATAGGATATGCTTGAAATTTAAGAAAAACCCAACGCCATAGCTGAGGCATCCTATTCTCTAAGGTATAGCAGTTGATCCTATGAGTTGGGTCGGGTCAAATCGGGTAGGTAAACTTGCCGAGGGATGTCCAACAGATTGGATATGCCAAACACAGGATTGCACTATGATTCAGCGTAGTCGGATTAGGTAACGAAATCTATGAACAGTTGCAAATCAGGTCCATATTTGGATTCGGGTGTTTATCTGGCCAATATCTGATACCATATTAGATTGCAGTGTGTTTTTGGATTCAATTATGTATTTCCACAGCTGCATCCAGATCCGACTCGATACAGATTTCTGTAATATCTGACTACGGGTTTGCTAAATCAGGTACAAATATAACCCGTTACGTCCTAAACCAGGTTGCGGGCTGAGTCCTTGAAATTAAGTTTAAATATTAAAATTTGTATCCATATTACATTGTAAATTTAAACTTTTCACATTTGCTTACATGTCTACTCACTGAATTAGCTGGTTAACATGGTTTTTTTAAGACATGTTAACTTAACTAAAAAATGCTAATATGAGTCAAACCGAACCGAACCTGTAGCTGTTCATGGTCCGCACAGATAGCTTAACGAGCCAACATGAACCAAACATGAACATGCTCTTTAGTGTTGCAACTGTGCCAAATTACGTGCAGCCCGGTTCGTTTACCATCGCTAATCGGGGCGACCGGTTGTTTATGCAGTTCAAGGTTTTATTCTGTGATATCTTGACCCATGAGCAAAAACATATATAACAATTCAAGCCAAACTAGCCGAATTTCGCGAACTCATTTGCCAACTACACAAAACCAAAACCAAAACCAAGCCTTATCCCGCAATGGGCTAGATAGTTAGCTTGTTCAAGTGAAAGAATACGAAGATGGATCGTAACCGGGTCGACTATAAAACCAAATCACGCGAATGTGATGGAACTTCCTGGACACTGAAATCAGAACATTTCTAAAGCCATTGGGCTTTTTCGGAAGCTTGAAATGCTATTTAGCTATGGTGATTCTGAGGTTCATAGAGACACAAAGAGGTTCAACAGGAGAATCATTTGGATCCAATCCATTCTAGCTGTCCCATTCTTAATGTGCGACATCTCTTAATATGTGCTTGTTCATATCAAGCAACATTTAGTAACCTTTCTATTACAAGCTCCACTATGAAAAGGAATTCTTTTTACCTCTAAAGTAAACGTGCAACCTTCCAACTAGTTAACACACACACACACACACATATATATATATATATATATAGAGAGAGAGAGAGAGAGAGAGAGACTGGCATATTGTAGCTAGCATATCCACACATCTTATGTGGGTAGATGGTTGCGATTTAAATAAAAAAATACACGTGAATAAATATATTTGCCAAATAAAACATTTTTGCTTTTAGAATTTATGTCTCAATTATCTTGGATAGGTGGGCACCTCAGATGCAGGTAGGATTTGCTCTTCTTATATATATAGAGAGAGAACCATGCATATTCTAACATATCTAGGTGTTAACATGCTAAACAAATTGAAAAGCAAAAGATATACATTTGAGTAAAAGTACAGCTGTAAAAAGAACTTTTTTACTTTCCAAATTTAAGTTTCAATCATCTATCATTCATGGTTGAGATTCATTTTGACACCTAAGTGTGTGAACTTATGAGGTTCACTCTCTCCCTCTCTCTCTCTCTATATATTTTACATAATTATAGTAAAGTAAACCTTTTTTTTTTTATTAGTGTGAAGGTATGGTTGCTACATGGATCTTAGTTGCCATTGAGTTCAATCCATGTTAGCGTTCAACTCAAAAAATAAGATTATGTTTTGAAATCATAATTGATACATGCATACCTTTTTTATTATGCATGTATAAATAGGATCGAACTATTTTTAGTTTAAGTTTTTAATCTTAAACTTATAAACTTAGAGAGGGGTAAGAGAAAGAGGGGTCAATATTAATACAAGTACTCTTTCTTTGGTGCAATGGCAAGGTGAAGCCAGATGCACGCCCCAAGTATCGAACTCATAGCCTTCAATTTGCTTAGTCGACCCCTTACCAAGGTGAACTATCGTTCTTATATACATCATCATATACATCATTATCGTTCTTATATGCCAATAGTATCGGGATATATCTTAAAACTGTTTTGATTCGAAGCGTTTTGGGTCGGAACTCAAATGTTTTTGTACAAACTATGGGTCTGTTCAAACCCAGAGTTAAGACCCATTTCCGCACCAAACCCAAGCTAGCCCAGTTATATGAACTGGCTTGACATCCCAAAAATTATTGGGTCCGTTAGGAAAATATAAGTGTTTTGTGGATGTTAAATTCAAGTGCGTCTCACCCAAAAGAAATCTTGAGCCACCCCATGCACATGTTAGCTAATGGTACTAATAAGAGTCATGTTTCATGTAGAAGACATCTTAGGCACCTATCTGTCATTGAGAGTCGCGATGTCGAGGCATCGAATCCTACGATTACCAAACCTGGTTATTTTGATCTAATGGCACAATTAGATTTAGATTCTGGTTCAAAGCGTAAAACCCTAAAACCAAATCCATCATGTCTAGATAATCAGTCTGTATTTCACATATAAACGACTTAATCCGGCTTGGATTGTCTATTGGATTTGACTACAAACGGTGAAAGCTAATACCAGAGCCAAATGTTAATCGGGTCTGCTTTACCAGATGCAATGAATCAGATCCTGATGGGTTTGGATCTGATTTGTTTGATTTCTTCTTTTCAATTTAACGGGAGGCCGAAGTCGGTATGCACGCCCGGGTAATCGAACTTGCGGTGTATAACGCAGTATTCAAGGATCGTGCCAGGTGGGCTGATGTGCCTCATTTGATTGAATTTTGAGATGGAATCACATTCGCGTTAGGTGTCCCGTCTCCATGTTTTTGAGGAGGACACGAGACGCGGCACGCGCACTATTTGTATCACGGATTCCACCAGGCCCCACGCGAAATTTCAAAACTTTGGAGAGGAGTCCGAGATTATTATCTTTCCGAGCCGAGAGGGGAAGGCTTCCACCAAAAAGGGGGGGAAAACCTCATATGCGTCTCTCAATCAAAGCGGTTCCCTCTCTTCTCCCTTTGTTTCCCTCCAAATCTGCGACTAAGAAACGAAGACGAAGGAGAAGAGGAGTCTCTCTTTCTTTCATTCTCTCTAACACCAATTCGTTGCGTTTCTCTGACGAGGAAGGAAATCAGAGGTACGATCTTCGTTTGCTCTCGTGATCAGGTTTTTCTTTTTGCTTTTCTCCATGTGGTGCTCTTTGAATAGATTGTTCTTCGAATTAAGGGTTTTCTTGTGTGGATCCTCCCTGAATTAAAAAGATATCGTAAGTGCGAATCTGTCTTGATGTCTAGAAAAGCTCGTTTGTTCAAAAAGTTCCTTCGTTACTCCAAGGGGGTTAGCGCAGTGGAGATGGACTCTGGCTGCTACACTTTCTCGTGAAAATGAACATCTCTGCGTATCTGTTCTGTTCTCTCTCTCCCTCTCATACACACTCTTTCTCTATCTGCCATTCGTCGCTGGTGACTTCGATTTCTAACCAGAGACAACGTTTTCTCGGTGTGATTTCCGAGATCACGACCCCCCTTTCTCCTTCCCTCTCTCCCTATGTCTGTCTGTCTCTCTGCGCGGAAACGCGTTTCTTCTTCCGTAGATGCCGTAATTTGGTTGAGCGATCGTAATTTATTTCCCTGTCACCCTGATCAGAACAATTTGAGTTATAAAGGTGAAAATTGTACGCATCTATCGATGATATCTCTTTGGATTTGTTTTCAAAAGAGCGCGTGACGGTAGGATGGTGCTCCTTGATTTATTTTTCTGGCTTGTGGTCGTCTTGGGAGACGGGAGATCAGTACTGGTGCATTCTTTTGCCCGATTTTGCCCGTTGTGTCATCAATCTGAGTGAACTAGGCGGTGCTTTCTCTCTCTTTTTTTAATCTTCTTCTTCTTTATGGAGTGACGGAGTTCGTACAGGTAATGTCTAAATTACATATTTGCATATAGTGGCACTTACTTCAATCTTTCAAACTAAATAAATTAACTTTTTCATCTTGTTTCAGACCCTGAGTTGAAGTTCCGAATAAGTTTTAATAGCATCAGGAAGAAGACTATCCCAGAATTTTGAGATTTTCAGCAAGCATCTTTTTTTGTGTCGACAAAGTTTCTTCCTTTCATTATTATCTAAGAAGGTAGTTTGAACAAACGATTTTCGATCTCTTTTTTTCATGGATCGGTTACAACACTCGGCAGATAGCAAGGAGTCGTCAACGTTCGAGTGTCATGCATCGTACATGATTGACTCAATCCTTGTCATTTAATAGATGCTCGTTGTTATACACTACACATCTCTCTCTCTTTCACACACACACACACACACACACACAAACCTCCCACCCCACCACCACCACCACCACCACCATGTGTATATATATATGTGCGTGTGTATGTGTGTTCATATATGTATAGAAACACACGCACATACTTGTGTGCACACATGTGTGTATCACTTAAATTGTCAATCTTATCGTTGAGGGCAGGCAATATTCCATTTCTTTTTTCTCTACCACCTTTGGGGATAAAATCTTATTGTAAATGGAATGCTTGGTTTTTTTATGTTAGGTCACAATTCCTTCAATTTTTACTTGCTCCTTTATTCAGAATACGTACAGATGTTCACGTATTTTCTTTTTGGGGTTCTGAAACTGGGTAAATTTTGAGGTTATCTGTGAATTAAGATGATGCGTTCTGTGAGTATTTGGGTTGTTCATATAGCTACATTTGAAATAATTTGTTTTTTTGTGTCAATTTGGTCAGAGAATCTGCTCCTATGGCTTCAAGCAAGAGAACTAGGGTTTTAAACAAGCGCTTTTCAAAAGTTACGGAAGAGCCTCGTGATGTGGATGATGGTGGAGTGATCAAAAACATATTAAGGGTAAGATCTGTTTTTAAAACTTAAGCTTCTTAGCATGTTATTTTGTAGTGGTGAAATTGGTAAAATGTGGCGATTTGTTTGTTATGAATGTGCTTGTTTGACATCGGCTTCATATGGATTTGGTGTAGCAAATAACTTTACATTGCTTATTTATTTGGTGCATCTTTGTTGAGCAGCTCTTGCGCCTTTTAATCTGGAAAATATTTATCATGCAGATGTTTTAGTATCGTGTTCATTTCATCATTTTTCTTCTAGTACTTATTTCACTTTTAGATCTTGTATCGTAACGAAGAAAAGGGTGCTCCTTTGTTTCCTTTTCTGGAACCACACTTTGCGTGTTTATTCCTTTTTGTTGTCATAAGTATAGATTTTGGCTTTCTTGAATTGGTAATCTTTTGGGTCATTTTGCAGCTAAAAATGGGATGGGTCGATGAAGTTGAAGAAAAAGACAATTATCCATGCATTATTCTACTAAGTATTCAAATCCATGCGAACAAATATTGTTACAATTCAGAAATAAATAATCTATGTGATGCATATGGTCAAGGGCAAAGAATGCTATTTGTGTTGGTACCAAAAACGATATATGAAAGTAACTTCTGTCTGTTAGTAGTATGTATGTTATTTCTGCTGATGCACTTCAGCTGCATTTTGGCTAAAATTGTGAGATGCTTTCTTAAGTCTCTTGACTCTTATGATGTTTCTCAATACGGAGGAATGAACTAAATTGGAAAAGGTTATTGCTCAAAGTTTCCATGATTGGCTCACTTCTAGGTCCTCCTCATTCTGATTTCGGAAAACATGAAATCCCTTGAAAAAGGAAGAGAACCGAGGACAATCTGCCCCCAGAAGTTATTGAGCAAATTAATTACTCTTTTTTTTGGTCAAGATGTATTTGGGATTGCTGACGGTTCTTCAAAACATCTATGCAGAAGCGAAAATGGTCTGATATGATGGGCCCACAGTGGAGTAAAGGGGAACTTGAACTTTTCTATGAAGCCCTTCGTAAATATGGGAAAGATTGGAAGAAGGTAGGTTGTGGCTTTCTTTTACTTTTCCTGCTCGGTTTTTGGTTATAATGTCTTAATCTGGTACTGGCCTTTATGATGTTGATTGACACTTACTGACAGCACAAACTGTCAATCATTCTGAGATACAACAACTACAACTACAACAACCGAAGGACGATTCTGTGAGAAGATATAAAATGTAGAAAGACGACCAAAGGATGCTCCCATAAGAAGATATGAAAAACTAGATTGTAAAAATGTTAAAAGAGGAAGTGGACGACAAAAAGTGTTGGAAAGAAACAATAAAGAATGATCTAGTTTATATTGAGTTAACTGCTAGCATGACACATGATAGGCTATGTTGGAACAAAGAATCCATGTAACCTTGATAGCATGACACATGATAGGCTTAGTTGTTGTTGTTGAATAACAAAAAAAAATTCTAAAAAGAATCATTCAAGCATGTGTTTCACTTGCTAAAAGTGCAAAAGGATGAGAAATGATCAGTATCTAGACACAAGTACCCCAAAAGTTCAAAATTTAACCTTGATTGACATTGCATTTAGAGTATAATCTCAACTCAACCAATATGTGTTACTTTGTTTAACAAGGTTTATGTTCAAAGTGTATGTCACATTGAGTTCTAAGGTTATGAACCTCATATTTGCTTGTAACAATTATATATTCTTAATGTTCATGTTGTCTTTCAGGTTGCTAATGTAGTCCGCAACAGATCAGCTGATATGGTGAAGGCACTTTACAACATGAATAAGGTTGGGAAACCCTTTCTATGGTTTGAAGTATGAACTATTAATCAAATTTTAAGACCTGAGAGACGTTTGTGAGTTGTGACAGTACCATGTGCTTATTGGTGAATATTTATTAGGTGGTACGGTAGTCAATGAATGTTCTTGTTTTTGCAACTTTATGGGATCCAACATTCATCCTAGCTCCATCAGTTGGTGATTCAACATTAATGGTGATCTAAAATGTCTTTGCGACCTTTATGTGCCTTCTGCTATAGGGGTTTGCGGGGAACACATTTCCTTCGATTGAGGATTAGATTCCTAAAGCTCCAGTTGATGTGCTTTTTGATGAATTGAGACCAGGCTCACATTCCTTTTCTTTGTGTTCAAATTATCTAAATAAAGTCCACTTCCAGTTTCAAAAATTGGGATCACTGTTATTTGGTCCTAGTGCCTTCCCTGTGCTGTGGTGGCAAAGGACGAATGAGTTCAGTTGGGAAGTGAAACTCTCAAGCTTAGTTACCAAAAGGATTCCAGTTCTCCTTTTGGTTTCCACAGGCATGAGTCTTCCAACCTAGAAAGATGCCACCTTTTATTTCACTTTGGTTTACAGAATAACCTGAATTGGTTCATAGTTCATACTTCTTTTTGGTTATAATTTACAGTAGGTCTTGATGGAACTGGTGGGTTTTACTTTCTTCACCTGGTTAGAGAGCAATTAGTTATCAATATAGTTTCCTAATGTGGTGATAATACATCATCTCATTGAAATTGTTACTTGTGTTATTCAGAATTTGCACGGGGAGTCCAACTTGCATTGGGTTGCTATGCTAAGATATGCCATTTCATATAATCTATAAAATTTTCTAAGGGTCAGCTTGCAACTTTGTTCTTGTAAACACAAAACGAAAGAAAAATAGTTATCATCTTATAACTGAATTAGTCATGTGGCAAAGGTGGCAGTCCTGAACTTATCTATTTGAGACTCTACTTGAATCTTGTGTTGTGCTTTTTTACGCTTTTCTTTACAGGGTGGAATGTGATTCAAACTTTATTGACCTTGTTGCTTGTGGTATTTTGCTTTGAGCTATTGCAGTCCTACTTGTCTCTTCCTGAGGGAGCAGCATCGGTGGCTGGGCTTATAGCTATGATGACAGATCATTATAATATGCTGGTGAGGATGAATCTAAATTGATTTCTTTGTTATTTGTATTTCTATCTTTTTGTTCAAGCTGTGCTGATCGTATTCGTTGCTTGGACTTGTGACTTAATATGATTACTCCCAAAATGACCGTCATTTTATGGTCTTGCTTTATTGGAGTTAACTGCTAATATGACACTGGACCATGCACAATGTTGACGAAGAATTCATGTAGCTGCTCCCACTCTGTGTGGGAAAAGGCTTGTTTGTGATTTTGGGTTTCTAGATTAAGGCAACTATGCATTGTGTTGGGTAATAATAATTATGATATACTGGTATCAGAATGGAATAGACATTTGTTAAGCTAACAAGGGGGCTGATGACTATTTTTTGTCTCATTTATTGATAATTGTGTGTAGAGTACAAGTTGTATTGGGGAAAAGTTCATGAACATGGAATTACTGATGATTATTTGAAGTTATTCACATGTGTGCAGAGCTGATGCTTATATTTTGTTAAGTATGTTCTCAAAATGGCTATTTTCAAGCAGTTACCTTGTACATTCCCTTTTTTTTGGAGAGGTGGTTTTTGCTAACAAATTAAACTACCCTTTTCTTGTCTGTAATCAACATTTTTATGTATAAGTTTCTAGACTGGAACAATCTATAGGAGTCCGTCTTCTGATGAAAGGTTCTCATGATGTCCAAGTATGTGTGTGGTACTCTTACAAAAGTTCTGTGCAATGAGAACTTTGAAACCAAAATTTTGCTAGTGGGAGCTATCAATGATAAACTGGGAGGTGGCAATGTGTCTGATATTGGTAGTAATGGGTTAATGGTGAGCTTTTGTCCTTACATAGTTGTTGGTCCTAAACATCAATAAAGGAGGAGGACAGTGTCTAAAACTTTGTATTATGTTTTTCCTTTCTGGTGCTATTTTTCTTCATCAAATTTGCTTGAGCTGGAATTATACCAGGACGAGTAAGTAGGAAGTCCTCGTGTTGCACCTTCTAGCTGACTATATCTGTAGGAAAAGGCTTGGTTAATCTTATGGTGTATGAGTCATGAACCATAGTTAACTGTTAGCACGGCACATGATCGAGCTCTATGGAAAAGAAGAATCCATGTAGCTGACATCATCTAGTATGGGAAAAGGCTCACTTGTTGCATATGAGATATGGACCACAGTTAGATTGGTGACCAGTAACCTGCGATACATGTTTTAATTACTCACCCCATCATATGTCAATCCAACTAACATACAGATCCTTCATTGGTTCAACTGCGAGTCAACTATCATTTTGACAACATTTCTCCACATATGGCTCCCGGTCTAGTATGGGAAAAGGCTTAGTTGTTGTTGTTGTTCTCTACATATGGCTAGGAGCTCTAATTTTTCCACTGAAAGTATGGTTCTCAATCGGTTATAATCTAGTAATATGCTTCTTCAAAGGATCCTTAAATTGAAACATGGCAAGTATCCCATGTGTGACGACACAAAACATATTATCGATTAAGTATGCACTTTTCCAATGCATGACTATGTGGGTCAAATATGTCATGATTGCATATTGTTCACTTTATACATACATTTTTAAATGGGTGAAATATATGCATTGTTGTATAACATGCTCATAAAACATTCAAGGGGGTTGAGAGAATATAACTTTTTCCTAGATCAGACGACCTATATTATTAATGACTTTAGAATTTTATAACATTTGTCTTCTTAGTCTACTACAATGCCTTTCATGCAATGTTCAGTTGCTTGTATTTTTTATAGATTAGTTTTTTAAAGTTATTTCTGCATCCATAGTTTAAACAACATATTTTAGCTTGCAGGAAGGAAGTGACAGTGATAATGAAAGTAATGAAGGATCTGGAACGCCAAAGAAGCCTCAAAAGCGTCCTCGAAGAAAATTTCAGCTAAATGCCGTCAAAGATGTGGATAAGGGTCCTCCTGATCTGTTGCAACGCCATTCTATTGCTTCTACCTATGGATGTGCTGCTTTGTTGAAGAAGAGGCGGTCTGGAGGTAATGTTTCTATGCCTTTATTGTTAGTTAGTTTTCCCCCCTTATTGTCTGATCTGTTTTTCTTGATTATTAGAAGTGTTTTGTTCCTTTATATCCATGTCTTCAACTTCTTTTGCTGCTGCTCGGCTCAGATTTAGTTTATGCCTTCACGGGACTGGTGTTCATATTCTATTTTACCTTATGGTGTAATTTTGGAGCAATGCCATATATGACGCTAGGTAATGGTGGGACTCGTTTAGAGGCATACTATCATAACCAAGATATCTTAGGTTCAAAGGTCGTAAGAGAAAACAGTTTCAACTTATCAGTTCTTGGGCATCTACATCAGTGGCACGAAAACTTAGTGCTTTTACTTGCCATATGTGTGTGGTAGTTTGCCATGGCATCTTGTGATGTACATGATTCATAACTTTGGTATGTGCTTTGTATGAATAAGTTATTATTGATATTGTTTCTTTCACTGTTATTGATATTTAGCTGCATTATGCTTCCAGAAACCTTTATGCGACTTTTTCTGGCTACTATTTCTTGCAATGCAGTATGTTAGGAAATGCTTGTGTACACAGTTAAAGGATAGCATATGATGTAAATGTTATAATATCTGTGCTTGACGTATATTTTGTTTTGACCTTACTGGATACTTCATGTCTGAAAGGAATTGTACTTGTCTCTAGAGAAGGCAGACTCTTATACTTTTAGCTTCAGTTTAATGACTTAACCATTTTGCAGGTAGCCGCCCTCGTATTGTGGGGAAGAGGACCCCAAGGATTCCTGTTGCTGATGATGGGAAAAAATATGGCTTATCAAATAGACAAAATGTAAGTTCAGAAGGGGATCATGATGATGATGAAGTTGCCCAAGCAGTACTGACATTGGCTGAAGCTTCACAAAGAGGGGGTTCACCTCAGGTTTCTCAAACACCAAGCAGGAGAACCGATCAAAGTCTATCTTCACCTGCCCAGAATAGTGAAAAGAAGGTAGGCATTGGTAATTTTGACAGCTTGGTTGTTATAAAGTAAAATGAAAAGCCTAGATTGACAAGAAAAATTTCATATTCTTTTTCCCTATTTAATCATTTGTTTGTACTGTATTGACAATGCACATTCACAAGGTCATGAAGTTTGTAATGGATGAAGGCTGCATAGAGGGTAGCTTAGGAAGCAGGGAAGCGGAGAATGTAGATAATGCAAAGGCAGTGAACCATCGATCACTTCTGGACACAGGAAGTACAGGTGTTCTGCCAGTACAGCATAAGGCGAAGATGCAAGAGAAGAAAGGAAAACTTCAAGAACCTGAAACTGGACTATATGATGATGTGAGGGAAGAATGTAGCTGTACTGAAGATGGTCTCAACTTGAAGGATGACAAAGGTGAACATGAAACAGAAGTTACTGATAGGAAAAGTGGGAAATTCTCGCCAAGGAAAAGACGAAGACAAATGTTTACTAGAGGTATGGACCAATTTAATTGGCAATTACCATTTGAGGTTGAATTTCTTTGCATTTCATGCTTGGTCACATGTTGGTAATCTAGTACATTCTATTCTTTTTTATGACTGACCAGACAAGGTTAAAAATCTTGTTTGAAGCAGATTGTAGCAAGCCATATGACACGGTAAAACTGTTATGTTGAGGGAACTCACTGGATGTTCCTGTGAATGAGCAGAACTTACTGTGGAATGAAAACAATGCATGCGATCCTTTCAATTATTCGTGTGATGTGCATTGCACATTTACTTAATTGGTTTGACATAGGCATCTCCCTGTTCGTATGACTCATTTCGTTGTCATTTCATGACTCATTTCTCTTGTTTCCAGTTGATCCTGAGTGAGATGAAAATCTAAAGTTAGTATTCCCAAAACCATGTTGGACATGCTAATGGAAACAGATGGAAATGTTCAGGAAAGGCATCACAAGTATGTTATGGTCGGCCATATAAACAAAAAAAACTTCAAAATGCTAAAGAAAGCCAGCCATGGTATTTCCAGGACCACAGTTTTGTAGAGACATGGTGATCATATCCACACTTTATCATTGGGCTTTGTGCGTGTCTATAATGCTATAACATTTGAGGAAATTATGAGACCTCTTCATGAAACAAGAATGCAGCACACGTTATAAACTTTAGATTGCTTAAATATAAATGCTGAATATTGGCCCCCAAAACTTGCCACATTTATCACCATTGTTGCCAAAAATGGTTTGCACCAACATCTCTGAGTTCCATTTTGACACTAACTCATTTTATAAAATTCCTGCTGGTTCATGAGCCCTTGCATAATTTCTGCCCCTCCAAAAGACCCCAAACCGATGCAACCTTTTTGTCTCGCATGCGCAGATGTATGTGCTTTTGTACATCCAAGAGCTGTCAATGGTTTATAATCAAACCCGCCCTATATTCAACTTTTACAAATCAACTTCTGGCATGTTAGGCAGCTGTTCCTTGAACCTGGAGTAGTAGATGACTTGGGGCATTCTATTCTTTTGATGAAAGTGCATAGATTGTAAAAAAATTTAGATCTGGGGTAGGTTTAAGGCATGTTATAAACAGTAAGGCAGGCTCCTATTCGACTATTTCACACAGATAAATCTATGTGTAACGGCTGAAGATTGCACTTCTTTTCATCCAAAATCAAGACGATCCCACATTGAGGAAGCTTGATCTTTTGGGAGCTTCTAATGGTTGCATGATATATGAAGTATTATTAGTAATGCTCCTTGAATCACTCTTCATAATTGGGTGCCTGCACTTATGTTTTCCATTCTAACAACTTGCAGATGAAACATCTGCCCTTGATGCTCTTCAGACATTGGCAGACTTGTCCCTAAATTGCATGTTCCCATCAGTTGTGGAATCGGGTAAGCAGTTTGTTTAATACTTCCTGCGGCGTTTTACCTCTATTGATTATCAGGGTATCTGTGTGGTCTTCTGTTTGTTGTATGGTTTTGGTGATTTAATTACTGATTGATGTCTGGCTTGTTTGACATGCACTCTTTGGAAGAGGGAGGGAGGGGGGGAGGGAACATTTGGTTTTGCAAGAGAGTTCTGATGGGATCCTTGGCTGTGAGGATTTTCCACATTTGAAAAGATAAATATCAGAAAGACCACCTTGATTGCTCTTCAATTTCTGCATGCTAAAAGGGTTGACGCTGATCTGCATTCTATAGGATGTATTGAAGTTGGACTCAGATTCTATTTTCTTATTCAGATTGAGATTTTTTGTGGTAGAAAATGAATCAAACATCTCTATCTGATTATATGGGATGCAATTCGGTGAATTTTTGTAACCTCAGGGTCCAGCCCAAATCCTGCTGACATCCCTGTGTATGCGTGCACATGGGAGCACAGCAACTTGTTCATACGTGTTCATGTTTGACCTCAGTTGTTCTTCGGCAAGGTTTGTCTCGCTTTGAGACTTTTTTTCTGTAAGTCAGTTGTATAGCCTGCCAAATGCTTTTCGTTCTTTATAGTTGCCACATGACACTGCTAGTGGATTTTACTGTAGGAATGAGTATGTTGTTGAAAAGGCTGTTTCATTTTGTTTCTTTTCTCTTCTGTGAGTACTTGTGGCAAGTGGTTGTTATTACATGTTTACACGTTAAGTAGCTGCATTAGAATGCTGTCTTTTCATAATTTTTCTGACAGTAAGCTTCTGTCTCATCGTTAGAATCATCTGTGCAAGTCAAAGAGGAAAAAGGAAATGTTGATGTTGTTGACAAGCCTGCTAGACATGAAGTTGTTTCTTTAAACCTTCAAAAAGAGAGATCTAGAAATTCATCGAATAAAGAGAAGGGAACTTCCTCTACACGTGCGGCTGAAGGTATGTTGCCCAAGAATTCTAAATTAACAAAGACTCAGTCTCCTGGTGTTAGTCCAGTTCCATTGACAAAGCAGCTCGACAAATCTGCCAATATATCTTCAAAAGCAAAACGCAAGCCATTGACTGGAAAAGTAAGTCTTGAAATGTACAGTATGCTCACTGTTATCTCTTCTCTTTATTGCGTTTTTCTTCTTGCATACGTTTAATTAATCTTAATCATTTTGTTTGTGTTCCTATGTTCAACTTGTAGACCACTGAAGCTATTCTTGGTGTTCAAGTGTCTGACTCTGAAAGGACTGAGGTACATTGACTTAAATTTCAGTCATCTGGTTTTTCATGAATTGAGATGTTTTGCCATTGATTCCCTTGTCCGATTTTTGATAGATTTGGATAAATTTGTTCCCGTTGATGATATGACAAGGTTAATGCTGCCTTTATTCCTTGAAAATGGTAGCTTTTTTATTTGAGTAGTGAATGAAGAAATTAGTATATTTCAATTTGCGGATATCAGAGACCAAGCATTTATTTGTATAAGGAGTGGTGCAAACTTATTGAAAATAGCTGATGCTTAGTCAATCACCATCCCATTGAGAGTACAAAAGTGCCGTTTGTAAATCACTTCTGAACTGGTCTTTCATCTAGTTGAATCTGTCTTGAATGATGGATTTATTAGAATCAACAAATTGATGTCTTGGAAGAATTATACATGGTATTCTGCATGAGTAGGACAATCTATGACTATTAAGCATTTTGTTGACTAGTTCACATTTGATATTAGGAAAACTGGATTTGGAACATTCTGCCTTTCTAATGTATCTGATGAACAGCAAAATATTCATGCTGTTACGTTCTTTTGATGAGTAGGTAGAGACAACTTCACGGGAAGAAGATTGCTCAAGAAGTATTGGCACAATTAATCTTTGTAGCATACTGGAGTTTGTTGATTATGTATTTCCCAGTGCCAAACAATTCAATGGTTTCTCGTTGATTGAGCGCCTGTTCGCTATACTTATGTTAATAGATTTATCCATGTTCAGAAAGTAACTGTTTAGAATATTTGAACGTGCTATACCATATGAAGGCCATGGATTGTCTGGGTATGAATTATATTCCTTTTTCAGCCTTGGAAGTTTACTTGTTTATCAGGTTCTTGCTTGTCCGCTTCACACATATTTGTGAATTTATATGTCGTTTAGCTATTCTTGATTTTTCCCCGCCACAGGCTTTATTATTATTGTTTGGCATATACTCCAGTTATTAATCATTTTGATGTGCAATGTTTCAAATCCATTTTAGACTTTCAAATGTACTTGCTTGTTTTCCCCGCATATGCTTTTTCTTCATATGCATACATTTCATGTTATTTGTTTGTCAGAATCAAGAAGGAAAGCGGTCCATTAGTAAAGGCAAGCGGATTAGTCAAGCTTCACCATCAGCTAAACAAGTGAATCCAATAAGGACCCTTGAGCGAACTTCCTCCAACACTGATTTGGGAAGAATTGGGACTGACACAACTGAACCAGTCGAGCAAGTTTGTACTGTTAAACAAGTGAACCTGCCAACCAAACACAGGAGTAGACGGAAAATGGACCTCCAGAAAGCGGCTGTTTCAAAAGAGATCTGGCTTCCTGAGAGTCATGGAAATATCGCTTGTGCTGACCAAGGGGTGCTTAATAGTAAACCTGATAAAAATGCAAGTTTAATGTATAACAGGATAGCTGATTTAAAGGTCAGTTGTGTTGCACTTTCGTTTCTGTGGTGTGTAGTTCTCAAACAGATGAATTGTAAAAGTTTTAAACTGCAGGACAAGCTTTCATATTGCCTATCATCTCCAAAACTTCGTAGATGGTGCACTTACGAGTGGTTCTACAGTGCAATGGACTATCCATGGTTTGCTCGAAGTGAATTTGTTGAATATTTAAATCATGTAGGGCTTGGTCATATCCCACGACTAACTCGTGTTGAGTGGGGTGTCATACGGAGGTATTCATACTGTAATGTCTCTGAATATTTATGTTCTATTGTACTTCCTTGTGACTGGTTGAGCTCTTTCTTTTCATTTTTACACGCGATATTTGATCTCAAGTTTGTTTTTTCAAGGCATGTTCAGTTTCTTGTATAATATCTGTTTCTGCTTCTAACATTGTTTTTGTTGCTTTTATTCAGTTCGCTTGGTAAACCACGTCGATTATCTCAACAGTTTCTACGCGAAGAAAGGGAAAAACTGGAACAGTACCGGGATTCAGTTAGGAGGCACTATGCTGAAGTGAGATCTGGTGTTTGTGAGATGGCAACTGATTTAGCTCGGCCACTGACGGTTGGTCAGCGTGTTATCGCATGTCATCCCAGGACGAGGGAGATTCATGATGGCAGTATACTAACTGTTGACCGGAACAGATGCAGGGTTCAGTTCGACAGGCATGAACTAGGGGTTGAGTTCGTCTTGGTAAGGCTTTACTTTGGGAACCATGTTCACAATCTCCTTCATGCTTCTTACTCATTTCCGTCATAGTGGAAACATTAAAATTTTTGTTCTAATTAATTTTTTTAACCACTACCCATGTAGTATATACATGCATGCGGGTGTGTTGTGTGTTGTCTAGCACTCAGATACAGGTCACACGCTCTTGTGAATGAGCGTGGAAAGAGTAAAAAGTCTGTCTAACTCTAATATAATATCATTATCGGTTGATTGTCCAACGTCCAGAACACAAGTCTACGACCTGTTTATTGTTAAGGCATTGGTTTCTTGATTAAAAGTCGTTCTTTAGTATCCTATGGAAGAAACACTGCCCTTACAATACAACAAAGCCTTTTCTCATGCTAGATGGGGTCGATTACATGATTTTTTTTTTTGTTTCTATAGAGCTCGATCATGTGCCATACTGACGGTTAACTCAACATAAGCTAGACCATTCTTCATATCCTTCCAACACTTTTATGGTCTTCCACTTCCTTTTTAACATATTAACCATCTAGTTTCTCATACCTTCTTACCGGAAACATTGCTTTTAGATACAACAACTAAGCCTTTTCCCATACTAGATGGGTTCGGCTACATAGTTTCTTTGTTTCCTAAGGACCTTATCATGTGCCATACAAGAAAAGACCGTATACATAATGAGGTTATTAGAAAAAAGTAGGAGTGGCACCAATAGAGGATAAAATGAGAGAACATCGTTTAAGATGGTTTGGACATATAGAAAGAATATCAAAAGAAGAACCTCTAAGAAGGTTAGAAAAACTAAATTTGGAAAGTATTAAAAGAGGTAGAGGACGACCACAAAAGTGTTGGAAAGAAACAATAAAGAATGATCTAGCTTATTGGGAGTTAACTGCTAACATGGCACAAGATAGGGATATGTGGAAACAAAGAATCCATGTAGCTGACCCCGTCTAGTATGGGAAAAGGCTTAGTTGTTGTTGTTGTTGTTTATTGTTTCTTTCCAACGCTTTTGTGGTTCTCTTCCTCTTTTAACATTCTCACGATCTAGTTTTTCATATCATCTTACGGGAGCATCCTTGGGTATCTTTTTATATGTCCAAACCATCTTAAACGATTTTTCCTCATTTTATCCTCTATTGGTTCTACTCCCAATTTATTTTTAATAACCTCGTTATGTATACGGTCTTCCCTTATGTGACTCTCGTCCATTTCAGCATCTCCATTTCTGTTACGGACATCTTTTGCACATGTTGATAATTAACTGCCCAACACTTGGAACCAGTGTTGTCTAACGCGTATCGTATTGCGTATCGCTGGGCTCCACGATACATGTGTATCGTATCGTATCGTACTTTAAAAATGAAAATAATATAAAAAGTATTTAAAAAATCAAGAAAATTAGTAAAAATCCGAAAACAAATCTGAAAAAATCGGATAATTGCTTTAAATTCATATAATGCAAAGTTTAGCACAGTTTGAACATTCAACATTGAACAATTGTATCCAAAATTACATATTTTGAAGCAAAAAATGAAATACATTTACATTTTACATATTATAAATTTGTATCAGGATCATTAACTAAATAATCTTCATCTTCTACTTGATAAAGATTCAAAGTTTCTCATCACCTTCTGCTTTAAAATGAAAATCTTCATCTCCTTCATGATGTTGCACTTCAAATTAATTCATGCAATGTCTTCTTCAGTTAGGAGTGCATTTTCTTCGTTATCTTCCATAATCCACTCATCTAATATATCAAAATTAACAAATTGCTATATTTGTACATGTAGTTGTCATATTTGCTAATTTTCATATGTGAGCAAAACAATGAGCTCAATTTCTTTGATTATTGACTCTATGACACCTCAGTGATGTGATATTATTACTTGATGATATCCCTAGCTTTTTAACTAATGCTTAAGCTTCATTTTTCACTTCACAGACTGAGTTAAGCCTCACACATGTTGATCATGTTCAACTCAATGAAAGTCACGGAAGGTGAACCCTAAAATAGTGAAGTTGTGAAATGCCCACTCAATGAACCGAGACAACCAAATGATTTTAATTGTTTGCGATCTTATGAAATTAGAAACTGGTAGCAGAAATATACCTAAAAGTTGGCATTAGAAAGGGAAATGATTTTGTCATAATTTTTATTTGTTCATAAATTATTCTTATTCAATAAATAAAATTATAAACCAAAATTACAAGCATAGGGAAGTGAAGAGAGGCCAGAAATCTGCAAAAATATTGAATTTTTTTAAATTTTTTTTTGTGCGTATCGTACGATACCGTATCGTATCATAGCTTCCCACGATACGATCCGTATCACACCATATCGTATCGTATCGTGGCTTCCCACGATATGATCCATATCGTACGATACGGTGCGATACGGATAACACTACTCAGAACCATAAAACATAACAAGTTTAATTGCTGCGTTATAATATTTACCTTTTAACTTCAATGATATCTTCTTATCACATGGAATACTTGATGCCCCTTCATTTTAACCAACTGGAAAAATTATTACGTAACATCTCCATCAATTTTTCCATCACTTTGAAAAACTGACTCTAGATTTTTGTGAGGGATGCAGTGTGTGCGAATCTTAATTTTTATGTCCTCTAAGGTACCCAAACGATCAAACTTACATTCCATATATTTTGTCTTTGTTCTACTAAGTCAGAAGCCTTTACTTTCTAAAGTTTCTCTCAATAGTTCCAATTTCCTATTAACTTTTTCCTTGGAATCATCTACTAACACAATGTCATTTGCAAATAACATACACCAAGGTACTTCATCTTGAATATGTTTTGTTAACTCATCAATGACCAATATAAATAAATATGGACTTAAACATTGCCTTTATTTACAAGAAATTAATTTCTCTGCGCAATCGGTGAAGTGAAAATTAAAACATTGTTGCGGTGAGGTGCAAAATGGTATCCAATAATTGCATAATAAGACCAGAGGCGGTTTCTGAAAGCCTCTTTTAGACCCTTCTTGTCATCGGAAATCATTTGCTAATGAAGGGCAAGCTTTCTGAAGGGGAGCAATTCCACCTTGCATCGGATGTTCCATTTTCCAGTCATTCTGATTTTTGCACGGTCTGACTTGACGTGATACAGTGTATATCTTCTTGATAGGACAACCCAATTATTCTTTTCCTTTTCTCAGGACATTGATTGTATGCCCCTAAATCAGTTGGACAATATATCAGAAACTCTTAGAAGAAAGGGTATTGCTGTGGATGGTGTCAAAGAGTTTCATGAGCCTAAAGTGAACGATAAAGTCAATGAATTAAAAACGGCAGGACCTATAAGTGAAGTGTTGGAGAACACTCTCGATGGACCTGCCCCTGTTGGCCCAAACCATTGTATGGAGACGTTGTTAAAGCAGGCAAAGGTTTGTATGTTTTAGCTAGAAGCCTTCTGGTATGTGAAGTTGATATTAGAGACTTGTTTAACAAATCTTAAATGTATCCTATAATGCAGGCAGACAATATTGATGCAATTATGCAGGCAAAGGCTGCTGCAAATGAAGTTTCTTTGGCTGCGCAACAAGCTATGTACAATCATCCGTGCACTCTGGCACAGATCCAAGCGACAGAAGCTGATATAAGGGCACTTACAGATCTTACTCGTGCTCTTGATAAAAAGGTTGGGTCATCAGAGTTTTTTGCAATTGTATTTTGAAGTACTTTGATAATCTTTATTCCAATTACGGTGCTTGCTTGGTTGTGGCATTATATTGAAGTTTAATTTTTTTACTTCCTATCTTGTATATTTCTGTATATTTCTGCATTATTTGTGTTGTTTTTAGTTTTTATCAGTATTCTGTGCACTGTGACAAGTCATATTTGTCTCGGCTATTGGAACTTGCACATTTATTGGCTTGTTACACTAACACGCTTCTATAAAGTACTGTCTTCTTTTTAGGGGTCTCTTTGCAATCTCTTTTTTCCTTTCCCATCCATACTTCCATTCCTAACTTGTCTGCCTTAATTTTGTTAGGAAGCCTTGTTGATAGAGCTGAAGCACATGAATGAAGAAGTTGGTGGAAACCAGAAAAATGAGGCCATTAGGGATTCTGATCATTTTCGCAAGCAGTACGCAATGGTACTATTGCAATTAAGGGATGCAAATGAACAAGTGAGTTGAGGTGTTAAAGGCAAATTGTCATTATTGATGGTTTGTGCATTTGTTACGAGACCCTTGAATTATCATGGTTTGGTTTATCATAATTAGCAGTGTCTCAAAGTTCATCTCTTATAGGTGGCAGCTGCTCTTTGGTATTTGAGGCAACGAAACACTTACCAGGATGGCTCAAATCTGTGGATCAAGTCCATGAACAACATGGGAGTGATGCCTAATTTATTAAATTCTGATCAACCTTTTAATGCACAAGAGTCAGGACCCCATGTGCTGGAAATCATTGATACTGCCCGAAGGAAAGCTAGGATTATGGTGGACGCTGCTATGCAGGTTTGGAATTGAGTGAACCGTGTTTTTCTGGTTGTCATGGATTTCTTTCTAGTAACTATCAATTAGAGTATTATTTAGCAATATTGAAATCTTATAGAAACTCAAATTTCTAAAGAGTCAAGGGGAATATTTATTTCAACTATCGAGATATTTTCATGAAGTGAACTCACCTTGATGTGATAACGAGTGACCTGGAATAAATCCTTATATTGGGGATATTCATAATGCTCTTTCTGATCGTGTCACTGGGTATTCAGGTTCAGTGCCTGTTTCAGTTTCCTGATTGTGATTTGTGCTTATCTCTTCAAAATTCAGGCAATGTCTTCTCTCAAAGATGGGGAAGACGCATTCATCAGAGTTGGTGAATCGCTGGACCTTGTCGACAATAATAGCCGATTATGGAATGAAACTGGTGTAACAGCTGCAAGGACTTCAAATTCTGTATCAGATGGTCCTCAAGGCAGTTCTATTCATCGCAATCAGATGATTTCAAGCGCATCCAGGACAGCCACATCAAACACAACTGATTCTGGAAGAGGCAATTTTTTTGACTGTAGTGAAGCTCAGGTGCTTTCAGAGCTTATTTCTTCATGCGTTGCTACTCTTCTAATGATCCAGGTAAACTAAAGAATCTAATTTATCCCTACTTAAAACCTTGTGCTGACTTTATTGTAGTTAACCAAAAGGAAGCACTTATCCTTACACTCATAGCATAATCCGACACTGAAGATTATTTCAGGGGAAAATATTGTTTTCTGGGCCGTTAATACAAATACACCGTACCATATAATAGAAAATATATTATGATATTGTTTTTCTTGATTTAACGAAGAAGAGATTATTTAAAATAGAAAATCCAAAAATAAGTCCAATACTGGTATTAATATATTGGGTTCTGAGTCGTAGAGTATCTATCATACCATATCATGTGGTATGGTACAATAAGATATTATTTTATTTAACAGTTTAAAATATAGAAAAACCCAGGGACATAAAATAAATAAGAAAAAACTATTGTACAATCATGATACACATGACAGATTCGTGAAAATGATACTGCTATGTCTCCATGCACTAATGTACTATAATGCACGGGAATGGCTGAGCACAACAGTTGGCCGTCACAGGATGTAACAGAAACCCGAATAAGAATCGTTTCATCCACGTTTTGGCAGTTCCAATACTTTTATTTGTAAAAGAAGTTATCATATGCTTTAGCTCAATTGTTTATAGCACTTGCTTAATAAGCTGGAAGTCTTCAGGTCGGATCTCAATGAGAGTGTCTCATGTAGATTTTTTTATTTTCTTTACATGAGTACTGTCATTTCTCCTTTCCCTAATTTTTGGAGATCTGCCATTTCGCATGTCCTGTTCCATTTTGTTGCAACATAGCGCATATATGCTAAGATACAATGTGATGGTCTCAGGATTTAGGTATATCATCGTCAACCTAAACTTCTGATAGGTTACTTTGAATTGCAGACCTGAAAGCATGATGAACTTAGCTTTTCTTTGTTCTTTTATTTCTTCTTTGCATTGCCACCGCACCTCACTAGGCTTCTTTCGCATATCTGTTTCTTATTACCCCTTGATTTCAATTACGCAGACATGTACGGAGAGGCAGTACCCGCCGGATGAGGTTGCCCAGATACTGGATACTGCTGTGACAAGCTTACAACCGTGTTGCTCTGAGAACCTCGTCACCTACCGGGAGATTCAGCAGTGCATGGGTATAGTTAAAAACCAGATACTTGCGCTTATACCGACTCAACCTGGGACCCCATTGGGTCCGGAGTTGTCAACAATGTAAATAAGTGGATGTTAATTGTGCTTTGTCTGTAATTCTCTGTTTCTCACCTGCCCTCAAATATCTATGCCCATTCCAACAAAATAATGAATGAGGGTTTAGGATTATTCTTGGAATTAGCTGTAGAGATCTCGGGCTTGTGTACCCGCAACCATTATCATTATTATAAAGTCATCGAGGCTCTAGGGAGAGATATCGTGAACTTAGTTGTAAGTTTCTCTACGTCACTTGACACGTTCTTTTTATGCGGATTTTTTTCTTTACAACATATACAAAATTTGGTTTAGGGTCCTCAAGCATGGCAGCATCTAAGGGTTGGGTTTTTCATGATACTTTTTGTTATTTGTTCTTTTGAAGTGAGATACGTCCTATTCTCTCTCTCACACACGTATTGATAGATTTGTACATTTTGCTTTTGAGCACTATTCATTTCTTACGAATGATTGAGATTTTTAATATTTGTTGAATATATATATATATATATTTGTGTGTGTGTGTATATATAACCAATTTTGGTATTGCTGCTATCTTCGGGAGGCACATCGTTGCATGCACACACTCGGAATCGAACTCCCCACGGACAACGTGGGAGTAACGCTACTCTTTGGTTTTAGTTACAGCAGGGGGCGGAAGACTATGCACACCATGCCCTGGGAGTTGAACTCCCCATCTGCAACGGGGGAGTTCGAGTGCCATGCCAACGATCCGACTCTGCGTGCTAACACTACTCTGTGTTGTCCCACTAACGTGAAAGGGATCTAATAACACCCTTTTCATTATTAGCTGCTTTTGTGGACCCAACTGTATATATGGACGTCAGTGGTAACCTTTTGGCGGAATTTTTTTGGGAAAAGAAAGAAAATAAATGGCAGGCTTTGGGGGACGTTTCTGTTTTTTGTGTAAAAGAAAAAAACATAAAAGGGCACTTGGCTTCAATCTTCAAATTGAAGGTGGAACCAGCTTAGAGAGGAACCCTAAATCAGCAGAAGCCGAACTAGATCCATGCCAGGGGCGGTTTGGTTCCTGTTCTGGTGGAGCTGGAAGCGGCCATGATAGCTCAATCCTTGCGTGACCCAATTTGCCTCAATATGGTGAAGAAGTGATCCTACAGCAGAGATGTAGTTCTCTGCCACTGTGTATGTGGACATACACCGCGTGAAGAGTATGATAACCGAATTCAGCAACAACCAGAGCTAAAAGTTAGATGCGAGAAGTCTCTGTCCACGCCTCTGTAACTTAGAAAACATTGTGGTATATAACACGACCCGCTTTTCATTTGATTTCCTTTTGGTTATAAGAGGAGGCCAAAGTCTGCACATACACACACACATGCACCCTCTGGGAGTCGAACTCCCTACCAGCAGGAACGGCACTGGAGTGCCCTGACATTGAGCTAACGCTTGGGTGCGGTTTTCATTTGGTTTGATTTATGTTACGTTGACGCAACCTTCTCGTGTCGTGTTAACGTGGCCCTGACACGATTAGTTCCCCAACGAAGGCAGAGGGGGGTTCGATCTCCATTGGATTTTGGTCTGGTTGACATTGTCTTTCTTTTTCTTTTCTTTTTTTTAAATATCAGCATTCAATGGAAACATGTATAACTCTCTAGCATGCATTGTGACCTAATTGGCCCTAGGTGCCAATGAAAAGGAAAATTCACTTTCGAATTGGATCTCGGATGTCGAATCGCGGTTGTCTTTTTCCCGTGCATATAATGTGCACAAGAGAAAATGTTCTCTGGCAGCCATGTTTTTCTCTTTTCCTCATTGGTCATATCTGAAGGCTGGCTCGGGTCGTGTTGGGGTCAAGATGGAGTTCACCCGAATCCCATTTTTCTGTTGTGTTGCTTTGCACTAGCATGAGCACGACCTGGGTACGGTAAACCCTGAGACGTTCGGTTTCTTGGTAAGTTCCTTGTTGGGTTGTCGTGTTGGATATGAAATTGCAACCTAGGGATAGCAATGTTGGACCAACCCCTAGAGACCCGACCCAATCCGAGCAGAGAATGCAAGGATTGCCTGGCTTGACAGAGTTCATGTTGGGAGGGTAGAGAAAACCCAAATATTTTTGTGCGGTATTGAATTATCAAATTTTCAACCATTTAAATTTAAAATCTCCAATTATTCAGATTATATTTATATACCATTGGACTTCAATGAAATCAATCTTCAAAATGTTATTGGAGTTGAGATCGAGGCAAGCCCCGCCCCGACCTGCTTCCTTGACCAGTGGTGGGTATGGGTAACGAGTCGATAGGTTAGAGGCCCAGTGACTGGTATGGGTGGTGGATCCAGAAATCTGTATGGGGTGGGGCGAATAGGGCATGAAGCTGTTTAAGGGGGGTGAACTATACATTAGGATCACAGATTCAACCACGAGATATAGTGTTTTCATTCACTTTTTGAATTTTAGGTGGGGCAGCCGCCCCCACCTTGGCTCAGTGTAGATCCGCCAGTGGTGTCTGTTATAGGTATACCAGCCCCAACCTGCTCCCTTGCCACTCCTAGCGATGGGTAAGTTCTCGTGAAGTTCTACTCGATTAATCAGGGTTGAAGGAGGCCAATTCTAGCTTCCTGTCAAAAATCAAAAGGAGAGTGCTTGGACCAGGACCTAAGCGTTTGCTGGTACGAGATGATCTCAGCCAAGAATGTTAGTCAACGGTTTACGTCATAAAACAATCAGTCATACATCTCTATCAAAACGTGCTCACCTCTTCTTCCTTTTCTTTTTCTGCTAATTAAATTCCATGCTGATAATAGTATATAATGAATATAATTGACTATCGCATTCAAGGTAAGGTAGCAGGTAGCAATGGAGACTTGTTTCTCTAACGTGTGAGAATGTCATCCATCCATCCATCCATCATGGTGTGAGATTTCACTTAAATTCAACTTATAAATGAGTTTTCAACCTTATTAATCCTTTTTTTAATAGGCAAGACTGGATTTCAGAAGCTGCTAAATGTGCACAGGGGATATTGAACTCTTGATCTTTTGACAAAGAGTGCAACCCCCTAGTAAGTGAGTTATGCCCCTTTGGTATTGAATGGATTTTTTTTAACCTTTAAATTGAGGAGCTAGATTTTGATAACTTGAAGTGGATCTTCACGACGATACTCAATTAATCCGATTTAATATTACCCGATCATACTCTCTCTCTCTCTCTCTCTCTCTCTCTCTCTCTCTCTCTCTCTCTCTCTCTCTCTCTCTCTCTCGTTGGTGCACACTGCATAGGCATGTGAAGGGGTGAGCTGTTGTAAGGGACAGAGACGCTTCGAAAGGTCTCGAGGCGATGCGGGTCCAAAGCTTCCTCTCCCCAGCCCGATCTTCTTGTCTCTTTTTTTCTTACTAAATTAAATCTCACGCCGACAATAAAATAATCAATATAATTGACTATCTCGAAAGATGATCACACAGGCAGCCTCTCATAAACTATTGCCAGAATGTGCTCATTGCATCATGACGCGAGCTGTTGCAGGAATTCAACTTATAAATGAACATTTCATTCAACTTATAAATGAACATCCAAGCTTATGTCTTATACAGCAAATATTGAATAATATTTATTATATATATATACATTTAGAATCTTTAGAGAAAACAGAGAGCGCTAAGGATTTAAAGCGGAACTTCACCACAATGGTCGAGTATAAGAATCCATTCCTACAATTTCATTGGATCGAATCTGTCCCTTATGTTCAGTCCATCATCTCTCTCCTCGCTGACGCCGAGCAACCCCCTACCAACCTCTCTCTCCATCTGTGTGTCTGTTGAGATGGTCACGTGTTTTCATGTTCTAAGGTCTAGATTCGATGTTGGCATCTTTGTAAAAACATAATTAGTTTTCCCAAAGATTAATTTTCTGTTACTGACGTCTAATTACTAAATAAGCATCTCACTCAAATGGTTTGGATAAAAGTTAAAAGACCTAGGTGAAACCAGTGATGATTGATTCTTTTGACAAAGTTCCAGTCTCTTGAACGTAAATAATGCCCTGCCCTTTAACTCGAAAGAGCGGATTAGTCTTTCTGTGGCTATCTCTCTCATAAATGACCAACAAAAGCACATCGATATCGACGCTCTTTCTAAAGTTTCTCTGTCTCCCGTCAAGCTCTCTACAAAAGGATGACAGTTCCAACTACTACCTCTGGTGCAGGAATCCTTCGACAAGATTCACGTACGAATCGAGAGAAACGAAACCCTCACCAACCTCCTACCAAACACGCCGTCTCTCTCTCTTCAGAATGGACCTACCCACTTCGAAAATTCTTCAAGCGTAGCCAATCTTAAAGAATTCCTGAATTTAACCAACCTAAAACCCGGGCCTCCCCTTCCCTTGTCGTTTCCTCTGTGCTCGAGGGAGAGAGAAAGAGGAGGAAGAGGAAGACGACGACAACGCAAGAACAAAGCTACCTTCTTTTCCCTCTCTCTGAACTGTAGAGAAACCCTGAAACGAACTCCTCATTTTCTAAAATGGCGATGAATCTGCCTGCTACTCCGCTCTTTCTTACCAACACGCCCCCTTCCGAACCCCCCCTCTCTCTTCCTTTCCCTTTCCTTTCCCTTTCCCGGACTCCCCAAATCGTCATTCGGGCCAACCGTTGCGCTAAATTCACCGTAGCGTTCTCTGGCGGCGGCGCCGGAAACGGTCATGGTGGAAGCGGTGGTGGTGGACACGGTGGTCATGGTCATGGTGGGGATGACGCGAATGAGAAGAATAGGGAGGATGCATTGCTTGCGCTAGGCACGCTCGGGAGATCGTTGGATAGTTTGCCGTCGGATTTGGCTGCGGCGATTGAGAGCGGACGGATACCTGGCGAGATCGTTCGCCGGTACGCTCAGCTCGAGCTTTCGGCGGTTTTCAGGTGGTTGCTTCAGTTTGGTGGGTTCAAGGAGCGACTACTCGCCGACGACCTATTCCTAGCGAAGATTGCCATGGAGTGCGGCGTTGGAATCTTTACTAAGGTGATCAAGAGGATCCCGCCGGTTCTTCTTGGTGGTTTCCTGTTCAGATTTTTGGATGATGATTCGTCAGTTTTTCCATTTGGCTTTCACCGTCTCTTTTTCTTTTCTTTGGAAATTGAAGTAAGAGGTGGGCTGTTGTTCTAATTGCTTAAGGTTAACTTTTTTGTTTCTGCCTTTCATCGATAGTTAGTCTGTTGTTACATGGTAGACTTTAATCTATCTTGTGGTGCCCAAGTCATTGTGGTGATTGATTCCTGTGGTTGGTTGTTGTTCGATAGCAAGGTTGGTGGAAAAGAGCCACAGAACAACATTGCTTAAATTTGGTTAATGAGAACGCTTGTTATTTAGATCGAATCCGTTCTTTTTTAAGGTTCTCTTAGGTGTAAGTTTGGTTTGTGACATGGAAGCCTTCATTTGTTTTGAATGGTATGAAAAATGCTGCCCTTTCTTGGGATTTAGTTAAGATAAGATAAACTCTTCTACGTTCATGTAATAGGTTCTGTACGTTATTGCTGCATTAATTTTCATATGCGTATTGTGCAAACACTGCAAAGCGTGCAGGGATAATGGTTGTGCCTTTGGCCTTTTGCGTCTCTTTCTTTTCCTGTGGATGAGTCGTTATTACCACAAACTCATGTTAAAAGTTTGTTTTTGTTGCACAATAATTTCTTATGGTTCTCTTTTCGGGAGGATTCTCCATAACTCATGATAAAATCGTTATTTCCATTTTGTGTGCATTTCGATGCATTCCCCGTCACCCCTATAGAAAGATGCTCTGCTGATTGTTTGATATTTATGACAGACTTTCTAAGTCTTCCATTTGTTTAATATTTCACAGACTGCTGCAGAGTATGAACGCCGTAGGGAAAATTTCCTGAAGGAGCTTGATTTTGTGGTGGCAGACGTGGTACGAAGCTTGCCTTGATGCATGGTTTTATCAAAAGGATTCATCCTGCTTTACTCTTCCTTATTCATGCTTGGTAGGATTAAACCCTAATGTTTGACCAAAATTCCTGTTACTTTAAAGACAAAGTGTCCCTTTTCTGCTTGGGAATCTGCACTTGATAGGTTTTCTTCTTGGAGAAGTGCCTCTTGCATTTCACATTATGTAGAAGACTTTAGGATGATGAATAAACTCTGCCACGGAAATGACCAGAGTTCCATCCAACGCAGATTTACATGCCTCTGCAGAAATCCTAGTTACGGTGAATGTTCTTGGTCTGCTGACAGCACCTAAGGGATAACTGGATGGAACTAAGACATCAACAGAGTAGCACCACCCCACTTTTACATTTATTATGAGCCCCACCTACGTCCTGTTTGAAATAAGGTAAAAATTCCTTAATTCATTTTATTGAATAATCATATAATCCATACGTAATCAGCCACACAAGGCTGAGTATACAATGTTACACATGATGTGTTTATATACATATGAATTTGCCATTAGCCAACATTCAATGACTATTATTAACTAGCCGTTGGATGTTTGCTAGTTGCCCAACGGCTAGTTTGGGCCCTGTCGGCCCATCCCTGTTACATGTTGGGCTTTGTTGACTTTTGGTTCTAGTGGCTTTGGTGGCCTAATCTTATTACAGTTTAACACCCCCTCAAACTTATGGTGTGTATATGAAATGTTTGTTTCAATCCTTCATATGTGACAACCACACTACTTGTTCCAAAAGAAGAACGTTCAACTTAATAAATCTTTTGCAAAACTTCAGTATTGTTTTTGTTCAATGCTTTTTTATATGTCTGCATGCATTGAAACCCATCCTTGTGATTTACTTTAGGACTTTCCTAAAATAAAACTCATAAAATTAATCCTTAATGAAAAGTATTAAGATCCCATAACTACAAGCTTGAAAACATGTGTTTTTCAAAGAAGTTCTTTAATGGAAAACATTGATAATCTAAGTAGGATTGTCAAATACAACAAATAAGTTCATGAATCACCACAAACTCATGATTTTGTAAAAAGGCCTTGATATACCAAACAAACTTTAAGACTTAGCTCAAAACCAAGTTTTAAGGACAACTTGAACCCAAACAAGCTTTAAGGCTAAGCTCAAACCATCCAAAACAATCAAATGCCAAGGCCTTTAACAATCACAAACGTGATTCTATGATTCCAAGGATAAGAGAATCCACCGAGATCATCAAAATAATAAGTTTTAAATATATACTAAAATATTTATAATCAACTTAATAATTTTAAAGAATCTTTTCAACATAAAATGTTTGTCTCGAAAAACAAGAATTCTTTGAATTCTATCCTTATCACTCACACAAAATGCTCAAAATATACCAAATGAATAATCAATACTCAAGGCAAGATTCTTTTTATTTATTATGTTCAAATACTTTTATCAAGCAGAAGGTTATGAAGATAACAATACGTAAATTTTCAACATTGACTCATTTCCAACCAATAGTCAACAACACGAAGCACCTTAATCACAAAGGTCTTCAACAAAAGGTCAACAAACATGACGTATAGGCATAACATGAAGATATTAATGACATGAAAATGCAGCTTCAAAGTTATCAAGATCACAAACTATCAAATAACAATAAGTGAATCTTCAAGCAACGACTAATCTCTAACCAATAGCCAAAGACATGAAGCACCTTAATATAATGGTCTTCAACAAAAGGCCAACAAAAGTCTTAATTATACAAAGAGATGTAACTTATTGTCTAACAAACAACAAACAAACCATATTGTCTTGGAAATGAGATACTAAACAATTTATCCAACAAATGTTAAAAATAAACAAGTTGGAAAGAGCACACCTGATTTCCTTTTATTTTAATGGTGAAATAAGAGCCAAACAAGATCAAATCGGATCCAGACATCAGTCAAGTTCAAAATTTGAGTCCACCAGAAGGTCATGGATCCTAGGTCCAACAAGGATCTCATATCTAACACATAATGGTTATGGATCTAAGACCATATCGATGACCCAACTACATATAAATGCGTCCCCAAGAACGGACAAACTGCCTCATCTCTCTCTCCTACATCCATGCATCACGAACCATGTCACCACACCATTGATGTTGGCCGCAACTCCAACACCGCTCACCACCATCGCCACCACCGTAATCCTCCTCTCTCTCCACTACTCTTTGTTTATTAAGCAATGGGCTCGCTGATGACACTGTCATGCCTTAACGAGAGGTCGTTCATCCATCGTCGGCCATCGCCTCCTCCCTTCTTCCCTCTCTTCCTTCTTTTCACCTAAAAACACGACCTTCTTCATCGCTGGTTGTCCTCGAACCACCATGCACGCCACTGTCCAACCACTTCGGCCACCACATCTAGTGTCTTTTTGCAGCACTCCTGTCGTCCCCAACTACTCGCCATCACCATCCACCACTAGCTCTCCGCGGGAACCATCCTTCCCGCGAACGTTGACCAACATTTCACTTGTCGACCGCCGCACTTTCGCTGCTCCCATTGCCTCGTCCCTTGCATCCCTGTCTTCTCTCACTCTCTTCGTACGTGTGTTTGTCTTATCGAGAACCATCAATCTACCACAACATCGTCCGCAATTGAGTCCTGACCACCTCTTCCCTAGCTCACCATCATCGATCACCGTCGTAGAAAAGACCCAAACCATCACCTTTCGCCTCTTCTCCACTAACCAACCAGAAAAGGGGACAGAGATTACCATAGTCACTGCATCGTTCGTCGTCGTCATGCCAAAGCCTCCATCGCCCGCCGATATCCCACTTTCTCTCTCTCTCCAAGCTTAATCGATTGACCAACAATGGTCTACCATCTTTAGGCTACGATACCATCTTAGAAATAAGGTAAAAATTCCTTAATTTATTTTATTAAATAATAAGATAATCCATGCATAATCAGCCACACAAGGCTTAGTATACATGTTTATATACATATGAATTTTCCATTAGCCAGTATCCAACGACTAGGAAACTAGCCATTGGATGTTTGCTGGTTGTGAAGGGTTGGCCCAACGGCTAGGTTAGGCCGAGGTGGCCCAGCCCTATTGCTTATTGGGTTTTGTTGGCTTTTAGTTCTAGTAGCCCTAGTGATCTAACCCTATTACATTTTAACACATCTTACCCGTGGGAATGGGTTACTGAAACTGGGCCTTGAGTACTAGTACTGTAGAACCGGCCTCGTAGTCAAACACCCCCTTAGGCTCAAGTATAGGAAGCTGGCCATTCAATTAGAAGCATATCGCCTGTTCTTGCATATGGCTTTTGTTTAAACACATTCCTGCTGTGACGGGGAAGGCTCCTTCCAGAGGACACCAATGCCCTTTGGACCTTTTAATATTCTCCTTCTAACTTTTGTTTTTCTAGGCAATGGCAATAATTGCAGATTTCATGCTTGTATGGTTACCAGCGCCAACTGTTTCTCTGAGTTCGCCTTTGGCTATCAATGCTGGACCTATTGCAAAGTTCTTCCACAACTGCCCTGACAATGCTTTTCAGGTGAGTAGGGCATAGAGATCACCTTCCTTATTGTATTTGTTTTTTTTTCTTATCTTCATTGGCACCTGGAAATGACCATAAAATTGGCTTCAGGTTGCTTTGGCTGGAACATCATACTCTTTTTTGCAGCGAGTGGGAGCAATATTGGTAAAACTATGAGAGCCCTCATTTTCCCTAAGGCTCCAATGAAAGAAAATAAATCCGTATGTCTTATATGGAGTATAACTTGAACTTTCTTAATTATCCTCTCTCTAATATCATGTGGTTTACAGCGTAATGGTTCAAAGCTTTTCGCCGTTGGGACAACTGCATCTTTGGTGAGTAATTTCTTATTTGTATCATTCACAAGTATCAAAATAACAACAGCTTTAACTCTTTTTGATATCTGCTTGGTGAAAGTAAGCAAAAGAAATGTCCACCGTAGTGCTTAAGCTTGACTAGCGACAAATATGCATATATAGAAGTCCAAAAATCAGCAGGTTACTATGTTGATGAGGAGATGAAATTTATTTGACTATAATGATTCTGGCAGTCAGTCAGAGACGAGGTCCTTAAATCTTTAGTAGTTTCCTTTTTTCCTTCTTTTTTTGACCCACATTATATTTACGTCTTCCCTGTCATCACAATCAGCTCTGCAAGAATTGACACTACAAATGTGGATACCAGAGTGAAAAAATTTATCATATTGTTCTAGTTTGAGAACTAGTATCAGACTCGGAATAAATGCTCTACCATGCTTAATTGTGGATCATATGGTTGCATGCGTTAGGTTGGATTTGGGCTTTATTTTATCTATTTGTCAACTTTTATTTGCCTCATTAGCTTTATAGTGTCGATTAGGCAGTTGGATAATGTTGTTATAGTCTGATTGCTTATTATCGTTTTTCCAGGTCGGGACAGGTGCTACAAATGCTTTACTTAATGCCCGGAAGGCAATTAACAAATCATTTGTGGATGACGTAGAGGAGGTCCCTATATTATCAACAAGTGTAGCCTATGGTGTCTATATGGCAGTTTCAAGCAACTTGAGGTAAGTAGATCTGGTGGTTGTATAGAGAATGATTCACTAAGTGATGTGTTTATATTATTTTAGAGAATGTTTGTGTTACTTTTTAGTGTCATGCTCTCAAATGTTCATCTTAATGACGTTGTACACTTCTCTTTTTCCATCTGGCACTAAGAATTTCCTGGTGCTGTACTAACGAAATGGTCTAATGGAGATTAAGTGGTATCTTTTATCTCCAAGTTTGTCGCTATTTCATAATTCATAGCCTAAATCCAAGGTAATGACTCAAATATCTTGGAGAATGAAGCGCTGCATTTTACAAGTCAAGACATGCTTGTTGTGCTGTTTCTATTACTGTTTTGTTGCCCTGTGTATATTACTGTCTTGTTATCTTTGGTGAAGGGCTTGGAACTCTTGGTTAATTTTTTTCAGTTGATTCTTTCGACTCCTATTGATCCACTCTCTCCAATTCTAAATTGTCACGCTAGTGCTCCTTCATACTTCTCTGGCCAAGGGCAGTTCACCGTCCATGTAACATCATCTTATCTCCATGCTTTCTTGGTCTATCTCACACCACTACTTCCCCAAATAATTTATGTGCTGAAAAGATAAATACCGAATTTGTAGAATATCAGTCAAAGGTTTCACGACCCCATGAAAAAGCCCTCATAATCCCTTCGCTCCAAACAAATGAAAAAATCACAAAAGGACTCAACGCCACTTTGCTTGCCCACAACTTTCCCCTAAAAGCCCTAGAAACACGCTGTATTGTAAGCATCGTAAAGCTGCTATTTACTTCACGACTATTGCGTCAGACCGTAGCATCCTGACTTAAGTGGACTCCCGAAGATGCTGAAATTCATTTTCATGTTTTTACGTTCACTACTGTTAAGAGTTGCACTTTTCTTACCGTTGCTCCCATTGTCATTTGTGCCTAACTTGGTCTTTTGCCATATGAAACAGGTACCAGCTGTTGGCGGGTGTTATTGAACAGAGGATATTAGAACCTCTACTTCATGAACAGAAGCTCCTTTTAAGTGCTCTATGCTTTGCCGTTCGGACAGGAAACACGTTCTTGGGATCACTGCTGTGAGCTATGCCATCATTCTTTAAAACATTTTTGTTGCAATCCTTGAATTTTGTGGGTTCGCACCAACTTTCTTTCTTTTTTAACAGGTGGGTGGATTATGCTCGTTGGGTTGGAGTTCAGAAGATTAAAGAATAGTGACCTACCTTGATTTGGAGGTGAGTCATATTTTTCTGGGCAATGCTTGAACTGCAAGCTTTGCCATACATTTTTTACAGACAACGGCGTTACTGAATCCATTAGACGTGCGTGAATGCAGAGAAAGATGTCCTTATTGTGTTTTTGCCGATGCTTTCATCTCTGTCCCACCATTCTCGGCTGTAGGCATATTGGGTTAGCCGTTTATAGACCCTGGCCACTATTTATTTGTTGTGCAACAATTTTGTTTGAAAATTAGCTATATGATTTTCGTGGGAGGTTTTGCAGATTGGGTTTTGGTGTTTGCAGTACTCTCTCTCTCTCTCTCTCTCTCTCTCTCTCTCTCTCTCTCTCTCTCTCTCTCTCTCTCTCTCTCTCTCGCACACACACACAAGGAAATGGCTTGTTCTAACGAATGGAATAGACACAGAGGAAATTACAATCGAAAAGGTGCTTATTGTTAATGTTGGTGTTCATTTTAGATTCTTCTGCAGTCGATACCAGTAGCAGTGCAATACTATGAAAACCATAGCCAAATAAAAGCCTTTTCCCCTCACAAAGTGGGGTTAACTAACTCACCGTTCTGCATTATCTCGTGCTATATTAGCATTTAACTTAAGAAAAGCAAGATCATGTTGTATGTGTGAGTTCAATTCCCGGGGCGTGTATACATGGCTTCAGCCTCCCCATCGTAACTGGAAAGAAAAGAAAAGAAAAGCAAGATCTTGTTAATCCTTCGGGGGCTTTTGATGCCCCTTGATTGCATTGGACAATAGTTTATTCGGGACAAATATTTATGGTTTTATCAGAGAATTTGCAAGAATATGATAAAAAATTAAACCGGCATTCTGACCATTCCGAATGTGAACTCCGACCATGTAAGGGATCAGCCTTGCATTGTCGGTCTCAAGCCCGGATAAATGAGGAAGGTTGTGTTAGGTTTCCGATAGTCAGCGTAAAACTTTGTTCGATTTTTATAACATATATTACAAAAATTATGAGCATTACTTTGAGGTGTTACCGCCTAATGACGTGTTATAGAGCCCGAATGCATTAATAAGTAAGTAAGGGTCATTACATTTTCACCCGAATGTAGTGAATCAATTGCAGAGAGGGTTCTTACATCATGAACGGGTGTGGGTAAAGAAGTTTGTCCCGTTACATTGCTGCTCGAATGTAGTTAAAAATTTTCAAAGAGGGTCTCCGCATTTTGATTATGAACGGATGCGGGAGGTAAGGAAGTTAGTCCTAGATAATAAGATTCGTATTGGTTCTTGAAATATCGGAACATTATCCAGTAAGCTAATGGAGGTGGTAGATACTATGATTCGGTGAAAGATTCATATTCTATGTTTACAAGAGACAAAATGGGTTGAAGGAAAAGCAAATGAGATAGATGATACAGGTTTTAAATTATGGTACTCAAGTAAAGAAAAGGCTTAAAACGGAGTTGGTATTATCATAAATAAAGATTTAAAGGATAGTGTAGTAGACATACAACGATATGATGACCGAATCATGACGTTGAAATTAGTATTAGGAGTAGAGGTTTTGAATATAGTTTGTGCTTACGCACCTTAAGTAGGACTAGAAGATAGTATAAAGACAACTTTTTGGGAAGAGTTAGATAAGGTGATTCAAAAGATTCCACAAAGGGAGATGATTTGTTTAGGAGGAGACTTAAATGGACATGTTGGTAAAGAGGCATTAGGATATCAAGGGATTCATGGAAACTTTGGTTTTGGGGATATAAATGAGGAAGGTAGAGAGATTTTAAATTTTACTATGGCATTTGATCTCTTTATAGTAATACAATCTTCAAAAAACGAGATGAACATTTAATTACTTATAAGAGTGGCTTATCACAAACACAAATTGATTACTTTATTTCTAGAAAAAAAGATAGAGCGTGTTGTAAAGATTTAAGGTAATTTAAGGAGAAAGCTTAACCACCCAACATCGACTTTTAGTTATTGATTTACAAATAAAAAAATAGACAAAGAAGAAAAGAGTGCATCGAGCTATTCAGACTAAATGGTGGAACCTCAAAAGCAAGAAATAAGATATATTTAAACAGAAAGTCCTTGAGTGATATGTGGAACAATATGGCTATACATATTAGGAAAGTGGTGAAAGATGTGTTAGGTGTATCTAAGGGAGGTGTACCAGCACAAAAAGAAGCATGATGGTGGAGTGAAGTAGTACAAAATAAAATCAAGCAAAGAGAGCATGTTACAAATTACATTATGTTAAGAAAACTAGTGAAACTTTAGAGGCTTATAAGAAAGCAAAGAATGAAGGGAAAAAGGCCATGAGTAAAGCAAAAGCTAAAATTTGAGATGACTTATATAACAAACTCAACTTAAAAGAGGGTGAAAGAAATATTTTTACGATAGCTCAGGCTAGAGATAAAAAAACTAAAGATCTTAATTATGTTAGATGCATCAAAGATGAGGATGAAAAAATTTTAGTGGCAAATAATGATATAAGAAATAGATAGAAAAACTATTTTTATAATCTTTTTAATGAAAATAAAGATGTTAGTATTAGCTTAGGAGAGTTAGCAAAATCAGAAAAATATATAAACCACAATTTCTACTGACGTATTCAAAAGAATGAAGTCAAAGGGGCTCTTAAACATATGAAGGGTGGTAAATCGGTAGGACTAGATAATATTCCTATAAAAGTTTGGAAAATACTAAGAGAAATAGGAATCACTTGGCTCACAAAACTATTTAATGAAATATGGAAAAACCAAAAGATGCCCGAGGAATGGAGAGCAAGTACACTTATACCCATATATAAGAACAAGAGAGACATTCAAAATTGTGCGAATTATCGAGGTATCAAGTAATGAGCCATACTATGAAATTGTGAGAAAGAATTATCGAACGTAGGTTAAGACAAGTATCAAGTATAACACAGAACCAATTTTGATTCATGTCAAACAGATCTACTCTTGAAGCGATTCACCTTTTGAGACATCTTATGGAACATTTTAAAGCAAAAAAGAAAGACCTTCACATGATATTTATTGATCTAGAAAAAACTTATGATAGAGTACCGATGGAGGTTCTTTGGAGAACTTGGGAAAAAAAATGTATCCCATTGACATACATTATCCTTATAAGAGACATGTATGATGGTACAAAAACATGTGTGAGGACTCATTATGAAACTACAAACTTCTTTGAAGTTAATATTGGGTTACATCAATGGTCAAATTTAAGTCCATACTTATTTATAATGGTGATGGATGAGTTAACAAAACATATTCAAGATGAAGTACCTTAGTGTATGTTATTTGCAGATGACATTGTATTAGTGGAGGAGTCTAAGGAAAAAGTAAATAGAAAATAAGAACTATGGAGAGAAACATTAGAAAGCAAAGGCCTCCGACTTAGTAGAACAAAGATAAAATATATATAATGTAAGTTTGATCATTTGGTTACCTTAGAGGACATATAAATTAAAATTGACACACGTTGCATCCCCGAAAAGAAAAGTTTTAAATACCTAGGGTCACTTTTTCAGAGTGATGGAAGAATTGGTGGAGATGTTACGTATAGAATTAATGTTGTTTGGTTAAAATGGAAATGAGCATCAGGTATTATTTGTGATAAGAAGATACCATTAAAGTTAAAAGGTAAATATTATAGAGCAGCAATTAGTCCTGCCATGTTTTATGGTTTTGAGTGTTGGGGTGTTAATGATCAACATGTACAAAAGATGTCTGTGACGGAAATGAAGATGTTGAGATGGATGAGTGGTCATACAAGAAAAGACCGTGTACATAATGAGGTTATTAGAAACAAATTAGGAGTGGCACTAATAGAGGATAAAATGAGAGAATATCGTTTAAGATGGTTTGGACATATAGAAAGAAAATCAAAAGAAGAACTTGTAAAAAGGTTAGAAAAACTAAATTTGGAAAGTATTAAAAGAGGTAGAGGACAACCACAAAAGTGTTGGAAAGAAACAATAAAGAATGATCTAGCTTATTGTGAGTTAATTGCTAACATGACACATGATAGGGATATGTGGAAACAAAGAATCCATGTAGCTGACCCCGTCTAGTATGGGAAAAGGCTTAGTTGTTGTTGTTGTTGTATTGTGGCCATTCCGATATGCATTACTTGCTTCCAAGTAGAAATTTGATACAGGCTGGCTGTAGGGGTTTGCCATAATGAATTCAATATTTGTTGATTTGGAGAATTGATTCAAATCAGGCTCGATTTGTTATTAAGTCTGTCCAGTTAAAAGCTTGTCTTCTATGCAATCTCAACTTTTCAAGTTTAGATTGCAAACTGGAACAATATTTTTTTTATTGGTACAATGAGGAGGCTGAAGCCAGATGCACACCTGGGTATTGAACTCCTGACCTTCAACTTGTGAGTTGAACCCTTAGCCAGGGGAGCTATTGCTCTTTGTGCACTATGAATCCAACTTCATTCAAGAGTCAGCTATTATTCATTTTCTTCTTGGAAGACAATTTTATTCAGAAAACCAATACGATAACGTTTGCTTTAACGTGCACAGATACAATTTCCCTCCTGAGGGTTAGAAGATCCAAAATCGAAATAATACTAACATTCGAGTGTATCCAAAAACATTAACCAATTTGAGTCGGAAAGCATTTTGGATTCTCATTCTCTTTAAGTTCAATTGTATCTACCAAATGGATATGTTTCGATCTTGTCTAAATACAGTGTTCATAATCCAAATCCAAATCCTACCAAGGCCTGATTAAGGCACATTGTAGACATTACCCATATTGCGCTACTGGTCTGATCCAAACCCACTCTTGTAAACCGGGTTTGCATATCTAAAACCAAATTCAGTGCATACAGAGTGTTAACTCAACGGCAGGGTGCACTGATGCCGTGACTGCTGGTGGGGAGTTCGGTTCCCACGGGGTGTATGAGTGGTGTGTCTGTGTGTGTTAGGCTTCGGCCTCCTCTTGTAACCAAAAAAACAAAAAAACCAAGTTCAATTGTGCTCAGGTCGTCAGTCCACCTGGTAGGGCCCTCGACTCTACCAGACACAGTGTGTGAGTTCTATTCCCAGGGAATGCATTGGCTCGGCCTCCCTGTTGTAACCCCCTCCCCGAGAAAAAAGAAAGTTCAGTTGATACTTGGATCGGGTTTGGATTAGTTTTTGGACGTGCCGAAGGATTTCCGGATCTTAATACGTGCTTTTTACCGTAACCCGGACATTGGACTCCGGATATATTTAGCAAATCAAATATACGATCGAGTCGGATTTGGAAAACCACTATCCAAATCCGTCCGGGCCACGATAAATATCTTCGTTTCCCGCCTTTTTTACGTCTTCCACTTTGCCTTGAATGTGAGAGCGTTCAACTCTCCTTGCTACAGCTTGGGCGAGCAGAAATAGCTGTCACTCGATCGGATCGTTATTACTTTATGCATAATTCTGATTTCTTGAGGTTATCCTCTTCTTTACTCCCTCTATTTTTTCACAGTTCTTGGACTTCATGGCAAAATCAGGATTCAATTCAAGGTATTTTCACAAATTTGTGTCTCATTACATGATTTCTTTCGCAATGACGATTAATATTTGTGTTAATCTTGATTTGAAATTTGATTTCTCTACGGGACAAGAACCAGCAAATAATTTCGGTTTGGTGCTGCCTTTTGGATCTGATCTTATTAAGCCGGGCCTAAATTTGGTGTATTAGGGTTATGTTAAAATACCAGGTTGCCGGAACTAATTTCGTATTTGCATTGAATTTTATTTGCGTGTTCTATTTTCTTTCTTGGTTATATGCTACGAGGATTTGCGGTAGATCAGGGCTTTGCTCATAAGACATCAGCGTTGGTTGTTTCATGCAGGTCCTTTTTCTTTTTACCGTAAGCATGTTTTGAAATAGTCACTGAAAGGGAACGTGCAACTGAACGCCTTGTGATACTAAGATTCGCTGAAGTGCATATAAGCTTGAAAGCGCAATGGAAGGTGTCAAAAGATGGATCGTTACCTACACAAAGCATTTAACGCAGAGAAGAAAGGTCTACCAGGATGGATTTTTGGAAATTTCCAATTCAAATAAGAAAGTAAGTTGTTTGACGCTCTTCATTCCATGTAGAAAGAGTGGTGCGTGGAACATGCACAATCATAGATGTAGCTTGCATGTTTGATGCTTATGTAGAGAACTTTTTTGTGCATTTTGAAGCTAAGTTAGTTGTTTTAATATGTAAAATAAAAAGTAGTAAATAAAGAGTAAAAACGATTCTTGGATTAAAACAATCTTAAATCAAATAGAACACATCAAACTAGATAATCTGATTAAGCGTTCATCGAGGAAATGAAATTAGCAGGACCACCGTGGTTGTTTATTTTACAGTATTTCTAATTATTTGCTTGTTGAACTCCTGGATAGCAGGCTTTTGAAGAAAGATGAGGTAGTGCAATCCGGAGGTACATTGCAGTTTGAAGCACATCTTGTTGATGTTGGTGACATGGACAGTAATAAAAGAGTAAATTTAGATGGCCAAGAAAGAGACGCAAAGTTGGCTAAGAAAGCTGCAACAAAAGGGCGGAATGGTGGGGATCTTGGTCAAGTTTTATTGTTTTCTATTCGTTTTCAGATTTGTATTCACTAATGAAGCGAAAATTCCATCTTACAATACCATTTTGCAATTATTAAATTCGGTTGAATTCATCTGGGATGGCTGTTAGTTCGCATGAACTGTTTCGTTACGATAACCTGTTTCTTGTCAGGTGACAGAAACGCTGCAATGCACAAATTGGATGACACGAAAAGCGTCACACTTGGAACTCAGAATACCGTAACAGGTCTGTTATGGACCCTCTTGATAATTTTACTCGGAAGTCTCATGGGCACCTTGCTCATTTTACAGAAATCTGGTAAAATATAGATCCTATAAATATTTGTTTAGGATATAATTGCAATATGGATGAAACTGATGTAACCCGGATTCGATGTTTCAGATTTGGAAATTAGTTTAGTTCACTTTAATGGAGTCTTGTTGTGTTTATGTCTCTAGTGTTCCCGTGACGTCTTTCATCCCCTTCTTCTCTCTCTCATCCCCGGGTTAGTCCCCTTTTCCATTCATGTTTTCTGTCATCATTCGAAGGTATCAGTTCCTCCGCTCGTCGCATCAAGATACAAAAGTTGTCACCTTCAGGCCATCAGACAGAAGCCCGCAACCGTCTGTCTCGCTACCACCTTAGGCCACCCTCGCACTCTATTCACCCTCACCGCACTGCTCGTCCCTCAACCATTACCCACAAATCCATCGAACCCAATCCGCCCATTGCCGCCCACTTTAGCCACCTCCCCAGAGCCTGCCGTCGTCCGTCCACCTCCGCCTTCGCTTGAGACCAGTCGACGACACCTGAATTGCTAGACTCGTCACCTACCGCAACCTTCTTCCTTGCTGGCTTCACTACAGCGCTGTCGGCTATCAATCTACTGCTTTAACCAGCCCTGCACCCCCGCTGTCGTTCTGCCACCATCTAACCTACCTTACCGCCATGTCGAGTCACCAGAGCAGCCCAATCACCATCATAAGCCGCCTGGGATGCGATTCTCATCGCCAGCTTCTTGTTATCATCGAGTCCTGCCTTCCCTGGCCTCCTCTTCAAGCCATCAAACCACTACTATAGCGCTCATCACCGTCGATGTTTCCAAATAAACTTCCGTCACCTGAACCAGCCTGCCAACGCCGGAATCCTCCCTTGCTTCGTTGCTGCCCTACACCTCAACCGGCGAGTTCATTCTCTTGATCATATTTTACCGGATCTAGATCTACTTTATCCCATTAAACCCAATAATAAAAGCCAAAACTGGTACCACTTAAAACCTGACACTGTTGATAAATCCAAGTTCAGCAACCGATCCCAGTGAATCCAGACAGAACTCAGTTCGCTGTTGACCAGAGCCCAACGAACTTTGACCAAGCCTAGCATAGTCAATCCTGTCCTAACCCTATCAGGAGGCAAGTACTTTCCAACAATATGACTTCGAGGATCAGATTCCGATGTTACAATATGAGCCCGAAAGATTTAGTCGGATGCATGGACGATTCATAAGAACTCAAGTCTAGGTAGATCCGGGTTACATCAGGAATTGCATCTTCGTGTTAATACTCTAAAACGTAGTTGTTTGACTTGGTTTTGAGCGTCACATGGATACAAGCGTTCGTTTCAGTGCAATGGGTTACCTAATCAAATTATGTAGTTGAGTCTCACTACAGCTTTTTGAAGAATGAATTGAACCTCGAGACACAGTTTATAAGCTGCAAAACCAGATAACAAAGTACTCTCATGAAAAGGATGATACAGGGCTAAACGTGCAGCTTACATCTGGCCATGCTAAACCTTATCCATCCTCTATATCATAAACCTTCTCAGGATTAATTTCGTTTAATACAAGAAGAATGCAGCTGCGCCTCTTCAAATTTCACTGAACTTACTTTAGGGGCAAAGAGCGAAGTATTTGGGCTAGTATTTCAGTTCACATGCATAACGTGTAACCATCGAACTCTGAAACAGTGGGATATTGTGGATCCATATTTCCAATGTATTTGTGTGATACACTGTGTTTCTGTTTATTTCCCATTGCTTAAGATTGTTTATTTTCATGTAGAAACAGTAAACAGTATGTAAATACAGTTGGACCTCTTCACTAGAGTTCCTTTAGCGGGCAATGATTATTTGCATTGTTATTGCAGTCTCCATGCATAATGTGCAATGGAACCTAGAGAACAGGGAGGGACCATAGAGTCACTGTTCAAATTATTTGTGTAATGTGCTGTAAAGCCGTTTCTTTCCTGTATCATGTGATGCTACTCTCTTTCTTTCTGAGACACACATGCGCGTACTTGAACAGGTATATAATAGAACACACATTTATATATGCAGATGTAGACAATCATTTCATGCATATTTGTGCAGAAATTGAGGAGGATTATATTACAATTTATTTGTGTTCATTTATCATCTTAGTTATTGTAGTTATTCTATCATACAGAATGGCATGCTTTATATACAAAGCAGAAAGTTCAGAAGGCAAAGAAGTTTCATGATGGCTTCCTATGCCTTACAGCGGATGGTCATCGAAGTAGACAGGTTTGACTTAGTTTCTGCTACATGTGTAAATTTCCTTTTGCACATCAGAAACAGTTGCTGTTTGTTGATGGAAGTTTTCTATGCATAATCTGATCTTGTTGAAATATCTCATAACGTTTTGTAACTGTGAACCAGATTACAGGTATGGTTCTTCATAGCTTCTATCTTGTAGTCAGTGTTGTTTCTTGTGGTACAATGGTATGGCGTATTTAAGTCAGGTGGTGTTTGGAAGGCTCTGTTGCTTTTGGTGAAAGCATATTATATCTGTTGCATAAGTTGGATGGATTTGCTGTGTACATATTGGAACATCTGTTTTCTTTATAACTTCATTTAAGCTATCTATTTTTTACATCAAGGATCTAGGTCTGCATCTATAATTGCAGGTTGGGGATATTTGATTTATTTAGCAATTAGAGCTCCAACACTGGATGTTTGGACATCGGACACATATTTTTTACTTCTGCACTATTATATGGGGCAATAACTATGTCTCAGATGCATGAATATTCATGCATTAAGTTCCATGATCAACTTTCTGCTTGACTGCTTTCTGGGATTTGAGGTTAGACGGTCAGCATGAAGTGGATCGCTAGCTACAAATTTGGGAGAGGAATCTCCCAGCATTGGTTCTACGTTGTATACTAATGGCAATTAGGGCTCACTGCACTTGCTTTGCCATTAACTGGATATCATCAAGTTGCTTGAATATGGTTTGTGACAGTGTCATCCTCTTTCTTTCTTGTTTACCCTAAATGTCATGGAAGTGAGTGAGTTAAAATATTCAAAACTGGGTATCGTTACGGTAAGGGGTCAATTTATTGAAGATTGTTGCGCTGCTGCATCTGGGATCTAATGTGCATAAGAATATCCATAAAATGTTGGTTCCTGGGTACTACCAGTATAACGATTGTTTAACATATTTCCTGCACCACTGTTAACTTGTAATAGAGTTGGGTCATTAGGCCCCTGGCATGGGCCCCCTTGGACTGGCCCTCAAGGGGCCAGTCATCACCCAACGGCTATATTACTTGCCATTAGGAACTCCCAACGGCTAGTAGTATAGCGGTTGGGAGCAAATGCTCCCATTACTGCACCCATTAGTCTCTCTCACTCTTCTCACTTGTAATAAACTTCTATAAATAAAAGATGGTGTGAAATGAATAATTAGAGTTTTTTGTGCTCACTTTACTTGTTTGGTATTATACTTAATTTGATGGAGAAGATGATAACGATGCTCAAACACGGTTAATGTGATCATTAAGGATTATCACAATGAGTTTTTCGATATTTGGAACTAACGTAGAAGTTTTGATAAATTCAGAAAACTTCAAAGTATGGATGAATTTCAAGAATATCTTACAACCAATACTTTTTGTTCATACGGGGATTACGAGATGAATTTTAAAATATAAGATCAAATTTGATACATAGAAAATTGAGACCCAAAAACTATGAGATCTTGGCCGATTTAGTTATAGAAGAGACTAGATTGAGAGACATGAGAGTTATCAAAGAAACAATTGCTGCTATATCTAGACTCAAAAATTATTTAAAGATGAATAAACCTCCGTACACCAAAAATAGTGAAAGGAGCAAAAATTCAAGGGTAATATTGTGCTTTGACAAAATAAAAATACGATTTCTATTATTGCAAGGAGAGTGGACATATCAAAACTACTTGTCCTCTCTTACTGAAAAGGTTTCTTCACGTGACTGCCATTAACAACAAGGAAGAAGTGCTACCATCGAAAATCAAGGCTTACATTGAAAAAATATTTGAAGAAAATGCAAGCATCTTCGGGTCGGTATTGTTATCTTTTTGCAAAAATCAAGGGATGCCATGGATTTTAGATTCTGGTGCTTCTTTTTATATAAGAAATGAATATAAATTGTTATACAAATCCACACAAGTTAGAGCACAAGTGTTTACGCTCAATGGAACTAAGTTTGATGTTAAAAAAATTTATAACGTAGAAAATAATTCTTTTAAAATATCTATATATATTTTATACTAAAATTAAATCTTAATCTTCTTTCAGTTTCTCAAATTTGTGATAATGGTTGTATTGTTACCTTCTTATAAATGGATGTATGGTGCATAATATCGAAGAAGATGATTGTAGAAGGACATAGAGAAGGTGGTCTCTATGTCTTGGATAATTTAGTTATGCCAAATTATGAAACATGTGAGATTATTTGTAATGATTTTGGGCATTGAAATAAAAGATTGAGGTATCTTGATGTAAGCAAAATGAACAATTATCCTTAGATAAAGACTAATGAAAAGAATGATTTTATTTGCAAAGATTGTATTTTGGCAAAACAAATCATGCATTATTTGGCGAAAGAACCTTTATCACAAAAGAGGCTTTTTTATTAGTGTACTCCGATGTTTTGGGACCTCACTCTTGTAACCTCGAAAGAAAGAGTGACCTATTATGTTATTTTTGTAAATGATTTCACTCAACACACTAGTTTATATTTTTTGAAACACAAATCGGAAGTTTTTATTTTTTTATCTTTCACAATATGATAAAGACTGAATTTGAAACTAATATCCAAATCTTAAGAACCGACTTTAAGGGCGAATAAAATTGTGTTGAAGAACATGGAATTTGATAAATAGGATGCCATCAACCAAACTGGAAAATTGTTCTCCCGTTGAAAAGTTGTATTTAAATAAACCTAGTTATGATCAATTGAAAGTTTTTGGATGTAAGCGTTATATTTATACTTATGAAAATGATAAGTTAGGTCCCAAAGCCATTGAATGTGTCTTTCTTGGGCATGGTATTGATAAAAACATGTATAGATGTTACAACCCAAAAAAAGATAAACTTTATATGTCTAGAGATGTCAATTTCATTGAAGATGAATGTGTCCGATTTCATCAAATATCAATGAAAAACATAATAAAATTAAGTAATCAAATCAATATTAAAAATGAGCAGAATTGGCCCTTTCACTGGGCAGCCGTCTGCTTCTTTCTTTTTTGTTTAGTTTCAACCCTAATTACAACCCAGAATTTATACTAATCCTATTCTAACTTAAAAGATGAAAATACCTCTACTAACAAGACACGATTCTCAATGGATCTGATTCGATAAATTGGGTCCAAACACTTAGACATACACTATTTGAAATACATGTCTGAAATAAATTTTTAAACAAGACTTAAAACACTACACTAACACTCCCCCTCAAGTTGGGTGAAAGATAGATGTTACACTCAACTTGCTGCATAATTTTTGAAATAGATCTCTAGGAATTGCTTTCGTCAGTATGTCTGCACATTGATGTTCTGATTGCACATGTTCTAACTGAAATTCCTTTGTATGTACACTGTTCCGTATAAAATGACAATCTATTTCAATATATTTTGTTCTCTCATGATATACTGGATTTGAGGTTGTGTAGCGCTGCCTTGCTGTCACATAATATAAAAATAGGTTTTTTCTCCAAGCAAGCCAATTTCTATCAGTAAAGACCGCAACCACTTTCCTTCGCACATACCTGATGCTATTGTTCTGTATTCTGTCTCAGTTGTCGATCTTGCTACAACAAACTATTTTTTACTTTTTCATGATACTATGTTGCTTCAAATCAATGTTATATATCCTGTGGTTGACTTCCTATCCTCAGTAGAACCTGCCCAATAAGCATATGTATAAATCTCAATATCTGTGTGACCATTAGCTTTATAGGTAATCCCATATCCTGGAGTTGTCTTCAAATATCATAATATATGAAACACAACATCCATATGATACTTTGATGGAGATTGCATAAATCTACTTACTATATTCACTGCATAGGCTATGTTTGGGCGTGTGATAGTAAGATATATCAGTTTTCCAACTAATTGTTGATATTTTGTTATATCAACTTTCTCAGCTCCATCCTCCATATGCAATTTATGATTTACTTCCATTGGAGTATACGTAGGTCTGTAATTTTCCATCTTCACGTCTTGCAACAGATCTAAAGTATATTTTCTTTGATTCAGAAAAATGTATTTACCTGAGTATGCTACTTTAGTGCAATCTGCCAAGATCTTTAATATCAAATAGTCGATGAAGATTTTCCTTTAGCCTTTGGATTTCCTCGATATCATTGCCGATTACAATGATGTCATCCACATATACCAATAGTAGTGTCAATCTGTCTCCCCTTTTAAGGAATAATGTATGATCACTCACACTCTTTCGATATCCCAAATTCATAATACTGCTACTGAATTTCTCAAACCAGGCTCTTAGAGATTGTTTCAATCTATAGATAGCTTTCTTCAATCTGCATACTTTTTTCGTAGGATTCGGATAACCAGGAGGTAACTCCATATAGACTTCTCCCTGTAGAAATGCATTCTTCACATCTAATTGCCACATTATCCAATTTCTTTGAGCTACAATACTAATAATAACTCGTATAGATGTAAGCTTTGCGACTAGTGCAAATGTTTCCTAATAATCAATCCATATGCTTGACTATATCCACGAGCTACTAATCTTGCTTTGTATCTTTCTAATGAACCATCTGGTCTATATTTAATTGTATATACCCACTTGCATGAAACTGCTTTTCTGTCTTTTGGTAAATCGCTGAGTTCCCAAGTTTGATTCTTTTCCAATGCTTGAATTTCTGACTTTATAGCATAACCCATTCCTTGTTCTTAGATGCTTCGAAGTAGTTTTTCGGAATTTGATGTACTTCTGCCTTTAGCACAAAATTATAGTAACCTTTTGATAATCGATTATAGGAAATAAATTGAGAAATTGGGTACTTATAATATGATCTCTTTCCTTTTCTGAGTGCAATAGGAATATCTGAGTCTTCTAAGTTTTGATCTCGTGTTGTCTCGATATTTTTACATGAATCAGATGTTATTTCTCCCCCTCGATTCATAGGCTCTGTTTGTCTGTGCCCAAATATATTTCTCTCCCCCTTTTTGTATACTTGAATTCTGCTTTCTTCTGAAGATTGATATATCTTTACAAGAGACTTTTCTTCTTCTTATCCTTCACTTGTACTAATCCCCGGTAGAACACCTGTTTCTTCAAAACTAGAATTAGATGCATCATTTGAATTTCTGTAATATGGAGTTGTTTCAAGAAAGGTTACATCCATAGAAATATACTTTCTATGAGAATTAGGATCGTAGCAAATATACCCTTTCTTTTCACAGGAGTATCCAATAAAGATACATCTTATTGCTCTCGGATCCAGTTTATCTTTGAATTGTTGATGAACATGTACATAACAAACACACCCAGAAATTCTAGGAATAAGATAAACATATTATCTTCTGGTTTAATCATTTTAAATGGAGACCTTCCTGCAAGAATGACAGATGTAATTCGGTTCATGATATACACAACAGTAAGAATTGCCTTTGGCCAAATTTTTTTTGGAATATTGTGCTCAAGAAGTAAGGTTCTAGCAATTTCCAAAATGTGCCTATTCTTTCTTTCAGCTACACCATTTTGCTGTGGAGTGTAAACACTAGAAGTTTGATGTATAATGCCGTGAGCTTGAAGATATGATTCCAACTGAATATTACAAAATTCTTCACCATTATCAGACTTGAGAGTTTTAACAGTATAATCGAACTGGGTCTTAATAAGATTATGAACAAGTGGAAAAATCAAAGATATTTCTGACTTAGACTTCATCAGGTAAACAAAGGTAAGTTTAGAAAAATCATCAATAAAAGTAACAAAGTACTTAAAATTTCCCAATGAAGGTATCACACATAGTCCCCAAACATCAGAATGAATTAACTCAAAAGGAACAATTGATCTTGATTCACAACTAGGAAAAGTTGCTCTATGATGTTTTGCTCTTTGGCATACATCGCATTGAATAATCAATTAGTAGGAATTGAAAATGAGACACACTCTTATTTTTGAAACAGGCAAATGTCCTAATCTATTATGCCAATTTTTTATTTTTTCTCCAGTCGTAATAGCTCCAAATGCTCTTTTCTGCCTTAAATTCTGATCCCCAGATAGTACGTATAAACCATTGTGTAGTTCACCATGACCAAAGAATTTTCTTGTCTTCAAATTCTGAAAAACAAAACCATATGGAGAGAATGTAACTGTACAATTCATATCTCTAACCAAGGAACTTACTGAAAGTAAATTTATTGGAAATTTCGGTATATATATCACTGAATTAAGTCTGAGATTATCCCTCTGAATTGCACCTTTTCCTTTCATAAGAATCAAAGAACCATTTGGTACTTTCACATACTGAAGAGTTGAAGTCACTTCATACTGCATAAGATTAGATTTGTTCCCTACCATATGATCTGTAGCACCTGAATCTATTATCCAATTAAAAGAAGAAATGAAATCTTTAAGGGAGTAATTACCACTAATACTGTAGGAGGTGGGGGGACTCGATTATGTCTTTGATGAAGAGGTTGAAGGTTGATCCCGTAGGCATATTTCAATTTCTGCAATATGTTTCTTCAATTCTGTTACTTCATCTATAGTATTCGTTTAAGTTTTCTTTTTAGATATAGTTACCACATTACTGCTATAATCTGGGAGTTCTGCCATAATCTCTATATTCTGAAGGTTTTCTAATAATTTCCCAACAATGTTCTTTTGTGTGCCTCTTTTTTCCACAATGTGTGCACTGTAGCTACCTCTTATCATCATAATATTGGTTTCTGCCTCTACCTCTGAACGAGTCTCTTCTCCTCTGATAATTGCTCTGTCCTCTACCTATAAATGTAGATCTATCAGTTTGGATATTATCACCTTTCTCTAAATTCTTCTGCTCTTCCTCTCTTAGTAGAAGTGAATAAACTGTTCCAAGTGATTGGAGTTTCTCTTTGCTCAGAATGTTTAACTTGATGGATTCATATTCTAGTGAGACTCTCAAGAGTAAATCGAACACTTTTCGAATTTCTCCTTCAATAGTTATTTCCGTTATACAATGACCACTTATTTTTCACAATATGTCTTTGTTCATTCCAAAGTTCTTGCAATTCTCCATAATACTCACTTACTGATCTGGTTCCTTGGCGACACTTTCATATTCTTTCAATAATCTCATATTCTCTAGCTATATTCTTCTGTTTGGAATACACCTCTTCAACTGCAGACGAAATCTCAGCAACTGATTCTATATAGATAAAAGTCTTATTGATAGAAGGATTCATTGATTGTATTAACCACGAACTTACAAGGGCATCATCTTTGGCCCATCTTTCATAGTCTCCACTGTTGCCTTCTAGAGGTGGTGGATCTTGTTTGATAATAGAAACTTTTTCTCTGGACCGTAATACAAGTTCTATAGATTGAGCCCACTCTCTGTAATTTTTTCCATCTAGCCGAATGTTTGAAATTTGGAATGGTTCTGATTTTTGATCATTTCCATACACAGCTGGTATTGCTTCTTTAAATCTACCTTCCATGTTGATTTTCAGTAGTGTGAAACTCAGGTTTTCTTTTCCAAATAATTCAATCAATGATGATCACTGTTCCAAGATTTCAAATGATGCCTTCTTGTTGGAGAGTAACTGTTGATTATATGATATCACTTGCCCAGGATATTTCTGGCCGAAGATATAGTATTGTCCCTTGCAGTTGACTACGAAATGCAAAACTGGACTGATCTATTACTGCCGAAATCTGATGAAAATATTTATTGTTAAGTTTTGTTGGAAACGCGGATGCACAACGGAGATTAAAATCACAAACATAAACGAAGAGGAAATGTTGAGATCGGAGGAGGGGGCGGACCTCCAATAGAGGCCGCCCCCCTCTTTTTCTCTCTTTCTTATTCACATACTCTTAAACCCTAATATAACTTATCAGCCCTTATATAAGGAGCTGTAAAACGTAAAATGACCAAAATACCCCTAGTACAAAAAAATTACCAAAATACCCCTACAGTTTCGGGCGAGTACAATAATACTTAGAAATATAAAACTAACACAAAGATACTAGATAAACATATTTTTTAACACCCCCCCTCAAGTTGGGAGTGAGATACTTCGAACTCCAAACTTGCCAAAAAATCTTCATATCTGCTTGCAACGTTCTTCATCTGTCTTTATCACTGGTTTAATCTTCAACAACTTCTTTGGCTGCAATATCTTCAACTCAACCTTCTTGGCTGATCATATCAAGCAGCATCTCTGGCTACAATATAAATTTAGCCTTCCTGGCTAATCATCTTCAGCAGCATCTCTGGCTGTAACATCAACTCAACCTTCTTAGCTGATCATATCAAGCAGCATCTCTGGCTGCAATATAAACTTAGCCTTTCTAGCTAATCATCTCCAGCAGCATCTCTGACTGCAACATCAACTCAGCCTTCTTGGCTGTAACAATAACAAAGCAGCCATCCTGGTTGTCACATCAACAAAGCAGCCATCCTGGCTGTCACATCAACACAGCAGCCATCTTGGCTGTCACAACATCAAAGCAGCCATCCTAGCTGTCATATTAATGAAGCAGCCATCCTGGCTGTCATCTCAAGCAGCATCTATGACTGCAACAAACTTTTATCAACCTTCATTTTTTTTTTAAGCAGCTTTCATAGCAGCAAATTCCTGCAACCTTACTGACTGTGAATAAAAACATTTCTTTAAATGGAGACAATCATCACGTACTAATCTCTTCTTTACTCTTTTCCTGAATTTTCATCTCTCTTAGACATTTCTTTAAACACTTGATGTATAGGTAAATATATCTTCTTGAGCATTTCAGCGAACACTTGATATGCAGATAAACATCTCTCTTAGGCATTTCATCGAACACTTGATGTGCAATTGAATATTTCTCTTTGACATTTCATCGAACACTTGATGTGCATGTCATCACTTAAAAACTCTCAAACAGATTTCATTTCTCCTATCCAAATAATAGTTCGCTGAACGCTCTTTACATATAGGTCCTACTTCTGTCCAAGACATAGTTAGGCCCCATAATTATGACCTTCATTCCGGTTGACACTCTTCCAGAGAAGACATGTTCGAAGGCAAAGAATCGGCCCTTGTTAGATGCAGGAATCATCTTTGACACGTAAAGCATCAAAGGTCCTTCAGGATCACAATTTCCAACAGCTGTCGCATAGGAATCATTAAGAGGGCCTTCATATAAATTCTCCACACGGTACCTCTGTGCCTTCGCAGGGGATGGAAGGTGGAAGATCATCATTTCAAGAAGCGCACTGCTAGCTAGAAGCCACGTCTACATGACGCGCTTCATCAGAGCCTTGCCTACCAGATCCTTCTCCTCAGCTTTCATGATCACACCAAACTTCTGCAACATCGGCCATAACTTATCCTTTTGGTCATTCATACAAGTACTTATAATCTGCATCATCCTCCATCTTTCCACATACACCAGCGTTCATCAGGCTCTATTGGGCATTTCAACAACAATTAGTGTGCAAGTTACTCACGAACTGCCAAGTGCCCTTGTTTGCACAGCCAAAGGTGCAAACAGCTGCAGCAACCGAGGTGCAGTTTGCACTAACTAGATTTCAGCCGCTAAAGTTTGTTCCTAAGTCATCCTTTATGCAGCTTCCTTAGCTAGAAGCTTTTCCTTGGCCTTGGTCTTAGCCTGAGACTTGGAACCCATGATGCCGCCACCCCATTTCTTCCGCTCATCGTACTTATCTTTGAAGTTGGCCTTGACTGCCTCTATGATTTTGCTGAACTCGAATTTATCTTCATTCTTCACAAATGCAAGACACATAGCTGTAGCAGTTTTATTGTGCACAATCGCTCCAATACGTGCTTTGCTTTTCATGATGCAATAACGTCTCTCCGTGAAGCGATGAAACTCAAACTTAGGTAGCCGCCTTCTACCGTTTTTTTTTTGCTACCAATCATGCCTTATAGCTCTGATACCATGTTGGAAACGCGGATGCACAACGAAGATTAAAATCACAAACATAAACGAATAGGAAATGTTGAGATCGGAGGGGGTGGACCTCCAATAGAGGTCGTCCCCCCTCTTTTTCTCTCTTTCTTATTCACAGACTCTTAAACCCTAATACAACTTATGAGCCCTTATATAAGGAACTGTAAAACATAAAATGACCAAAATACCCCTAATACAAAAAATTACCAAAACGCCCCTACAGTTTCGGGCGAGTACAATAATACTTAGAAACATAAAACTAACACAAAGACACTAGATAAACATATTCTTTAACAAGTTTGTCGCTGCCACTTCAATGTGAATGATTGTTGGTATGAGTATTATTGATAGATCCAACTATTCATGCCAAGAAAGATAATCGAAATCGTTGCTTGTCGATATTAATGAATCAATGCACGATGAATAGAACTTACACAGGGGAGACGATAAGAACTTGCTGTTTACAGATCAGGTTGCATCAATGACACAAATTACGATGAGTATAATTTGCAGTCACCGCACGTTCATAATAGAAAAATAACCACATTCATTAAGATAACCAAACTTACAAAATATGGCAGATTGAAGGAATGCCTCCAATCTGCCCCAAAAATGAAGAAGTCGGCCCTCCCTACTGCCGCCCAACCTCTATACTTATTTTTACACTAAACCTTAATCACTACTACTTATACCCAATCTAACTTGAATTCCTAAACTACCCCTAATTAGTATTAATTACTACTAAAGCGACATGAACCTTACATAACATGACATACATAAGAAAAACGTGAAATACATAGCGTGAAATACATTACACTCCCCCTCAGGTTGGGTGAAGGATGTTGATAACACCCAACTTGGATAATGTCTCATTTAGTTGCTTGCTTGTAGTTGCCTTTGTTAAGAAATCAACCCTTTGTTTGATGGATTTAACATATTCCAGCTTGAATTCTTGATTAGCTATCTTCTCTCTGATAAAGTGACAGTTAATTTCTATATGCTTTGTCCTTTCATGATATACTAGATTAAAAGCCATCTGAAGGAAATCCCAATTCTCTGATCAAAGAAAATACCCATTTTCCTTCACACATGGCTTGTGCTATGGCTCTGTATTCGTCTTCTGTTGTTGATCTGGCAACCACTGTATGTTTTTTACTCTTCTAGGAAATAATATTGCCCCCTAGTAAAGTAACATAATCTGTAGTTGATTTTCTGTCATCATGTGAACCTGCCCAGTCTGCATGAGAATAAAGTTCAATGTGTAGATTTGATGACTTTGAATAAAGTAACCCCATTCCTGAAGTGGATTTTAAGTATCGAAGAATTCTGTATACTTCACACATATGATTCTTGGTATTAGAATGCATATATCTGCTCACAACACCGACTGCATAGGTAATATCTGGACGTGTGATAGTCAAACATATAAGTTTGCCAACCAACTTCTGGTATTTGTGAATGTCTTTAAATTCTTCACTATCACCACTGAATAATTTCTGATTTACTTCTATAGGAATGTCGATCTTCAAGAAGATCCATTAAGTATTTACGCTGCGTCAGGAAGATACCTCGGTTAGAATAGAGAACCTCTATGCCCAAAAAATAGTATAGCCTACCCAAATCTTTAAGATCAAATAATGCATGAAGATTCTGTTTTAACTTGGATATTTCTTCAAGATCATCTCCTGTGACGATTATGTCATCCACATAAACAGTAAGTATCAATATTTTGGTTCATTTTTTGAAGAAGATTGTATAATCATTGAGGCTTCTGCTGTATCCTAGATTGCACACTGCCTTACTGAATTTATCAAACCAAGCTCGGGAAGACTGCTTCAACCCTCTAAATTGTTTTATTGAGTTTACATGCTTTATTGGCAGACATTTTTATATCCATGCCTGGAGGAATTTCCATATAAACTTCTTCATTCAAGTCACCTTGTAAGAAAGCATTTTTAACATCTGGTTGCCATAGGTCCCATCCCAAATTTGCTGTCATATTGAGAAGTATTATGATTGAGGTAAGTTTAGTAACTGGTGCAAAAGTCTCTATATAATCAAATACCATATGACTGATTGTATCCTTTGGCAACCAATCTAGCTTTATATCTCTCCACAGTTTCATCTGCCTTATATTTAATGGCAAATACCCATTTGCATCCAACAATATTCCTATTCTAACTTAAAAGATAAAAATACCCCTACTAACAAGACACGATTCCAAATGGATCTGATTCGATCCATTGGGTCTAAACACTTAGACATACACTGTTTGAAATACATGCCTGAAATAAACTTTTAAACAAGACTTAAAACACTACACTAACAAAATGTTATTATCGAGATGAGTCACAGACTCACAAAGCACCCAAGATAGTTCTACGATTTTGGATGACATTATGGATGAAAGGTTAGATGACAATGAGAAAATACAAGAGGAAAGTAATGTCCATCTAGAGTATGAACCTAGAAATCCCGAAACTAGAGAAGAAACCATAAGACCTTTTGAACATCATTATATAAGGAGGAATGAAGAAAATAACAATGCTCCTAGCAAAAGAATCATAAAACCTCTTCGAAGATTTGTGAAACATTTGAACCTCAATATAGAAATCATATAGCAATCATATATAATACCCTTAACCAAATCATTATGACCAAGCAAAAAATAACTTGGAATGAAGAAAAGCTATGAATGATGAATTAGAAGCCTTAGAAGGGAATATTACTTGGGGCATTGTTCCTAAACCCAAAGAAAAGAAAATTATTGGTTGTAGGTGGGTCTATATGGTCAAAACTCATAGTGATCTATCTATTGAAAGGTATAAAGCAAGACTTATAGCTAAGGGGTATTTTCTAGAATATGAGATTGATTATGAGAAAACTTTTACTCTTGTTGCTCGTATGACTACTTTTCGTATATTGATTTCTATTTGTGCGATTAATGAATGAGATATATCAATTGTATGTTAAAAATACTTTTTTGAATGATAGTCTTAGTGAAGATATCTATATGGTTCCTTCGGGATTCAATGCTCTAAGTAATTATGTTCTTAAACTAAAAACGGCTTTATATGGACTCAAACAAGCACCTAAGTGTTGTTTTTTTTGATTTGAGAATTTTATGCATGCATGAGATTTTCACTCTTGTTATATTGATACTGTCTTGTTTGTAAGAAAAACTGATGTAGGTATTGTGATTGTACTTGTGTATGTAGATGATATGATCATCACTGAAAGTGAGAAAAATGAGATATTACATATCAAAAGAGATCTACGTTAAGAATTTGAAATAAAAGATCTGCATCTACTTTGTTATTTCTTGGGAATAGGAGTAATCCGTAATAACAAAGGTTATTTTATGTCATAAACAAAATTTGCTAGTTATATTATTAACAAGTTAGGTTTGGTAGATGACAAGGTGAGCACGTCGGAGGTGATGGGACCAAACTGAGAACTATAGATGGAGAAAAATTAGATGATCTCACATTATACAAACAAATGATTGGAGCCTTGACGTATCTTACCATCACTCGACCAGGCATCACACATGTAATACATGTGACAAATCAATTTCAACAAGCTCGCACCAATATACACATGAGTGCGGTTATGGGATTGTAAGATTAGTAAAGGATACACTTAAAAGTGGATCATTATAATCTCATCATCTTCTCTTAAATTAACTGCATATACTGATGCTGATTGGGGTGAAGATGTCAATGATAGACATTCCACCACTGGATTTCATGTATTTTTAGGTGACTCACTAATCTCTTGGAGATGTCAAAAACAAAAGAAGGTGTCTCTATCATCTACGAAGGTAGAATATCAAGCCATAACTACTACAACAACAGTGGATCACTAAACTTCTACTTGACATGGAGGTCGCAACCGGAGGATTCTACACAATTGCTTTATGGTAACAAAAGCATCATGTATATTACTTCAAATAATACATTTCATGAACGAACCAAGCATATTGAGATGGATTGCCACTATATTCATGAGGAATGCTTGAAGAAAAGACTGACCTTATGTTATGTTCCTTTGGAACTACATCTAACAAATTTCTTTACAAAGTCCTTATTAACCTTTAGATTTATGTTTTTGTCGGATAAATTTTTGGTATATCCCTTGAGGCCAGTCATCATCCAATGGCTATACTACTAGTTGTTGGGAGTTGTACTTATTTGGTATTATACTTATTTGGTATGTCTTGTGCACTAAGTTTTTGGTGATTTGGCTTGTTGTAAGATCATTTGTATTTGTGCTTGTGGACATCATTGGCGAGATTTTGGTGCTACTTTTAGAAGTACTAACATTTCTTGGACACTTGCTTTTGTCAATGTAATATGTCTTTAAATCTTACCTGCTAGCAAGGACAAGGGAGATTGAAGCTAAAGAACGTATAATAAAGCCTTCACAATGGATTTCCACTAGCTGTGTTGTGATTGGCGGTTAATTCTAATTGCATCAAAACTACTTGAATTGAGAAAGTTAAAAGGGTCTGCGATTCAATGAAAGAAACAGAGGTTCTGTAATGACAGTTTTACTAGAAGGAAACAATGTGCTCTATTTCTCTCATATATTGAGTAAATCATCATATCTATTTCTTGCAGAGCTACATGGTTTTGGTTGTGATTTCTAGGGAAAGATTTAGATGTAGCAAGTTTCATATAAGAGAAATCAGTGTAGTTTTCTAAACCTGCACCTGCAGACGTGCATAGACATTTTATGCAGCTTGACATAAGCATTATTTGTGTTTTAGTAATATGTGCCCTTTGTGCAATCTTTATTTTACTGCATATGATAGAATCAACACCCCTATGTAATGTCTAATACACGAATTCAGTCAGCATCAGAGAGTTTAAGTTCCTCGTTTGAATACTTTGTTATCCTAGTGGAATTGTTCTGATCCTTTTCCGGTACAAGGATGGACTTTTTAATGCACCCTTGAAAACAATTTTACTTTTTGTGACGTTATCAGGTTGTTCTGTTAAGTGAAGATGAGACGATCTTGGAAAGTATGCACCTCAGGATGTTAGATAACTTCAGTTCGGGGAGTACTTATGAATTCTCTAATTATTGAGGTATCAAGTTAATGAGTCATACTATGAAATTATGGGAAAGAATTATCGAACATAGGTTATGACATGTATCAAGTACAACAGAGAACCAATTTGAATTCATGTAAGGCAGATCTACTATTGAAGCGATTCACCTTTTGAGACGTCTTATGAAACATTTTAGAGAAAAAAAGAAAGACCTTCACATGATATTTATTGATCTAGAAAAAGCTATTGATAGGGTACCGAGGGAGGTTCTTTCGAGAACTTTGGAAAAAAGAGGTATCCCATTGACATATATTAACCTTATAAGCGACATGTATGATGATGCAAAAACATGTGTGAGGACTCATGAAGGAACGACAAACTTCTTTGAAGTTAATATTGGATTACATCAAGGATCAACTTTAAGCCCATACTTATTTATAATGGTGATGGATGAGTTAACAAAACATATTCAAGATGAAGTACCTTGGTGTATGTTATTTGTAGATGACATTGTATTAGTGGAGGAGTCTAAGGAAAAAGTTAATAGAAAATTGGAACTATGGAGAGAAACATTAGAAAGCAAATGCCTCTGACTTAGTAGAACAAAGACATAATATATGGAATGTAAGTTTGATCATTTGGTTACTTCAGAGGATATAGAAATTAAAATTGGCACACATTGCATTACCCAAAAGGAAAATTTTAAATACATAGGGTCAATTTTTCAGAGTGATGGAAGAATTGATGGAGGTGTTACATAAAATTAATGCTGGTTGGTTAAAATGGAGAGGAGCATCAGGTATTCTTTGTGATAAGAAGATACTATTAAAATTAAAAGTTAAATATTATAGAGCAGCAATTAGGCCTGCCATGTTTTATGGTTCTGAATGTTGGGCAGTTAATCATCAACATGTACAAAAGATGTCTGACAGAAATGAAGATGTTGAGATGGATGAGTGGTCATACAAGAAAAGACCCTATACATAATGAAGTTATTAGAAACAAATTAGGAGTGACACCAATAGAGGATAAAATGAGAGAACATCGTTTAAGATGGTTTGGACATATAGAAAGAAGATCAAAAGAAGAACCTGCAAGAAGGTTAGAAAAACTAAATTTGGAAAGTATTAAAAGAGGTAGAGAACGACCGCAAAAGTGTTGGAAAGAAACAATAAAGAATGATCTAGCTTATTGGGAGTTAACTACTAACATGGCACACGATAGGGATCTGTGGAAACAAAGAATCCATGTAGCCGACCCCGTCTAGTATGGAAAAATGCTTAGTTGTTGTTGTTGTATCTGGTTGAGATTGGAAGGTTGCGATCTCCTCATGGATATACTGCATCTGCCGGTGACTTCTCCAAGGCTTCAGGTTCTTGTTAGTTTCCTTGCAATTATGTGGTGTCTATGTACGCAACTGATATTTTGTTTCAATTCTATTGTGATGATCCATACCATAACTTCTTTCAGTGAAAACCGGGAATATTTCCTACACAGGAGTAGTGGATTGCTGAACTTTCACTAGACACATCAAAAGACATGGGAACTTTCCTTTTTGTATTTGAACTTAATAGAAGTTATTGTTGGTGTGTGCAGAGAAGGAAACTGATAATTCTTCAATGAAAACTATGTCTCCATCGTTCTGTAGAATGACAAAAGAGAAGGTTCTCGACAATGGAAAGGACACCAAAGCCTCTAAGCCATTTCGTACAGGTACATATGTTGAAACTGCTAGGGCCAGTATTTCCTGCTGTGTTACACCTAGTATGTAATAAATCTTTCTTTTAGCTGCTATAGAGTACGAATATTTAAGGTAAAATACATTAACTTATGGAAGTTTCTCTGGTGACTGCTTGATTTGCCTCGTTAATTATCTATAAGTGGCAGTTTGATTTTGCCTGTTATTTAAAAGTAATTTACTTCATAAATCTTTGCTTTTCTGGGTGCCATTGAGCGAAACTTAGTGGTTTTTAGAAAGTAAAGGCCACAAAAGGAGTCTTGAGAAATAACTAACAATAAGGTTCTAATGTGGCTTCTATTATGCCAATTAATGCTGAAAATGTGGTTGTAGGGTTTTAATGCAGCATGGCACATGCTCATGCATCACTCTGATCTATATATTAATGTCTCGACCTGCTATGGTTAATATGTGAACCAAAAGGCTTTTTCATTCATCCATGAACATCATCGTCATTTTCATCGGGATAGGGCCATGTGGCATCCAATAATTTCCATTTGATGGACATTCATTTTAATCAATAATTGCAGCTAAATATCACAACTCATCTGACATGATTAGATGACACATTATCATGTATTATTTTTTCAATATATGTCAAAGGTGTGCTGAAGGTTCATATGCACTTTGAAATACTTGGCGGTGTACTTATAAAATATTGAGAAAGTTACGATTTATATTAAATTACTTCTCATTAGGCAGAACTGAGTAATTGATTTCACAAAAGTGGAAGTCTTTGGTTGTTATCAACTTATCATATTACTTTCTATCATTTACAAGTCAGCATTTATAGCATGTCAGATCTTATTTGATCTTAAAATGCCAACTGCAACAATTCCTGCTGACAATGTCGCGCCCACGGAGCAAACTCTGCACATGGAATCTTATCTTTGTTGAAATGGTGGAGATCGGGAAGGGGGTAGGCCTTCAAATGGACGCCCCCCCTCTTTCTCTCTCTATTACTCAAACCCTTAAACCTAATACAAACTGTTCAATGCTTAATGGACTGTTAAACATAAAATGGCTAAACTGCTCTTAATCATAAGAACTATTACAATAATACCTAAAATCTACATATTTACTAAAAATACTAAATAAGCATATTCTTCAACACCCTCTTCAAGTTGAAAGTGAGATACTTCGAACTCCAAACTTACAAAATCAGTTAGGTAAAAATAAGAACACATAAATTGCTTTATCATCTCAAGAGCATACTCCAACTCTCACTGTCAACAAAAATGAGTTACTTCGAGCATGCAGTCCTACTCCACCACACATGGCCCGCAAACTCTCGTGGTTGTTGATTTCTTCTTTTCATGTTGTAATTGATAAGCAATACTACTACCCTCTTTTAGCAATATAACTATAGTAAACTTGATAAAGATGGATTTTGGTAAGCTTATTATTCTTGATACAGCCGCAATTCTCTTACTTTCTTCCTTTTAATCGTTGGAAGGTTGAATTAGGTTGAATTGGACCACCTCTTGCACTTTCTTCTTTTCAATCATTAGAATATGAAATTGGACGACTTCTCTCACTTTCTTCTTCATTCTTTCTCTGATTGCAGACCACCTTTTTTTCATTTTTTGTTGTCTACTTTTCAACAACCTTCTTCGCTGCAACATTTTTCAACAACTTTCATGAGTGTAATACTACTTTTCAACAACCATTTGGTTGGTCCTTATGACTGCAAACTTTCAGCAACCTTCATGCAAACTTTTTTTTTACCAGCCTCCTTGGTTGTTCACTTAAGTAGCCCTCCTGACTTAAAATTTCCAGCAACTCAATCCACGTGACTAGTAGATAGGTCCAACCCCTTTCAATAGCTACTGCAGATCTTCTTGGGCCGATGTTTGATTCCAAGACCATGCTTTCCTGATGTAGCCTTATCCCGAACAAATTTATAAAGTTTTTCTTAATGTTGCTCTTGAAAAAGCAGCACTCAATAGGCACACACTCTGCCGATGAGAGGCATACAACATTGGTACAAGGTATGTGCAGAGGAGATAAACTTCACTTTCTGATGAGCAAGTTATGCGCATTCGTTGTTAACCTTTTCTAATATTATCTCAGCAACCTTCTTTCTTCATTGACTCTTGGCTGTGCTGCGTATTCTTCAACTTACATCCACTTCAACTTCAGCATCGTCAATATCTGGCCAAGTTCTTTAACTTCAAAGTGAAATGTAGCTGTAGTACCATTCAAGGAGCAGGCAAAAAATAATAACTTCTTCACGTAAAGTTGAATGATTCAGTTTTAGTTGTGCAATTGTTGAAGACAGGGACATTATTGTAATTTGTTTTCTTATTAGGCGGCCTCCATTGGTACATCAAATACTGCACTCTGCCTGTCTGCAGTGAGAGTGAGGCCCCTGAACCCAGCAACCTTCTCCTCCGTCAGGAACGTCTTCAGGACTTCAGGATACCATAACCACACGTGTTAGTGTGCATGGTTCTTCCAGACTGGAGAAGGAGCGCCACGTAATTATCCTGGCAGGTTAACAACGCCCTGCTCTTTACTTCAGTATAACCAGCTATCTTTGCTAGAGCTTTGGCAACAACTTCCACTGCAGAAAGTCCACTACTGTTTAAAATATCTTCCACGGTTGATCTGAACATTGGGATTACGCTGGCAGGTTTCTGTAGCAGATGACCGAGAGGCTTTAGCAATATCAGCTGGCTGTGGGGCAGAAATGCGCTCGAATTTCACACAAGACACTCTTTCTATTTGAGCGACCATGTATGATTTCTTCTTGTCGTAGAGCATGAACGCAACCCAGTATTTCCAGCCCTCCCAGTTCGTCCTAAGTTTCAACGTCACGTGGAGGTTCACACTGAATGATTAATTGCACGTGATTGATGTCCAAGCCTCTTGCTGCTACATCTGTTGCAACCAAGACCCAGAATTTTCCAGATCGGAATCCATCCAAAGTTACCTCACGTTGCGACTGTTGTATGTCGCCATGCAAAGCCTTCACCAGGTAACAACCCAGGCAAGTTCTGACGCATCGTTCTTAGTCTCAGTGAAAACAATAGTACGACCGCCGCTGCTAAAACAATGAATGATATCAGGAATAATTTGTGCTCTTGCAGAATGAAAACAGGGTAAGTCTATATGTCGAACACTTGCGCTAGCTTTCATTTTATCATCACCAACAAGATCCCCTGTCTGCTTATCTGGTTTCAGAAACTTCATCACCAACAAGATCCACTGTCTGCCTATCCGGTTTCAGAAACTTTGAAGCGATCTTCTTAACCCACCCAGTCAGGCATCGTTGCGCTGAAAAGAAGGGTTTGCACTTTGCTCAAATCCTATACTTTCCCAAGAATGTTTTCCACATCCTAAACAAATCCCATATTCAACATCTCATCAGCCTCATCAAGAGCACGAAATTTTAGTGACCGCAAGTCGATATTTTCCCTCAATGTGATATTTTATGCGACCAGGGGTACCAACGACTATATCTACACCCCTTTTAAGTGCAATTTCTTGAGGGCGGTACGGAGATCTTCCATATAAGCAGCAAGCACTCAGACCCACAGCCTGACCATAAAATTCAAAGTCTGCATGGACCTGTTTTGCCAATCACCTTGTAGGTGCAAGAACCAAGACGCTTGGCCATCTTTCGTAACCAGTCTTCCTTGATGCTTTATTTTTCTCATTGGCCAGAGATTCTAAAATGGGCAAAACAAATGGCAATGTTTTCACCTGCCCTGTTTTTGCTCGACCGACCAAGTCCGAACCATCGAGTATGATACCGAATGTCATAGCCTGGATAGGGAACAGGAGCTCAATCCCTTTGGACTTTAGCCTCTCCCGCAACTCCGGGTGATCCTGAAACTCTCCACAGCGTTCGGATTCTTCTCCTCCACATCACTCTCTGCCAATACCACCTCTCCTAATTCGTCACTCGAACCTCTTCCTCTGATCTTCGGCTTCTTCACCGTGGGCTCCTTCCTTCCGACGAATTCCTCCCCCAAATCGGTACTCGTCTTGCCATCATCATCCTCCTCCACGGCAACCTTCCTCTTCTTTCTCTTTCTTTTTCTTCATCTCCCTTTCTCCGGCTTCCTATTCGTCCGCTCCTTTCTTCTTACCGTTCGCCAAATCCGACGGCGTTAGGTTTCGTGATGGAGTTCCTTCATCATCAGCACCTTCTTCTTCTTCTCTTTGTATGAGGTTAAGGGCTGAACCACCTCTCCATGGTTGATGACTTAGGTGTGTCCATCTGCTTAACCAGCTTTGGACATTGCGTCCTAATGGATGCAAGGGTCGCAATCAACCGGAACTACGTTGCCCGATTGATTGACCCATAGCCATTGATCTATTTGCGTGGTATCCTTGATAGAGAACGATTGGTGTGTATGCGCGTAAGTTGCACGTATACTACATATGCGTTTGACCTTCAGTCCGTTGGCTTGCTTAATTAGCTGATATAATAATTCGAACACTCGTTGGTCATTTGTAAATGGCTGATTAGCTGATCGTGTTTCCTGAATTTCTTATATTATTAAACCTGTGCATGTGTGGAATCATCGTCAAATAGTCACAGTCGAAATAAAATCAAGCTTTTAGGGAGTCGAATCGTGAGGAAAGATTGTGTCGTTCTCTTTTATCCAGTGACTGTCTTTCAGCAACAAGCTGTTTGATGGAAACTTGAAGAAGTTTGAATAGTTGTACTGGATCCAGTGTGGTATCAATGTTTCGGCCTCCCCATCCAAGTTAAGGAGCCAAGATTTTGTTTTTTTGGTGCAATGGGGAGGTAAAAGCTAGATGCACTCCCTAGGTATGGAACTCATGACCTTCAACTTGTGAGTCGTGCCCCCAGCCAAATGATCTGTTGCTTGTTGTGCAGGACCAAGATCTTTAGCAGCTTGACGTGATTATCCTGAAAGGTTCTTCATGTACTTTGTGAAACCCTATGCTTTCCGAATTCTTTCTAATTGCTGGGGCAGCGAATTCCTCGCATTTATCTAATCGAAAACATGAAGTGAATAAATGCCTGTGTGAACACAAGGTCCCTGAATGCCATCCATCTTTCGGATGGATCATTATCGTCTTTAGATCCCGTCTTTTGTTCCTTCTCTCACCATAGCGAAGTTTGCATTGCCCAACATCAAATCGAAGTATCTGATTCTAACTGAATCGATGGTTTCTCATTTTAATCACCAGAATTTGATTGGTTTTGTTTTCTACTTAATTACAATTTTTTTTGGAGTTATTTCCCCCCTTTTTCGAACTTTAAATTCTTGAGTTGCACACATTAGATTCTCAGAAAGGAATCCCGTTATTGTGATACTGCGCTGGAACCAACATGAGAACGATTTCACTGGCGAGAAGACAATGAAATGCAGCAAACTCGACTGGACTACATCTTATCATTTTGTTCTGTTTTGGCAATTGGATTCTTCACAACTCATGGGTAGTCAAGTGATCTTTTTTCCTTTTCCGAATCCAGCAAGTTGGATCTAATACTGCTCCATACTTGTCGCCTGTTGGATCTAAGAGAAACCAATCTTGTGAAATCTGGACCATCGATCATGGCAAGTCTTCTTGATCATTTTTTAGTTTCACCTTTAAAATTATATATGAAACTCGTCCTTGCCAACTCGGTAATCCTACGAGTGTTCCTTGTTGGAGAATGTCTAATGTTGATTTCCATGATTTTATTGGCAACTTTCAGCATACTTAATGAAGCATGTGATCATTCGACTCCGAGGGTATCTGCCAGTGACGGGTCTATGTTGAGGTAAGGCGGAGTGTCTCCAAAACAAAATTCAGAAACAAACTTTGATATAGTTAGCCCGGTTATTCCTGCAGAAAATGCAGCCAGTCAATAAACAAACAGTTGTCCGGTTCCATTTACCAACTCCGTCCTGAGATCGGATTGGCAAGCTGGAGCTGGAAAGGCCCACAGGCCACCCGGATGTATCGAATTCATGATCTTCACCTCAAAAGCTCTTCGATCACATTATTATTATTTAATTTTCTTTCAAGAAACATTGATATTCATACAAATAAATTTTGTTTGAAATGCAAGAGCCCATGCAATGGAGAGTAGCGCAAGTCACCCTTGTACTTTACACGAGTCGCTCTTTCAGACCTTCCACTCAGCTCAGCACCAAGCGTTGCACAGGTTCCTCTATCTTTGCAGTACCTTTTCGTTCATCTCCTTTACAATCGTTACAAAATTCCATCCATTTGCAGTTATTGCTTGATTGACAGTCTCCATCACCCCTTGCAACTACCAAACTTAAGAGGCTCAAAAGTTGGAAAAAAAGGATGTTGTCAAACAATGGTTGATAAACTAAGATGATCTTCCCAGTGTGTTAATTCCTTTTGTGCTAATAAGGTTATTAGAGAAAAGGTTAATGTAAAAAAGGAAAAGAAAAAGAAAATTTAAGAGGATGATGAAGTGGTTTGAACATTTGAAAAGGTAGCAAATTAGGTACCAGATGATGAAAGCTTGAAGAGAGGAAATGGGTTCGTACTGGCGTGTGCTAACGCTACTTAAGGTGTTGGGTTTCTCAGAGGCGAAGGTCTGGTTTTGATTGAAAATCCATATTTCCTCATTTTCTTAAATTGATTGTATAGTATCTGGCATGTGAATTAACAAGGAGTTTTCAACATGTCAAATAATTGCATTGAGGGAGTCAAACTAACTATTGACATCATCTCCTTTTATTTAAAAGTACATCATCTACCGTATTCGCATGTATATGAAGGCAAAAGTACTAAATATTGACCATCAAGATCGCTTACAGTATTCATATATATATAAAAAGAAAAGTACTAATGAACTCACATGGTCACTTGGAAAAGGGCGTTGTCATAAGAAAAGGATTCCTTGTTATAAGTTATTGATGACCTTAAAGTGCGTCATGACCTTGTTGATGGTACTATTACGATAAGGTGATTGCACTCCCTAGAATTACCTATATTTATATTTTTCAAAGCAGAATGTGTATGAAAATCGCAAGTGTGATGAAATAGGTTCTTTTACCGTTTTTTTATGGAAAAAGATGTAAGAGGTGCTTGGTTATTCAAAAAGATGTAAGAGGCTGCAAAATTAATTTGATGAGACCATTTAAAAGAATTATAAAATGTACTAATTAATGGATGGTGTCAGTTTAATAGAACAAGATTATAAAATAATCTTTATCAAAAAATTGACATGGGAATTGTTTGTTGTTCTCAGCGGGTGCAAGATTTGAAAATATCCTTCGATTTTTTACTTTTTGCTTAATTGCCGTTGAAAATCTGCAGAAGAAAATCCTGAAATTATTTCATGATTAAACCTTGTCCTTTTCTTTCGAGATTGAGAGTGACTTGATCAACTAAAAGTATTACTAAAATAATAACTGATGCTTGTTTTCTGGTTTGGGGAATGAAAGTGGACGTAACCGATGTCTCGCGGAAGAGTGACGAAGATCAAATAAAAAAATATAAAGAGAAAATTATCTTAAAATGGATTGATAGGTTACGTCATTAGATATTTATATAATTTTCCCTTTACCCCCTTCAGTGAAGGAGGGAATTTAACGTCTCTCACCCTCTCTCTCTCCGTGCGTGCAAGAGTTTATTTCACAGAACCAGCAAAGCGTGAGCTTCCTCCAACTTCTGATGCGTTAGATTTGCTTTTGTCCCTCTCTATGCTTCGTTTGTTGCTTCGATAACCACTTCGAATATTTGCTTAAATGGTTAGTGACGACTTTTTCTCATCAAGTTTTATTTACGAAAAGTACGTAGTTGCTTGCCATTTTCGTGTACGTTTGAGGTAAGATCAGGTTCTAAGAGTTTCGAACTCAAGTATGTGAATGTTTGGTTAAGAAGGGAAGGCTGAAGCCAGGTATGCACGCCCCCGAAACTTGAACTCACAACCTGCAATTTGTTAGTTGACTCCCCTAGCCAGGTGAAGGATCGCTGTTAGTGCAGTGGTACTTTGTGATTATTGTTTGGGTTTCTTCGTTCGTGGGATGTGAATTGATGTTGGTTTCTGATATAAAGATCATATTTTTTTCTGTTGGTAACTATGGAGTACTTTGATGTTTATATGAATCCTTTTGAAGTTTAGAGGTTCTTCAATGAGGTAGATTTTACAATTTACTTTAGAACTTTAGACTAAGATGAATGAATTTTCTTTGATATTTGGTGCTGTATTTCCTCTGGCTATGGTTGATTTGGTGCACTATTTCCTGTGTGCGTTTAGATCAGATGCTTGACAATGGCAAAAAGGAGTGCTACTATCTGCTAGTGATAAACCCAAGAGCATGGTAGTAACATGAATGAATCATGAAAAGCTATAAAATATCAAAAACCCCAAATTCATTAACACGCAATATTGCATACAAATGAACCAAGTTAAAAGTTCATAAAAGAAAGACAATTAGGCATATCACTAGATCCAAACTTCAGTTTGTTGAACTCATATATGTATGTCCAGCATGAAGATTATGCCTAGCATAGAACAATCTTTTAGTGTCTTATAGGTCACTTATGGGTTTCGCTATCTTCCTCTTCTCAGATCTGTTAATTTCATTAACTATGACTCTAGTGAGAATATCTCTACTTTTTTAACCCATTTCATTGGTGGACTGTATCAAGCATAACGTATTATGATTGCAGATGAGGATGTAAATGTTCAATACCTGAAAGAAAACGGACCTTTTCAGTTTCGGAAAATAGGGTCTTAGTTTGTGATAATTCATATGCATGACATTCCTAGTCATTTGCAAGTTTACCTCATTTTGTTCTGCTCTATGTCTTGCACGGTTTATTTATCATTTCCTTGTTTCTAAGGAATCTTCTAATTAAAGCAAGGGTTCTGAATAAATTTGAAATCTTTCCTCAAAAGAAATAAGCCAATCTATAGGAGAGACCAAGTAATCCAAATAATGGCAACGCTAAAGAAATGCAGATATACCCGTGATGCAATTAAGCCTTCAACGGCTCCTTATTGGATTACTGTAAAGAACCTTGTTTCTCTATTCCCCATTCCTTAAGTAGAGATCTCTTATCTGCTAGATGTTTTTCACTTTATTTATTTACATTTGATGGTTGTTATGATTCAATCTTTTCTCTTTTCACAGTTTTTGCAACCGCGGTGAGTACATACTGAACATGCCATGGCAGCAGGAGAAGCAAGGGCTGCTTGGAAGCGTACTGCAAACCGTTGCTTTGTCCAAGAGGATGCCAAGAGAGCTCCTAAATTGGCCTGTTGTCCACCGTCATCTTCAAAACTCCAACCTGATCAATGCCTGGGGGATGCAGGAAATGGATTAGATCAATCGAGTACCCTGTTTATGCCATTCAACTGGAATCCTGCCGAAAATAATTTGTCCCCAGACACAAAATGGTGGCTTCAGCTACAACCCAACTATGGAAGGAGGGAATTCATCTTTGAACAGTTGAAAGCATTGGAGACTGAGCTTGATGGCAGGGGATATAGTGATATGAAGTCAACTCCTCCATTTGATACAGCAATACTAGCCAGCCAAGATGATCATGCTGACCCTGGTATTGTCAGTGGGCCTGCGCTGAAGTCACATTGCAAATTTTCATCTGCTTCTTTCAAGCATCACCTTGAACTAAGTGCACAAGATCTTAAGGCAGTACATACAGTTCAGTTACATAAGCATGAAACAATCGGTAGTGATCAGCCAAAGGCAAAACTAAGCTATATGTTGATGGATTCAGAGCAGCTCCATGATATAATGTTTGACCAACCCAGAAAGGGTCCATCTGGTAATTCAGTGCCTTGGGTGAGCAAGAAAGCTGGACCCTGGTGGCAAGCTGTTGACAGAGATGAATTGGCATCCTTGGTGGCGCATAGTTCATTACGTCATATTGAGAATTGTGATCTTCCACAACCTCAATCTGCACATTTAGGGGGTATTCAATCAAGCCATTTTGAGGGTTATTCTGATAACGAGAAGCTGAATTCATCATCATTTGATCATAAGGACCAGTTAACTTTCTCTAATGATACAGGACATTTGCAGCAAAATCTTGTTCCTCAGATGACCACCAAGGCCCATGTGCTCTCTGCTGAAAGTGAGACTTCTAGCCGTAGCTCATATAATTTTTCCAGGTAATGGTGCAGTTATTGCCTTCTAATTCGGGAAGAGAGGTTCTGCTTGTGGATGATTAGTGTCAAGCAACCTTCCAAATTATCCTAAAATAAAGAACCTTCTAAATCATATTCATATGGCTGTTCCTGATTATCCGGGGCTACTGATGCCTACACTGAAAGGCTTAATACTATATTTATACTGTTAATGTTTGATTCTGATGTTTCCAGTAGTTTCTGAATTTGCATTGCCATTACAGAGGCTAGTTTGAGTGTTTTAACCAGTTGATCTGTGTGTGTGTGCGCATGCTGAATAATAACATGGTTAATCTAACAAATCATAATCTCTGATTGGGAAAACGTGTTCTTGCAAGTTGAACTTTAGAACTTGATGCCATCATTGTTCTGCTATCTTTTTATTTGAAATTCAATGCCTACTTCTAGAATTGGTTGAGCAGGCTTGCATTGGATGCTGAACTGAAGTTGACCATTTTGGACATGCCTTAATTTCTTGATCACTGTAGCTGCTATTAGTTGAGTTCCATGATATGTTCTGTTTTCTTTGTTTGGGAGAAGCCAGTTTTAGCAATTCAAACCATTATGGGGGTTGAAGTTGACATTCAGGGAGTCCCTGCAAACCTAGTCATGTAACCGTATAATCAATCGCTTATGTTAAACTCATTGTTCCACTTCCATTCAATTTTAGTGCGCTTTCCTTTGTGAAAAGCTCTATGGCGGCTTTTTAAGGTCTAAAAGGCAATACCATGCTTGGTTTTATGTTCATTTAGCATCTACTCTGGTGAGTTTGGTTGCTTTGACGTGTGATCCCGCAATTACTGTGATTCTCCTTTGTAGCAGCTCTAGTGGCAGCAACAATGTGTTGGCCGGGAGCAGCTGCGGCTGCGACTGCGACATAGATGCAAACAAAGTTAAGCTATTAGAGGCCCTTTGCCATTCTCAAACTCGTGCAAGTAACGCAGAAAAAGCTGCCCAACGAGCACATTCAGAGAAAGAGCACATCATCAAGCTTTTCTTCATGCAAGCAACCCATCTCTTTGCCTACAAGCAGTTGTTCCGTCTCCTGCAGCTTGAAACCATTTGCCTTCAGCTCAGATGCAAGGACAATCCCATGGTGCAATGGGATCAGCTCTCTGCACTCTTCCCTTGTTTATCAGCCAGCGGCAAGCATGTAGATGATCGGAACAAGAAGAGGAAGAGGAGCGGTATTCGTGTACATGATGTTGGTAAGTTCGCATTTGCAGTGGCAGTTGGCTTGAGTCTTGCTGGTGCTGGGCTTTTCTTAGGTTGGACTTTGGGTTGGTTGCTGCCAACTTTCTAGAGATTCATCTCGGAGGAGTAATTCATGCAACATTATTTCCATGTGAAGAAGAATGTTGACACTATGGACGTTATGGCTTTACAGTCCGCATTTATAAGGCTTCTCGCTTTCTTCGTGTTAAGATTTAGCTTGTGATATATGACTGTATATATCCTAGAATAACATTAATTGTATATATTGTAGTCTATAGACATGTAACCTGTCTATGGGTACATGAATGTATGTGCAATAGAACTCTGCACTCTTTATTCATCCGATGATTTCCTAACTGTTGAGTATCGCAAAACCGATCACAATTTCAGTGTTTCAACACGATCTGGACAAGATACTAATTTCTTATTATTTATGCTGCTCCTGCTATTGTTACAGGAGATTTTGGAATAGATCTTAGGTACATGATTGCATGTGCAAATAGAGAACTCAACTCTGCACTCCTTATTCATCAGATGATTTCCTAACTGTTGAATACCGCAAAATTGATGACAGTTTCTATGTTTCTTTGCAAATCAGAGAAAATGTTAAATTCTTATTCTTTATGCTGCTGCTGTTGTTATTATATGAGATTAGCTGTTGCTTTGGATTAGCTGTTGCTTTGCATCATGAATCTTCGCCAAGCTTATTTCAGTATTACAGCAATGATAATTTTGATGAGTCTCCTTGGACCTTGGTTTTTTCTGTGGTACTTGTCTGTGATCTTGTTTTTGCACTGTGGCCGTAAAGACGTTTAAATATGCATTTCTCAGAAGAATGATTGGCACTTGTTAGTCTTTGAAACCTTCATGGTCTGGTTAATGCGATACTTTATGCTTAACTAGATTGCTAGACAAACTGGGTTCGCTGAACTGTTTAAGCTTGGCTTGATTGGAAATTGAGCACAGTTGAAACTTGAGTAAAGCTTGAGCATACATATTCAAGCTTGACTCCAAGTTTAATAGTCTTAATTGAGAATGACCTTGTTTGGCTCGCTGACCTCAACCTACGTTTACAAACTAGCATTAAGAAAACAAAATTTATGATCAAGTTATAATATAAAAGTGGTCAAGATTAAGCAACTTCAGATGTGTATAACGAGCTTCTTTGAGTTCCAGTTGAGCTCAACATCCTTATTATTGCTTAGTTCAACTGGTTTGAATCTATGTTGCGTTTGGTGGAAGATGAAATCTAGCCAGTGCAGACGATGGTTGTCTTCAAACACTGGATTCTTTGAATTCTTTTCGCAATATTGCAACTCTTCTTGGAGGTTTCAATTGAACTATTGAAGCATTTATCAACTAACATCTTTAAAACATGTGCATTAAATCACCTTCTCACAGTTTTTCTTATTTCAGCTTCTGAACTGTATAAGCTCTCATTTGGAACAGTCACCTGGACGGACACTTCAAACCACTAGTGGTGGTTTGAAACTGCTGGTTCTGGTTCACCCAGAACTATAAACCTTAAACTGAACTAGGTTCTGGTCATGGTTCATTAATGCCGATTCAGGTTCTGTTTTGAACCCAAAACCCTACAAAGAAAAGCAAAATATTTTCAAAAACTAATAAAGTGGGACCGAAATTGGTGGTTTGGATCCAGGTAGATGGGTCTGAATTTGGGGTCATTGGGTCTCACGTTGAAAGTACAAAGAAACAAAACTCTATGCCCACGATGGGCTTGATCCTCAAGGGTTAACATCTAAACTTGATTAATCCTGGTTTTAAGTGATTGATAATTATTGGTCAATACTGTCATTATCAATCACCTGAAATGAGAATAGCACACGAAAGACCTAATTCACAGAGAAACATAGCTCTGACTGAATTCAATTCTTCTTATGTGATTGTAATCCCAGATTAATAACCGGATATAGAATTCACACAGTCGCAGATGCCCAAAACCAAAACAGGTCCCAGATTAATAACCTGAAATTAAGATTTGAGCTTGCATTACTAGGTTTTGGCTCCAATCCAATTATTGTTCTGTGCTGAATTAGGACACAAATTTCCTTGATTTCAGTTTGATTACAAGTCGACTTATATAATGCTCAATTAAGTTTGATTAACAATCACTCTATTCAAACCGCACCCTTATAGGTTGGACCACTAATGCCTCTATTCAAGACAATGAGGTAGGCTGTTCCTGGCTAGGGGCGGACTCGAAAGAGCCTTTAAGTTGAAGGTTCTGAGTTTGATACCCAAGGTGTACATTTCTGGCAGTGCTCTGCCTAACCCTACCTCAACAAAAAAAGAAGCCTCTATTTTAAACCGAATCTGCCTCGTTTGCATCATTATATAATATAATCATCTACCACCTAACTTCTTTAAGAATATGAACCTCAATTTAAGGAAGAAAGTCGCCGAGAGGGCTCCATAGTATCAATAATTTTTGCAACTATTATATTATTTTAGGTATTTATGAAATTGGAGGTGTGAACTTGGAGCACAACAATACTTTGTAGATTTGACATTAAATTTGTACCACAATTTAATATACATCTATTCATTTGAGGAAAACTTAAGATTCTTTAAGATTTAACATGTTTGCAATATAAATATGTTAAATTGGGTGTGAAATGGAGACAAAATTGGTATCTATTCATTTGAGGACAACTAGAAAAAGGAAGGGAAGAATATACTAAAACCAAAACCCAAAACCAAAGTCTTCTCGAGATGGGGTCAGTTTCTTGCATTTTTAATCATTGTCCTGACTTTTGTTAGGTAACAATCACATTTAAATCTCAAAGATCACATTTTGATGGTTTCCTACTTTTTACATGCTTCAAATCTTCCACCATCTTTAGTTTTTCATATATTTTAACTTCTCAGGTCCTTGTAATAAATCGCAGGGCGCTCTAGTGCGGTTGCTGCTGGTGGGGAGTTCAACTTCTAGAGGGTGCATGTGTGGGTGTTAGGCTTCGACCTCCTCTTGGGTCCAGAAAATAGAAAAACTCAACGTGAACATCTCCCCAAATATCCAAATCATCTGAAAGGAAAATATCAAATCAAACAATCACAGATCTATATTGGGCTGAAGTGAGGTACCCAAAATTTCAAAAATCAACTTAAAGCCTATAGCCTGTTGTGGGATCCATGGGCTATATAATACATAGTTCACCTTCAGGATATGTGTTAAAAGTGCATTTTAATTAAGGAAGGAAAATTTGATTTTCTTCTACAGCAAGTAGTGAAATACTCCTCAAAGGCAGTGAGGGTTTAATACCTTTGAGCATGTCCTCCATACGCTAAAGCTTAGTATAAGTCTTAGAGAAAGGGCCAAGCTGACATACTCTTTGCTAAAAGATTGGCCAAACTTCATGGATATTTAAAATTCTTCCTAAATCTGAAGGTCAGGTCGACTAAGTACTCTGATTACATGTAGAGGTCTTGAAGAGGCAGCCATCTCGAGCTCGAATAAGAAGGTGCTTGAAATGAGATGCCTCTCTTTAAAAGAGGGTGAAGAGGAGCAAAGTAAGAGTAACTTATGATCTTCTTTTCTGGAGTCAAATGTTAGTATGATATAATATTCACAACATAGAATGCTTGTGCACCGCACCCACTTAGCATGGGAAAAGACTTGGTTCTCTCTCTCTCTCTCTCTCTCTCTCTCTCTCTCTCTCTTTCTATATATATATATATATATAAACTGGATCTTGCTTATCTTTGACATGCTCACTCACGTTCACCTATTTCTTTTCTTTAGCACGAGTACAAATTTAACCTTTTAAAGTGTTTTGAAAAAGTACAAACAACATTGATATTATACTCGTACCTTTAAAAAGCAAGGATCAAGTATCAATGAGTAGTGTCTGTGGTTGACAAGTTCCAACTACTGCATTTATATACATACACACATATAGAGAAAGCATAGTTTATGTACACACTATTCTATACTCTAATCTTTTTCAAATCTCAATTGTTCACGTTTTCATATATTTAAAGCAAAAAAGTAAATAATAGTGGGTCTATTTAATGTATTTCTCAAAAGTATCAATGCATTTTTTTTTTGAAATTCCAATTTCAATCTTTGATCTCACTGATCGAATGGTTGAGATATTTGAAAATTTCTAAATGGATGTATGTATAAACTAATATATATATATATATATATATATATATATATATATATATATGTGTGTGTGTGTGTGTGTGTGTGTGTGTGTGTGTATGTATACACATATAAAATATATGTGTGTGTATGAACACACACAAACACATGCTTTGATGTTTCCTTTCCAGGACTTCAATTTAAGAGATTAAATGCATTCTGAATCATGCTAAGTTAGTCGTCAAATTGGAATTCTTCTAGTTGCTTTCGGTGGCCATCATTCATGGGGAAGGTAGCAAGAATCCAAAGCCGTTCGTAGAAGTCAAAGAACCAAATAATATGGAATTTTTTTTCTGGGGTACACCTACCAGAATGGTATTAGCAAACGAGTACCTATCGTTTCCCCTTATGTTGAACAAAATATTTCCTGATGTCAAAAGACCATCAAGCATGTTATACCTCTTCCCACGATGACTTAAACAATTACGTTAGGCGATTCCAATCTAAACTTATATACTTCAAATTAGCTGCTAACTCTAGTCAAAAGTTTTCTGGAAATCTATGTAAGAAGTACAATTTTTTTTAAATTTATATAGACCACATGACCTGAAATTCACCCATACGAACTTTGCCTCATAAAAATAAAGTTTTCTTGGTCCCCTGTTGTATTTAGTGGTTTGCTTTAATTAAAATGTTGTGTAAATCAAATAAGATATTTATTTTAATTGGTAACTTAGGGTTAGTCATTCCCCTATCAGATATGTACGTCTGAGGTATCAAACTTGAGACCCCTTGCTTTACATGTTTGTGTGCCCTTTTATATATAAGTCAGCTAATTTGCTTCCTTAAATTCTGACAATGATTTAATGAGAACCTTTCTCTTGACAACACTCGAAAGCCAAAGAAGAAAAACTTTGTGAAACAATGCTGCTAAAAGCAAATTGCAGTAACTCTAGCAGCTACTCTGGAAAACTTATTTGCCGGACGACGACCTTTCTGAATTAGAAAACCAGAAAAAGCCAACAATTTATAGAAAAGCCAATAATTTTAGTGACCACAATAAAGGTAAAGGAGAAAGTTTTGCTAATTTAATAATGGGGACAGCGGCCGGCAGGCTACCTACGCTTACGTGTTAGATTGGATTCTTATCCCTTTTCAGATAATTAAATAAAACCAATTTCTTAAAGATTAATTTGATTTGTTCTTGATGGTCGTAACGACAAATGCATTTGATAAGAGAAAAAACATGTTTGCAATCTTCACCGGCCCGCCCAGTCCCAGATCAACCTGCCCCGACGTGGGCTGGTGTTATCAGTCGGGCATAGGGTGAACCCAGCCCGACCCAGTCCATCCTGAGGTACCTAAGATATAACTAATATTTTAAAATAAATATTTGTACTCAATCGAAGTTCAACTCCATTCTCGGTTTCAGAATAAGCTAAGTTTTTATTCTTTATTGATCTTCATGGTTCAGTTAGGATAATATGATCACCTTACAAACACACCAGTAGAATATATATTATATGTTGGTGGATCATGTTGAAGATGGAGAAGGATCAAGTGACCACCCTCCGCGTTTTGTCTGTCCTCTTCTCTGTCTCCTTGATCCATAAAAAGCAACACCTTTTCGGGACGAACGTCCCCCCCTCTCCCTCTCCCTCTCTCTCTCAGCTAGGGAGATAAGACGAGGGGGAGTCAGCATAACCATCTCTCTTCCTTCCCTTCCTCCCCCTCAGAACCGACCACGCCATTAACTAGGAAGAGAAACCAATTCTTCTTGCCTAACAATAACCACCAAATTCACCATCTCTCTCTCTCTCTCAGCGGAAAAGATGCCATTCTGCGATGTCACGCAGGATCAGAAAGAAGTGGACGGATCAATCTCCGGGAATGCCATTAAAATCTTTTATGAGACGTATGGACGAGGCTCCACCAAGGTCCTTCTCATCACTGGTACCTCTTTTTCTCTCTCACTCTCTCTCTTATTCATAGTGGTATCTGAATTTCAAGTGTTAATGTTTATTTTATGAAAGATTCTCTCTTTCTCACTCTCTCATTCATTGATACATATTGGGTGTCTGAATTTCGAGTTTCTCTCTCTCGTTCTTCGGTGGTGGGTATCTGAAACTCGAGTTCTTTGTGATACTTTATGAAGGATTAGCGGGTACCCATGATTCATGGGGTCCTCAGGTCAAAGGATTAACGGGAGCGGACGTCAACCAAGAAGGCGGGCATCATACCACTGTCGACCTTGAATCCAGCAGCCCGTTGGACGGTGATGGAATCGTTGATGGCGGATCCATCGGTGATCATGATGGCATCGAGGTCTGCTCTTTCGATAATCGCGGTATGGGCCGGAGCTTCGTGCCCGGAAACAAGTCGGAGTACACGTAAGTGACATTTTCTCAAGATGCCCGTTTGCTATTTTCATTGGTAATGATCTTCTTTTCAGAGTAAATCTTGTGAAACGAACTCGTAAATTGAATCCCATCTCTTACTTTGCTTTTCTATGAATGATCCCTTTTTTGTGTTTTAATGTTTCCAATTCGGTTTGCTCCAATGGGTTGAATGCCGTTTCTGTCATTTTCCGTCGTGATAAAAACAGCTACATCCAAACAGGGCCCGAAGGTCCATCCTATCACTGTAATCTTGTGCATGCTTATTTCTGCTTATGATATCACTTGCCTGTTCTCACCAAATCCATTTCGTGCTATATCCTTCTTATGAATGATCGTGTTTCTATCTTGCTGGGGGCTACCTTATTCTTTCCCTCAGCCTTCAAACTCTGTTGGTTCAACCTTTTCATAAGTGGCATTCATTTGATATTTGGTGGGAGCTGCTTGTAGACTTATTCACATTACTAAGTCCAAATGAGGGGAGGAGTATTATGCTTACTGAACTTTTCTTTAATATCAACAGCACGACTATCATGGCAAAGGATGCCTTAGCTCTCATGGATCATTTAGGCTGGAAAAAAGCGCATGTTTTCGGGCACTCAATGGGTAAGTCCAGGCTCTCTTCGCGATCTTTTTGAAGATTTTGACATTGAAATGAACTGACGAGTAGATACTTCAAACAAACAAGTGCAGTTTAGTACAGTGTCAATGCATTTTCTGGATTTATACATTGATTTACTTTGTCGGTGATGCCGGAGGGAAGCATGATTCAATCTAAGTTGAGTTTAATTTGAAACTATGAATAAATTAATTGATTTAAGTTTTGGGGACAAAAGCTTTTTATGTATTTCCTGTCATCCTTTTTCATCATGGCGGACGTTTGAAATTGTTTCTAACTGTTGTTGCTCTTAGAACAGGTGCTATGATAGCCAGCAAACTAGCATCTATTGCACCAGAGAGAATTTTATCCTTGGCTTTACTTAATGTAACGGGAGGGGGTTTTGAATGTTTCCCTAAGGTATGTTCTTGCTTAAAAGGCTGGAGCAATTAATTCTTCATAGTTTAAAGTTGAGCTACAAGCATAAAATGAAGCCGAACTTCTTGTAAATGATGGTAGAAAACGTTAAGCTCCAGTCTACTATGTTTGGTGTTCCATACATAAACTGTTGCCATTTCTGAACAGGTCTAGAAATGGAAGGAACCTCTCATCTTGGCAGAAATCCTTCAATGCACTTTACCTTGGTGCCGGAGAATTATACATAAATTATATCAAATTAAACTGTTAAAACTTTAAGCCACGATTCCAAAGTCGGGTTGATTGACATCCATAGCGTTCAATGAGGATAAGCATTCATATTCAAGATCTGGGTCTCGAAGCATTTCTATTTTCCTATGGTTTTTGCATATTCAAAGATTTTCTTCAGTCCCATCTTTTGAGTAAGACATCGAGAGGCCGACTCATCTGCATCTCGATAAGGAGAAAAGGAATATTGAGTGCCAAAGAGTTAAACCCATTCTTTCACAATCACCGAGTCTCATAGTGACCATCCTCAAATGGAACATCGGTGCAAATTGTGTATAACCTTGCCAGTAGTCTCACACATAGACCGGCCATACAGAAAATGGTTGCAGAAGCTGATCTCAATGTGGGATCAAGATACTTGCTATGGACAATACATTTTTGCAAGATTAAATTGCTAGCAAGGAAACTGAAAGCATTATTCATGAACATATATATTATGACGCTTTTCTGGAAAACCTCATCTTCAGTGCACCCGTAAAACACATTTGAGTCCTTCCTTCAAGAGTTTGGCATGAGGAAAGCTCACCCTGCATAGGCTGAAAGCACAACAGAGCAAGTGTAGTTGGTTGGCTGGTTGATATAGTAGGGGCATTAGCATACTAACCCCCCCTACCACCGCATTCAAAGTTATCTCTCCTCCACTAGGTCTATCTGGATGTGAGTTTCATTGATAGTCACAGGCTTATAGCCGCATTTAAGCTGACCCAACTGTCAATAGAAATACAAAATTTCAGGATTTGACAATGAATGCCCAAATTGCATCCAAACGTCAAGGCAAGAAAAGTGTACCGAATTCTGAAAAAGCACCTGGTTTATGAACTATTCTGCGTGTTGAACTTATATTTATAAGCGGAAGCATGCTGATCGTATGTTGGATACTTATTGGCTGACCACTACAGCATTCAATCTGAGAAGTCAAAGATTGTTGAAGACCGATATCATATTCATTTAATGGTTGTGGAATGTTCTCTAAATTAAATAAAAGTTACTTTACCTTGGTGTGTAGGTTGACCGAAAATTCATGTCAATTGCACTTCGGTTCTTTAAAGCAAAGACTCCTGAGCAGAGAGCTGATGTTGATTTGGATACCCATTATACAGAGGTTAGTCAGCCTTTATGTCATTGACCTGACATATAGATTCATATATTCAATCGATTATCCTTGCATTTTCTAGAAAGTTAAGTAGGAAAGCTTATGTAGTTTCACCATATTGTTGTGTTTCTGCATCAGGAATATCTGAACGAGTATGTTGGAAATCACAAAAGAAGGATGATGTTGCACCAAGTAAGGGCAATCAGCATCATAGTAACCATGTTGTTGTGCACTAAATGTGTCGTTTATGATTTTAATTAAAATGCATTTTTCTTGCCCGAACAATTTTTGAAAGATTTGGAGTACACCGGTATAAAATATCACCGAGTCTGACCACGTTTCTGTTTTGCATGTTGATGAAAATTGGATCTATGATCTGATTACCTTCGAAGTCTTAGAAGTATGTCTACTTACGATAGTTCTTAATAAGTGACAGGAGGCTAATTTCAAATTTGTGCAGGTGCAAAATTTTTATAGGACTAAAATAATGGTTGTTCACATACTTGAACAACAAATTTGGTCTATGGAATTATACATATATGATCTACTGATGCATGGAGCCATGCTAGGTAACCTATAAAATAACACCGTGGTGCAACCAATCGTAGATCTCGAGAAATTAATTTCACTAGCAAAATTTTCAAGCAAGCATGCAACTGTGTAACACAATGCAAACTAAATTCTAATCATGATCATAAGACTATTTCATCATCAAAAGGCCATGTATGTACTCACATTTGGAAACAAAACAAACCATTTGCCAGGAGTACGTGAAGAATATTTCCTCTACCGGTATGCAATCCAACTATGGTTTTGAAGGGCAAGTAAATGCTTGCTGGACGCACAACATGTCATCAAAGGAATATGATGTCATTTGCTCCTCCGGGTTTCTTGTTTCCATCATTCATGGCAGGTTCGTCCCATGCTGAATCTTATTGTGTAGAAAGCTTCACCAATTTATGCAGCTTGGCCTGATTAAAAAGAAACTTATGCAGCTTGGAAGCACTTCACCTATTTCATTCATAGAAGTTATTATCATCTGATAGATTGCTTTACTCAACAATGGTATACATATCAAGGCATCGTTTTTGTGTGTTTTATACAGGGATGATATTATTGCTCAAATTTCTCATGCAAGGAAAATTGCAGAAAAATTGTATCCTGTAGCTAAAATGATTGAACTCGATGGCGCTCATTTAGTGAGCCATGAGAAACCTGAAGAGGTATGCTTTCTTCTCCATAAGAGAGCTTTGTAAGTTCGAGTGCATGAACATTTTATTTTTGAAGAAACAAGAAGCTTATGCTTATGGTTCAGTTGCAAATTGCTTTTCCAACAAACTGGCACGATAGCAGAAATCATGAGCTGATAATAGAATCATTTCTTACTGATAGAAACCATGGTTAACATTTCACGAGCAAGTAAGCATGATTAACGTCGCACAAGCCAGCATTTTATGATCAGAACAACCATGGTTAAGTATTTCTTGGCATTCGCAAAAAGCCATTGTTCATGGTTACTGTTAATGTGCCAATGGATCCACTTCTCTTTCACAGGACTTCATAAACTGAGATCAACAACACCAAGGAGTGTATGTTCATCTAGATGATTGATTGGTCTTACTACATTATCAAATGGGATCTGTTCTATACTAATTATTGTTTCCTTTTTGAAGAATATCATTGGAGAAAATCTACTAATAAGTGTTTCATTATACCATCATGATGCCATGCTCTGCAGGTCAATGAAGTACTAATGGATTTAATCAAGGCCTCAGAGTCTAAGTTGCAACCAATTGAGTGGAGTAACTTGTTCAAGATCGGAAGTGAGTATGCTTAGATGAACTTGCCCACACACATACAGACACATTTTCTGGAGATCCTTGAAAGCTAATCTATCTATATATTTTTGTCATCAGGTGGGGAGAAGCTAACAACACTTTCATGGGTTCAGAGGACAAGTGGATTCTTGTCTACACACACATTGGATTACGTCATGAAGCTACAATTTAGTTTCTTGTACCTTCTGGGTTCACTTTCCCTACTGTTAGAAAATGGAAGGAATGCAATCCAGACTCTAAAGCCAGTGAGAATCGCAGCTTCAGAATCCTAAGGTGGCACTCACTAACATGTCATGTCTGAAGATACTAACTCGCGACAAAGATATCGCGAAGGTTGTCTAATTCACAAGACGATGTTGAAATAAGCAACGATACCTGAGAATTGCTCCAGTAGATGATGGCAAGTCATCTGAGGAAAAGATTGGCGGTTCATGAAGCAACTGAATCTTGCGTTCAGAAAGGTGCCAAAGTGTTCTTGTGGATCGTCGAGGACTTACTGTTATGAGAATCGACGTCCATGGGTTGCATCCACATGTAATTGTAATTTGTTTCCTGAAAGATTCGAGGAATTAAGATGCAGAACTTTTCTTGACATATAAGAGTCTGTCGTATCTAAGGTACAATATTGAAAGGAAACCCCTTTCTAATTATTGGGTTAAGTCCATATCATGTGATAACTGCTTCATGAGAATAGGATGTGACGACTTCCCACATAAAAATATATAGAGCTACATATTAAGATCGACTTTGTATGTTTATAGGTTCCCATGCGACTGGATCATATGTCCATGACATCAGAAAACATACAAAACAAACGAGCTCAACATGTTCCGACTGTTTTGTTTCATGGCACCAACTATATACATATATATATACATATACATATATATATATATATATATATATATACATATATATATATATACATATATATACATATATATATATATATACATATATATACATATATATATATATATATATATATACATACATATACATATACATATATATATATATATACATATATATACATATATATATATATACATATATATACATATATATATATATATATACATATATATACATATATATATATATATATATATATATACATATATATATATACATATATATATATTAGAGAGAGAGAGAGAGAGAGAGAGAGAGAGAGAGAGAGAGAGAGAGAGAGAGAGAGAGAGAGAGAGAGAGAGAGAGAGACGCTATGATATGCTGCGCACACTATTTACGACCTTTGGATTTTTTTTCTTTTAAAGTTTGAATTCTGTGATAACTATAATGTGCTACTACATATCTTGGAATTGCCTTAAAACGATAAACTTTATTGTCTCTACACTAAGCTACTTACAACCTTAATTCAAACCACTATTCTTTTTATTGGTACACTGAGGCAAGCCCTGGGTATTGAACTCATGACCTTCGACTTGTAAGTCAACCCCCTTGTCAGGTAAGCGACTGCTCTACTTGCGAACAATGGCATTTTAAGGCCAGGAAGACTTGTTTGGACAGCTAGCCGTCTAAGTTCTAGATCGACCAGGTAATCTAAAGAATGTCTTCACTAGATTTATGTAGCCAAAAGATTTAATTTCTCAAGATAGCGAATATCTTATGAAGGTCTTGGATCTAAATGGTTTAATGCATATATTACACAAAACCAGAAAGGATAAAGAAGTAGTAAATTCAATGTTATCGCGCTTCCCCGAATGATCATTTTGAATGGAAAGCTTTGGCTTCCAAACCTTCATAAAAAGATTGGCTCCTCAATGCCTTTTATGACCCGTATGCTTATTGATATTGTCTTATACTTGCACAAGAAAAGGAACATCTTACACACACACGCAGGGGGAGAGAGAGAGAGTTTCCTGCTGTATGATAAGATGCTGGTATCCAGACGAGCTAAAGAGCTCTTACAAATTTCAGTTACCAAGACTTTCAACTGGGATTGCGTGGAAGAAATAAATAAATTTTTTTTCTCAAGGAAAACGAAAAGTAATAATTATTGATAAAAGGTGCTGGAAATTCTAAATAAGCTCATCTAAAAAATGAATTTGGAAATATTATTAGCAATATCTGAAAGCAGGAAACGTACCTCATAGCAGTTACAATACCGAAAACCATCATCTCCAGCGAGAGAGAGTTAGCAGTTATCATGGCGAACCATCATCTCCAGCGAGAGAGGAGACCATCCTTCCCTTCATTCCAAACACACATAAAGCGAGAGAGAGAGAGAGAGAGAGAGAGAGAGAGAGAGAGAGAGAGTGACCATCATGTTCTTTTGGAATATGCTTCATACCATAGTGCCGGTAGAAAGGAAAAGAATATGCTTGATACCAAAGCTGGCAGCAGACGGTATCATTTCAGGAAAAAACACACACCAACATGGCTTAAAAAGGTGCATCCCACGTAAATTCGAAATTTCTGAAAAAAGGGCTTTAAGTAAAAACCGAAGAAATTTCAGTAATGAAAATTTGTTTTTTTAAGAATAAAACTCCATGTGAAGTTCTTTTCAAAAATATCTTTTAGTTGAAAAACAAAAAAATGAACATTTAAAACAAGGAAACCTCTAATCTGGCAATTTTAGAGCAAGTTGAGGTTAGACAGACACACCTGGCGATTATAACTGCAAAGAATTCCATCGGCAATTGAACTTCTCACATGCTGTTAAGAAGGTCCAACACGCTACCACGATGTTGTCCTAAAGAGTACCTTTGATTGTGGAAGCCGTAACAAAAGCATTCGAGTCTGAATAATCTTCTACAGTGACTTTGTATATTTGCAATTATAAAAGCCTTCATAACCTGTTTAGATTGAAAACGGGTCAGGTTGGATCGACCTGGTTTTGACCTTGAACACTAAGCGATACAACCTAATGACCCGATTTGCCACCCTATCATCAGTAATATAGACCACTGTTCATGATGCACCCAGAGCGTATGCTCAACTGTGGGCTCTTTGACTCCCACGCTTCAGGCTTGAGCTCGATTGCGAGGGGTGATGGTGCATGCACGTATGTGTGTGTTTTGGGCTTTGGTCTCACCTTGTAAAAAAAAAGATCACTGTTCATGATGAGCTTTTGTGGTCTCTCCATCAGCATGGACCAGAACTCGAATTGTTTAGCCTTCTATAGGATTGATGCCGTGAGTGGGTCGGTTCAGCTCGTGGTAAGCTTGTTCATGCACCGTTTATGATCTAAATATAGTGTTCACGTTCAGTTCAGCAAGGTTACGAGCTGAATTGGTCGAGCTGATCTATGAGCACCTCTGCTTTACCTTCGAGATTCTGATGGGGCACCGTAAATACCAAACTTTCGAAGTCCGGCTTGAGATTAATACAAGAAGGTGGATTTACATTGAGCCAAGGTGGGAGCCTCCACCCATCCCAAATTTCGAAAATCAACTTAAAGTCTATAGCCCATGGTGGGATGGGTAGGCTATAATACATAATTCACCAAACCTTAAACCATTCGACGAGCTATTAGCCCATCTTAAAAGAGTTTTAAGATCCGCCACCAACAATAAACCATTGCTCACCTGGTTTGGGGTCGATTCACGAGTTAAAAGGTCATGAGTTTGATACCGAGGACCTGGGTGGCTCTGGCTCCAGCCTCCCCATTGTACCAAAGAAAAATTCTGGCTTTAGACCAGCACAACAAGCGATTGCTCACCTGGCTATGGGGTCTATTCACAAATTGAAGGTCATGAGTTAGATAACCAGGAAGTGGATCTGGATTCAGCCTCTGAAAGAAATTTTCTGGCTTGAAACCGGCTGTGTAAGAAAGGATCTTACCACAATGAAGTTCTATTCTTAATTGAAAATATTTCTAAATATGTTCTTTCCAGGGCTTAGTTTTTAAATCACAGTTCGGTTGGCGATACTGAAAGAGCCAAAGCCTACGTCTTAGGGCCCTAAACATCCGATCTCTTTTGTTTTGTTTTCGTCTGGCCTGTTTGATCGACCGGACATAAATCACGGAATGGTGCACGCTAAGGCACTAGGGTTTCGATTGCTCTTGTTAGGGGTGTCCAAGGAACCAAACTAAACCATTAGAATCGAGCCAAACCGATGGTATGGTTCGGTTATAAATGTCAAATGGTTTGGTTTGGTTCTAATAAGAAAATAATTGGTAGTTTAATTCACAGTTCCAGTATTAGAATCAAACTCAACCATTAAATATATTATATATAAAAACTTTATATGCTTATATACATATAAATCTTGGTGAGTTTATTAGTTTATATATATGAGTTTTATAACCTCATATACAAATTAAATTTTGGTTGATCTCAGTTCAGTAACCGGAACCGGAGGGGGTTGCACCGGTCCCGTTTCCAGGTTCTCGAGGAACCAAACAGGTCTAGCTGAGGTATAGATGGATGGAGTTGACCTTGAGCCTTTGCCCATGGGCTAGTGACCTGAGGGTTCAGAATTGAGTGAGCTGCTGGAGGTACCTCAACTGGTAGGGCTCTATCACTCCTACGCTAGGGTCGACTCCCAAGCTGAAGGTCGTGAGTTCGATACACAGGTGTGTCTCTGGCTGTGACCTCCACTCAGAAAGAGGGTTGCGTTTAGTAGCCGATGGAACGTTGAAGCTCAGAGAATTAGATTTTGGTTGATCTCAGTTCAATACATTAAACCGTCTTTGGGCAGTGGTTAATTTTCTAAATCACAGAGCCAAAAACGAAGATTTCTGAAACGTTGCATCCGCATCGACCATGCGATGCTATCATAATTAATTGTCACTTGTTCATTTATTTATTGTCGCCAAGGATCACATTCAGTGGTGGATTCAGAAATTTGTTTCCGTGCGGTGACTTTGTTCGGGTGGAACAGGCTTTAAAATTTTATTTTTTTTAAAATTTCAATCTAAAACTGATTTTTTTCAGAATTTTGAAGGTAGATCCACTGCTGGATCTGACCTATTGACGTAATTGCCACCCCCTACTGCCATATAATTTATATAAACAGAACTTGTGCTTTTCTTTTTAATTAGGATAATTAAAAAACATAAGAATTTCTAAGAAATCAAAAGAACATGTATGAAGGTATGAAAAACTAGATTTTGAAAGTATTAAAAGAGGGTGAGAACGACCACAAAAATGTTGAAAAGAAATCATAAACAATGATCTAGTTTATTGTGAGTTAACTGCTAACATGACACATGATAGGGCTATTTCGAAACAAAGAATCCATGTAGCCGATCCCGTCTAGAATAGGAAAAGGTTTAGTTGTTGTTGTATAAGGATGATTTCTTCTTCTTCTTCCCTAAAAGGTTGCATTAATTGAAGTTTGAGTAGAGTCATAATATGCCATTCTTTCCTTCGACGGCCGATCGCGACAGATACTTTTCCCTTGGTGACAATTATGTGCATGGAGCAGAAATAGGTCCTCCGGCTGATAGTAGAAGACACAATACGAAAATTCGTATCTAAATTTGTAAGAATCAGGTTGTGTCGGGTTAACCTGTTTTAGGCATGAACACAAAACAGGCAGACACAGACAGCACCCACGGTGTAACTATGGACTAATTATGAACCATTTGCTTCACCCCAAGGCCGTTTGCCCCACCTTAAAAAAAAGTTCGAGATCTCAAAACGTGGTTCAAGTCAAAGTTTGTGTTGGTAGAACTCATTGGTTGAGCTAGCGTGTTCATTGTTAAAGAGGAATATAAATAAAACTCGAATGCTATCTGTTCAAAAAAAGAAAGACAATGAAATGAGACGGACAAGAGAAAACAGTGTTAAAGAAAATATTGACACAAACTTAAGTGAGATCTGCTCCTACAAGAAGCCGGCGTACACAATTTCCTATAACTTTCTACTCGCTTTGCTTTTGTTGCCTTTACGCTGCACGTATATTTCCCATGATCATCTTTCAAACTCATCACGAGCTTATCAATTTTCTAGACCCAGAAAGTCTCTAAAACTTTTAGACTTAGGCCCCTAATTCTGAAGTTATGTATAGTGCTCAGTTTTCGCTTTAGGCATTAAGTCGTGTTGAGCCACTCTTAGTTTGTAAATCTGGAATCTTAAGTTGGTATACATAAAGGAAGAAGTGGCAAGTTTTTCTGAGCTACGGTGGCCATTGATTTGGCGGGGGTGCGGTGCGGGTGGATCATTTTGCTTCACTTTTGTTAAATGAAGTAAATTAGTACTTTGTTTATAAACAATGATTTATGAGAACTGCGTTTCTCTCTGTGTTTCATGAAAATTTCTGATATGTATTTACATAAATCATTGTTTATACTCGTCCAATTCTCTCTCTCTCACACACATCTATACATGTGCATGCACGTGTATCAATTGCTTTTACGAATTTGAGCCTGGCCGATTAAGAACTCCTTTAATTTACAGCATATCAACAAATTCATGTATAATTCCTAAAAAAAACAAATTTACATCAAAATGTGTATAAATCACGAGCAACTCAAGCTGAGTCTTGGTGAGCTTGAATCCAAATTGCTCGGAAGTCAAGCTCGGTCCATGTCTGCTTAACCCAACTGCCGTTGCGAAGAAAGACTAAGAAGTTTGATGAAGGCCCAGTGCCTACTGACTTGTGCATATACAAAGTTTGAAATCAAATTTCATTTGCCACATAGAGGTTGCTGTGTCTAGTATGGCCATTTCGTGTTACGGGTCGTGTTCAAGTGCCTAAGCCCGAAATGGTTTTGTTTGTGTTACTTTGAGTGGAGACACAATGTAGTTTTGAGGTTGTGTCGGTGTGTGCCATGCTGCCTCCTGTTTGTGCCAAAAACAGGGTAACCCAAATACCTGCCAATTTTGTCCGTGTTACTTTTGAGTACATAAAAGAGTATGGTTTTCTCCAAGTCGTTTCGTGTTGTGTTGTATATTGACACAAGCCTGGCTGTTTGCCACGGACGCACAACCCTTCGAAAGTAGGCGTAGTCGCCAACTTTGAGGCATTTAGTCGATCAGGATGCAAGTGGGTCGAGTCACCTTTATGGAGAGGGACCACCCAGTTCTAGGTCCGGGACCAGGTGCGAACCTAGTGGTACGCCCTGATTTTTCATTCTTGGTAGGTCTTCCTCTTATAATAGTAACATTCTCGAAATAGACCAAGACCACGGTCCTTTCGGACTTAAATCTGAACCTAACCAGTGAGGATGGAACTAAATCCACAATTGAAACTTGATCGAGTTAAAAAAATTGTATGATTCGTACTTTTAACGGTGGTGTCGAGATAGAATATAGATTTGATCCAAAATTGAATTCTAGATAGTTGTACATCCAGTAAAAATGTGTTGATCAACCTCAAAACTTGAGCCTTGTGATGAGTTCAACTCGACCTCTCTTTTTTGCTACAGAGTGAGGCCGAAGCCTAACACACACGTGCACATGCACACACCCCAGGAATCGAACACGCCATTTGCACTTTGTGCTGAAGTAGGCTTTTCTTTGAATAGTCTTTTCCGTAAAGAGAGCAAAAGCCATCTTTTGAGGAGTCCTTTTCATTTCCTTTTAACTGTAATCATGTCACCATATGGAGGGAAACAAGGAGAACTGAATTGGGTATTCATAACTCCGTTTTGGTACAGCAGAAGAGTTTATATAATTGAGCAATCATGGCTCTCTGTTTATCTCCTCCAAGTTGAGTTAAAATGTCCTTTTCTTTTTCCTTTCCCCCTCTTTGCATTCGGCTTGCCACTGGTTCATTCGTGTTTCGTTGGTTAAATCATATGGGCTGAACATGAACATACGTTCAGTTCCATTTATAACTCCGTTTTGGTACAGCAGAAGAGTTTCTGCAATTGAGCAATCATGGCTCCCTGTTCATCCGCTCCAAGTCGAGTTAGAATTTCCTTTTCTTTTTCCTTTTCCCCATTCGGCTTGCCACTGCTCGTTCCTGTTTCGTTGGTTAAATCATATGGGCTAAACATTGAACATATGTTCAATTCCGTTCGACTCGTGAAAGGATGCTAAACAACATTTCAAAGTTTTTACCTTAAATGTACCTCAAATTGATTCTGTGAGGATACTTAAGGCGAATAAAAAGTCTTCTTCATTGCCTTCTTTTCTTTTCCCAACAAGAGTTAAAGTAAATGAAGCGGCTGTTAGAACTAAAAGCTGGAACCTTTTTTCCTTTGGCACCCATTTACCTCTCATGTCAGTTTCAAAACAAAGTTTAGGATCACTAAATTTTGCACTCAAGGAATGCAATTTTGCCCTAAAAGGTTTCATGAGTTCTGCAAAATTCTACGACATAAACAGGGAAATCTATCTCAACTTGGTAAGCGCATGGCACATTGAGGAGTCATTCATAAAACATATTAGAACAGAGACTGTTTGGTTAGAACTAAGCATATATCTCGCTCGTTGGGCTAGAGTTTCAGCCTAAATGAGATTAGAGGGACTGAATGATGAAAAGATGGCGGTCATTCAAAAAATGTTTGAACGGAGACCGTTGGGCTAATTTACCACCTAGCTCAAACTAGAGGGGATAAATGGGGTCAATTCATAACTAGCATTTAATAATCATGAGTCGAGGGTGGTTGAGAGCAATAATGGCCTCCATTTTGAAATAATATGTGAGGTGGATATCTCTTTCATAAGAGAGAAAAAAACTTTAGTAGGGTGGATTTTGGTATTTTGCCTTTGGGGAAAGGAGATGAGCTGAGCAGCGAAGAACCACTTTTTCCGTTACGCATCTGTGTCGATTCTTCTGCAGGGTTTGGCTCGTGTGAGCTGCAAGAATACGGTAACGGTGCTGAGGAATCAGGCTGTTTGAGTCACGCTGTGGCTGTTAAAGCGTGTGAAAGATTCTTGGTGTTGATTTGCATGCACAGAAAATAGAAATCGTGCCTGATTTTCTGGTGATTTTGCCATGGGTTTGTCTGGTTGAACAGTCTGTTGGAAGCACACCAGGATAACGACGAGGTACCTCACATTTTTTACGCTGTCAATGTGTGCAATGCACCGATGGAACGCTGCTATTCATGCATTGTTGCTTCCTCGAGTGCCTAAAGAGAGAAGATTGTGCTTTAATATATGGTAGGTGTTTCAGTTTCAGTGTGGAATCTGACTCTTATGTTTGGTAGAGCACAAAATATTTCATCATAGGGCCTAAAGAGAGAAGATGGTTATTTAATAGCTGATGGGGGTTTCAATTTTAGTGTGAATTTCGACTTTAATGTTCGGTGGTGCTCGGAAACTTTCTGGGTTTTACTGTTTAACTGAAATGTGAGTTTTGCGGTCTCTTGGATGTGGGTGTTGTCATTAAGAGGGAATTCGTGTATGTTCTGTTTGTGTTTGTCTGCATTGGGACTGTGAGAATGATAGATGACGAGGGAGAAGCAGTGGTTGATTGTTTATCAATTGGTGGAGATAAGCATGAGGGTGTTTATTATCCAGTGTATTTTGGGGTCTCTTGTGCCTTTGCAGCCCTTCATCTTCTTTCATCTGCAAAGCAACGTTCGATCACTAACATGGTGGACGATAGATGGACGGCTGTGATGGAAAGGATGCTTGAAGGAAGTGCCCAATTGTTGGGAGTGCTTGTGTGGAAGGCACAGAGGCAAGTGAAATTTGGTTCTGAATCTGATGTTCTTAGGCGGCTTCGTCACGCTCAGGCTGAGATTGAAGAGATGAAGAAGCGGCGAAGGGAAGACGCGAAGGCCAATGCAAAGGTGGTAGCAATCTATGCATCTCAAGAGCAAAGCTGGTTATCAGAGAGGAAAAAGTTGGTCCAGTATTTGCAATCTGCTGTAAAGAGTTTACATGAGCTGGAGACGAAGGCTTGCGCAGATTGCGCCGCAAAGGAAGACGCCATTTACAAATTGAATGAAGCATTGGTGGAGAGAGAGCTTGAGTTGGAGGGGAAAGCTAAGGCATTGGAGGAGGAAGAGAAGAGGAGAGTGGAAACAGAGAAAAAACTGGAGAGGGCGGAATCCGTTGCAGAGGATTTGCGTGAAATGCTGGATAGGGAAGCAAGAGAGCATTCATCAGAGATTTGGAAGCACAAAACTGCCTTCATGGAGCTCCTTTCAAGTCAACGCCAGCTTGAGGCCGAGATGAGCAGGGTCCTCAAGCAGGTTGAGGCAGCAAAACGGGAGTTTGATGCTGTGCTGGGACAGAAGGAAGAAGCCACGGCCATGGTGGATAAACTCTCCATGGAACTCGCTCGCATGCAAAGAGATGGAGAACAGAAGGACAAAATTGTGTCTGCTATGTTGAGGAAGTTTAAGTTAGATACAGGGGAGAAGCAGAAGCTAACGAATGAACTCAAGATAATGCGAGCTAAGAAGAGACAGACTGAACTCGAAGTTGAAAGATTGACGAATTTACGGGAGTCTAAGGACAACACCATTGCCAAACATGGAAAGAATCTTAAAAGTATTTCGAGCAACAAGACGGACTTCAGATCAGAGATTGGTTCAGAGAAGAAGGCATTACTGTGTATAGACTATGGATCTTCTCATAACAGCAGTGTAGGGAATGAGAATCTTTCCAAATGCAGAGATTTGTCGCCAAGAAAAAAGCATTTGCAATCGAGCACCAAGACTCTTTTGGTTGATTATTTGGAGCCGGAATTCTGGAAAGGGCATGATCGGCTGGCATCGGAGGAAGTGAGCAGTTGGAAAGTTGATGGCTTTGACACAGAGTCCCCTATGGAGAATAGAGATCTCGGTATGAACTCCTATCTGCAATATTCGTTTCCTTTCCAAGTGAAACCATATACCTTATCTAGAATTACTATCGCAGATCAAACAAAAAACTTTACTAGGCAACGTAGGCAAGCTTTGCATGTGCATGTTTGTTGTAGTGAAGCATGCAGAATTAGATATATGCTGAACTTATAGTGCTCCTTATTTTCACTAAAATTTGCCTTGTTTCCTTTGAAACTCAAAATGTCAGCAATGTATTCAACTTCTAGAAGTTTGCAGATTTTGAATGGCGTAGTATCAGCGTCAGACAGGATGGTCCTTTCTAGTTGCAAACTGCAAAGGTGCACGACTCTATCTAAAAAGTCACAGAGAAACCATTAATCACAAAGTCCGACCCTCAGGATATGCATTTTGCATGGTTTCTGTCCGACTTTAGCTTGCCAATCAAACCCATATACTTCACAGGTGAACTAAAGTTGTAGTCTCACTGCTAGGTTTCAGCGTGCATAACTGGTTAACCTCAAGTTGGTAGTGGTGGGCCTGTGGCGTTCTTGATAATGTGTTTGTTTGCTTTTAAATCTTTGACTAGGAAAATGGCCAAAAATGTGTGAAATTGCATTTCTGCAAACTGGGAAATTCACTTTGTCAAGGAACTAATTTTTTTTTTTGGTTCTTGTAGTGATAACAACTAGCGTTAACCAGTTAGAAGGTTTGGTACAGTTGGAGATAGAAAAATACACTAACATTGTTGACCAAAAGCATGATGAAGAAATAGAAGCATTTGCTGAACAGATGAGACTCAGAGATGAGAAGCTGGAAGCCTTCCGATGGCAAATACTTAGTATGGAACTTGAATCTAAGCGATTAAAGTCTCACATAGATGAGCTGAATGAAAATCTTTCACAACTAAGAAGTGAGAACATAAGGTTAGAAGCCTTGTTGTTATGCAAAGAGAAGGACCTGAAAGCCACCAATGAAAGATATAGTTCACACATCAAAAACTGTCAAAGCGACTCAACTGCTCGGGAGATATTGCCAGTGCCTAGCCAGGATGCTATATGGTCGGAAGTGACGGTCATAAAGAGAAAACCCAGGGGAAAGGAGGAGAAACAAAAATCTTCACTAACTGGAGCTTCAGGAGAGGTTGATGCTGAACCACAGGAGGGGGAAAATCGTCTTCTAGATGCCAAACCGGAGATCACACAAGGAACTCTGACATTGTATGAGAGGGAATCTAAGGAAGCAGAAAGGATTCCAGTGGACATGGCGAGTACCAGATTAAACCTGCCATATGAGACCACTGATATCATTCCTGTGGAAAACATGGGTAATGATGCCCATGATGAGGTCGAGCTGGAAGGAGTAGTAAAAAAAGTGATCGAAACTAGTGAGAGCCAGATGAGGGAGGAGGGGCAAAAAGTAGATCTGAGAATACATGGAACAAAGGAGAAAGTTAGCATCAATAAGAACGACAATCTGGAGGAAAATTCTCAAGGGAGTTCAACAGATAAAACTCGATCTGCTGAGACATTTTCCTCCCCTGCTCATTGCATGGTTAAGAAAGAAGGCTTATGGAAGATGGACATCCATGCTCTGGGAGTATCTTACAAGATCAAAAGACTGAAGCAGCAGCTCTTCATCATTGAGAGGTTAACTGAAACTCATGCTGAGAAACATAACGAGGGCACTGGTAATTCTCATAAGATGAAAGGCTTGCTTTCTGGTGTCACTCTGCTCAAGAAACAATTGAAGCGGTATCAAACACTAGAAGAAAAGGCCGATGATTTGTGCAAGAGAATGGTAGCCACCTTCCTATTCTTATTTTATCTTCTTCTTTTGTTGCTATATTCTTGTCAGCTTTTTCTTCAAGAAACTTTTCCAGATCTATCAACGTCACTTTGACGCTTCTACCAGGGTACTACACCCATGTCAAACACTTCAACACTCACAACTATCCTTCTTCGTTGTCTAGCTCAACAATATCTATTTGAAACTTTTTTAGTGGTGTTGCCATGACACTTCATGAATATTGATCGATTGCTACTTTATTAGTAAATTAACGTAAGAAAATGACTTTGATTCACACATTAACATTTTCTAATTTATTTGATAGTCATGAGATACAATAAGAATATATATAAATTGCACTTATATATAAACGTGTTCTCACAGCCATTATTTGAAAATTGCTTTGTCCAGCACCCACACCTGCAACTGTGTCTGAACCCCCATCCATGCAATGATGGGAGACTAGTCATTTGAAGTATTAATATAATCTTGTCTGTTTCCCTAATGTAGCATTCAAATCATCAAATGAACAGAAGTAAAGATTCTGATAGTGGAAAGAAGGAGCAGACGAGGGCTTTGGAGCAGTTTCTTGAAGAAGCATTTCAACTACAAAGGTATATGGTGGCAACTGGGCAAAAGTTAGTGGAGATAATGCCGGAGACCACATGTGCTCTCGTCGGAAGCTTTGACAAGGTCGGATTTGCAGGTGTGGATGTCAAGCAGTTTGCTGATGGCATCAGAACTCTTTTAAAGGAAATACAGAGGGGTTTGGAGATCAGAATATCACGTGTTATAGGAGACACTGAGGGAACTCTTGCTTGCGAAGGAATTCTACATTTGAGAAAGTAATCATGCATCTTCAGATATGATACCTTGATGTATAAATTAATGGTAGTCTTTTGCTGCTAGTGAATTTACAAGGACAACTGAAACCTGCCCATACGACAATGGGATAAGGCTGATTCCTTTCTCAGGCATCAAACTAAAGGGGGAATATGTGGATCATGAAGAATTTCACATCAGTGTGAATCCCTATCATACAACATCCCTTTCGAAGATTAACTGAAGGTACAAGATTTGATGTACAATGCTGGACAATTGGCGTCTGAAAATATCATGAAGGTGCTGAACTAGGAAGCTGATCGGCCATTATACATATACAAGTGGTTTATACCATTTTCCGACATGGATGATATAGAGGCGTATAGTGCTCATAATCTTGTTTATACAATTAGTATTTTGATGTGTATCCTTTTCTATTTCCGACTATATTGATATTTACATCTTGTACTATCTTTGGTTAATCGTGCAATCGATGGCTTCATTTGCCTGTAAACTTCTTGCAACACCCAAAAGTAGACCGCAGTTCAGTAATTCGGAGCCGCCCTATGGAGGCATTGGGTGCATACACATGGCAGAGTGTGTGTTTCTGCATATATGTGCGTACACATGTGTGTGTGTGTGTGTGTGAGAGAGAGAGAGAGAGAGAGGGAGAGAGAGTACAACTATGTATATTGGCACATCTTTGTTGCAGTTTGCCTACCATGTAAAGCACAATGAGAATTTCGTAAGCATGATCCTTGCAGTACATTTCATGCTTATACTACACCATGAATTGAGCAAAGGGTGAACCAAAAATAACTGCCATTAGCCCTAGTCGGAGTGAGGTCAACCACAGAAAACCATGCTCCTTCTTTGGGAGGAACACGACGCCCATCTTCCGGGAAGAAAGATGGAGAACGGCCTTTATGCTTTAACCTGGTAGATATCAGGCCCGAATCTGGTTAGGTTGGTGTTGAAATGATCTGCCGCTCACAGGGCTAACCAGATACTTTGCCCGTCGTTGGTATGAATTGCATGGCAACACCAACTTGGCGGCCTGCTCCATTCATTTGTCGGCTGCTTTCAAACTCGTTTAAGAACCAGGGTGAAACCTCACCAGGGTCCGACTTGTCTCAGGTCGACTCACCTACCTTACAGCAAAGGAAAAGGTCCCCTTATCTGCAAGTATTTTCTGTCAGATGGTCTTCCCAAGCCATGTTTCAGATATTCCTTTCGATTAAGAGGCCAACTAATATGAAGCTCTGCTGCATGATATAGATGTTCTCCCCAACAAATATAGCCACCAGCTATCATGGTTTGTCTTTGTGATGGGCACCATGTCCATCTCGAGAAATGTCACCGGAGATATGTGAGTGAAGCAACTTTATGCTGAGCGAAGCTAGTGCAGCTAAGTAGGCCTGAACGAAGTGAAGTGCAGCTATTTAACTTAGGTCTGAACGAAGTGAAGCGGTATTTAAAACTTGTTTCAAAAGCAAGGCTGAGTGAACCTACGACCAGATAGTTGATTGTTCGCAGGGGATCCAACCAGATAGATCGGATTTCAAAATGGCGATCCTTTACTCCGGAACGAGATGGCAATCCGATAAGTCAGAGTTTGGTTGGGGCGAACCGTAGATGAAATTTGCACCGCTCTGTGGGCCTCTCCTCATTCAATCGAAGGCCTTCTAGAATCTCAAACTTTCTTCCACTCTGTCCCGAAGAGCCGCTGTAGAAGTGGGACCTAGAAGTGGTTGAAGTTCTCAATCAGAAATCTGCAGCAAAAAAGCAGTTCATTCACATTTATGATTCCAGCGTATAATCTTATCTTTCTTCGAATGCGAGACGAGAGGCAGACAGGAAGAGTGTGCGAGATGCATACGCGAATCAAGAGGCAAGAGAGGAAGCGGCAGAAGAGGAACGGCTCATCATCTATGAGCCGACGGCAAGATAGATGCACGCATCACCGCATAAAGTTGGCCTCCTTTTAACCACCGGAGTTTTATGATTTTCATTTGCATTCAACCACTTATTTTGAAAAACATTTCTAAAGTAGAAAAGAATTGACTGGTACGACAACCAAAACTAGACCAGAACAGTTTCAGATTTCATGAATATGATGAGAAAAATCTGTGAAGATGAGCAAACAAGTTCCTTATCTCGTGCTTGGATTGGTATAATTTTCTTTTGGTACAATGGAAAGCCGAAGCCAATTGCACTCCCCGGGTAATCAAACTCATGACCTTTGATTTATCAGCCGACCCCCTAGCTGGGTGAGCTATTGTTCTTCGTGCCACCATTTTGAAACAGAACAGCAGCAGACGTAGTTACACGTGCATGAACAACTTCTGATGACAAGAGAACAGACTCATGTAATACATACTGGGTTTGATAAATTATACCCTCAATATAGGGAGATCGGTTTGTGACATAAAACGATCTCAAGATGCATAAGAAACAAGAATCTAGTGCATCATCAATATCAAACATGGGCTCACAAAGATTTCCTCTTTGGCAAAATTTGAACTCATAAACTTCCCAGATTTTTTCTTTGATACAAAAGCACTACAGATGGTAGTCCAACAGCAGATACAAAAGACATTACAACTTGGTCTCGTCCATTTGGTGGAAACTCGAGCATTCTTTTTCCTTCTTTGACTTTGTAAACCTATGTCGAAGACCTAGTACTTCCTCTTTCTTATCTTGAAGCTGGAGGATCTGATAACGTCATCATCTGTCTTTAATCTAGCCTCAAGTGCACTCATTGATTCTGGTTTCGTGAATCAATGATTAACAGATAAATCTCATCCAAATATATGTTGGTCTCTCTTGCTTTATTCTTCTTCTTGATGATGTAAGCTAATGGAATGACTCCTGTGTTCAACACTTCGATGTACATCCCGCCCCCTGCAACCAACAATTGCACAATAGAAATTTCGTTCACATCGATCAAAAGCTCATCATGGATAAAGAATTTGGCACACGTTGCCAAAATTCAGCTCTAAAGAAGACGCTTCATGTTGTTTTTCAGTTTGTGGCTGATATGTTCAGTTTTTTTATGATAAATGTATTGATTTCAAAGAACTCGTGGGAATAGACACAACCTAGAGAAAGCTGCATAAGAACAGCTGTGACGCACAAGGCAAAACTAGAAAAGAAATCTGCAAATGAGAACTCTCATCACAACAACCACAAACATGAAAAGAAACAGAACTGAAGATGATGTTTTGGCACGACCCTGTGATAGTCATAAAAATTGAATTATTTGCCAAGGCTAACGCAACAGTTGACATCCCTTAGTTTTGCACAGCATACCAGAAATCATAATTTTCCAACCTCAGATCACTCAGCCATCGAATCGGCATGCCCAATTAGCCGACACAAAAGAACCATGTAAGCACACAATTGAGAGGATATGATCGGTTATTAGGTAAACCTTTCAAAGATCTGACGATGTGTGCTGCAGATCAATTAGAATAGGAAGACTTCTATTCCTGTAAGTCCATAGCAGTCTGAGTCCGAAAGACTTAAACTGTGGGTCCCATCTTACATAAAGTTAGGTTGCCGTTTTGAGTTGAGGTAAAATACATCCGTAGTAATCCAGAATGTTTAGACAAACGAGTGAATATCATAGCAGATTGGATGAAGGATGCCATGCTTGAAGAACGAGTTTCGTGAACGTTAAATTGCCGGCTTCTGCTGAGAGAGAGAGAGTAATGACACGGAACCGGCCAAATGTATCATCTATTTCTAATTTGCTAGTTATTAATATTTAGCAGCTTAAAAATCAATAAATACTGGTGTCACGCGTCAGGTTTCTCATCTAATCCCAGCCGCCGCAAATTAGGAGAAACAAAAATGACTCCCAGACTTTCATATAATACTAATAATAACAACAATAATAATTTTACAGTAAGAGAGACGATCACATGGCTAAGAACTTGACTCAATGTCAAAGGTCGTGAGTTCGGGAATGCATACCTGGTTTGACCTCCCAATATTAACCAAATACTACTACTACTACTGCTAATGATGATATTCAAGAGTCAAAATAAACACCTCGGCGTGAGTTAAGTTAAGGGTTTCGTAACGACTGAATATGTCCATTTAGTTCTATCAGGCGTATTGACAAGGTCCAACTTGGAGCTGGGTATGGTTAATAAAAAACTCTAATGAAACAAGATTCAATACAAATCCATAAATTTTAACACTATTAAATTACACTTTTGGGGGCATAATTCAGGCGTTGTTAGATTTTTCTTATAGAGTCTAATCACGGTTTCATTTGTGATAGAACCCTAATATGACATTAATATGCTAAAGAAAAAGTCCAAAAAGGATTCACATAGTGCCATACACAGGAGTTGATACACCCCAGAATAAATAGAGCATTTCGAAACACAATGGGTAAGCACGCATGTAGGAGCGCTGCCGTAAAGCAAACAATCTATGAAGCGATACAATTCATTCGCCCCAAATGTATCCTTTACATAAAATGGAAATGCTTAGAGCTTCTCTTATTGTAATGGAGCTAAAACCCCAGCTTGGGTTTATTGCTTTTCCATTTGTGGTAAAGCATTTGAACCTTGACCCTTCTGGGCTAGATTTAAATGGCAGATTTCTTGCAATAGAGACAAAAACCAAGACATAATGGCACACTTTTCTTGTAATTGCAAGTATTATTTCTTGAGATCCAAGAATACAAACCCATTCCACAAACTATGCAAGACCATGGATGCCAAAAGATTTCTCGAGCGAGTGAAAACAATACCCATGACCAAGACTAGAAATATAAGAGGCAGCATTCTCTGGATGTTAAAATGGGCGAGTGCAAATGTTCCAGCACTGGCCATGATCGCGCAACACACGGGCATGTACCGAGTCAAAGAAGGCAAAAGGAAGCCCCTGAACATAATCTCCTCCCAAATCGGTGCACAAACCGACACCACGATCGTGTAGAAAGACATTGCCACAGGATCTCTGGCCATTATTGACTGTTCTACATTTGAAGTCATCGGTGAAGGAAATGGTAACAGATCAAGGTTGATCTGAGCTAGCCGGTTGACCAGGGGAAACATGAGGCAGCCCAGGGCTACATCGAATTGCCATTTGCCCTTGAGGCTGAAGCGGAACCAGTTGTGCGGAAGTGGCTGGTATCTCGAAAGGCAACCATGGAGGATAGTAATGCCGGCAAGGCCTTCACCTATATCTGTTAAAAATCTCTACAGAGCCTGGCCTCTGCAAGTTAATGTGTCTTTACTGATACCGGCAGCATGAGCAATGAAGGGAATCGTCCAAGAACCAAGGAACCAGAAAGAAGCAATCCACAAAAGCATAACCTGATTACAAATTTTCTTCCTGTTAGAAGCTGTCCTAAAAATCTTTAGTCAATGCATGCTTTTGAAATCAGAAAAGTTCGGCTAAGAAACCTGACCTGGAGTATGGTTTCTGCTGTCCAAGGCACTGCCCAAGGTTCCACATGCAAGATCTTGATGCCATTGACCAACTGGACAAATGGAAGAGAGGCTAAATCTTAATCTCAATGCTGAACAGAATATAATGCATCAAATGCTAACCAACAACAGCACGCAGTATGTCCAAGGTAGAGCCTAGCACTAGCACTTCTCAGTAATAACACTATCATTTTGACTTCTATCTTGAAATGTAAGTCAACATCAAAGAAACAAAATCTGATACCGACAACACTGCTCATAGGAATCAAACATATATTGATCATAAAGAATTCGTCCTCATTAGTCATCTCAAAGTGCTTAACGTGAGACAATAAATGAGATATCTCAGTAGAATCCGGAAAGAGAAACTGCTAATGAACATCCCTCAATTTAATCCACAAACAATAACTAGAGCAAACCTTTTGAAGAGCATGTGGAGGCTGATTCTTCACTAATGGCGACAAGTTAACTCAAGATTATCTTCTAAATTGTCTGACTCGTCTTCTATAGTTTCAAAATTCTTGATATCAAAAGGCAGCCTATGATGTGTGCACTATGTTGCATGGATACGGGTACGGTACCGAAACCTGGTACGGATTCAGGGTACGTAATTTTTCAAAAAACTAAGATACGGGTATGCCACTATTAAAAAACATAATAAATAGATAAATTTATATAAAATGCTAAAAATTCAGAAAGCAACAAGGAAACACTATGAACGAACAAGAAAACATCAATTTTGCAATGAAGCCTTGAACGGTCAAAGGAACTAGAAAACAACATATTCACATACAATTCGTATTTGTCAAAGTCATGTATACATATGATAAAATGTTCAAATAGTGATGCTGCTTTTGGAGGGAACACATATATCTTGGAACAAGATGGATCATTCTAAAATGCAAGATGCCTTCGAGGTCCTAAAATGAAGCTTGAAATCCCAAGTTACATCAACTTATAATAAAAAATCAAATTTTTGGCTGATGTAATGTCTTGATCATCCTAAAGATCAAGTGGCAGCAACAATTATCTCAAGCTTAGTTACAACTTATACTCAAGACCTTTCCATCTTCCCTTTAACTTTGAAAATCTTGAAGAAAGATAAAGAGTTCTGTTCTAAAAGAGAAAAAGAGGCAATAAATTAGAAATTAGAAGCACTTATGTTAGATATGGATTCCACCGATAATAGGTAATGCTTGAGAAGCTACTGAACAAGAGTGTAGGCCCAACTTATCTCTCCCTCCTTAGGTACACGGCATAGGGTGACAAACTTGGGTAACAGTATGATAAAAACTACATTGAATACAAAACTGTCCAGAGTCACACAATCAAGATTAAAAAACAAACAATTACTCAAAAAGGCACATTTGAATCCAAGTAGCGAGATAGACAAGCATATTGACACCAGCCGTTTTCTCAGTGTGCAGCATGATATTTGCCAATGCCTACATAGGATAAACCAGAAATGAGGACAACAATCAAATGTCTGCCCATGCTGATAGAGGATGAGTTCATTTTCCAGTTCATCAATGCAACGAGGGAAGCAGAAAACACATAAAACATAACCTTCAAAAAATTTCAAGAATTTAAAACAGACCTCAATAAACTTATAACAGCAATAACATACCATGCCCAGGGCAAGCTTGCACTAAGCAAATATGGTATGTTTTGCATACAAGATGTATCTTATAAGTGCACTGGTAGATTGCTTCCACTTTTTTGCCTTTTCCAAGACATGTTCACCTTCTCCGTTGCGGTACAACCAGGCATTCAACATAACATCTTAAAGGTAGGTGCACATTTGAAGAAACAATTGCAATAAAAGATGGTGCTTTCTAGATACTTGAACATTCTTTTCAATCACTTTATTTGCTCTATTGAACTTCCCCTAACAAAACATGGTATCCCTTTTCACAATTCATAGGTTCCTCTACAATCCATGTTTCCAAGTAGTTAAAATTCCTGGGTTTCACGACGATCTACACCCAACTACGCGGTTTTCAGACGGGAAACTATGTAGCAAAACCTCCAAAATTCCCAATCAGCATCGATCAATAAGGAATCGAACAAAACTTTCATGGAAACCAACGCAACAAGCTAAATAAGACGGACGGAGAGCAATGCAATCAATCACACTACAAAGCAGGAACCCAAATGAAAGCAGGAAAGTAGATGGAGTCGCGTCGAGCGAATTTCACCTGATTCGAAGATCTGGAATTGGAAATCCTCTCCTGTGAGAACGGATTGGAAGAAGAGGACGAGGCCAGTGACAGGGCTAGTGCGTTCCTCCAGTGGCCGGAGCGTCGGGAAAAAACAGTGGAAAGGAACAATGGCGAAGAACGGCCGCAGCTCACGCCGAGGGCGTACATCGGACGGATCCGATCGTCTCTCTCCCCCCGAAAACTCTAATCCTCCACATCAGAGTCTGCCCTAATGCCGTTTTCCTCGCCACACACACAGAGAGGGAGAGAGAGAGGGGTTGGGGTTTATCCGAAGGAGGAGAAGATGGATGGTGGGCCGCCAGTTGACGGGCCGAGCCTGGCAGTCCAGTCATCGGGAAGGGCAGCCCGAACGCCCCGAACGTTGAACGGTAACAGAATTAGGAAAATAAGAAAGCCTACAAGACTACGACAAATTTGTAATTCACTGCCCAGAATGCCAGTTTTTTCGTTTAACCGCCTCCTTTTCACGGTCAATGTATTGCATTATTTTTATTTAAAAAAGAAACGGCGTTGAATCATAAATGATGTTTTCCTTTTCACCAAAGACAGATACTTTCATATTAACACAACGAAAGGTACACCTGGGAGCAACAAAAACCAGAAATAGAGGGAATTCTCAAGGAGTATACAAGAAATGTTAATGAAAATACAAATCTAACCACAGGATGAGTGATAGGAATAGCAATCTCTACCTCTCCCTTGATTATCCACTCCATCATGGGGAGTTGTTAGACATTCTAACATGCCGGACTTTACTAGATTATATGTATCATTCATGTGATTGCACAAACAACACAGATCGGACTGTCCATTAATACTAACAAATTGTATGGGATGAGCATCTTAATCATTTGATTATATATATATATATATATGTGTGTGTGTGTGTGTGTGAAAGAGAGAGAGAGTGCATGACATACACTAGCACAATACTAACAAATTGAGTCAAATTTCAATTATTCATCTTAAGTTGATGGACGATAGAAATTGAATTTAAAAAGTAAAAGGTATACATGTAAATAAAGTACTTTAAAAAGTATACATACACTTTTTATTTTTTAAATTCAAATTTCAATCATTCGTTACAAAAGATTTAGATTTTTTTAGCACCAAAGTATGCTAGCATATATATATATATATGTGTGTGTGTGTGTGTGTGTGTATGTGTTTGTCTATGTGCATGTGCGCAAGTATGTATATAAAATATGTGTATCATATGTATATATATAATAACTTCTAATTTAATAATATGAAATCTTATAGAGCAGGTTTATATTTTATATAAAATGTATGATATCAACAATTTTTTAAAATTTATTTGTATAGCCCATTGCCATCCCTAATAAGGGTAAGTTATGTATTAATTGGGGTTTCCAGATTTTTCTCTAAAGACTTTGTCGTTATTTTATGCACCAAATCCTTCGATGAAGGCATAGAGAGGCATTGTATTAGCATTCGCAAGATCCATGAAATTCTGAAACATCTTTATCCACCACCAATCCCTTAAAAGGATATCCCAGCTTGAACTGTTGAAGACCTTGAATATGTTCATCTTCAAACTGAAGTGGAGGCCTTCACAGAAATGTCGTTCTGTTGTTAAAACGTCATGTAATCTCCAAAGACAGAGTAGCTGGAAAAATGGTAGTTCTCGGCACCAAGACAGTTATACTCGGTGGCGGATCGAGAAATCTGTATGGGGTGAGGCAAATAGGCTATGGGACTGTTTAAAGTGGTGCAAAATGTTTATTACGGTCATAAATTCGACGGCGAAATATAATTTTTTTTAATTTTTTTGGAATTTTGGGTTGAACGGTTGCCCCACCTTGGCTCAATGTAGATCGACCACTGATAATTTAATTTGTATCTTTCCTAAGGGTCACAACAACACCGACTAACCGGGACCTCTCTTTCTTTTTCTCTCTAATGGTAGTGTTCTTGTTATGCTTTATGTTTGGTACCATGGAGAGGAAAAATCCAGATGTTTTCCCACGCATTGAACTCATGACGTTCGATTTGTGAATCAAACCCTTAACCTGGTGAGCTGTTCTCATTGTGCCACTCTTGTTATACTTGCAAAAGCTAAGAAAGTATAGGATGACAACTTCTGAGAGCAATAAAGTGAATGGTGTTAAATAGTTCCAGTAACTTGAAAAGATAGGTTATAGACTCTCAAGTTACTTTGGGATTTGAACTCGAAATCTTTGGTGAGAAATTGGATTTTCCTTCAACATTTCTCCCCAAAACCACGCAATCTAATTCATGTTGCAGTAAAGTCTTTTCTTAGTGTCAAGCCTGGATAAAAAAGTGTCCTGCGACATACGACAGCCAACCTTATATTCCTTTCCCTATTTTTCCCGATTGTGCGCGCTTGTGTGTGTGTGTGCGCGTGTGTGTGAGAGAGAGAGATTAAAATGAAACTATTGTAGTATTACAGACTAACGACAGCTTGGTCTTTAATGGTGAAGCGTAAACTACCTTGATTTTAACAACAAATCAGGCCAAGTCATATCTCCTTCTCCCGGCAATCTCAGCCACCAAGAAGAACGCACTGCCAACCAACCCGGCCAACACATTGATCTTCGTGGGCATTCTCCCACTGTCAATCCTAAGCACCATAGCCTCGTACACCGGCCACGAGTTCACCACGACGAACCCACTTATGAACAACTGAGCCAACATGTCCTCCACAATCCCCTGTGTCACTGCTCTAACTCCACCAACTATGAACGCGACCAAGCTTACAACTGTAGCAGCAGAAATGGTGAAGAAGAAGGGCGACTCGACCCCGAACTCGAATACTCCTTGTTCATACCGCTTCGCGACTTGATCATCTGAGACCTTGCTGGTCACAGTGAACCCAGTCACGGAGAGGCCCATGTGTTGCAGAAAGTAGTCAAGGAGGCCAAAAGGGAAGCAGGAGACTCCTCTGATCAACCACATCCTTTGTGCATTCCACCACCTTGCAAGTGTTCCTCCCTCCCAAATGAAATCAATCATGTCTTGACCGTAAGCCCCAAGGACGAGATAAATGTAGAGGTAAATCCATGAATCTGATGCCTAATGACACAGTAAACATTATACCAATCTTATCAATTGTTTGATTATGTTTACTATATATACGTGTGTTTGTGTGTGTGAGAACTATAATCAATTGTATGTGTGCCAATTATAATCAATTGTTTGATTAGAGAGAGAGACTTTTGGAAAGAGAGGGAGGCCGAGGAGCAAAGCGAATTGTGGAAGGAGAGCATAGATGGTGATGGGGATGGCCCAAAAGGGCCAAAAGGCGTTGAGGGCATAACCCATGCAGTTGATGAGGGAGTTCCTGCCGAGGCCATGGATGAGAGGGCACCGGCCACAGGCGAAGGAGACCTGCAGCAGCCCCATGCACCATCTCCTGGTCTGTCCCAACGAGTCATTCAGAGACAGTGGAAAGTCTGCGATAAAAGACGGGCCCTCTTCCTTTGGGTTGAAGAACACCGAGCGCCACCCTTCACAATGCATCATGTACCCCGTGTGGAAGTCCTCCGACAGAGACCCATACCTGAAACCAATCTGCAGTTTAACATATTAAGTAATTTGAATATATGTTAATGTTGTTAATAAAGTATCATGCCGGACTACACACATGTATGCCAAGTGGAGCGGTTTGAGAATCGTCTTTGTTCTATCTTTTTTGCACTCATCATTGGTAGGGCTCTTGATGACACAAGCTGCACACAATGTGCGAGTTTGATTCCTAGGGGTGTACATACTTGGCTTCGATAAAAAAAGAGGTTACAAATGCAATCCAATTGACCTACACTCAATCTAATGGCCGGTAAATAAGGTGACATTACATGTATGCCAAGTGGAGCCTATGCTCCGGTTTGAGAATTGTCTTTGTTCTATCATTTTTGCACATAGGGCTCTTGATGGCACAAGCTGCACACAATATTCCTAGGGGTGTACATACGGCTTCGATAAAAAAAGAGGTTACAAATGCAATCCAATTGGCCGGTAAACAAGGTGACATTTTTTAGAACCTATAAGAAGTATGAAAAACTAGATTTTGAAAATATTAAAAGAGGTAGAGGACGATCACAAAAGTGTTGAAAGAAACCATAAAAGATGATATAGCTTATTGTGAGTTAACATGGCACATGTGGAAACAAAGAATCCATATAGCCGACCCCATCTAGTATGAGAAAAAGGCTTAGTTGTTAGTTGTTGTTGTTGTTAATAAAGTATGATACCTCGTGTCACACGATAAGATATATAGGTGTTTTCTATTTTTAAAAAACATTATAAATATAAAAGATATTTTAAAATTATAATTTTTTTTATAATATTACATCAATCAAAAAACAATAAACTCATCATCAAAATAAACTAAATCACATACATGTATTATTAGGACCTCATTTTGAAACTTAGAATTAAATACTATTAGCACATACAAAATAAGGAATCACTCACTAGTTTATTAATATCACTATATGTTATCGTCTTTCTATTAAATCAATGGTTCCTAAATAAAACTAGGTCAAGTACTCAATCCCGTTAACCTCTCACATCATGGACGTGGTGCACCTCCTAAAAACGGCCCCATAACACTGTATGCCTTGTCGTAAGGGGCTAATGTAATAAGAAGTGTACTTACAGTGGAGCCCCACTCAGTTCCTTGCTCCCAACTGCACCCAGCAACATGATGAGCTGCCTCCATGGTTGCCTTTGACCAAATTGGCTCTCCATTGCTGTACCTGTCTTTCAACATGATTTCTGGATGCCGCGGCGACGATCGCTTGCCGGAAAATGCTCTCCGTTGGAAAAAGCATCCAGTCCCGAGATAATTGGGTCCAAGAGATCCATCCATACCCAAAGGATCGATCTGATACAGACGCTTCCATTCATTAGCATAAATGTCATTCTTGTTCACCCTGGGGAAGATCTGGGGGAACTGAACATATGCCAAATCAGGTCCTAAGTCTGGATCCAGCAAGAAACACAGGGCTCGGTGCGGTGCGACCGGATCGTCCGAGTAATTGTCACAGTCTAGGTTCAGGATGATGGGACCATTGCTCATCACGGATGACACCCTTAGCTACACATACAAAGAGCTTAAATAAAAAAAACTTTGCATTTACGATCATATTATCACATTTAAGTAAGCAATTTAATCACAAAGATACCGAAACCTTAGTCAGATATATATATATATATATATATATATATATATATATATATATATATATATATATATATATATATATATATATATATATATATGTGTGTGTGTGTGTGTGTGTGTGTGTGTGTAAGAAGGGTTTGAATTGTGTTTTCCACTTTATAAGCATCCTTTAAAAATCTCAACCACCCAACTTAATATATAAGTGATTGAGTTTAAAAGAAAAAGAACGTCAAGACATTTATTTGTTTCTCTCTCTCTCTCTCTCTCTCTCTATATATATATATATATATATATATATAGAGAGAGAGAGAGAGAGAGAGAGAGAGAGAGAGAGAGAGAGAGAGATTTCTCACAACTTAATTTGAGGACTACGGTCAGATTGGCCTGTCCTCATCCATGATTGATCACTTTTTTCCCCTATATATATATATATATATATGTATATATATATATATATATATATATATATATATATATATATATGTGTGTGTGTGTGTGTGTGTGTGTGTGTGTGTGTGTGTGTGTGTGTGTGTGTAGAAGGGTTTGAATTGTGCTTTCCACTTTATAAGCATCCTTTAAAAATCTCAACCATGCAACTTAAGATATAAGTGACTGAGTTTAAAAGAAAAAAGAACGTCAAGACATGTATTTGTTTCTCTCTCTACATATAGAAAGAGATGGAGAGAAGGGAGAGGAAAAAAAAGTGCTGAGGACAGGCCAATCTGACCGTAGTCCTCCAATTAAGTTGTGAGAAATAATCTCTCTCTCTCTCTCTCTATATATATATATATATATATATATCATCATGCATGACAACGTACCAGTGCATTGAGGGCCCCGGCCTTGAAACGGTGATGAAATGCATTGCTCTTTTCTCTTGATACATACACAAGGTTTGGCATGGCATTCCCCACCACATCCACATCCTTATCTGCCGCTAGCAACACCTGCAGAGTAGAACTTAATGAATACATATTATTGATGAAACTCTATAAACATATACACGAAACACCCTGTAAAATTAACAATGCCCCCGGAGGTGTCAGAGGGTCAGTCTTGGTTCAGATCGAAATGAGTCCGGCTTCAGATCCAATATTGTAGCAATATTTTAGTTTAACTATTTTATTACATTATTAACATTACTCATGTAAGGATAAAGGACGAGGGTTGTATTATGCTTCCGACAGCCATCATAAAAGTTTGTCGGTCTTATTTATGATAGATTCTATAAATTATGATAGAGGTATGTGAAACAAAGAATCCATGTAGCTAACTCCATCCAATATGAAAAAAAAACTTAGTTGTAGTTATAATATCTTATTGCATTATTTTGTAGCACGTTGTCTTGTTTTGCACAAGATCATTGGCCCCCAATAATTGATCCACTGGCCTGAATTATATGTGTGGCTTAAAACATATTGATTTTGGTCACGCGATATTTATCCACTGACCTGAATTATATGTATGGCTTAAAACATATTGATTTTGGTCACGCGATATTTGTTCTTTTGCATAGAAGCTAACATTCAACCACCAATAATTTGATGACTTTCTCTTGGTTCTTCTAAAAAGCGCCAGAGTTTGCATTATCTTGGAGCCAATTTGTTTTTATTTTAAAGACAACACTTACATAAGTACATTGCTTGTTTATATATATATATAATGAGAGAAAGAGAGAGAGGATATCCTTTGGTATCTTTTAGGTACTTTTTCTGTGGCTTTTATTCTGTCAAAATAAACTAAGAAAGGTTGGTATGAGATTAATCAGACGAGAAAGATAATGAGGGCCTGTAAGACATATTCAGAATCCGAGAGAGAGAAAGGTGTTTAAGACCAGTTCAAAATCCAAGAGCGTCCAAGACAAATTCCTCGTGTGCATATATATATAATACTATGAAAAGTAGTTATATGAATTATTAAATATTTCGATAGAGAGAGATTATTATAGAGGAAAAGAGAAAGCAAGAGCTTGGCTATGGACAGATTTACGTTCCAACTTTCAAATTATTTACATCACAGACACAATGCCGATATATATATGTATATATATATATATATATATATATATATATATATATTTGTATGTGTTTATATATATATATATATATATATATATATATATATATATATATATATATATATATATATATATATATAGATAGAGAGAGAGAGAGAGAGAGAGAGAGAGAGAGAGTACCTCGATGACCGCCGGGTGATCCTTGGGGGTAAATCCAGCCGTCCACTTATTGAAAGCTTTGGGATATTCTTCATTCATAACTTGATCATCAGAGACATCTCCCTTTGCAACAGCGCGTTCTACTCTTTCCTTCATATTTTCATACATCGCCTTCAAAATACAGTTGCAGATTGTCTCAAATTAAGCCAAGTAGCAACTACAAGTCTGGGGCTATTGACAAACAAACACATGATTCACAAAGGAATACCTTCAGCTCCTTCCACCCATTGAGTTTGTAGCCATTGTTACATGCACTAGAAAAATGTGCCTGTGGATTCCTCCCCTTTATGTTGTGCTCCTTGCAAAAGGGAATCCACTGCTTGGCAAACATAGCTGCCTCCATGATGGCGAAGAGGGTGAGCTTCGACCCACCGTCGTCCGACACATAGACGGAGATCTTATCGGCCGGATAATCGAAGGCCATGGCCGATAGCACCGTGTTTGCAGTATCGATTGGGTGCTCCTTGTAGGGATCTGCCGTGCATATGAAGACGTCGAGATCCGGGAGCTCCGCATCTGTGATCTTAGCCCTGAGGTTCTCCGGGGAGGCCTTCCGCCGCACCGGGTTCCACCGGAACGCCTGGTTTAGCACCCACATGAAAAAGAATACTAGATCTGCAAGGGTGAGGCTGAGGAAGGACGTGAATGAGATTAACGATCGAGAGAGAAGGAGAGACGAAAGCCTGTCGTAGAAGAGGGCAAAGACTGCACATGTGTAAACTACACAATGAAATCGGTTGAACCAGATCTGTGGTTCTCTTTGCACTGTGCAAAACGGAAGCTTTTCCTCTCCCATCTCTATCTCTCTCTCAAAAGTATTACTGGCCTAGCTTGTTATCTCATCTAATATATATATATATATATATATATATATATATATATATATATATATATATATATATATATATATATATATATATATAAAGTTAAGAGAGAGAGATCCTGGAAGCTCTATGTTGTGACCAACTTAATAGACCAATGAGCCAATGGAGACAACTATTCACTAATGTATCTTTCTTTTCTTTGTGAGGAAAGAAGGTATAATATCTTCGGGTGATAAGGACAACCAGGTCGGGTTTGGGGAATAAATCTTTGTTAGAGGCGTTGGCAATCAGTTGCCAGCTGGCGGCATTTCTAGGCTGAATTTTTCCAATTCGTGATTATCTCCACGATTTCCCCCTACATTTCGTCCAGGGGTGCTAATTCGCGGTTTTGTGTGTTGCCCTTACATTTTCATCTGAAAAAACAGGTTCATACAAACACGACTCACTTCTTAGTACTTGATCTGTGTACACGCTAATGCATGCAAAATGAATCCCAGTACAGAGTGCTTTCCTAGCAACCAGATTCATTAGTTTGTGTGCACTAGGACACATGCATTCTAGTGAAAATCACAGCAGTTTTTAAGCAGCAGCAGATCTATATTTAGCCAAAGTGGGTGTTCCCCCTGCTTCGAGTCTGAAATTGTATTTATAGTGGAACCCCCACTCAGTTCCTTGCTCGTAATTGCACTCTGCGACATGGTGACCTGCCTCCATGGTTGCCTTTCACCAAATTGGCTCTCTCGTTCCTTTCTTGCTGGAATTATTTTGCAATATGATTTCTGGGTGCGGCGGCAACAGCGGCATGCCGGCAAAAGCTCTGCGTCTGAAAAAATAGTCGGTGTCGACATAGTTCGGACTCCCCACATCCATCCATACCCAAAGGATTGATCTGCCGACATATTCATTGTCACAGATGTCATTCTTGTTGATGCCAGGGAAGATCTGGGAGAACTGAACGAATGCCAAATCGGGTTCTTGGTCTGGATCCAGCAAGAAGCACAGGGCTCGGTGTGGCGCGATCGGATCATTCGAGTACTTGACACCCTCAGCTTCACAAAAAAGAAGAAGAGCTTATATAAATATTTTTGAAAAAAAATACATATTAGATACATTTTTCCAGTAGTCATGAAAGAGGGAGGAGAAAGGCCCAATCAAACGCCTATTCTGCCAATTCTCATTCTTTCCACTTTTTGAGTTTCTTTTCAAGTTCGTGGTTTCAACTAATTTCAAGTGAATCTGAGTCGAAATGAGTAGCTAGTTCAAATCAATTTGACGAGAGAATACAACAACTAAACCTTTTCTCCTACTAGATGACTCGGTTATATGGATTTGTTTTCACAGAGTTCTATAATGTATCATACTGATTTCTTTCCAATATTTTTGTGATCTTTCTCTTTTTTTTTACATTTTTAAATTATAGTTTTTTATACATTTTTTTGAGTTTGATAAAAGAATTCTGAAGGAATCTCACCGACTCTTTAACTGATAGGAAAATACCAAAGAAATACTTGGAATCCGATCTATATCCAACTAATATGTCTGTGTTCCATCTAGAAGCAACCAGTTTGAACCTGGACCGACAGGTTGAACTGGACACAAACTGCCCATAGAATTAGAACCAGGAGAACCCGCAGTTTGGTTTGCGTTCCACCTATTGGGAAATGAAGCCAAATCACAACGGAACCGGCAGTTCTAAGTCCTCTTGTTCTGGCTTTAAAATCTCATCTGTTTCATGAAATTTTCAATCGAAACCAGAATCAAGCTGAATATCTTAACCAGCCCGTACTTACCTACAATAAAACTCATAGAATTAATCTTTAATGAAAGTATTAAGATCCCATAACTACAAGCTTTAAAACCTATGTTTTTCAAAAAAAATATTTAATGAAAACATTGATCATCTAAGTAAGATTGTCAATATAAAGTTCATGAATCACCACAAACTAGTGATATTACAAAAAAGCCTTGGTATACCAAACAAGCTTTAAGACTAAACTCAAACTTAAGTTTTAAGGACAACTCGAATTAAAGAAAGCTTTAAGGCTAAGTTTAAACCCTCCAAAACAATCAAATGTTAGGCCCTTAACAATCACAAACATGATTATATGATTCCAAGGATAAGAGAATCTACTAAGATGAACAAAATAGGTTTTAAATATATATACAATTTTTTTATAATCAACTTAATATTTTTAAAGAATCTTTTAAACATAAAAAGTGTCTTAAAAAACAAGAATTCTTTAAATGATATCTTTATCACTTTCACAAAATGTTCAAAATATACGAAATGATTAGGCAAGACTCTTTTTATGTATTATTTTTAAATACTTGTATCAAGCACAATGTTATAAATATAACAATACGTGCATTTTCAATATTAACTCATTTCCAACCAATAGATGAAGTACCTTAATCACAAAGGTCTTCAACAAAAGCCCAACAAACATGACGTATATGCACAATACGAAGATATTAATCACATGAAAAAGTTAACAAGATCACAAACTATCAAATAACAATAAGTGTATCTTCAAGCAATGGCTGATCTCCAACCAAATTCCAACAAAATGAAAACTGAAACCGGTGGAACCAAAAATGGACCCCAACCTTGACCAGAACCAGGAAGTTCTAGATCCATCATTTCCTTTATTTGATTTGGAAGTACGAGAGAACACACAGGTGCTAGAAGATTATTGATTGGAACCAGTTATTGGTTATGAAATTTCCCAAAGATCTAACTAAGAAGAACAACAGATTTGATCTTGCTTAAGACTTGACCGAAAGGAGACTTTCTCTTATTTTATTCTTCCTCTTTTGAAGTGTTCACCATTCTAGGGTTCACAGGTTTTCTAGAGTCGGACTCTTTAAAAAGGAAAAAGATCTAATACGGATGAACATCATCATGTGTATAACGCACTAGTGCATTGAGGGCTCCAGCCTTGAAATGGCGATGAAACACATTGCTCTTTTCCCTTGATACATAAACAAGGTAACTGAATCGAGACTGCCAGTTTCAAACTGTTATTTCTCTATTCACTTATAACTGGAAGAGGGACTCAACTAGCCCTTCTTCATGTTAGGGATTCTGGTTCTGGTTCTGTTTGTCCTGGGTTCCATTCCAGCTCCGGTTTCGTTTAGGTTTCACTTAAAAATAATTTTATAAACAAATGGAGATTTTAAAACTGGGAAAAAGTGACTTGAAACTGTTGGTTCTTGTTCAGTTCTTCTCCAATAGGTGGAACTGAAACTGAATGGTCGGAGTTCCTTTTCCTGGTTTGCAATTCCATGGTGCAGTTCAGGTCTGGTTCAACCCTTGGTGCCAAGTCCATGCCGGCAGCCTGTAAGTGGTGGTGTCAAAGGGTCAGATTTGGTTTGGGTCAAGTCCAGATCCACATTAATTTTCAAGGGCAATTGTTTTAAATTGTGAAGGATCAAAAGCAGTGGATGTTTAAAGACTATTATAATGTTTTAAACTTATCATTATATGTTGCCCATTTAGAACAGCTACCTAATTTCTCATCATCTTTTGTTCTACTTTCAGTCTCTCATTAGCAGTTTAGTTGACAAGTAATGTAAGAAAACGTTTGGATTTGAATTTGTTTGGAGAAGACACGCTTGAGTTGTGTCTTTTCTTTAGGATACCTTAATTTTTTATTTTCAATTTTTTTATATGTTTTTTTATTCTTTTTTTTTTCTTAATTCTTTGGTTCTTGTTGTTTTTATATTATTGAGATGTGTTTCTCTTTTTTATTGGTTTCATTTTTAGTTTTATTTTATTTTTTTATTTTTTTTATTTTCTTTCTTTATTCTATTTTTTCAATAAGATTCATAAGAATATGTGAAAAACAACAATACTAAGTCAAACCTCTATCATCAAAGTAAATAGAAAACAATATTAAGAATATATGAATAGTGAAAAAATAGAATGGGATGTGAGAGAAAACAATATTTTTATGAAAATAATTTTAGTATGTAATAAAAAAAAGAATATATGAATAGTGAAAGAGATATACGCTCCTAAAAAACGGAAAGTGGTCAGGCTCCAGCTGCCAACATCGTGAAGCCACTTTGCTGATCATTAAAAATAATATCTAAATTCAACGATAAGCGTGTAACACGTATGCGTGTGTGTTTTTCTAGAGAGAGAGATCACCTCGAAGACCGCCGGATGATCCTTGCGTTTAGATCCAGCCGTCCACTTGTTGAAAACCTTGCGATATTCTTCATCGACAGATCAGAAACAACCCCTTTTTCGACCGCAATCTCCTCTATTTCCTTCATATCTTCATACATTGCCTTCATAATGAGTTCCAAAGAAGATAATAGGAAATTTAGTTTTAAGTGAAATATAAGCCACACAAGACGCAAAAAGCCAAGATTAATATTCCTAAAAATAAGTATGAATAGCCACTCCAAGATTTTTGGGCATCAGAAACACTAAGCTATGCTTTTCTTTATATATGAAGTACCTTGTCTGCAAGCATGCATGCATGCGTGCCTCTCTTTCTGTGTGTTTCCCCTCTCTTTGTGTGTGTGTGAGAGAGAATGACAGTACATACTTGCCAAGTTAGGTGCTAGCTCGTACTAGTTTCTCAGCCCAATCTAAATTAGATCAGATGAATCATATACTCAACTTTATATATATATATATATACATGTGTGTGTGTGTGTGTGTGCGGAATATGGTAGAGTACTGTCATTTAGTAAGCAACTCTAACAATTGAGCCAAGGTGCCAACCTCGAGGGGATGCTGAAGATAATATCTAAGCTTATCAATGGTATTGGATAAGCAAATGATGCAGAAACAAACACATGATGTACCTTGAGCTCCGTCCACCACCTTAGTTTGTACCCGCCGTTGCTTCCACTAGAAAAGTAAGCCTGCGGGCTCCTTTTCCTTTATCTTACACTCCTTGCAGAAGGGAATCCATTGCTTGGCAAATCTAGCAGCCTCCATCAAAGCAAAGAGGGTGAGCTTCGACCCCCCGTCATCTGAGACGTAGACCGATATCTTATCAGCCGGATAGTCGAAGGCCATGGCCGACAGTGCCGCGTTTGCGACGTGGATCGGGGGCTCCTTATGGGGATCTGCAGTGCATATAAAAACGTCAAGAGCTGGGCGCTCCGCATCAGTGAGTTTAGTCTTGAGGTTTTCCGGGAAGGCTTGGGGACGCACAGGGTTCCACCGAAAAGCTTGGGCAAGGATCCACATCAAGAAGAAGACTAGGTCTCCTACGGTGATGAAGGAGAAGGAGGTGAAGGAAAGTAATGATTGGGAGTGTAGGACAGAGGAATGCCTGTCGTAGAACAGAGCCAAGACTGCACAAGTATAAACTACAAAATGGAACCGATTGAACCAGATGTAGGACTCTATCTGGACTGTGTGCAATGGAACATTTTGCTTCTCCCTCTCTCCCTCTCTCTCACACACACAGGCACACCCGATAGAAACAGATGTCTGTGGCGGTCTTGCTGTACACAGATATATAGATGACAGACTGAGAGGGTCCAAGTGGGTAGTGTCCAATCCAACCTTCACTGGGTCATACCTGGAAGTAAGGCTCTTAAAAGAACCGATCCAAATCACGTGATCTAAACCGTTTTTTTTCCTCTTTGGTGGTTTGATTTGGTTGGCCTCAAAAAGAAAAGATTGTACTATTCTTTGTTTATATATACATAAATGAATAATGTATTTAGGTGCATACCTTTATATAAACATCTCATCCAAATCAAATTGTAAATCTGCCCCGAATGCAAAACCCAAATCCAATTCTGAATCTGATAGGTTTCAGCCTTACAGGTATCAAAACCCGAAAATTGGATCCAGATATACCCGACCGGAACATCCTGCTCAAGGGACCGCTAAAAGCCAAAGTCGAATGAAAATCCAATTATAATCTTCATTTTATTTTGACCCAGGAAAGGTCGCCTATCAGTAAGTGGTCCTGATCCATACACGGCACGGCAGCTAGCGACGATATGGACAGATCTACCCGACATGTGCTGCAGGACGTTTTGGCAAAATTGGATCTGGGTCCAGCTTATTGTAGATCCAAACTGAAAACAACACCGAACCAAAACCAAGCCTTCTCTCAGGCTAAGGACTGTCACATTGTTACCATTTCTTGTATTCTATTAGTATTTAAATTCGAAACACAAGATCATGCTTCTTCTTTCTTGCACATACTCGGGTCGTGGGGCCTGAGCCCAGACCCAGACAAGTACCAGCGGACCTGAGTCCAGACCCATTTGATACCTACTTCCACTGGTCTTAAAAATTTCGGGTGAACATAAGGAGATAGCTTCTTTCAAAAGGTAGGTCGAACTGAGTGAGCTGACTTTACTTTTCGGCAAGATAGGATTAACTGGTTTACTTTATCCCTTCCTCATGTAAATAGCATTTTCTTTCATTACTGTTTCCCCATACTAGTCCATTCTTGAATAATTGCCAATCTGGAAGGCCTGCAGTATGATAACAAATAATGATGAAATCCGCTTCTTTCTGACTGTTTGATCCAAACTTTAACTCTCTCTCTCTCTCTCTCTCTCTATATATATATATATATATATATATATATATATATATATTATATAGTCCAAAATTTGAGATGAGTAGTTCAGGTGATAAAACAAAAAGTATACAAAATATAGAAGTACAAAAGTACTTTTAATTCAAATCTCTACTATTGATTATCAAACGATAGAGATGTTGATACAAGATTATGCATTTATTAGTATTTCTATATGAGAAAATGACAAATAAGCACACTCATTCAAATCTACTTAAACAATTCACCGTTTGATTGATATAACGAATGATGTTAGATACATATTCTATATTAGATGTAACATACAAAGTACACTTATATTTTTTTATTCAGATCTTTAAGGTTGATCATACAAATCAAATGGTAGAAATGTTTAAGTTGATTTTATATGGATTGGGTGTCCGCATTTATCACTTTCGATATATATATATATATATATATATATATATATATATATATATATATATATATATATATATATATATATATATATATATATATATATATATATATATGTGTGTGTGTGTGTGTGTGTGTGTGTGTGTGTGTGAAAAATGTATCTAAGCATGTATATATAATGTACTTCATTGTGTGCATATTATTAAATGCCTGTAGAAAAAACATTGTACTTTATTTTCTACTTTGAAAGTACAAAAAAAGTTCTAGTTTTTCTTATGCACATCTCGGTCATTAATCAAGCTTCATCCAGTAGTCAAAATCCAGTATAAGTACTCTCGAATATATATATATATAATCCTCCAATGGTTATGAGCAGCTTGAATGGTCAAAGTAACCAAATTCTGGCGTGCTAAATTTGGAGAAGGCTAGCAGTTGGTTTAGAATTCAAGTTTTCTAACTTTATCTTTGTTGCCTCCCCCAATATAACCAGTCAGTCGGTTGCAAGTTAAAGAGTTCACGAGTTCGACCCACAGGGCACGCATTGGCTTCGGCTTCCCATGTAGTAAAAAAAATGCCATTGATTTTCTTTTTGGTTACAAGATTAGGCCTAAGCCCAACACATTCACACCGAGAGTCGAACCTGATTTTCTTTTTGGTTACAAGATTAGGCCTAAGCCCAACACACTCACACTGAGAGTCGAACTCCCCATCAACAATAATGGCACTAGAGCTCCCTACCGTTGAGCTAACACTCTCGGTGCAAATAAAAAAGGGCATTGTTTTATGTAGGCTATAAATTACATAGCTCATAAATCAATTAGAAATTGCATGATATCAATGGCTCTAAAAAAAACTAAAAATATCTTATTTCTTTAAAAAATAAATCAAGAAAAGCGTCATGCACAAAACACGTTCCTTATGATATTTTACTAATCAAATCAAAAGGTTAGAATAACAAACACTAATTATTTCAATCTCTTTTTAGGAAAAAGTAGAAAATACACCTTGTATGATGCCCACGCCAACTAATAACTTGGTTTAATTAGTCATAGAAATATTGATTAATTAAGCTAATGGTGTTATCATGATCACTATGTTCGAACCATGAAAATATTCTTTCATTGTCTTCTGCATGTTCGCCACAAATGGTAAGACGATAAAATAGAGTAAGAAAACACCCATCTGGCGAGGAGTTCGACTCCCAAAGGGTGCATGTTAGGCTTCTTTTGCAACAAAAAAAGGAGTTTATATATATATATATATATATATATATTATAGGAAGAAAAGGAACAAAGTAAAAGCCTGTCTACGTCACGATGACATGCATGGACACGTGACACTGACACGAGATTATTATAGAAAAACACATTCATGTTTAAGAAAGATGTCGCATTGTGGTCAACGTTTTTTCCCTGCACCTACATGTATTCTTTTTTTTCTTTTGTTTTCTGGTTAATTAACTTGATCCATCCAAAGAAGTCAGAATCAATGTGGAGCCAATTGTTTAATCACACACATACACACACATATATATAATCTAGATTTAAAGAACTTTAGAGAAATAGAGATTTGAATTACAAAAAACCCATAATTTTCATCGTTCACTTGACATTATCAAAGTAGAGATTTGAATTAAAAGTATTGTTGTGCTTTGTAATGATTTTTGCCCCTGTGATTCTCTCTCTCCATATTGATAGGTTTCTTGCGGTTTTCTATTTTTATGGGTTCTTTAAATATAGATTCTCTCTCTCTCTCTCTCTCTATATATATATATATATATATATATATATATATATATATATATATATATATGTGTGTGTGTGTGTGTGTGTGTGTGTGGTACTAAAATATCATATGATACGGTGCAGTGGAAACTGTTAAATGGATGCAAATGACTCAAGTATTTAGATGCAAACAATAGGGCCGATTAAGGATATATTTTATCAGACAACACTATATAAGATAACATAGTTCCAAACCACCCGTTCTGGTTCACAGAACCGGAACCAAATCCGGTCCTCCCTGGTTCCAGATCTGATTTTGACAGTTCCGGTTAGAACCTGCCATGCATGCTGGCTCCAGCACCTTATACAACATCATTATGCTGCACTCAAAGCATTAGCTCAAAGACAGGGTACTCCAGTGCCATTGCTGCTAGCAGGGAGTTCGACTCCCAAAAGGTGTGTGTGTGGTTGTATATGTTACGCTTTGGCGCCCTCTTATAACACAAAAAAACTATCATATTTCATTGTCAAAACTTGTGGTTTCCATTTCTTAAATTAATTTTTTCATTAAATAAATAAAATTGTTGTGTTTAATGATCGACCACCATCAATAACGGTTGAGAAAACTGTTTTTTCACTGGTGAACAAGAATCATAGATATAAGTGCTAAAGAATGCTTCGATCGTTAGTACAAAAGGATATCCTCTAAGATGTCCAATGGGTGAGCATGAGTATGTCAAAAGTGGGCAGGATCCGGTCTTCTTATATATAGGGATATATAGAGACTTCTTGTTCTACTACCGTAAGCACAACCTATCACCACCAATGGCGGATCTACATAGAGGAGTGGGAGGCAGCCGCCAACTTTGACATTTCACTGTAAAAGTTATATTTCTACAGTGAATACATGATTGAGATTCATGCTTTGCCCCCTCCCCACAAACACTATTTTCTAAATCCGCTACTGATCACCACTTTCTCCCGTAATGCCCGACCAACTTTTGGTGGTGGTGATATAAAAATGGTATTTGTGTTGACAACAGAGAAAAGAACATGAGAGATGGAGAATTTGTATATATATATATAAAGAGAGAGATTGGGTGGTGCATATCACTAACACTCCATATGAACGGTGTTGTTGTTAGAGGTGGACAGTATCGAATTTTGATATTATATATATATATATATATATATATATATATAGAGAGAGAGAGAGAGAGAGAGAGAGTAAATGACCTCTTCCATGAGAAGAAGAGATCTTTGAGAAAATCTTATCTCGTAATACATATATAATGACTGTACACAGAGGTCGGCAAACATGACGGACTTGTATAGAGCATCTTGTAAAAGCCCCAAAAGGAGCTTCTTTTGTTATTCATGGAGTATTCCATTAAACTTAACATAATAAGCGAAGCACTTCCCTAAAAGAGAAACGCCCTATTCCAGCTAAGTTTTTGCTTCACTACGAACCAACCAATGTGGCTGCAACGCCACTGGCTTCCTCAAAGATTCAATAGAAAATCCCGGCACCCACTATATATTATCACATCTCACCTAGAAGATCAAGGGAACTAATTGGCTGTAAATTAGTGCTTAATCCTCACAAACTTATCTAATTATCATTGAAAAATTCCAACACCCGCAGCAATTGTCGGCCATTAATTCCGCACAGCAGCCAGCTTAAATAAGAAAGCCACTTTTCTTTTCTTTTCTTTTTCTTTCTTTTGTTACAAAACGTCGTCTGAACTTGAACTCATATCATGCATTTTGTGAGCCGTACCCCCTAATTTAGGGTGTTTTACCTGAAATCTTAAAAATTCTTGACCGACCCGTTACTATATATAAGAAAATACAACATATAAGTTATCTAACCTGAAATACAAGTATGCTTCTCTAAAAAAAAAAATCTTGGGTCCGGCACAGCCTATCAAGTAAGCTGATGGCGTGAGTGTAAAGCAATTTTTTCTTTGAACATTTTATAAGCCTTTCAATAACGTTACTGAAATAGCATTTTGATGCACCAAGGCTTAATCAGGTGCATAGAGGGTTAGCATAGTTCGGGAGGGCACGAACCGTCAGGATTTGAGTTCCATGGTGCCACCTTCCCTTACATAAGCACTCGGCAAGTATTGTACCTGGGGATGAATGCTTTTGATTTAGAGGCAACCAGGTCTTATGGGTTAATTGTGGTCTCCTCAAGTTCTAACAGTAGGGTTTTGGGCTCTCTTACAAGAGGTCAGGAGTTCGATCACAGGGGACTGCAGCCGAGCAGCCCCTCTTTGAATCGCAAAGGGTTCGTTAAACCCACTTGTACTTATGAAAATAAAGAAGTAGCAGGCAACTAAGCATGCATCTCTTGTGAATTACATAGGCATGCATATGAACTTTGGCCTCCGTTATATAAAAAACAAAATAAAAATTTATTATAATACACTTAAGGATTTTTTTTTTTAAAGCAACTAGGTATGCATCTCTAGCACCATTACTGCTGGTGGAGAGTTCAACTCTCAGAGGGTGCATGTGTGGGTATGTGTGTTAGGCTTTGGCCTCCTCTTATAACAAAAAAAAAGTGGAGGGTAAAGATAGAATTGAGAACATTAGGCAGTTATTTACAAATAGATGATATGTTAAGCATGTTTTTGTAATTTTCTAAATATAGATGATTAGAGCCACACTCTTGAGTAATTCAAATGAATGTTTAGTCTATCATGGCAACATGTAAATACCATAAGGGTTGGCTCCTAGCACTTCTTCCTTTACTACAAATGCAAGATCAAAGTGAAATGAGCAATAGCTCACTTATCTAGGTTCCCTTTGATTCACAAGTTAAAGGTCACAAGTTCAATACCTGGGGTGTGCACGCGACTTAGGCCTGTCAATTATACCCAAAGAGGAATGGTAGATTGAAGCATCTCAGGACATTCTAGACCCAATTCATATACCGCTTGCATCAAATTGAACCCTTATGAGAGTCTCATGCTACCAATATCGTTACTTTTTTTTGCTGATAATGTCAAAATTACGAGACAAAATTCCTTAAATTTCTCCATTTCCCTTAACTTCTATACAACACAATCCCACTTATCCCTTAGAACCTCTTTTCAAGATATCAAAAGTGTGAGGAATTGGAGTTTCTTGAAAGCAATCCTTTTTCCTTCCTCAACATCTAATCACACATTTGTTGAGGCAAACAACAAATAAGAATAAGGCATTTGGCTTAAGTTAGTTTCTTATAAACTAAAAATAGTGTTGGTATTTTAAAGAATTTCACAAAGCTACACCAAACTTATCAGCTATCTATAAATAGCATGCAAGGATTTCCACCCGAATCCCTAATGGAACAGGTTTGGGTTTTATTTTCCCAAGGTACATAGCCCATAGGAGGTAAAAGTGGGGCACATATATGTCTTTTATATATATATATATATATATATATATATATGCATATGTGTATGTATATGATGTGTATATATGTCCAAGTTGTATGTGTAGAGAGAAAGAGAATGGGAGTTCTCCCATTCATACTAGACTCTTTTTAACAATTTGGATCATCCATCTCTTTGATCAGATCATCCAAGTGCAGAAAAACAAAAAATATAAAGTACATTATACTTTTATTTTTTAAATAATAACCTTTTCTTTTTAGAATCAAAACCATTTGATTGTAGAGATGGATTATTCGATTTGTCAAGTCTAAATGAGCACATAACAACTTTCTCTTTCTCTCTTGATATACATATATGGTATATATATATATATATGTGTGTGTGTGTGTGTGTGTGTACCGGTGCAAGTATCGGATTGAGGCATCTTATCCCCATACTAGAACTGTAACCTGATCGAGTTGAGTACTCTCCGGTTTCTCCATTTCCAAGACTTCAACTCGAGAACTTGATCAAGGGAAACAAATTGAGCAACCACGTAAAAGAAATCATATTTTAGTGATTGACTTCATAAATCAACTAAGACATTGCAGGAGTTAATATAGTACAAGATTTTGAATCTTTTAATAATAAACCACCAGGGAATGCGGTGGTTACTTGATTAAAATATGTTTCGAGGTCTTTAAAAATTTCAGCAACTGCTTAATTGATCAGATATTCATAGATAACCACCTAAACTTCAAGTCATCAGCTAAGTTACAGGAAAGCTTTAACTCAAAAGTATCTTTTATCCTCGATCATTCATTTCATGACCTATGGGCTTTTAACTAAGATACGAGTTTTTTCAAATAAATAAGAACAGATGGAGTATCATTTCAAAATTCAGGGAATTGATTTTAAAGATAGCTAGATGGTGGTGGTGGCAGTGGTGGTGGTGGTGTTAGGTGGTGAAAGGTGATAGATAACAACAACTAAGTCTTTACCATACCACATAGAGTCGGCTACTTAAATTTTTTTGTTTCTATAGAATTTGATCATGTGCCATGATAAGAGTTAACTCAATAAATTAGATCATTCTTTATTGTTTCTTGATTTAGCGATGAAAAAATTAGAGAAGAAAAAAGTAGGTCCCTCCTTACTTTGTTATGAACCTGCTTGATTGTTTGATTAGTAACTGGAGCACTATCTGTCGAGGGATCGGAACAGCCTCGAATAAAACTTTGGGCATGCAATCCCAAACTCTTCTCTTTAAAAAATTATTTAGCTAAATGTTTATCATATTTAATTACACAAAGATAATTTAGTTAAATCAAGTTGCATTGGAGATTCAAAATTTTGAACTGACATCATCTAAGTTGAATTCTCAAATTGGATTCATCCGTTACTTCAGCAGGAACCTTAGGGTCCGATATGATCCTTTCACAACTCCAAGTCCACTCATATTAAATGACAATTCTCAACAAAAGTATGCCGTGCCTCTCCAACTCCATCACATATATACCTACAATTTGCAGTCAAACTTATCAATTTTAAAAGGTCATATTAGTAAAAGTTCACAGTCAGAAGGTCACATTAGTAAAAGTAAAAAAACTTATGCTTTTTCTCTAGAAAAAAGGTTCATCCTGGCTGATACATAAAGCTTGTTGGCAAACCCAAAAAACAAAACCATATATATATATATATATATATATATATACATACAAGAGATGCTCTTGCCTTCGTGTCGTGTTCTTTCCCAATATTGGAAACGGTTCCAGCCGAAGAAGACCCGGTTTCGTGTCAATTCGGGTGACACGAGATGGTAATTTCGTGTCGTGTCCAGATGGGCCGTCTACTGTCTGATTTAGTGCACGCCGCCTTGTCGTTCCGTCTGATTGGTTGATCGTTCTCCTTTTTGTCCGCGAATTGATCCCGTACGGGCGAGGCCCACGTTGAGTATGATGAGCAGCATCTAACCGCAGTTAGAATCCTCACTCACCGGTTAGTGGTGTACGGTACGCAAGCCGGAGGGATTCTCATTTCTGAACCTCGCGTTATCAACAAAGGTGTCCCATTATCGTATATTTACGGGAAAACACTCACGACTATGTTTATTGCGCTCAAGCGTCCAATCAATTTACCCTTACAAAGACCGTCCTTTGTAACGTAAAAGCACACTACCGATATCGAGAAGCCCAAAGTACCCTGATTTTGATCCAGTGAGAGCCGCGCTGGCTCATTTTGAGGGTGAGGTTCTTTCAGTACTGGTTTCTTCCCGTCACAAAACTTGAACTTGAGACATTGCTTAAGGGGAACAAATGCCAAAACCACTTGATGCATCGGGGTATCGGTTTTCTTCTCCATTTTTAGTTGGCAAACTGGGTTTAGGTAGACTTCCATGGCCCTACTTGTGCGCAATTTAGGTATCGAAATTGACTCGTTTATCGAACAAGGTAAAAGAAAATGTCATGACTGTTACTCCATTATCATCTTTCCTAATTTTGTATTAGACTAACTGCAAAATGATCCAAATGACTCGAGCTTGGGTTGTTTGTTGGTGTGTCATCGGCTTGTTCTGTTCGATTGAAGCTCAATCATATAAGAGCTTGCCTCCATTGTAGCTCGTTCTGTTCGATTCATGAGCCACAAGCTGAAGTTACCTGTCGATTATCATCTCTTTCGTAAGTGTCGACAAGTCAAATTTGGTTTGCCAATACTCGGCTCAACAATGAAGTTATGGAGTTTGGTTGTGATTCAGTGGGAAAACTTCTTCCGTCAACCAATCCGTCCAAGTCTTTGGTGTTGTTACTGCTGAGGCAGCAATCAACGATGCACCTAGAAATTCTTTTTGGGATGAGGGCAAGTTTAGTTGGATGAAACTCTCTCTCTTTCTTTATATATATAGAGAGAGTGTGTGTGTATATGCTCAATCCAATACTTGATTAAATATTCTCAAATACTTTTATAGTTTGATGACCAACAGTAAAGATTTGAAATGAAAATCAAAGTGTCTCATTGAGCATTAAATACGGGTATGAAAAGGCAGCTTGGTTCTGGTTTAACTGGTTCTGGTTCTAGTAGGTTCTGTCAAATTTGGTTCCGGTTCTAAGACTAACCAGCCCTACTTGCATCCCCTAGCAGCTTGGTTTCATCCGCAGCCCTGCTTACAAAATACAAACCCAGTTTTTGTGAGGATATTTCAAACAATTTCAGCCAACTGGGCAGTTTAATGGAAAATTGAGAAGCATATCGGGGCTTTAAAGAAAGGCAGCTCGTGCTGTTTAAGTCACAGTTTCTTCGTGCTGGTTTGTTATTTTTATCGTTTCTTCTCTTCTTGGTTTCGAAGGACGGAGAGAGAGAGAAAGAATTCCCGGCAGGAGGTTTCTGGTTTCCCGGTGACGGAAAGAGGTTTCCCGGGAGGAGGAAGTGAGCAGATCGACAGTTGAGCGAGCTTCACTAGCTGTGTCGGTAACCATAGGTAGCAGAATTCGGAAGGACGCGGTTAGAGGGAGACAGAGAGAACAGAGAGGAAGTATATAGAAAAAGAGGGGCGAATGACGACGGATGAGTCTGACCAGGGACGCCGGAAGAGATCGGAGCGTCGAGTAATGGCTTACGCCGAGAGTTTCGTTCCGAGCTCAGCGTCTTCGTCGCTGGCGTCCGGCTTCTCGAGGCAGAGCATCTCAAAGGAGGGGAGCTTCAGCGGTAAGCCCTCTCTGGATGTCGCTGCGTGGTTTTCCGGCATCGGAGGGACTGGAATACGGAATTCCTGCTAGCAATCTTCCAATTCTAAGCTTGCATAGGCATGGATTATGGCGGGACGGTTTCCTGGTTGAAATCTTGCCGCTTAGTAGTGCAGTCTGCTTCTGTAGTTATGCATTATCAAGATTTTAGCCTGCTGAAGAACGCGGCTTTTTTTAAAATTCTTTTCACTTTAACATTTTGAAATTTAGCTTCAAAATGAAGCTCAATTCTCGTGAACCGTGAGAATTTGGAGATGGCCAAGTGAAAACGATATGATTTAGTTAGTTTGAAGGTTTTGGCCGGAATTCACCTGCAGGTTTTGGTTTTCATTTTTGAGCGGATTCTAGTATGCAAGTCTAAGAATTGCGACTCGTTTTTGTAATTTGTAGTTATAAAAGTGTAAAGAACAGTTTCTTCTCTTTGGTTAATTTGGCTACAATTAATTTGGAAAACGGACGGTTTCTTCTCTTTTTCCGATGAGGACTCTTATTAACGAATGGTTTTTGCGCATTTTGGAAATTCTAGCGACAACAAGTGGGCGTTTGCGTAGTGTTGCTGCCTCCAAGCGTTATCTTCAGTTTCTTCTCTTCAAGATGGAGACCAACGGAAGATTCAGTCTTTTTGGTTCTTCATACTTTGCTTTTACGTTTTAGCCGGAGAATTCTCCTCGAACCGCAGTTTTTTTGCTGATTTTGCCTTGCTGTTTTTCCTTAACTTCTTCGATGAAGTTGATCTCTTTACTAGAAACTGAGTTTGCTTCGGTATTATTATGAGGATGATTCACTAGTCTTTTTTCATATATCTTTCATTTCCCCTCGTCTCCATTTAGTGTGGGAAATTGGAATTATTGTCGCTCGTGCATCTTCACTTAGTTGAAACCGCTGACCTTACCGGGGAAGGTTCCACTCTGAAATTCTTTTTGCTAGCACTTATTTTACTTATTCCGGGGGTAGTTTATAAGGTCCCTAGCGATACTTTTTAAATAGCATTATTTGCACAAGGCGGCTTTCCCTGGCAGGTTGAGAAAGTCACTTAGTCTCCATTGGAGATGGTCATTGAAAAGCCAAATTATTAGGGATTTGGTAAATCTAGTTTTGTGTTTGGTTGGGTGAAATATTGGGAAGCGTGACCTTTCCCTTCTATTTTCTCCGATTCATCATTGAGAAACCAACGGCTTCTTGGTTTCCTTGCTGCGAACATCTTCAAACAAGGGCGTGCGGATTCTATGATTTCCTTACTTTTCTCTCTCTAGCAATATTTATGCATACATTCAATCTAGTTGGTTACTGAATGTTATCTTTTGTTGGTGCACTGCTTTATGATCTATAGGCAATTCTATGGATGATTTGCTTTATACAGAACTATGGCACGCATGTGCTGGTCCACTCGTTACAGTACCACGCAAAACTGAGAAGGTCTATTACTTTCCTCAAGGCCACATGGAGCAGGTCTGTTCATTCATCTTTCCATATGCTAACATATTGTGCTTGTACAATTTGGTACGAGAATCTTTTATAAAACATTGTTCATCTATCTAGATTCTAGACTCTCTTAAACTCTTTTGGTTGGCTGCATTACTTGTTTATGTAGCTCGAGGCTTCAATGAACGAGGGTCTAAGTCAGCAGGTTCCATCGTTTGGCCTTCCTTCTAAAATATTGTGCCGTGTTGCCAACGTCCAGCTTCTGGTAATCTATCTGAAAATTGGTGGCTATCTTTGTTGGTGCATTTTAGTGTTCTTTATTCCAACATTGCTTACTAATCTGTGTTTCTTTGTAAAGGCTGAGCCAGAAACAGATGAAGTATACGCACAAATAACTCTGTTACCTGAACCAGAGGTAATTTGCTTTCTGTTTTTTGCTTTTCAAGAAATTTGCTTTCACTATTAAAGTTAACTTCCGTCTTGCCTTCGTGGACCATATGGGACATATTTTATTTTTGGGTGTGCAGCAAGCTGAAGTTTCTGACCCTGATCCTTGTGTCCCTGATGAGAATCCAAAACTGATTCGTTCTTTCTGCAAGATCCTTACAGCCTCTGATACTAGCACTCATGGAGGATTCTCTGTTCTCCGAAGGCATGCCAATGATTGTTTCCCTCCACTGGTTGGTTTCTCTCACTGAGTTCTCCTGCCTGACTATTCCCTATTTTTTTCTTTTCCCTAAGATGCGTAGAAGCTTGGACATGGGGACTTCCTAATATTCAATTTTTTTGCCTTCAGAAAGAGATACTTAAAAGGGTGTTAATACTTCATGTTGTTGAGGTTCCTGTCAACTTTTCTGGAAAAGGAAATTGTAAAACGACGTCGCATAGAAAGATGAAAAAGCTTACTGGCTCGTAATTGCTGAATTATGCTGTCCCATTTTCTGAGGATGGAAAGTAGAACATTGCTCTTGTCTCTGTCCATACAAATAACCTTTTTATGTGAGTTTTCTGTTAGTTCTTGGGGCCCTTTTAATCTTCTCATGTTGTAGGGTAAAACTTGTTGCTTGATAATACACCTACTCAGGAATTGGTTGCAAAAGATCTGCATGGCTATGAATGGCGCTTTAAGCATATATTTAGAGGTGCACCTACTTCATTCCCTTTCCCCTTTCTGTATAGGCTGTATATTTAGAGCTACTCAGGAATTGGTTGCAAAAGATCTGCACGAGTCATTAAAGTGTTACCTGGTTTGGTCTTTGTCCTAGAATCCTTTACGTTTTAATCAGTACAAACTGTCATGCGGTTGGTTTCTTGCCAACAACTTAAACAGGTCAACCGCGTCGCCATCTCCTGACCACGGGTTGGAGCACCTTTGTCACATCCAAAAGGCTTGTTGCAGGAGATGCTTTCATATTTCTTAGGTATGTTCCCTTTTCTCTTCCATCGAGTTTTGCCCCTCCCTTGTTAAATACTGATTTGAAGTAGATGTGCCATCAGTTCAAATATCAAGTGATAATCTTTGAATGTTCAGGGGTGAAAATGATGAGCTGCGTGTTGGAATTAGGCGGCTTGTTAAACAACCAAGTTCCATGCCTTCCTCTGTAATCTCCAGCCAGAGCATGCATCTTGGTGTTCTGGCAACTGCATCCCATGCTGTTGTATCACGGACTCTTTTTATTGTATATTACAAACCAAGGTAATTATTTTCTTAGTTCTGGATATTGATTTAGGCCTGACAAATTTCATTAAGATGTTGATAATTGTAAGAGCTCCAACATGGACTTTTAGTTCAGATTGAGTTAAAACCTAAGGTAGTTATTTGTAAAGATCATCCCACTGTGTCTTGCATAAGATCATCATCAATGTTAAGTGAAGTTCTTGGTTATGCTGGAAATGCAGGGCTGCTAAATTCATTATTAATGTGAACAAGTACTCAGAATCAATGAATTATGTGTTTTCCATCGGAGATAGGTTTAAGATGACATTTGAGAGAGAAGACACTCCTGAACGGAGGTATTGAAATAGTTATGTGAAAATTCTACCTTCCCTCAAAATGCCATCTTGACTTAATTTGGATTTCTTCGACAGATTCACAGGTACCATCATCGGGTATGCCGAACCTTTAGCTTCTGAGTGGGCTGATTCAAAATGGAGATCACTCAAGGTTCAGTTTCTCTTAAACCATTATCCTTATTTCCACAGTTTGTGTGCATTCTGTCTTGCTTTCATTTTGCGTTTCATTTGCTAAATTCAGGTCAAATGGGATGAACTGTCTTCTATTCCCCGTCCAGACAGAGTCTCTCCATGGGAGATAGAGCCGGTCATTGGTTCAAATACTGCCCTGATTCCTTCACCATTACCTGTCCAGAAAAATAAACGACCTCACACACCTGCAAACCTTTCTCTTCTTGGTAAAAGCTCTTTGTATTATGATGTTTTATTTTGGAAAAAGTTATCAAATTTTAGTGGATTTTGGTGCTGCATCACCATTCTAGGAATCTGCAAAAGCCTTGCAGAACCCAAAACTCCCTATTGGTATACAGAGGCAAAGCAGAGCAGGTAATTGACCCAATATAGCTTTACTGCAGGGGTGGATGCTAGCCAGACTCAGATACTTTGGTCTAAGAGGAGCGACTCCACTGCCAGAGATGAACATGGTCATCCTATTAATGAGGAAGACAGCTCATCAACCAGGGTTCAAGCCCCATTCCACAGTTTTCCCCATGAAGAGAAGACAGAATCATCACTGTGGTCTCCGGTCTCTCGGTTCTCCAGTGATGACTATCCTATGAAACTACAGGCACCTGGCGGCGTGCATGTTCCTGTTAAAGGGGGAATAGACTCATTCCTGGCAACAAAGTCTGATACATCTCCATCCGCAGGACATGTTGTGCGTTGGAAGTCCAATGCTGACAGTAAAAGAAATGGTTGCAGATTGTTTGGAATTCAGTTGTTTGAGACATCCTCTGCTGCGGATGATTCATCACTACCCTCTGCTCAGACAGCTGGTGCTATCGAGGACGTGCTTAGCCAAGCTAACTTTGACACACCAGAGCTTCAACCTGACCTCCTGAAAGTAACAAATGATGCAAAGACAGCGGTGCAGTTGTCACCAAAGGAAACCCAACGCAGCCAGAATTTCAATACCAGGAGCAGGACTAAAGTAAATGTCCACTTGCTGAATACCTATTCTTGATTCCGTGTATCCTCTAACTTTTTCATTGTGCAAGCAGGTGCATATACAAGGAATTGCTGTGGGCAGGGCGGTTGATCTTACCACCTTGGGCGGCTATGACACCCTCATAGAAGAGTTGGAAGATAGGTTCGAAATTAAAGGAGAGATACGGGGTCCTAACAAGAAATTGGAGGTGGTCTTTGCAGATGGTGAGGGCGACATGATGCTAGTTGCAGATTATCCATGGGAGTAAGCATCTATTAATTGCTAATAGCAACTATATATACAAATTCTTTAGTCTTCTTCTTACATCTTAATTATGCATTGATGAATTGGAGGTCTGAATCATCGACTCTGCAATCTTTCTTAGAATAAATAGCTCTTCTATGTTCATTTTATGAACTGAACCTTTTCTATATATGGATGATCGTACGATACTTCCCAAAGATTAGATTCTTGAACAATGTCAGCGTTTTTATTCATTAAGATATCGACATTTTTACCTCTTCTCCGACTTTCTGGGTTTTGTCAGGGAATTCTGTAAAACAGTAAAGAAGATCTTCATCTACAGATGTGAAGAGGTGAAAAGCTTGAAACTTGAATCGGGAGTAAAGACGTGATGCTTAACGTGCTCGTGAAATAGTTGCAGTCGTGGTGCTCATACATGTATCAAGTCTCACTGCTTTTTCCAAGCAAAAGTTGATTGGGAGACTGTTAAAATGGTGGTTGTGGTGGTGATCTAAAAGTGATCTCGCCCACTTGTAGGACTTGTTTCTGTATGACATGAAGGAACCACACCCAGATCGAGAGTTTGCTGCGTGTCTGACAGCGTAAAGCATAAAGACCCGAAGGAGTCAGTAGATAAACCATTGATGAAGATTATTTAACGCAGATTGAGAGCATGGTGGTAGACGACTATTCGTGTTGGTGGAGTTCTGTTTTTCCTTTTGTATGGACCTAAAGATCTTGTAAAGAGTTAAGTAGTGAATTTCGAGGGGAGAGGGGATGGCTAAATTGTGGGGATTGTAGAGGCCTGTGAATATTTAGTTGGCTTACGGAGTGAAAAGGACAATTCTTTACATCAAATGGTGTACATATATGTTTTCTTGAGTAGATTATCTCTCTCTCTCTCGAACGCGCGCGTGTGCACACACACACACATAGCCACACAAAAGTATGAATTTTTCCGGCACTTCGGTCTCAAGATAGTTGGCAATAGCCTTTGTCACATAACATGACCCGAATAGTCTGTCGGTATTATCCGCCGGAAAAAAGAAGGGTTCATGTTTGAGCTGAATTGGCATAAACACAAAATGACATGACTAGAGCACGACCAGCACAACCTGATCGTTTTTACTCGTTTTTTTTGTATCTTCGTGTTTATTTAATTCACTTCATATTACACTGAAAAAAGATGACTGTCTTTGGGTTGACCCTTTTTCACAGGTAAGTGGCCTAAATCACGAAAACGCCAGACGCCAACCCCAGTTCCAAGATCAGTACTCTGAATATGCTGAAAGATGGACCCAATGCTACTGGAAACGACATAGGATCGAAAGAGACTTAATCATGGAGCTCACTTTGATGCCGTCTGATCTTTATGATGGAGAGCGTCCAGTTCTGTTTTAGAAACCAAAAAGAAAATGTGAAAATGATTAGAGGTGGCGACTGCTCGTGTTCGTGTTGTGTCATTTTGTTGAAACATGTCAAAACAGGCATGACTTACCTTTTCGGCGTTACTCTGGGTCAACACGAATGCAGACTCCGCTCCATGTCGGGTCTTCCAGTTGGTGTAATATTGGGAGCGATTAAGTGTTTCAAGTTGCATCTGTGTCATGTCATTTCATGTACATGTGAAAAAGCATGCCAACATTCATTTTCAACCTTAATACTAACCATGAAAAGGAAAACATTTATTTCAAATCCAACCAAACCAAACACAAAATTAGAGAAACTAAACCACCAGCCTGGGTAGATTCAATCGGTTAAGATCGAACTTTCGAACATTACCAAGGTTACCCCATGGCGTAAAAGTGTTTAGTTGAGCCGGGTCGAGCTCAAGTGAATGTGAGCTTGAGTCAACTAGTTAACAAAATGCTTGGCTTAAGTTGGAACTTCCTTCTTTAGGCTCGAGCTCGAGATCAAGTTATGCTCGAAGAACTCGAGCTTGGCTGAACTCGTGAATTTGTTTGAAACCAATACCTCAAACTTGACTTGGTTAGAGATTGAGCATGCATTACAAATACTGTCAAACTTCGCAGTAAAGAAGAACACTGATCTCTGACGTTCCTTTTTACGTGTTTGTCCCACAAATTATAGTAGTATCTTTGAGTTACAATAGTATCTTTGGTTATATTGGATATATGGGTATGTCCGTGAAATTGCCGTCTAATGCATGAATATTGTTTAATGAGAAGCATATTGATAGTTGTCTGTGTTGTTTTATTAATTCAGAAATGGTGAAGCAATTTGCGTGGTGTGTAGGGCGTCATGAAGGCAATAAATGTAAACAAACTTACAGCAGCTGGATGTATAATGAAGTTCTGGGTTGCAGATTGGTTTGCACAGTTAAATAACAAAATGGGAGGTGACTTACAGAAAATCCGGACTGTTGGTCGTTATTTGATTGAGATTTGGAAGGCAGTGGGAATGAATCTTGAACATGTTGAATTTTTGTGGTCATCGGATGAAATTAATGCCCGGGCATATGAATATTGGCCTCTTGTTATGGATATTTCCCGCAGAAACAACCTTGCGCGAATAGTGAGGTAATATGCAAGCAACCAGTTGCAATTAGTTATCTAGTGATGTGGATTCGTGGTCTCCAAGTCTGACTTTGTGACATGTAAGTGTTGTCAGATCATGGGCGAAGCGAGCAGGATGAACTGACAGCAGCCCAAATCTTTTATCCATGTATGCAATGAGCCGACATATTCTTGTTGAAGGTTATTTCTTACAAGATATTGATTATCCAAAACAGCAACGTGGAATTTTCTCTACCATCTACACTTGTTTAAACGGATAAATGTTATTTTCAGGCTGATGTCTGTCAGCTAGGTATGGACCAGCGGAAAGTTAACGTGCTTGCGAGGGAGTACTATGATGACACAAGGGGAAGAACAAGCCAATCATTTTGTCTCACCGTACTCTGTGTGTGTGTGTGTGGAGTGAGGGGGGTGTCCAATAGATATATATGCGCTCACGTGCATAATGGGATGTAGAACTATTCTTGTTTCATCTAATGTGTAATCTTGTCAGACATGCTTCCGGGGTTGCAACAGGGCCAAGAGAAGATGTCTAAAAGTGATCCATCTTCATGGAGGATGAAGAGGTATATCATGTTAGAGTCATAGCTTGAGTTTTTTTTATGCCTTCGTTCACCATACTTTAATAAAGAAGCAATTTCAGAGTCTGTCTTTAGTTCTGTAAAGAGAAGGAAAAGAGTGGACCTGTGGGTGTTTTTTCCCTTGAAGATGTTGTACATTTGCTCAATATAATTAGGAAGTCCATGATATTTTTCTCCAATCCACAAATCTATCTTCAGCATGTTTTACCCTTTAGTCAAACAGAAAGCAATCAAGATCAAATTTATGGCTAGAGCCTTATGTTGTCAGCGTTCTCTATTTTGCTGTTCCCTGAGCCTAAACGGTTTTTATTTGCTTCTACCTCACTTATTTTGACATTTGAACTTGTAGGCAGAATTTAATGTGAAAATAAAGAAAGCCTATCGCCCGCCTAAGATAGTTGAAGAGAACCCATTATTGGATTACATCAAACACATCATCTTCCCATGGTTTGGGAAGTTCGAAGTTGAGCGGGAAGAATAAAATGGTGGAAACAAATAAGTTCTGACATTGCCTTGGTTCTATTTTAGTACATTACAGCATGTCATCTGGCACTTTCTTGGTGATCCTGATGTCCGTCCTTTTGATGTTATGCATCTAGTTGTGAATCTTTTTGGTCAATTTCCAAGTGACCTGGAACTTGCTGACCACGAACAAAAGATGGTGCTCTATTATTTGGCAACATCTTATTGTGACTTACAACTTTTGGTGCACCTTTTTGCCTTTTAGTCGTTTATTGATATCTGGCCTTCATTCAGGATTTTCAACAGCATGGAAGAGTTAATTGCAGATTATGAAAGTGAGGAGTTGCATCCGGCTGATGTCAAGCCAGCTCTATCAAAGGCATTGAACAAAATACTCCAGGTAATGACATATCATAAGAGGTATGAATATCCTGAGTTCGAACTGTGGTGGACTTGGTTGTCTTGAACGAAGTTATTGCTTGCCTGTGCCAGCTCTAACTTACTCATGAAGCTGTTTGGAGCACTCAATTCGATGAATTCATCCATGTATGAATATTTCTTCATCAAGCAAGATTGGGCTTCAATCTATTACTAAACAACAGTAGATTGAGAAGTTGCATAAAGGGTTTAAATTTTAAACTAGCTTGCAAAATGTACCCCATTTGCCTGCTCTGCTGTATGTGTCATTGACATTGTGATTGCTAATTGTCTTCTTCATTTAAATGTTTCTCATTATCATGTTGAATTGTAGTCTCACAACATCGTCTGTTTGCAGCCTGTGCGGGATCACTTTAAGGACAATAGTGAAGCAAGAGAACTACTGAAGACCGTCAAGGTGAAATTTCTTAATTAGAACTTGAGTTCCTGTCTTTACTGCTTCATATCTTTCAAGGAGATTAGTTCCAAATGGTCAATACAAATCCCATATTTCAGAGTGGTTTAGGCATATTGTTATGGTGAAATGAAACATTCCAAGTGATTCCAGGATAAGTTTGTCTTTACTGCTTCATATTTGGAGGCTTGCTTTTGAAGTGGCACTCATACTTTCGAGTTTATCCCAGATCAACCCAGTTCTGCACTACTACTGGTCGCCACTGCTAGTAGCAATAGCAGTGGTAGTTTTGTTAGTTGGTAGTTGGTGGTAGCAGCAGCAAAGCAACAGCAATAGTAATAACCAACTACTACCGCCACTAGCTCCAGGCTACTACTGACACTAATGATAATTCTTATGTCTTGCAATTAACAGGGTTACAGAGTGACAAGGTAATATGGAATCAAGCAATTGATAAGATGATTACTGCTCGTCATCTCTATGATGTGTATGTTGACAAGAGTAGCAGAGGAGAAGATGATTACCCACATATTTGTGGTAATTTCTGTTGGATCATCACAGTTCTATTTTCTCTTATTTATTGCTGTTAGATGTTCTGACTAAGCCGTTCTGAATACTGTCATCGAGCATTTTTGAGCATTTCAATGTACTCTTTCTGTTAAGAGATGTATAACCTTAACAAGGTCGGATATCTTTCTGATTTATGACTCAAGCTAAAGAAGATTGAGATGGTTCATCCTTTTGTACTTAATATAATTGGGAGCAAGTTACATTTATCAAATTAATTTGGGCTCTGATAAATTAAGAATATTGTCCAAAATCCTTCAAGTTCTGCATGTTTGACTCACGGGTTTGAAGGTTATGAGTTTGAAATCTGCCATGTGTGGGGCTTCGGCCTCAATGCACAAGCAAAAGAAAGGAAAGGACTTCAAGTTGAAGATCTCAAGAAAAAAAATCTACACTTACTAATTTCATTTTTATTAAAAGGAAAGGATGTCAAATTTTACACAGTATGGAATCCATGTAGCCGACCCCACTTGGCACTTAGTGTGAAGTAAAGTTTGGTTTTTGGTTCGGGGTCTGGGTTGGGATCCATCTGCCTGATCTCTGTACACAACTATGTAAGAAATGCCAATCGCCATTTACCAGTACCTCCGCAAGGCCAGAATTACACTGGTAGCCAAAAGAATAATTAGTAAAATAGCCTACATTGGCAATTGGGCACAGCGAGCTCAAACTGGACCTCCCCGGAAACTGCTCCTTAGGTCTAGGGTTGAAAGCCTTACACGACCTGCATACAATTTCTAGAACCCAGTCCAGCCCGTCCTAACTCTCACATACATGGTCTTTCTCTAACATCTAGATATTAAACAATACATAATAGTGTAAATAAACCAAGAAAATTAATAAGACAAAAGATCACCTCTTGTTGGTTCAGAGTTAGGTTTCAACAGAAATATTTATTTTAAGAACATTATTTAATTAATCTATAAGTAACTCGACTCCAACCCGTCTGCATGATAGATAAACTAACACCTCCCTGCTCCTTGGGCGGGTTCTTGACCCAACCCAACCGGGGTTGGGCAGGCTGGGTACCCTCGGCGCTGATGAAGATTGCAGAACCTATAAAACAGTGAGCCACTTGTACCCAAAAAAAAAGTGGCCAGGCAATTGCAATATTCTTTTTCTTTGAAGGGCCACAGTATGCCCAGTTTTTGAATTCAGGGGCTGTTCAATAATTCAACAAGCCAGCCATTTTAGGGAAACGCCAACATGCACGCCGGCGCTCGATTTGTTTTCTATTTGAGAGTCTGTCACAACTTTTGACTTCATTCGCAACTCTCTATTTAGAAAAAGTAATATCAATGGTTAGACAAGATGTTTACATTTTATTGCCACATACAAATATGAAATTGTTTTCCCTTCCTAACATGTTCATTCATGAGAATGAAAGAAATTAAATGTCATTGATTGCATCGAGGTTCATCAAAACCCAAAACTTTGATCGAGGAAACAATTACGAGGATGTGCACTGAACGAAGAGGGAAAAAATTGGTCTAGCATCAATAGAAGTTACATCACATGTTTTGTAACGTGTGGTAAATTACATGGCGAGTTAATTGTGTCTTTCTAGGAGTTAAATGCTAATATTGCATAAGATTGAACATAATGACAAGTTAAAAGTCCATGCAGCAAATCCAACTTAGCGTGGAAGAATGCTTGATTTTGGATTTGGATCTTTAAGGTACTAGATGACCTTGTAATATTAGAACTATTCTCATCAGATGTAAAGCACATGCAAATCGGGTTCCCAACCTGATTCAGTATATGATCTGAACTGCAGAGTAGATATCCATTTGCTTGTACAAGCATGTGACTGAGCATACAACCTTGATGTCAAGAGAATGGCTGATACATATGGAAAGTCTGCATGCATAGGTGTGAAGTTAGCATGCATACAGTTGAAAGTAGTTATTTTGCAACATGTGCCTGCGTGTGCTCGTGTGTGTGTGTGTGTGTGTTTATGGGGATTTGGGAACAGTTTGTAAAGAGGTGGATTGTCCAGCTTTTCTTGGACATACCTGGATCAAATTCAAGTCTTGGTTGAGCGGTCCAACTTCTCATCTTATTCGGGGGATCTGGGAGGGCGTTTAACCCCACGGGTTAGTGCTTCAAGTCAAAAAGAGAATGTGGGGATATCCTTCTATTGTACTAGTGGTGTGTGTGTGTGTGAGAGAGAGAGAGAGGGGCAATCTACCAATTACAGCTATATAATCTACACTAAAAGCATGGTTTTGTTAACCAAATTGAGAAGTTAACGGTCTGCGATGCCTGAATTTAATAATCGACATGAAATTCTTAATACTATGAAGCCACCAATGGCTTTAGCTTCAGGGTATTTCTTTTATTAAAATATCTAGCTAGGCTTTCATCCGTGGTGTTAGGTTGTTTGAGAAATAATGCTGCATGTGACCTTCAGGTATTTCAAAACTTGGAGAACGCTATCACCATCTCTCTCTCTCACTCTCTCTCCACACACACACACACATATATATATATATATATATACATTCGTCTGAACAAGCCTTGAACTTTGTCTACAAGGCTTTTTCCACGCCTCCTATGGAACTCCCTCTCGCCTATGTTCATTCACATGCAGGTCCTCTACCCTGCTACTGTTCCTGATTCAACAAGAGCTTTGACGCAACCATATATATATATACATACATATATAGAGAGAGAGAAACTAGCATATGCATAGTATATTTAGGTGTTGTCAAATCTCAAATATTCATCTCATTGAAATTTAAATTTTAAAAGTAAAAAGTATATGTGTACCTTATTCACATGAAGTACTTTTTACTTTTAATCAAAGATAACAATTGAGATTTATTTAAATTTATTAACACCAAAGTGTATTAGCATATATCAATTTCTCTCTCTCTCTCTCTCTCTCTCTCTCTCTCTATATATATATATATATATATATATATATATATATACAGAGAGAGGGAGGGTATTGTAAGCGGGCACCAAAGGTGAAGATATGTTTGTTAATCTAAAGCATAAGTTTGTTCAAGATAGAATCGTCCGCTAGAACAAAATCTCTGATATATGTTTCTTTCTTCACGTAAGCATTGTTTTCTTGTACCATTAGAATTTCATGAAACCGCGTTGAGTTCTTTAGCCTAATTGAGTTCTATTTGCACATTGCAAGATCCGAAAGTGTTTTGTATCACAAAAGGGGTCTGCATTACATCCAGATTATTTTAATATCATCGCATGATTGGATAGGATGGTATAGTTAATTAATACACAAAAGCCACACCAACATTCAGTGCAGACTCATATATATATATATATATATATATATATATATATATATATATATATATATATATATATATATATATAATACATGCAACTTGAATTTTTTTGGCATTATCTCCATGGTATTGTTTTTATTAAACAAACTATCGTAGCACATCGATCCATTGTGATAGGTGTAAGGGAATGCATGTGACGTTGAGGCATTTCAAAACATCGTCAAGGTCATCAACTCTGTATACTAGTGGAGTTGTCTGTCCTTTGGATTGCAAAAAATGATATCATATCCATTACAATTTGAAATAGAGGTGTAATACAACATCACAAAGGGCAATAGCTCGTCCCGCTAGGTAGTCAACTCACAAATTGAAGGTCATGAGTTCGATACCCGGGACATGCATCTGGCTTCAGCTTCTCCATTGTACAAAAATAATGTAATACAAGAATACAACAGAAATTCCTTTGTTTGTAGTTAAGAATACAACTGAGAGAGAGAGAGAGAGAGAGAGAGAGAGAGGATTCTCTTCCGTGTCTTTGTCAAGGAGTATACGTGAATATGCATGTGAATCATACACTAGTAATCAACCTAAAACTTCCAACCAGTAACCAGTAATACTTAATCTGAAATTCATAACTAATTGAATAGAAATTAAATCTGGAACAGGTGGCTGCTGTATCATTCACATACATCATTCATACTGTATGTGTCATTCTATAATCCTGCCACACAGCATACCCTCCTTTTGCAGAGTGCCAGAGACAAAACTTTGTTGTGGTTTTTTTCTTTCGTGGAGCTTGTGTTCTTCATAGCTCCAGCATCCTCATCATATGCTGTTACTTACTTTCCAAGGGCTCCCATCGCGATCCAATTTAGAACTATTTAACGGCGGCTTGTATGAATGAATTAAGATTATTATCGCATTGAGCAGTGTGCCTAACGTGTTGGAATCTTGTGTTCACAAAATGATCTTGTGGAAATAGAAATGGATGTGACGATACGAAATGCTTCAAGTTCAGAAGTATATAGAAGAGAACAAAGAGCAGGACAATCAGAAGTTGATTGAATGATGATGATGATAATAATGATAAATGTATCTCGTAATGATGAAGAATTTGGAAGAATGAAGTACCAATTGGTTGGTTTAAGTGGTGCTTTTCTATTATGCATGTTTACTTTTTTAATAATGTGGTGTTATGCGTATCAAATCATTAACTTTGAACAATATTAGCATATTCATTACTAGAATGATTGATAGTGAGATGAAGTACAGATGTCAATAGAAAACAAGGGGGTCCAACAAGAAGAGTACAGATACTGGCCGGTTGGTACTCATAACGTTGATCACAACTATTCACATGTTTAAAACGCAACTTATTGAAAACCAAATAAAAGGAAATAATTATTGGTAAATATATAAAACGAAGTATTATTTGCAAGAATTAATTTGGAGCCTTTCAAAAATTTGTGCTGGAAAAGATAATCCAGAGTGTACAAGGATTCCCCTTTTTCTGACATATAGAAAAAGGACTTGCCGATGTCTAATTATATAAACCCATTCCTAAGTATTGGTAATATTTACTGCTCCAAATAACACTTCTATGTATTTGTCCCAAATAATAAAAAATGATCGGTTTGTATACCTTGGGGGTCCTACCTGGTGCTTCTATTCATGAAGCTAGAGAAACCATTGTACTATTTGTTCTAAAAATCTTAAGTCTGGCTTCCAACATATTTTTACCTTTGATTGCTACTTCTAATACCAGCTTTGGGGCCTAGTCATGGGCAATATGGCACCACCTGCCTCGCCTAAAATTCGAAAAAATCCGAAAAAGTGGTCTGAATTTTTTGAAAATTCTATATTTATAAGAACCTCCCACTTTTCATATCAACCAACTAATTAAGTGGGCATCCCAGACAATTTTTTAGCGCTGCCACTGTTTCATATATATGAACTAAACGAGTAGATGCCTTAAGGAATCAATGGAAGTATAATGCCATTTGAGCATGGAGAAATGCATCAATAGATGGCAATGCACTTGACAGAAGGATTTTATATTTCTCAATGAATCATATTAAAGAAGAAAAAGAAGTTGGTAGTAATAATAAATGCATATCTAGAACAACTCAACACTAAAACCAAACCTCCTTATGTCATACTAAGCATATATACCGGAAACTATAAGTTATTAATGCGAAGCAAATTAAAATGGTTTAAAAATAATACGTAGGCACATGTTTTTTGTGTGTCTTGGAACAGTATAACGGTGGTGAAAGTGCAAAAAGGTCGTACATAGGACGACTTCCAACCTAAGGCCACCAGTCTACTAAATCTGGAAGGTCATGATATCATTCATGTCATATGAGTTCTGCTGCAAAGATCATGATCTCCCATTACCTGATCCAACGTCAAATTGTAATCCATGTAGAGAGAGAGATCATAGTTTGGACTAGAAGGCATCGTTCACGTCAAATCACATGGATGCTGCATTAGACTTTTCAGATCACCCGATTAACTTACATCAACCATTCAGTGTTAACCAAGCGCGCAGACAGAAACATACACACATATAGAGAGAGGGGGGATACAATTTGCATCTGAAAAAGCGAAACGAGGAAAAAGGAATACACCAAGGGGCGACAATCTTCAGGTTGGCTGTCGAGACACAAAGAGAGGGAGAGAATGTTTTCCTTCTTCTCTCTTTATTGGCTGCAAGAAAGAAACAAAATATATTTTGGTAGAGAAAACAGAGAGATTTCTCTTCTCCTCGGTGCCCTACGTAACGGACGAGAAATTCCACAGCTGAAATTCCGGCAGGTAAGCCCATTCCCTCTCGTCGCCGACGACGATACCATCCTCACACCTCATCATCGAAGAACACCACTCACTATTTCCCCCTACCAACTCCGGCAGGTCACTCCAGAATCCTTCATCCTCCTCATTGACTTCACGCCAATTATGCAACTCTCCGGAGACTTCCGTCATCAGCTGACCGTCCTTCCCCACCGCCGCTGCAGCCGCTGCAGCAACCTGGATGTCCCTAGGCGAGGCCGAGGCAGGTCGAGGGAGAAGGTGAGCCTCCTCGGGAAAGTTTAAGACTGCATTCCTTCCCCTCAGGCAGAGGGCCGCCATGTCATGGGCTCGGGCAGCCATCTCCGGCTTCGGAAAAGAGCCCAACCATATCCTCTTCTTCTTCCTCGGCTCCCGTATCTCCGATACCCACCTCCCCCACCGACGCCTCCGCACCCCCCGGTACACAGGATGCCTCGTCGAATCCACATTGTCCTTCCGGCCATCCGTCGCCAAGATTTCCTCTCTGCAATTGCTGGATTCTTCCATCTCGCTCTCTCCCTCAGAGGACCGAGCGGCCTTTATGATGCCTACTGGAAAGCCTCAGTCTTGGAAGAAAAATACGTGTAGGTGAATCTCAATAACGCACGTGCTTCAGTTTCAGCCGTAGATTTTCATGATTGGAAGATCGGACTGATGAGGAGTCTCAAAAGCCGGCCGCGTGCTAAAGGCTGTAGTATGCCTCAATTGCATATATATATATATATAAAGAGAGAGAAGAATTGGTATACACTAGCATACTTTAAGTGCTAGTAAGTAATGGATAAGTTTACCAGCAAAAAAATATATATCTACTTTTTACTATATAGATTCAAATCTCAATCATCCATAATCAAACATGAATGATTGAGTTTTGTTTGATTTATTACCGTAAATGTACTAGTATATGTCAATCTCTCTCTCTATATTGGTATATGCTCAAGACCTATTGAAGTTTTATGTACTCAAAGATTTTTATCATTAAAAATTGATGGTAAAGATTTAAATTTAAAATATATATTATTCTACATTAAATACAAAATACAAAAACATACAATGATACATTTTTCTTTTTAATTAAAATCTCTATTGTCAATTATAGTTAATACGATGTTTGAGTATATTTGAACATGAACTATTATCAATATTATATATATGTGTGTGTGCATGTGTAATATAGAGTTATTAGATCATGCCTACCGTTGATGTTGCCATAGTTTTGGTTCAAAACCCGAGCATATCACAACAGACCCAGCCCGTTAAGTTCATCATGTCATAATTAGTTCGAATCAAACCCAAGACTTGCCTGCTTAGATCGATCATCGCAAATCAATTTCCAAATAGTAAAAATCCAGCTTGCCTTGGTGAATGTCCGGCTACACCAACGAAACCAACACCAACCCTTCTTCTCTACTAAATGAGGTCTGCTATATTGATTCTTAGTCCCCATTTGGTTACATTATTGAAAATGGAATTAATGATCTGGTGTATTATTAAAAATTAACTTTAAAATCGCAATACCATCATTTTTTTTCCTGGCAATACTTTTTTGTTATGTATGCTTAGAATCCATGCATGTGGTTGGATTTGGTTTAAATGAATAGTTCGTTTTTTGCTAAAACATTGACAGGTTTCTTGAAACGTGTCAATGTTATTAGCAGAAACGAATTATTCAGTTTTGCTTTATGAAGGCAAGCCTTTTTAGAAGCAAGAGAAAGCATGTGAGTTGAGTCCTTATTTCCAAAAGCACCTTTTTGAGGCTCCAAGAAACTCCTTCTATGTCATACATGGTGGCTCACATTACGTGCACCGGCCGTGCAATAGCTTTCACATTGAGTACGTCGTTCGAATTCTTTTAGATGAATCAAAGGCAGCTAATGATCCATGCCTTCAACCTTTTTGTCTCTGAGAGAAAGGGTTGGTTTGGATGATAATGCCGTAGAATCAATGCGAATGGGCCGAGTTCAGACCTTACTTGGACCTGCCCAACGAGCAATAGCTCACCTCTCTAGGGAATCTGACTCTCAAGTTGAAGGTCACGAGTTCTATCTCGCTTCAACTGCCGAATTGTGGAAAAGATAACTTTTTTTAAGATTTCTGCCTTCAGTATTTCCTCCTCTTCAGCCTCCCCACGCAGTACACTACACAAGAGTTGCCATCACCGATGCAAATCTTTCCTTTTCAAACGTGAAAGCAAATTAGGTCACCAATAATTGCATTAATTATATAGATGCCTATTGGGCCCAGTCAATCAAATCTGGTGGAGATTGAATATAAACCGTTCATCTCATTACAACTAAGGGTATTGTCACCAGTGACTACCAGGAGGTCGCTCTTTTTGGCGTCCCATGGTCTTCAATCTTGCTCGTATGAAGTTGTGAGCATCTGTGACCGTCTTGTCATATTACCCAGGCTTCCATGACCATGAAAGGATTTCATCATTACGTTATGAGTTTTCTCTCATGGTCTTACAGATGCAAGGTGTATTATTTCCATAGAAGGATCTGTGAGTGCTTCAAATGGGCTTGCAAGCTAATCATGCGTTACATGCATCCCTCCTCTTTGGTGCTCCTCTATTACATGGCCTTTGAAACCCAGTAGATACAACAGGTTGAGCAATTTCAATCTATTCTTCTTGTCAGGATCGTTAACAACAACGTCGAGCTTGGCCTCTGTGATCATGGAAGATAATGTCCAATTCTCGGTTTGTGGTGCTCATCTTTCTCACCAGGAAATTCACCCTGGGGAAGTTGATGGATCGGATACAAATCTTCCACTGGTTGGATCCAAGTCTATAAGCGCTGGGTCTAGTCCCTCTTAAAGAAATTCAAAGTTTTGGTTGCTACAGTGCCCATGACTAATCATTACCTACCAGTGCTTTTCTTACACACTTTTCATGTTTTGGATTTGGATCTGGATCCACCTCCCGCTGCTTTGTGATTCATACGAAGTTAGATTGTTCCACATTAAAGTTTGGGTTCGCTTCAATAAAGAAGGGGGCCATTTTATACAATAATTGTAAGTACAAACTCAAAAGTATCATGAATAATGCTCCAGAATAAAATTACATCATGGTGTCTTATTTATTTGTTATGAAATCTTTTCCACAATGTGTTTTTTACTTAATTAATTTTCTCTCCAATTAAAATAATGAAAAAGACAAGAATCTTTCCAATTGAAGTTGCTTCTTTCCCTTTTTGTGAATGGAACCACACAAATCGGCGGAGTGAGGCGGGTTCTAAACCTGCCCGAACCTGGGTGGGGCAAATAACCTACGGTTTTATCGTGGGTTACGCAATAAAACTCAAAGTTAATGATGTAGGCTGTGTATAGCTCACGGCTGAAACATTAGGCAATATATTATAGACAAAAATGTTTAGGTGGGTAAAGTTACAGTGGTCTAAAAAACAGTCCCATTGTTTAACCATGAATTTTGATTATAGCCTATGGATTCAACCGTGGACTATAGTTCATTATAATCGAAAATCTGAATGGTGGTTGCTCGAGCCCACCACAATGTAGGTCCGCCACTAAACAAACACGATTGAGAGACAACATATGGACATTTCACATGCCTAGATATCATGACATTTCACATGCCTAGATATCATTTTAAAATAGTTTATGATATGAACAATTGGCTCGGGCCAGGTCGGCCCACTGCGTGGTCAAGCTCTCCCCTGTTTGCTCCGTTCACAATGCTAGACTCCAGACGGAAGCCTTACATCATGTCATTGTTCTCTTTTTCCTGCTTTGTATCAAACTCGTGACGATCCAACTTATGAGTCGACCCCTATCCAGGTGAGCTTTTTCTCTTCGTGCATCACGTATATTGTTCTCGATCGATCTCGTGACACAAACAGTTGATCCATGTTATTGTGCCCGACCCAGGTCTCTTTTTTCCCATTTGATAAGAATTCTGCAGGCCTGCTACTTACGGTTTCTTTTTTCTGTTTTACGATGGGAGGTCGAAGCCTAAAACACACACACATGCTCGCCGAGCCACCGGCAGCATATGGCCCGGTAATTGTCCCTAGTGAACACACATGACCCAAGAAGAAATTGAAGCTTTGGATCCTTTGAATTATAAGCAATCAGGATCCAAATTATTGCTTCAGGTACAGATGAATCGGCAATACGTGTACCCAGATTCGTAATATACTATTATTAATTTTGAATTAATTGGGAAAAAGAAACTTAGTGACGGACCAGTGGGTCCTAAAGGCTTCCTATTCGACATGATTGCTTAACCAAGCCCTTTTGTCACACTGGGTGAGGACCCTACATGAACCGTGGCGGATCCACATTGAGTCACGCACCCGGAACTTGGAAAAGCAGCTAAAAAACTATAGCCTACGGTTGAATCAGTGCACACTAACACATAACCCCCAAAAAAGTTGTGTATACATACATACATGCATACCTAAATACATACATACATAAATGTATACACATGCACATATGAATGTATATATATATGTATGCAAGAACCACATTTCGAGACTGATAAGCACAGTGTATACTTGCAACCATATGCATACAACTAACTGTATGCGTATATGTATGTATGTGTGCACATGTGCACCTACAAAACTGTAGGTGGGTGCAAGCCTAAATTGAGGCTCAAAATCAGTCATTGAATTTATAATGTTGCATCGCTGCATCGAGGAAAGTTGCCGACATGTGCTGGCCCGGTCCTCTTCAGCATGTGAAACCTGTTTCTAACCAGCTCCAGCGCGTGTGCTATCTTGATGACAAAATGACTAGACATGACCGGTTTGTAACCAGTCCGACGGTTCCAACCGGGACTCACCCGGTCTGGTTCCGGTTTCACCTTTGACATAATCAGAACCGGATTCAAACCAGAACCACAACTCCAAATGACCTGTTCCAGTATTCTTTTATAGTTTTCTTATAAAAATTTAACTATTTTTAATAAGATTACAAGTTTCGAGCAGCTCCTGGAACTGAAGGTTTACACGGAACCGAACATGCCTATGAATGAATCCCATTTAAGTGATAGAGATAGGGTTATGTGTTCTTTAAAATGGAGATAATGAGACCCCTTGTTTGATTACAAGTCGATCAAGGGAAAAAAAATTGGATATTTGATCTTCTTCCAACACAGGATGAACGATCTGTGGGAGTTTAAATAAGCTAACGAGGAAGATAGTTCTCTCCCAATTAAAAATAAATAAAGAAAGCAGTAAGATGACAATTCATGTATCATACGTGAGATGAGCGTTTAATCCACCAGTAGACCCCAATTAATCCACCAGTTCTCTCCATTCACACCACTCGAACTCGAGGACGGTTTGTCCTTCAAGACTTCTCCATCCCCAACTTAACTAATTTTACCAAGTGCATAGCTATAAAATTCCATAAGCATATCAGTATGTTTGAGGGGAAAACCCAACCACCGAATGGTACTGTGACTTCAACCATATGTTTTGACTGATATTGGTTATCAAATATCATCTAGATTTAAATAATACAAACATGAAATGACACCATGCGAAGAGGGCAAGTGAGTAAACAGACGAGTTAAACGTCATGAGTTCGATACCCTACTTGGCACTGTACCAAAATGAAAACATGATTCGACACAACATGGACACAGATAGAAACACTAAATAATTCTTGCATCTTCCCTACTTGGCATTTGCATTTTTATGACATTTGATGTGAAGTTTCTTGGTGGTAACAATTGTTAATATCTACGATAAATAAAGGAGGTCCAACTTTCATGTCAAAGCATAAGCCAATTTGCTAGGACATTCATCCCAATTTGTCCGTTAACATCACAGGTAAAGCGGACATGGCCGGTTCCGGTTATCTCGTAATCTAGAATAGGAATGGGTCTGATTTCACCGGGTTTCAATTTCAATCAGTTCCCGTCCCAATTCGGTTCCGGTTGAAACTGCCTGGCTGGTTTCAAACCAGTCATGTCTGAAGTAAAGTACCCACAAATAGACACGTAGTTACCGGCTCTGTACCACATAAATAAATAAATAAATGTGTATGTATGCATGTATGTAACATGTATATATGTATCCCAAAAACAAGGGTGTCTGGCATTAGTGCGTTAGCTCACCTGACAGGGGTCTCGACTCACAAATTGAAGGTTGTCCGTTCGATACACAGCGCGTGCAAGCATAGTTTCTGCCTTACAAATGTTTCTAGGCAGAAATTTAATGGCCCTTCTGCGATATACAGTATCGCAATGTACTATCAGCATAGAATCTTTGGACAAAGAGAAAACAACAACGTAGAAGCTCAAGAAATATTTCTAATAACTGGACCCTGATGTTACTTGATCTGTAGTATTCTGCTAATTATCAAAGTTGCAGGGCAACTTATTAGCAGTTTTGATTTTTTCCCCATGTAGTTTCTAAGCGAATATATGGCCACCGATTGATGTTCAAATCTAATTTTTCTGTCTGTCCATACAGTAGGATTCAGGTTTCGATCAATATTTTTCAAAGATGATATTAATGGATTTTTTTTGTTTTTCCTTTTTTGGTACAGTGGAGATGCGATGCACAGCTTGGGTATCACATGACCTAGCCAGGTGAGCTGTTGCCCTTTGTGCAATTCAATTGCTAGAGCAGTCCAAACACAGAGAATGCATTCTTCTTCTTACATGGAACCTCTTCAATCTTTGTTTTCCCTTCCTCCTGAAAAAATTTAGATATCGTACTCAGGTTCCTTCAGTTGATCGCTTTAAACATGCACTGTTGTCATTGATACTTGATTTTACTCGCAAGCAACCTTTTGGAATGTCGTTTTTAGAGACATGCACTGTTGTCACTGATCACAACCTCTCAGCGAATGTACCATGATTTATACTGGTCATGATGGCACTGCCAAGGAGTGACGAAAGGCAGAGATGACCCGCAAAGGATAAGTCCCCATGCTTGCTTTTTTTTTCACTTCCACCTCCTCTAAGTCCTTTGGAGCTTAAAGCTTGTCGGCATAAGCAAGAGGACCTCTCAAGCATAAAGTCTCGTCCTTATCTCCTGTCGGCATGGATATATCGAGAGATGTAGATACCGGTATATTTATAAAAATAAAAATAAAGTTTTAAAAAAGTTTTAAAAATTTATAAATGAAGCACAAACTCAAACAGGTAAGGTACTGATAGGAGATGAGAGCATACCTCAAATCTTTTTCAAGTATACCGTCAAATCAATGATATTGTTTATGAGGTTACTATTCCGTACTCTCTTTAGTATAATGGGTTAACTGAACGAAAGAATAAAATTCTATATGATATGGTTAATGTTTTACTTCAAAGTTTTGTGTTACCTACCTACATGTGGGAGAAGCTTTGAATACGACTTGCCATATTCTGAATAGAGTTCCTTATAAGTATAAGAAAAATAGTCCCTTTGAGTTTTAGAATGATCGAAAGACCAATCTCAAATATCTCAAAGTGTAGGGTATCTTCTGAAAGTACTCATCCCTTAACAAAAGATAAAGAAATTAGGAACTAAAATAGTGAATGCTATATTTCTGGATTACGTGAAGACAAGTTATGCGTACAAATTCTTGGTCATCAAATCTGATGTTTATAGCATAGATGTCAACACAATTGTTGAGCTCAATGATGTTATATTCTTTGAAAATGTGTTTCTCATGAAAGTTGGAGTTCCTTAAATTGTATCCTTTAGAGATTCTAATCTTACTATTGGTTTCATTCTCGATTATGTAGAAAGAATGACAAATGTGGAAGGTGATCATGATTATGTTGTTTTCATATCAAATGACTTTAAAGAAATAATTGAACTAAGGAGAAGTAAACAACTTAAGATATCAAATGACTTTAGAAGTGACCTTGTTACTTTCAACGTCGAGGATAGTCCTATCACCTTTCAGCAGACTATAATCTCACATAAGGTTAAGTTTTAGAAGGAAGTCATTAACGTTGAAATTCAATCAATTTTTTCCAATGGTACTTGAAAATTGGTGGATTTTTCTCTTGATTTTTCTGTTGTGAGTTGCAAGTGGATCTTTAAGAAGAAACTGAATGCAACTGAAACAATAGACTAGGTTATTTGCCAAGGGATACACACAAAATGAAGGAATAAATTATTTTGATACATATTTCTGAGTTTCTCGGATGACCATTATCTGAGTGCTTATAGCACTGGCCTCCGTATATAACCTCACAATCCATCAAATGGGGAAACAATTACGGACCTCAATAGTTGTGATAGTTGGTTGAGATCTGGGATCCATCATGTATACTATAAATAGGGGATTAAGGCTACTTATTCCACTTATTTGCTTTTCTATACTCTCTCCTCTCTCAGTTCCCTGCATTCTCTCTACGCGTGATGTTTTCCTTCTCTAGCCATAGGCGACTCAAGCATTGGTCAAGGTCGACTCGAAGCACGGTACGTGCTCTTGGAGTTGTGTGTACATTTTATCCTGGGAGGAAGGCACAGGTACCCATGCGTACTCATATTGGGGTACTGGTTTCTCTAAGGCAAGTCTGAAAGGGTGACTCGCAAAGATAAGTTTCTGATTTTTGCTTCTGCCTTTATTTTCTGTACGACTTGATTATGACTTATTTTGGATATGCGAATGTTGTTTATGATCGAGGCATGTTTATATTTGTTGCATATTGTTTTATTATACATGTATGTCTATGGTTCTACCCAACAATACAATAACTAAGCCGTTTCTCGTACTAGATGGAGTCAGATATATGGATTCCTTGTTCCTATAAAGTTTGATCATATGCTATGTTAATAGTTAACTCCACATATCCTTCTTTATTATTTTTTGTGAAAATTTTATGGTCTTTCCTTTTAATATTTTCATCGTTTAGCTAACCGGGATATAAATACCCCCCCCCCCCCCCACACACACACATATATATATATATGCTGAAGGACTGCTCTAAGATGCCTGAGTCTCAAGGTGATAGAAGATCACCTCATGGGCGATAAGAAGATCAAAGCAGTTAGACAACTAACTGGCTCAGGAAGATCAATTCTGAATTCTGAGGTTGAACTCAAGTAAAAGGAGAGCCTCTAAGACATGCTTAAAGCGGTGTTCACCAAGACCTACCTGTTGACCCCCATGGAGCGAGCTACTGTAAGTTGCACCCCTACCCCTTACCCTTTATATATAAGATTAACTAATTAAGGACCAAAAGTTGGGGTCTAAGATTAATCAAATTGTGATTCTTGAAATGGTATCGACCTGGATTAACTAATTAAGGACCAAAGGTAAATAGATAAGAAAGCTGATTCCTGATCTGAAGAACTGAGTTGCTATGGAGAAATAAAATTGATAAGAAATGAGTTCACCAAGACCCACGTTTGAGCACCTGGTGTAATAGCTCCTCGTTTCACAAGTTTCGCTTGGGGGATTGGTGATTTAGAAGCAGAGTTGTTTATATATATAACCGGATCCCACCCACCCACATTTTGATGGTATGAGAGTAATTTAATTTTTTTTAAAGAACTTTGAGAAAATATGAAAGACATTATTATTATATTGGGCATGAACATGCACGTGTCACAGGTGAACAGGATCGAACCCTTCATATATATATATACCTGTGCGTGTATTTAGATCCACATGACATTCATAGCTATCTTCATAATACAACTTAACATAAATAATTAAATTTTTTGCTTTTCAACAAAGTTACTTGTTAGATGTAGCTCATGAAGCTTGCCGGAAATAGCGAGCTTTCCGTGAATTGTTTGTCTTGTTATAATCTCGTGATCACATGTGAACTTTCTCTGTTTCGTTTTCTATAGGTAAAATATTCTTGTTTCTCAGCACAATATTAGGATTCTGTCTTGAACATATATGAACTAAAACAAACACAAACACGAGTTATGACGAGTACACACGAGTTCAAAGATGAATTTAAGCAAGTTCCAAGTCGGCTTGGTATGAAATAATGAACAGCTTCTAACATGTATGAAAAGCTACCAGCTTGTATGGGAAATGAGCCGACACAAGCAAGCCGTTGTTCAATTATCGGCTGGTTTACTAACCTGATGAACAATTTCGAAGATGCAAAAGAATACTACCAATTGTTGAAAGGGAAAAAATACAATATGATGTTGCTTTTTTAGAGCTATGTGCTAATCTGCACAAAATAGAAAATAGTGGGAAAATAACCAATATAGCGCACTTAGGGCGACAGCTCACGGGGCTAGGGGGCTCGACTCAAAAGTTACAGGTCATGAGTTCAATTCCCGGGCCGTGCATATCTGGTTTCAGCCTCCCTGTTGCAACAGAACAAAAAGAACCAATATAGCACAACCCCTTCTAGTGTGGTATGGCTTGATTTCGCTTTTGGCTTGGGTTTGGTTTGGTTCATAAGTTCTGGATCTGTATCCACTTCATATTCTGGTGGTGCCTTATTCACGGACCACACCTGAACTCATGAATGGTTAACTTAGTGTGTGTGTATATATATAGATGTGTGTGTGTGTGTGTGTTGGGGGGGTGGGGTGGGGGGGTGCTTAATCCTCAGTTTCAAATGATTCTGTTGCTTGAACCATGGGACGCCGCCTTTCACCAACTTTTATTACTCCTCCATTATCCACAAATACTCTCCACCGGTTAAAACTACTATCCTCACCTCCAAAATTAAATAAAAACTATAAAATCAATTATTTATATAAAAATATTGAAGTTTTTTAGGTGATTTTGATTATGACAGTGATAATTTTGATGGTCTTCAAGAGTAAAAGAATAGTGAACGGTAGTGGACAATGGTCAGTATTTGAAACAATAAAACCATAAGAAACGGGAGATTAGAGCACTGCCCTCAACTGCTCCCTACTCTCTCTCTCTCTCTCTCTCTCTCTCTCTCTATATATATATATATATATATATATATATATATATATGCTGTTTGTTTCCCATCTAGAGACATAGAAGAGAGAATATGAACAATCCACAACGTCAAATACCGCCATATTATTGATAATTATATACGTAAATTGACAGCAAATTCTATTTGGACTTAAATGCTAATATGATACAAGGACAATGGCAACTAGCCGAGCTTAGAGCATGGTTGGTTTTGATTGAGTGGCTAAACTTGAACTTTTTCTCTTTGAGCAAGGTGGGCCGTTCAACTGCATCTAGAGGACGCTAGAAGGTGAAGTTTTCAAACTAAAAACGTGAGACTTGGATGAAAATGAATTGACTAATATATTGAACCACCAACTCTCCATATAAACCAAAAGCTGAAGGTTTGTCTTATCTTCTTATATAACTAATCTCTCCCATTAACTGCTTGAAATATTAAGGCATCAGTCGACGTATAGAACAGCAAAACGAGATGAGCTACTTTTTGTTTGCCTCATTTTGTCTAAGTACAAGCTCACCTCCTTACCATCGTGGAATGAACTAGGGCTTTGCTTGTAGGCAAGCTCGAGCAAGGTAAGGTTGGACAGAGTCAGCTTGAATGCGCTCATCAAGTAGAGCATACATGATATATACATAATATGTGTGCATATGTAGGAGAACATGATCATGTCCACCTTATAATATGTTTATTTCTTACTTTTTAGTAGATGAGTACAACAACAACAACTAAGCCTTTTCCCATACTAGACGGGATCGGCTACATGGATTCTTTGTTTTCACATATCCCTATCGTGTGTCATGTTAGCACAGTTAACTCCCAATAAGCTAGATCATTCTTTATTGTTTCTTTCCAACACTTTTGTGGTCGTCCTCTACCTCTTTTAATACATTTCAAATTTAGTTTTTCTAACCTTCTTACCGGTTCTTCTTTTGATCTTCTTTCTGTATGTCCAAACCATCTTAAACAATGTTTTCTCATTTTATCCTCTATTAGTGTCACTCATAATTTGTTTCTAATAACCTCATTATGTATACGGTCTTTTCTTGTATGACCACTCATCCATCTCAACATCTTCATTTCTGTCATAGACATATTTTGTATATGTTGATGATTAACTACCCAACACTCAGAACCATAAAACATGGCAGGCCTAATTGTTGCTCTATAATATTTACCTTTTAACTTTAATGGTATCTTCTTATCACAAATAATACATGATGCTCCTCTCCATTTTAACCAACCAACATTAATTCTATGCATAACATCTCTATCAATTCTTCCATCACTCTGAAAAATTGGCCCTAGTTATTTAAAACTTTCCTTTTGGGGATGCAATGTGTGTCAATTTTAATTTCTATGTCCTCTGAAGTAACCAAATGATCAAACTTACATTCCTGAAAAAACATTGGTAGAATATAAATAGTCAACATCGTGATGAGCAGGAGGATCCAATAACTCTCTATATAATTGATTCAATATAAATGAACGTCACTAATGAACAAGATTCAATAACTCTTTCTCTCTCACTTTCTCTCTCTATATAGAGAGAGCAGGAGGAGAGTTTTAGCTTCATAATGTCTTTTGATGCACAACCTTGTATTTAATACACCATACATACATATATATATATATAATTAAATACCAAGTGATTCAAATTTCATTGTAATATTATGTACCAAAAGACATTATGGAGGTTTGTGTAGCACCCCTTTAGTTGGATGCATATCCATGCTCTCAATGGGTTGTTTTTATAGTAAAGCTTGTATTTAAATGAAATTTAAAGATTAACTCTTAAAGTTGAAAAAAGAAGTCGAAAGCTTTTAATTGAAAAATGCATTAGCTAGGGTAAAGAGTGATCGAGCACAATGGTGACTACCCACGATAAGATGAATGGCAAGGCTTGCAGTAATGGGTCCGAAACAGATGTGAATTCCTCGTATCCGTTTAACTCGTGTCAACTAAGTTAGTGCACAATGGTGAAATAAGCCTTGTTCTTGGTTTGGTTAGGGCATACGCCTTTGAAAAGTCTTGATTTGTGTGCCATTGACTAGCGATTGGTGGTTAGTACTTCAGTTTTGAAACCATCCCAGAACTGTTTTTTTTTTTAAAAGAGGCTAAATAGGCTCCTCTGAGAGTCGAACTCCCCACCAACCACATCGGTAGGACATCCCCTACCTTTGATCTCCGGATGAGTTTGTGTTATAAGGTGTTATATATATATATATATACATATACATATACATATATATACATATACATATATGTATATATACATATACATATATGTATATATACATATACATATATGTATATATACATATACATATATGTATGTATGTATATATGTGTATATGTATATCTTATTTAGAATCTATTAGAGTCACGGGTCCTAGTGCCGGTTTGACCGGTTTTAGTTACCGCTGGCGGTGCAGTTTTGGTTTGAACCATCAAACCGGTCATGTACCATCAATGGAACCCTTGCTATAGTAATCGCACCAAAGGGGTGGACAGAAGGACTTCTCGAGCAATTTTAATTCCGACCTGATATACTTAAATTACTTAATATACTTCAGTTTCTTTCTATCAAAATATTTTTTTTCTTGCATTTACGTTTTTTTTATGTTTCATTCCTTTTTCAGCCTTTTGATGTTATGGATGTGCAACGACTCAAAAAGAATTAAGTAGGTTTAGCATTGACATTGTTTTTATTCGAACCTGAAGCGACCCGATTTTCGCCCCAAACCCAGATCCAAGAAAATGGCAGCAATAGCATCACTCTCAGTGGTACAACACATTATTCAAGCTTCCAACAGGGTGTGGCCCAGATGGGAACGTGTCAGAGTCACAGTGGTTGTTGAGTAGCATTTATGTCAACAAGTATTGCCTTCATTGCCAAGGCAAGTGAATCCCTTTAATTTTGGAAAAAAAATCAAAAGTAGTATAAAAAGGCCACGTCTTATTTTTGGCTTTCAATGCCGGTATTACCCTTAGTCAAAAGCGCCTTGGGCTCTAAAGACCCCTTTGAGTTTGACCATTCGGACATTTCGTCTCTTCCTTGGATCGAGGACGTGAAGTGGATCCGATTCAGATCGTAATCTCAATCTTGTTACTGTTGGTGTATGTACTCCTTTCCTCTTGAAGCTTATTTTGCATATTTAATATCACAAATAATCATTGTAAATAAGCAAATAAGAACGATTCATTCTAAATAACTTATATTGAAGCGAGGTGGGGTGGTAGCTCCACCTAAAAACCGTAAAGGACACTATTGAATCTATGGATACTATACATATTATAGTACTACAACAACTAAGCTTTTCCTTGTATTAGATGGAGTTAGTTGCATGAATTCTTTGTTTTCATACGACTATATGTTAAATGTTAACTCAATATAATTAAATCATTCTTTATTATTATAGAAGTATGTTTTATCTTGATAGTATCGCTTAATCTAAACTAAGTCTTATCCCACATTAAGTAGGTTCCATCACATGGACTCTTCACGGTCATCGTGTTCTATCTCGTGTCATATTAGCATTCAACTCCCAACAAAAAAAAGAACGCGTTTCTTAGTCGCGAACATCGGGTCCTCATTGTAATCTAATCATGGTATTAATTGGATAAGAGATTTAACAGAAAAAGAACCAAACTCATTTAGAGATAAATTCGCGTTTCTTTGATTCATTTTCTCGTCAGTCTCTAAGGGGGGTTGATAGATGCCGCACTGTTCGGTGGAAGACGGGCTGCAGATTTTTTATTTATAAATCGTGGCCGTCCATGTGGACGATCATACGGTTCAAAGGAGTTCGGCCACGTCCTTGCTCTCGTAAGCACGCGAAGAGGACAGACTAGGGAATTGAGAAATTGAGCGGGGGCATATGTTTCTTTTCGTTGCTTCTAGAATGCGGGGTGAGCACCTTCGCAGAAGAAGCGGAGTCCGTCGTCGGGTCGTTTTCTTGCTTCCCTTGTTTCTTCTTTCTTTTTTAGAAAACGCGTTTCGGTGCGCGCTCTCTCTCACGCGTATTTGTTCGTTTATAAAGACGCTTCGCTCTTCGTCGACTCCCCACTCTCTCTCTTTTTTTGTCTCTCTTGGAAGAACACCATTCCTCTTCTAGACCTTCATCTCTTTGGTGGTGTCTTGGATCTTTAGGAAATCCATATCCTGATTTTGTTGCTTTTTGACGGATTTTCTGGGGACTTCGGAACGGTTTTGAGGTGGGTCTCGTTAAGTTTTTGAGAGAATTCGGTCTTGGTCCTTGAGAGACGTGAAACTCAAGGAAGGAGCAATTTTTCTTGCGTTGGGGGTTTATTTGAACTGTAGAACTTCCAAGCAGTTCAGATTTGCTTTTCCGGTGCTCTTTGTGTAGAAAGAGAGGGGGAAAGGGTTATTTTTTGGTGTGATTTGGGGAATTTTGAGGAGAAATGGACAGCCAACAATCGTTCTGGCAATTCAGCGACAAGATCCGGCTGGAATTGGCCGGAAATAATGCCGGCGGGGTGGATGACTTTTCAAACAACAGATGGGCATTCAACTCCAACTCATACCTCAGCAATTTCTCCAATCTCTCCATCGGCGATAGCATCTGGTCTCGATCGGACGATCGGACGAACGAGAATTGGCCGAATGAAAAATGGGCGAACCAGAAGCCGGAAGTCAAGCATAATTACAACGGAAAAGGGAAGGGGAAGCAGAATAACAGTTCAGAAATGAACGCTTTCAACGACGGATGGAAGTTCGGCGGATCGAACAAGAATTCCGTCAATGGAAGAGTCGCCGAGAACCCAAAGGTTAGCAAGTACAACTACAACAAGAACACTAACAACAACAATAACATTAGCAATAGCAAGAATAACAACAACCACAATGGCGCGGGAGGAAAGAGCGCGAAGGGCGGGAACGCAAATGCCGTGGATAAGAGATTCAAGACGCTCCCTCCCTCCGAGTCTCTGCCTCACAACGAGCCTCTCGGTGGGTACATCTTCGTCTGCAACAACGACACCATGGAGGATGATCTTCGTAGGCAACTCTTCGGTATGCTCTCTCTTTCTCTCATAAATTGTGCTTCTTTTTGGGCAAAAATGTCTAAAATTCCGTCTCAAAAGATGGCATTTTTTATGGGGTTTTCTTCTGATAAGAATGAGTATTGTTTTCTTACTGTAGTTCTTCTTGATGTGTTTATTTGCAGGGTTACCACAAAGATATCGAGACTCTGTGAGAGCTATAACACCAGGGTTGCCTCTTTTCTTGTACAACTATTCCACTCATCAGCTTCATGGTGTATTTGAGGTGAGTACTCAGCTTTTGATCTCTTTCTCACGTATCTAAAACTTTAGAAGAGAAACCAACAATCGTCCGTTGATGTAAGAATGTAAACAACTTTGTTGTTCCGGTAGGATCGAATGTGATCGTGAAACCGCAAGCATGTTGATAGCATCTCAAAGATTCGCCGTTATTTAATTATATGTTACCTCTGTGAATTGATCGTGGAGTCTTCTCTTTGATCAGGCTGCTAGTTTTGGAGGCACCAACATCGATCCCACTGCTTGGGAGGACAAGAAATGCCCGGGGGAGTCGCGATTTCCGGCGCAGGTAGATCCCCTTTACCTAATGAAAGCTCCTGTTCTGGTCCATAGTTCTATTCTAACCATGCTAATTTTTCTCTTTAATTAGGTGAGAATTGTAAGGAGGAAGGTTTGTCTTCCTTTGGAGGAAGACTCTTTCAGGCCGGTCCTCCATCACTACGATGGTCCCAAGTTCCGACTTCAGCTCAGTATTCCCGAGGTCCGTTCTCTCTCTCTCTCTTTCCTTCTCTCTCTCTCTTTCTCTGTGTGTGTGTGTCTGACTTCTTTCTTCTGCTTGTGCAGGCATTGGATCTCCTTGATATATTTGAAGAGAAAAGCACCGCATAGGACTCTACCCTCCCTTTGGTTGCGGTACGGAGTGGTGCATCTAAATCAGTTTTGTTAAAATAAGTTTACGGACGGAAGTTTATACGCGTAGATTGATATGGATAAGTGCAGCCGCAGAGCTTGTAACAGTGTCACATACCATATGCTTATAATGTTACAACACAGATGTAATACATACTCCATGTATAGTTGTTTTCTCTTGGACAGTGCAATATAAGATCATAGATACATATTGCCATTATTGGTGCTCTCTCTCTCTCTCTCTCTCTATATATATATATATATATATATATATATATATATATATATATATATATACACACACACACAGACTGTGTGTGTCAGGATCACCCATCATCCTGGTCTCTGGCAATTTAATTCGAAAATCAGCATATTTTGGTAGGGTGTAAGATCTGCCTATCATGTTAGAATTTAGATGTGGTCTATAAGCACCCAAACTGAACTTGGACATCAACATAATGGGAACAATTTAAGAATAATAATATGCAGGCAATCAAAAAGGCCAACAGTTGAAAAAATCTGCAAATGAGGTTGAGCTCGGACAGGGGAACCGGCAACGGGCAACCAAAGCCACCTGAGCTCGGTTCAAGCCAATAAGGCCAAGCCTGGCTTGAGCTTAACTACATATTTATTTTTTGTGGATGCAACTAGCATGGTGGAGCTTATTAAATTCTTGACAAGCTCAATCAGACGTTCGAGATCAACTCATCTTTGTTGTTGAATGAGCTTAAACACGCCGAGACCGAGTCAAACACAATCAAGCTCGAGTAGCTTGGCACGGCACCTGCAGCAGTGAACCCCTCTTGTTTCTTGTCTATTAGGCTGGTTAAAGCACAGAAGAAATTTCTCTTTTATTCATAATGAAGAAAACAAGGTGTACAGGGCCCTTAAAAAAAATATCCAGACCACCAAAAAAAATTTTGAGTACAACAGGGAGGCTGCAGCCATATGCACGCCCCAAGTATTGAACTCCTGACCTTGAAGTTGTGAGTCGACCCTCTAGCAAAGCGGCAAGCGACAATAAGCAAAGACTTGAGCCCGACCCAGCAGCTTATACTTGGTAAATGTCTTGAGGGTGGGCAAAGGAATTAATTCATAGCATGACATCGACGATGATGGAAAGCACCATGCTTGGTGTGAAAGCAAGCTCCAAAAGTCCAACATTCAGCGCCAACCACTAATGACGAGGCATACTATTGCTGTAAATTAACTCACAAGATTTAGTAGTTGCATTTGATAGCTACATATCTCATCTTATAGAAATGGAAAGGACGCACCGATAGCGCTAGCTCATCGGCCCACCATTGCTGCTGGTGAGGAGTTCGACTCCCAGAGGATGCATGTGGGTGGGTGTTGGTGTGTTAGGCTTTGGCCTCCTCTTGTACCAAAAAAAATTGGAAAGGACACTTGGTGGTTGGAGTAGGAAATTATTTGGCTGGTATATTAAGTTGGTCAAACTACTTCGAAGTGGCTGGGATTGAGAGAGTCACCGACGCGGCACTTTATGAAATTGAAGAGTAAGTTGACATGGCCAATCCCAAGACCGGATAAAGCAGGCTAATTGCATAGGTTAGGGATTGTACTGTAAGGTTTGGTTCGGTTCTAGGCTCAACCTCAAACCGAGCAGATTTAAACTAAACCACTATAACATGCACTGATCAATCACATGACTAATAAAACTGAGCCACAGCACATCTTCGGTCCCCGTTCGGTTGCAAAGTATGGTTTACCGCACCTTTTTTTGGTGGAATGTGGTTAATTTCACTTTAACATGCACTGATCAATCACATGACTAATAAACTTGGTGAATTACAGAAGAGGCTGTTTGCATATAAAGTACCACCGTACAAAATCTATGTTGACAATTATACACTAGTTCTCACATGCTCTAGAATTCATACTTCAATAAATTGCACCAAATAAAGAGCAAGTTTTCTCTCTCCATATATATATAACAACAACAACTAAGCCTTTTTCCATATTAGATGGGTCAGCTACATGGATTCTTTGTTTCAACAAAGCCCTATCATACTGTGTATGGTAAATAAGTCTGACAGTTTTACACTGATTATTGAAAACCTAATACAACCCTCTTCTTTTATCCGGGCTTAGGACCAACCATGCAAGGGTGTTTTTTTACATGGGGTGGAGTTATATATATATATATATATATATATATATATATATATATATAGTGTTGCTTACGATCAAAGTGGTAGATCATGACACTTCCTCCTTATCCCACCAGCAACCACCCGACCATTAAATGGGTTGCGATTTCAATGGAGGCAGTGAGCAATCGTTTTCAACCTTCAAACTCTGAACCAAACCATACAGATCGGATTCTCAAACCTAACCAAACTGAACCATAAAGCAAAACATAAAAAATGCATTGCTGGTTCGGATTGGTTCAATTCCAATAGGTTATTTGAACACCTCTACATTATGTAGCCGGTAGCAACCACAAATATTTGTCAGTTCTTCCAGATTCTAATGCACCTGATCCCATCATATCTTTGAAGTTGACCATGCTTAGACTTGAGTGTTAGCGGGTTCACGAGCCTCTCGTGTTGCACACTCTAGCAGAACCCAGTCTAAATAGACTCAAAAGGCTATTATGGTTCACAAGGGGAAGCGAGGAGGGCTCAAGCATTTGGAGAAGTCAGGGGATGTTCATCACTTCCTAACAGCCCCATGACCTAAGCCTAGCAGCTACTCAGTTCATGAAGCCAATTTCACAAGTATGAACAAGCTCTAAACAAGTCAAGGCCTCCTGTCCATTTCACACGCACACATATGCACATACACACAATAAATGCATACTATATAAATATATACATAGAGAGAAAGAGTAGATCATGTCCACAATTCATGTTGCTCACTCATGTCCCATCATTATATATATATAAAGAGAGTGAGTAGATCATGTTCATCATTAATGTTGCTCATTTCTTTTTGAAGGTAGTATAATAACACTATCCTCTATATATTTTCAAGAACCCTTAAAAGTTTATAAATTATACTTATAACACCAAAAAGCAAGAACACGAGAGAATATATCAACTGGATCTGGTTTTTAGATCTGGCTTTCCTTTGTAGTGGTAAGATGCAAAGAGGAAGAGATCAATACTATGACAATAACCTCAAGCTACCCCAGCCCTTGTATTTCCGTGTTTCCTTGAAGCAAACGGGAACAGGAGTAACAAGCTAAATATGCTAGTTATACAAGGAACGAAGAAAAATGCAGACAGGAAAACATTATAATTGATTGTATTAGAAATGTGAATACAGTGAAACCTTGTGTTAATGCATAAATTCAATAGACAAATGAGTATAAATAAATTAGAGGCTTAACATATTGGGAGGGAAAAGAATAAACAAAAGAATGATGAATACAACAGCCCAGATGGTCACTGGAAATTACTCAACGAACATAAGGTGGATCCAACATCGCCCACCGAAAAATTTCCTCATATTGAGCAGCAGCTTTGTTCCATGAAAAATCTCCATTCATGCCTCGCTTCACCAGTCCTTCCCAAGAACGCTTATGCTCTCTGTATGTTTTATTCGCAACCCTCAAGGTCTGATTCAATAAGACGAGCAAAATTTATCACTCCACGCATTTACTTGATTGCTCAAACTTAGAAATTTGCAGGCCTGGAACTTAAGAATCAGTTTGATCTTGGTAACTGCTGAGACTGGATTCACTCAGCAGATCAATAGCTTTGGGCTTAAGACTTGCAGGATCGGTCGACTCAGACCATACCGACAGAACTAATATGACTCTAGTCAATTGCATCAACAGCTTGACCAGATATTTCTTTTTTTCAAGACTGCTATCAGCAATAGATGCTTTGAGTCTAACAAAAATAGATAGTCCAAGTTGGTGCCCTGTTATCATCAAGAACAACATATAGCAGTTTCTAACTTACCCATATCATTGCCTCCTTGGTGAACGGAGAGAAGCTCCACCTGTTTAACAGAAAGACTGAGCAATGAAACTCTGCGAGAGAATGTGTGTGCACAAAGTATAATGCTACACTTGTCATTTCCATATAGATATTACAGCTATTTGGAGCCATTTATTAGATAATAAGGACACATAAATCACTATTCAAGACTTCAATGAGAAGTAAATCATAAGAATCGGGAAATCCTGTGGATTAGTAGGTCATGCTAGACTAAGTTTGTAAAATTATGATCCTTCAGCAAGAAGGCAGTTGATTAGGGACAAGAACTAAGTATTATCAAAAGGCCTTTACATTTTTGGATCCTCAACTTGAATATGGTTGCCTTGCAAACTTATCTCAGACATCAAACGCAAATGCCATGCAAGTTAGCAACTTCCACTATTGAAAGGCTTTTAGACTTTTGTATCTCTGACTCGGAAATGGTTTCCTTGAAAACTTACCTCAGACAGTTAAATGAAACCACAACGCAAGTTTGCAACTTCATTTAAACAATTCAAGAAAACAAAATGATAACTCCAGTCGTTCAAAATGCAACGAAAACTCAGGTATGAGCAACTCCATCGTGTTAGTGCTAAATCAGTGTATATGAAACCCCAGGAAATAGAAGTGACACACTTACCACATAGTTTGGTTGATCAAATAGACAAAAAAGAAAATAAAAACCATTTGATAATATGTGCCCCTAAAACCGACCCAAGCAAACCAAACCAAGCCTTTTCATACTAAGTGGGGTCGGCTATATGGATTCTTAGTCGCCATAGAACTCGATCTTGTGTCACATTTTCCCTTTCAACTGTTCACTCGCCTTCCAGTTCCTCTTTTGAAACTCTATTTTCATTGTCTAATTTCTAACACCTTATTGGAGCTCTATCTGGTCACCATATGCCTCTCAACAAAAGAGAAAAATCGGAAAAGTATTCATGCCCAGAGCTAAAAAATCCTACTAGATAAGCCAAAGTATATCGTACAGCAAGTCAATGTGGCAGTAACAGACTACACAAAACAGTTCTAGGAAGAGAAAACACACCCAGTGCCATGGCCTTCACCTTCATTAGCAAAAGGTTCAAAGTTTTCAACAGTGTCCTGGATTTTTTAACCAGAAAAGACAGACATTTAGTCAAAATCTTTAAGCAAGCAAGCTACATAAGAAAGATCATTACTTCAATTGCTCCCATCAAGTTAACCACATCTCAACTACTACCAACAACTTACCCGTAAACCTCCAGTGCAATGTACAACTGGAACAGTTCCATATCTCATAGCATACAGCTGGTTCAGACCACAAGGTTCAAATCTTGAAGGCATTAGAAGTATATCGCATCTGTATGTAAGATATAAGAGAAATCATACAAACGGTTGACAAATCTAGTAACCCAAGTAACAAAAGTTTTTTATAGAGATAAATCCACTTCACGAATGAACCCATGTGTCAAACTTTAAAACTCGGAATAGAAGTAGGAACCCACCCAGCAGTGATCTTGTGAGAAACAGCGACACTGAATCCAACCCATCCTCGGAATTTGTCTCTGAAAGCAGATTCAGTCATTCTCATCCACTCCTCGGTGCCAGGATCTCCTGAACCAAGCATAACCTGTCATCGAGAGTCAAAAAGTCAAAAGCCATATAAACCAGTGAAGAAAAGAATGCTAGACTTGAAGTAGATCTGACTGGACAATTATCTGCAGAATATGTTACCCATAGAAAATTCAGAAGTGCAAAAGAATGAAAACAAAGATCTTGAGGAAAAGGATGCACTTTTGGAATACATTAGGAAGTTGCCATATCATCATGTCCCATTACATACATGTGACAAACAAGGTAGTTGAATGAGCAAAAACTACTGCCGTAGCTTTATTATCTTATTTATTATGCATTCCACCTCATAATATGCCATGAAAAAGAAACACCAAGAGACTACTCCTTATCACATAAAGATGACACGTTACAGATCCAACAACAAACTGAAAGTAATTAAACCGTTAGATGATTAGTCAAACTAAAATTTGACCTTGTCACCATAAATTGGTCAGGTAGTGAAGTTTCTGGGAACCCTAAGATAGAATTTGAGAAAATTCTGAAGAACAAGCATGATCAGAAGCAAGTAAGAATTAAGCAACAAAGTCTACCAATGAAGTACCAAAACTCAATTCAAGGAAATAACAAAGCATGAAGGGAAGATGGGACACGAGCATAGGAAATAGTACTAATTATCTCATATGCACCAGTATGTTAGAATACTGAAACCCGTAATTGGTACTCTCAACAAGGAACATATCTCATTCTCTTGTACATTAGAAAATTAATTACTTTACCAACTTCACTTGATTGGAGTCCAGCTACCTATTTGCATGATGTTATGGTCATTCACCATCATACGTGACCATCCACATGTATCCAACATGCATAAGGGAAAACAATGAACTCACAAATTGAACGTCATCTTGCAGAATCTCTGGCAGAGCAGAACATATCAGATCTGTGCCTTTCTGGTAATCCAGCCTCCCAATGAATCCAATCTAAGAAAAAGACCACAATCTATGTAAAGAAAAGGAAACACAGCTTAAGTGTGACCAATCTGAGAAAATTTGCAAGCCATACCAAAGGAATGTCAGGTCGGATAGGTAAACCTAATTCTCTTTGTAGTGCAACCTTGCATTTGACCTGCAATTTACGGAGTTTACACCTTAAAAGACATCAAGACGTGAAGAAGTAAGAGAAGAAGAGTAATCAGTCATCTTGTACATAATATGGAGCAGAAAGAAAACCTTTCCAGAGAGGTCGTCAACTGAATAGTTGCTTGAGATATACTTGTCCAAAGATGGGTCCCACTCATCAATATCAATTCCATTCGTGACTCCTGAATATTGTAAACAGCATCAACATAAAGACCTCTGGCAACAGGCCAGCCTCTTTTTCCAACTTACGGATTGACAAGATGGACCAAGAGTTTGACTGCCCAAGCTAGTGCGAACAATTGGTTAAATTATGGGAGTACTTTTGTCATAATTTTGCCCAACCTGGAGGACCAACAGGCCTTAATCTTTTTCTACGTTGTTCTCTTTTACTGGTTAAACTTACACATCTTATTCTTCTATAGGTTGTGTCTGTTTCCTTTATTCTCCTAAATAGGTTATGTTATGTGGCCAGGCTGGGAACAAAAAATTTCATCAAAGAGAAGGAGAAATGTCAAATAAAATGAAAGTCATGAATACCATTTAAGACACTTTTGCGGCTTCGCAAGAGCTCATCTAGTCCATTTCCACCTTCAGGAGTAGTTATTTCCCAAGAATATCCCTGCCAATAGTAGTACGAGCTTTTAATACAATAGCATATTCACAATCAGAACCATGAATTAAGAAAAGGGAAGCATACAAAAACCTGGCTAACAGTGACAATGCGATCAGCTGTCACAATTGCTCCCTTCAGAGTATTCACTGTTTCACCCTTGTCCAAGGCATGCTTCCTTGCCCATGTTGGAAACACCCATTCCACAGCCCCATACCATTCTGGTGGCAACCCCAGATTTGCATAAGTTGTAGCCGGTTCTACCCCCTTATATAAAGCAGAAGACATACTTAGCGATACAACTTCTTGCTCACAACTACTCACAAAGGCTAGATTTATCTTTCTATCAGTATATAGGCAGCATCATATCTAGCATGGCCTTAAAAGGTTGAAGTTGAGGTTTCGTTTTCAGAATTTCATGCCACCTTGTTTTAGAAGCTTCAAGGCCTGACCTCCTTAAAAAGGCAAGCGTCTCTGAGAGACCGTATTGCCAGTGAATTGTGTATCATGCAATATGTGCTGACACTTAGCATACCATAGGACATCTATGATAGATATTGGGTCATATAACAGATCGCAACTGCATCAAGGAAACAGGAACATATCGTAATTGTTAAGCCTATACCATGGCCATTTTTGGGGATCTTTTATTTTTTCTGGAAAAGAAAATGATATGCTACAGTATGTGTGGAAAGGTACTTTATCATTGGGGATTGCGTATCTGCACTTACAACGTGCTTAGAGAATTCCCTCTCTTTAACAATATGTAGTAACCAAGTTGCTAGGAAAACTTTGACTTTACTCAAAATGCAGCTTTTAAAAATATCATGAATCATAAATACAATCAGTAAGTACCATTTAAATCCACTAACAGCCACCTATGAACAAAGAGTTAGCAATAAAATTGCAAATATTAAATGACTCAGTCATTATCGATCTGAAATTAGGCATTTTGGGGAAAATATTGAATTTTGTCATTCCATCATGGCCAAACAAAGTTTCTGTTATTTAGATTCTTGATAAAGAAAAAATGCAAAAATCCACTTTCACAGCAAAAATGAAAAAGAGAGCACACACACTAGGTGAGAGGGAGGGAGAGAGAGAACCTGATGTGCAAGGTTATGTATTACAAGAATACAACGGGCGTCGCGGTAAACACCATGTGGACGGTATTTAGATGCCAAGAGTCTGAATAACATATAGCATGACAAAGTTAACACAAGTGGAACTTCGTTAATAAAAACCTAAAGTGTCCTTGTGTGTCTGTGGGTGTGCTCATATGCAAGTGTTTATTCTCACACCTTTCCAGCATAAACAAGGAATACACTCTGATGCCATTAAATTGATCTAGTACATGACATGCCTAACCATAAAGGGTTGGGTATGCCATCTATTATGGATGGTGCCTCCCATTTAGTACATGACATGCAACGTCGTAGAGGCTCTAAGCCACCAGAAGGAAGGATGTAAAAGCTTTAATCTCAATTCAACCTCTTCTGCAAGGCCAAGGTTGGTGAAATTCTCATGGGAAAGATGAAACTAGGGTTCTATCTGATAGATGCCTGGATCAAAGCCAAGATGTTTTTATCTTTTATACCCAACTGTGACCATTAAGAACTTGATTTTCCCAAATCATAGCCAAAAGAAATTGATGAAGAAAGATATAACTAGAGGTTTCATTGACGATACATTCAAAAGTTAAGATGAATAATACCCAAGAGACCTTGTACAAGTAGAGGTAGCACACAAGTGCAGCAGGTTGATAGTACTCATAAAGTTATAAAATATAAAACTAATTCATGCCAATGTCACCCAAAAGGAGACAGAAAGATAGAAAAGAACATTTGCAGAATATACATGTATGTATAAATTTTAAGACACAGGAATCAAGATGCGTTTCTCATCCCGTCTTCAAAATCGGCAAAAGCAGGTGCCTTCCTGCTTCCAAAATTGTTCTTTCAAGATGCCAGTGGCTTCTGGAAAAAGGTTCAGAATACCACATGCTGGATTGAAGTTCATTGCAAATAGTACAGGTCCTGATTTTCTTGTTAAATGTGAGCCACGTGCATCAGAAGTGGATGAGGCTTTTAATAGTCATTTAGGAAAAGCGCAGACTCTTGAGAAAGACAGGACAAAGTAAGAGTATGAAATATGAATGATAAATACAATTCCAATTTGATGCAAATGTCTGCACCAAAGGAATCAATGTGAAATGTTGTATCATTTATGGGGTTAACCTGTCTTGAATTGGTATGGATCACGGTTAACATGTAAGCCTTTTTGTATTTTTCCATACATTTTGTATTTTGCCTATTTTCTGTACATTTTGCTCTTTTAATAACCAACCAACCAAACAATCAAAGTGACTAGAACTTTGGCATCCCCAATGGCTAGCTCAGCTAGCTCTTAAGAATGCCTAACCGCTATATCCACTTCCTCTCCATATGCTACCGTGTAGGAACTTGTACACTTACAAAATATGCATGTTTTCCATCTTGTGAGTGAAAATATGTTTGTGCTATTTAGCCTTTGGTTGTGTTTGATCTCAAAATCCACGTCCTTTGTTCATTGAGTTTTTCACTTTGAAATGTTGTTACACTTCATGGATACCTTTGAGGCTTTCACATTGAAATGATGTTACCCTTCATGGAGACTAGATTATGATCTACACGTTGATGATAACAATACTTTTCCAGATATTCCGATAGCCAAAAGAACATATTCTAGAAGTTCAAAGTTCAAACCTTGGGCTCAAATCTTCTTGCAAACAAACAAGCAATTACACTAAGATCCTTTGAATTGAATTTTCACCGACAAGAACAATTTCATGAAAATCACAAGTTTTCTTTCCACCAGTATTCTACTGATGTTATATGCACATTGCTATGATCAGAAACTATCAAGGACAAGATCTTACATAGGTACAAGACTTGCATGCCAATCATTAACAAGGAATAAGCATTTCTCTCCATAGGTAAACCCACCCAAAGGAAGCACCAATGGAGCCTCACATGCAGCATGACAGAGCAGAGTGAATCGGAACTGCATACAGGGAAAAAAATAAGTATTTGACTGGAAACTCATGAAGACTAATCTCATCTGTTTTAGTTCCCAGTATGAAAAAGTATTACCTGATTGTCACCAAAAGTACCAAACTTGTCGCCATATGGATTTCCAGGCCTGTGGTATGAAGGATGATCAACAAAAATCTGCATGAAATAGAAGATCATGGCTAAAAACCTAAGATAAGACAAGACAAACTAGATATGCAAGAGGAAAGTGTGTGTCAGGATGATACTTCTGTTCACCAAAAGAACCAAACTTGTCACCCTCCCTCTCTCTTAAACATAACAATACATGCATATACAGCAGACATGCACAAAAACACAAACACACACATATTTTTGCCCATCACGCAGCTCAGCCATGTCTAATACCCCACTGGCAGGCACCCACATCCATGTCATGTGGGTGATGCTTACAGTCACTAAGAAATGGCCCAAAATTTAATTTTGGACTATTTGAGAATGTTTCCTTTTATTGTAACAAAAGGAGTTTTCTTGTCTCATTTCTTTTACAATCAAATCGAATAACATAATTGAACTTATCATTGGCTGCCATGAAACTGGCCTTCATACGATATTGTATTGAAAAACATGAAAGTTTTATGCACTACCACTCAAGAAGAAGATAGGAGAAAAAAAGTAAAATCAGGCAGAAAAATGAGAACTATTGAAGGTCAATCGCACATCAAATAGCACATAGTTATACTTATTTCTGTAGTTTGAACATTCATCTGCATATTATAAAATCTGATGATGCATAGAAAATTATAATCAGGTGAAGTAGAAAAGTGCAACTCATAGAAAATCAGAAAGGTGCAGAGAAGAAGACACAAGATAGATACCCAATCAACCCCAGCTCGATATTCATGAAAAAATGCAACTTCATGCTCTCCTCCAAAGCAGCCAACTTTAATTTGTGTGTCAAGATCAAGTGCCTCAGAGAAGACACTATCTGTAATTCCATTTATGTATCTTGGAGTGACCACCATTACACGATGACCATGTGCAGCCAGGGAGATGGGCAAGGAACCACAAACATCTCCTAACCCTCCCGTCTTTGAATATGGAGCAGCCTCAGACGCTACAAACACAATATTGTAGGTCACTTTTTTTGAAGCTTTTCCCTCGATTTCACCTGCAAGAATATAGTGCAAATCTGAGCTCTCATAGACCGCAGAGTCAGCAGCTTCCTTGTCACCTGTATTACAGTTAAGATTCAGTAGACCAATCTACATGTTTTACTGTAGGAATAACGAAACCTGTATCTTCAAACATCTCGGAACCTATGTATGAATTATCCAATAAAACAGGATTACAAGCTATTTTAAAATGAAGTATGGTGTAGGAAGATGTCAGCGAATGCTATGCACAAGCCTCCAGTGTAAACCACGGATCAAAAACGCTCATATTAACAAAAAAGGATAACATCTTCCAACTATGACAAATACAAGACACTCCTAACAAACTGTGTTGTAGATTGGTTGTTGCATTTCACAGAAAAAGCATGAGAAGTTTCATGAAACTTGCAGATGTAGAGATATATATATACATAAATACATGCATATGTTCGTGCTTGTGCACATTATGTATGTCCAAGTGGATGGTTGTGCATTGAGTATGTATATGCATGTGTTAGTATGTGTGGATGCACATATGAATATGTATCTACATGCATACGTTTAGCAATTTAACCACAAAATTGAAAAGGAACAAATTAGAAAAAGAAAAGATCAATTTTAACATTATATGACATGAGAATGGAAGGAAAAAGCCCCTCTCCCATATGCTAAGTGCCTGTAATGGGACTTGGCATCTGTTTAACTCACACCATGCAACACGGTAAACATTTAAGAGTAAAGGTAATAAAGACACGTTATGTGCAAAGCCATAAGGTAAGAGTTTTATTGATAGCAAAAAAGAGTGTACGGCCCCGACGCACTACATTGATAAGTTAGGGCGCTTCCCTTAAAGAGGGTTTTTGTACAAGGAGTAGCATTAGGCCATGTATTCACAATCGAAAGGTCACATTCTCCCACCCAAAATCATTATCGCCCTTGACAACATCCACCTCTTCATCCTCACCAGGGACCGAATCTGATTAAGCTCATTTGCAACACCTGGTCCTTAATCTAAAACAGCTTCGTTCAGTATTCCCAACATGGATGTGGTCTATTGGAAGTTTGATGGGTCTGGGGCATCAACTCCCGAGCTACTTCCGTTCACTCGGCATCCCGAAACACTTGAGTTGGCTAGAAGGTTAGATGACATACGTGAGATCCAATGTGATCAAGGAGTTGCATCTGTCCACCTGGCGTTTGCGTTGTGCTTCAAAATATGACACTCCACATCACCAAAAGCAACCACCGGGACTAATATCCCGTAAACACATGTGTCATGTGGCATTGTCTAAGAACTTAGCAATGTATGTGAGGCATTGCTTCGCATCACTGAAGGTGGCCTCCGATTATTATATCGACACCCCATCTCCCATAGGTATGGGACGTCCTTCCAACTCATGAGGCTACGTTTCACGTTGGGATAACGTTAGCCACTGCAACTACCTGCAGCTTACGTGTAACCGAACGCTTTCGTGATCACGCTATTAAATCACATATTGGATGTTGAAATCAACCTGACAGTACATCGCCTCTCTTAGGGTCCGACGATGGTCCGAGAGCTCCTCACCTATTTTTAAGGAAGCCAACACCAATGTCCGTGCACTGACTGTCTTTATCACTATGGCTTGCATAATATAATGACACATATATCCCTTGAAAAGCACCTATGTACCTTTATAAGATGCACAATCCTGACATGATGACTGATATAAGGGTCTTGAATACATCTCATTGTTTTGCACTGTAATTTACGCGAGTAACGTGGGCCACCAAACCAACCTTAGCAATTGTGGTACAACCTCACATCCTCATCAATACACTCTCATCACGACTTACACTTGGTGGAAATGCACAGAGTATGATGGGGTTCAGTGTGTCTCCTTTGCACGAACGAGTCCACCCAAATGACTGACCTACCTATCCAGACTTGACCATAATCCTAAGAGTAACTCGAGGAACAACACCTCCTGTGTCGATCCTTCAATCCTCCTTTCTAATCTCCATGGCCGTAGTGCACCCCTTGATGAACAACATGAAGCTCACAATGTTCAAGTGTTGGTCTTAAAGTGACACAAGACTTCCAGATACTATCCTCTTGATAGGGGAGATACGACCCCACTAACGATAGCCTGATTAAGGGTCACTATGCGTGCCTCGAGACTTTCAGCCTTTCACTAATGTAGTATTCCCTCTAGCTGGCATGCAAGCGAGGCAACCTTGACCCTCTCATTGTTTTATCATGCGGGTCCGTGAGCAACACCATACTTTCTCATAAGTTCTTTAACCAACTAACATCCAATGAGACCAATCATGCTCTGATACCAAATTTGTAATGCCCTGACCATCAGAAGAGCCGACGAAGCTCCCAATGTGACCAGCACCCAACCCTCGGATCGGATAAGCCTTAACGAATTTCATAAGTGTGCAGCACAATAAGTAGTTTAGACAACCTCTGATATGGAATGTGAGTTGGGAAGAAATACGGAAGGAAGAGAACAAGGTTATGCAACTGGAAGATAGAAAAAATAGAAAATCATAAGGTGCCAAGCATAAAAGAAAAGGAGAACAAGAAGGATGAGAGGGAGGTCATTGACCCTCATTTGACATCCACATATGTGATCTGTGTGCCTCATGTTTGAGGTGCAAGTCATGGTGGGAAATGAACAACGAAGGGCCCTTTCCCTTGAAGAAAGGAGCAAAAAGTGGACGTTGAAACAAGCTTTTAAGATGTGGACACTAACTTTGGCAAGAATTCTCTGGCATAACTGCTACTGGAGCAAAAATAGTGTATGTTATCATGGTGAGTCGGTCCATCATGTACTAACTTCATGGAGAGTGCCAACCTACCATTTATTGAGTTGTAAAGACATCCTAGAAAAGATACTTCATGGACCAGTGGCAGTCACTTTAATATATAAAACATATATAAGCATAAGTACACCAAATCCTTAGAAGACGGACCCTTACTTTTATAATTTTATTCGATAGGTTCAGATGATAATTGATGGCCACTAGGAAGACTAAGAACTAATATGTGGTTACTTGGAAATACTGGTGATAAAGAATATACAGCTATAGATCCAAGCCCCCATGAGAGGCTTCGTCGTTTAGAATTCTGAACTTTCAACTACTAAAAACAGTTTCTACTGATATCACTTCCTCGAAGTCTTCTTTTTCCTAAATGTGCAACCTAAAATTGAAAATGGGACTTCTGTGGATCATGGAGGATTCAATCCTGAACATCTCAATAGAAAAGTAACAATCCTATTACACAAACGAACACAGGTTACGTGAACAGGCACAGCAACTCCAATTCTTCAGATTACATAAGCAAGATATGTTCTTTCGGCTACCATTTGGTAATTTTCCTTCACGAACCATTTGTTAAATACTAGATAGAGGTCCTACATTTCAACCTTCAAGCGTAACTTTTCAAAAAGAACAACAACAACCAATCCTTATCCACACATAAATTCATCGAAGATGGGCACTTTAATCACAGTTATCTTAAAGAGCAGGGCACTGTTTGAACCAAAATTTTCCATGCTGAACCTTAATCCAAAATCGCATATTGCAGTTTCAATATAAAATATTTCCTTCTGAATCCGTAGCCCTGTGTCACGTAGACACTTCTATCAGGGTGCAGCATCTATAGGACACCGGACACCCGTACTTCTTCTGTGTCCATCTCAGCACTATGTTTTAAATACTTTCTAGCGCTACGTCGCTTGACGCTTCATGAATCTACTCATTTTTACTTTCTTAGTGACTTAACTTGCAAAATAACAATTCTTTCTGGTTTAATGAGATATTATAAAAACTTATTTTACATATAGATATATAGCTACATACAAACATACGTAGTACGTCGGAAGGAACGTACATATACCGCACTCACACCCATATGCAAAATGTGAGTGATGACAACCGATTGGTGTTGATTGAGCGAAAATACAATTTGGCTCAATAAATACTAATCGATTCGGTCATCATTCACATTTTTCATATCCAACAAAGAAGTGTCCACCAAAAAGAAAAATCCATATACTCGTCATCATCCTTAACAAGCTACAAGCATTATTGACAATATAGAGAGAGTGGAGGAGCAGGTCTAAAATTATTACCAGTCTGAGGATGAAGAGGATAATCATCACCATCGTGGTCTTCGTCGTTGTCGTGATCGTCATCAGAAGCCGTCCGCGGATCTATTGAAACCTCCTGCTCCTCTTGCTCGTCCCCTTTCTCCTCCAAATCGCGATAGTTATAGAACGCATTTACGTTCTTAAGACGGCTTTTGCTCGATCGGAGAAAACAAAGATTGCCCACAATGGCATGAGAAGATTTCAAGCAGAGGGGAGCTCTCAAAGCCACATAGATCAAAGGACAACCAACGTTGGCCCTCGGTCTCGAAGCACAACCAACAACACCAACGCTGCTTGGGATCCTCAACATCCCCATCATCATACGATAAACCCACAAATACCAACGATCCCAATCAACACAAAATTTAATCCAGGATTGAACAACAGTTAAAAAAAGAAACTCATATATATGGATCGATCGTTCGGAATCTCGGCAAAAGTTTCTCTTTCTTCCCCTCTCTCTCTCTTTCTCTCCGATGGCCGGGAGAGCGTCGCGTTTCGAAGATTATTCGCGTGATTGCGTCCATACACCTGGAGCAATCTTGATGGCGCCTGTGGGTCCGGAGGGAGGGGAACAGTTCAAAGTTGAGGTTCAGAAGGGGATGCCGTTACCCTGAGGAAAGGGACCTTTCACGGGTCCGGGTACTTTTTCTCCGACCCGATATTGTTGAATGGATTTCGGGTTCTGGTCTGTGTGGTTAGGGTCGTCAATAGGTTAGACTTGGATCCAAATGCTGACACGGTTTGAATCCATAACCTTTAAGCTAATTAGAATTAGCGGAGTCACGTATTGACCATCAAGTATTCGATTCCAAACCCAAAATGAACAAAAAGATCACCATAAAAAATCCGGCTAACTCAATGCTTAGAAAGCCATACCCTAAAATCTCATTTATTCAGATTTGGTATTTGGTTTTGCTGGATCGATTTCCATTTTGAATCCAAGCATGATTTAGCAACAGTTGGATACAACCCAGGTCCAATTCAAATGTCATCCAGAACAAGCCAGTGAGCAATGCCGATAAAAGGGTGATCTTAAATGGCGACAGACAATGAGTTAACTGCAAGCTGAATAGTTATTGTCATTGAAAGAGTTTTTGCGAACTAAACACATCATACTCATGTTTAGCTCCACTCATTGCACAAACCAAGGACTAGCCAAATCTCTCTAATTGAACTAGGAGCAACTCGGTTAATTCTCATTTGGCACCAACTTCTTCTCTTTTCTCTGTTTTTTTTTTTTGTTAAAAGCAGAGGCAGAAGCCTAACACACACATGCATCCTCCAAGAGCCGAACTTCCCACCACCAGCAAAGGAGCTAGAGCGCCCTTCTGTTGAGCTAACCCTCTCAGTGCCTCTTATCTATGAAGGCGACAAACGCGATCTGCTGTAAATATCCGAGGTCCCTGGACGAACTTCTGCAAAGATCACACAGCAGCTTTCTTCTTTTGAGCAGCGGAATCACTCGTACAGGTAATGATTTTGAGTTTTTTTCCCAGTTACCACACAATCGAATTTTTCTTCTCTCCCAGGTTTCCTAGCGGGACTTTTCTTTTTGGAGCCTGATCTGGTTGTTACTATGCTTATCCGTAACAGTCAGGCACTATAACAGGAAATGGCTGGATGGTCAATCCAGCATTCCTTTGATAAGATTGCCGATAATGGCCACCTTTACGTTACAATCTCTCCATTTGATGTACCACTTTTCGTCGAGGGAAAGGTTTCTAACCTCTCACAATCTCTGCTACGTTTCATTTGCTTAACTTTTTTCTTTGATACTCTTAATAGTGCATGGTTTATCAAAAGATCCCATACGTGCACGGAAGAAAGTGTGAGTTAGTAAAGGTAGCAACATAAGATGATTTATATAAGAAGAAAGTAACTTGCTTTCCCTTAGCCTTGACATTATCATCAATCAAACTGAGCACTAGCTCATCTGGCAGGGCACTCTGATTCCCACGTCACAAGCGGTGAGTTCGATTCCTAGGGCGTGCATGCGTGGTGTTTGTTACACTTCGGGGCATCTGATTGTTTAAAAAGACAAAACATCGATACACACGCGCATGCAGAGCGATAGCTCACCTCATTTGATGGTCGTGAGTTCAATTCCCATAGCATGCGTCTGGCTTCTGCCCCTCCATTGTAAATGAGCAGAACAAACCAAGAAGGCGAGAACCATCTTTTGTTGCTTGACTCGTTTTAAACACGGACCAGGTGAGCTAAATGCTAGCCGAACAACCCCTAATCGAACATGTTCATGAACAGCTCACCAATTTTTTACCAGTCAACTGAAACTAGTTCAAAGATAGAGGTCCTTAAATACCCTAAGTGAATGTCCTTAAATAGCTAAATGCACAAAATAAACACACACTCACACACGTGTGTGTGTGTGTATAAACCAGAACCCAGTTACTGTGTACTGAAACCCTGAGCCAGAACTGGACTTTTCAGGTCGGGTTCTTTGGTGGTTCCACAATTGCCACCCATATCATTTGCAATATTCTATCAGTTTTTCATTATTCATCAAATATGGAGAAAATTAACTCGGAATTGGGTTTTCTTCTATCTAACATAAACCTTAATGATAATCCAAACAATCAAATCATGTAAGAAGATGTGACCTAGTCATGCTTGAATCCAAATCATATAATTAGACAATTTGCAGTGAATTTAAGTATATCATTTGGTCATCTCGTGGCATATATGCACACTCCGATCATTGGCATTAATCAACGAGGTCAGCACTCATGGTTGGCATTTCAAACTAAGTCATGAGGTTGTAGTGGTTTAGCAAAAGGAAAGGCACAAATTGCATTTGGGGGACGACATAAAACTTGAATAAAACAAACTGATTTTATTGATAACAGAAAGGTGTTTCGCCGTTAGTACACTTACAACTTGGAAAACGGGACGCTTCCCTTAAGGAGGGTTTTGAAAAGAGTGGCAATACGCAAATAATGTGATCACCGTCCTCGACGTTTTATATAGGGGTGTATCTGGTTGCATGGTTTACACAAGTGGTCTATATTATTAAAGGGAAAAGATGGGAGCCTCTAGTCGGTTATGCATGCCCCGAGAATTGAACTCATGGTCAGCCTTCACACGAGTCGAGAGCCTTGCCGAGTGGGCTATCGTCCTGAGTGCCCTCCTGCAGATTTTACTGCAATGAAAGGCTTCTAAGTGACAGATTTCTTTCTTTTTCCTTTTAATCATCTCTGAGAAGAGATAGATGCGGAGGTAGAAAATGAACGAACTGCAGTCCTTTGTATGGTCTGGATCACATTCGTGACAAGAGGCTGGTGAAAGCTTCAACCGATGAATCCTCTCCGAGAGGGAGTAAGCTGAAGAGAAGAAAGTGGGTCCATAGCTCAGTGGTAGAGCATTTGACTGCAGATCAAGAGGTCACCGGTTCGAACCCGGTTTTAGCTGGTTTAGGCTTGGATCAAATCAAATTTAACAATAACCTTGAATAACCGATATGGTGAACTCGCCCCCTCATCAGTAGGGCTGGTAAATGAACTGAGTTACTTGCAGTTCAGTCAGATGCACGCTCTGGGTATTCAATTCATGACCTTCAACTTGTGAGTTGAGCCCCCATCTGGATGGGTGGTTGTTCTTTGTGCGCTTCATGTGTCTCATATTAGTATGTCATATCTATGCACAAGAGGCAGCAGGCCAAACCTTAGAGTCTATTAAGCAAGCACTGGGTTTATCTGGAAGATGGGTTCCTTCAATAAAATAAATTGTGTAGATAACTTTGTGCAGTCACATGTCATCCACACAAAGTTTGTGGTTCGATCTTTAGAAATGGATTTCCAATAACCTTGATTTTGTCATCCCTTTTATTGGAGAACTTTGTTTAGGCATTTTGTTTCTTAGTGTCTAGTCTTTTGTGAGTCGACCTAATGCTCACTTAATTGCATGATATAACCCTGTGCGACTTGATTTCTTCTAAAGTTTTATGGTGCCTATGTGAAACCTTCAAAACAATCATGTCAATAAGCAATTATGTTTGTGTTCTTTTGCTCGTTGATAATTTAATATCGTCCGCCAAACATATGTTAGTGTGATACAAATGAAGATGGAATGAGTAGTCACAAGGAAAAAGATCATATATATATATATATAATGAGGTTAGTAGAAACAAATTAGGAGTGATACTTAACATGTTTTGAATACGTAGAAAGACAACCAAAGAAAGCTCTAATAAAAAGGTATGAGAAAATAAGTTGTGAAAATGTTAAAAGAAGAAAAGAAATAATATAAAAGTATGAAAAAAATAATAAAAAATAATTTAGTTTATGTTAAGTTAATTGTTAGTATGTTATATGGTCACGTTATGTATAAACAAAGAATCCATGTAGCCGACTTCATCTAGTATGAGAAAAAGGTTTTGTTGTTGTTCTTTGTAATCCCATCATCTCGCACACTGAGAAACTAACTGAAATTTTTTATTTTTTATCACAATTGGTTTGTCTCATCTTCCTTTGGTTACATACTTCAATTTGTTCGTCTCACAATTCTGAGTTTTGATTAAGAAAAATGCAATACGCTTAAGCGGCAAAACCATTAAAAAGAAAAAGATCTCATAAAGGCCACTAGTTAAAGTCTTACTGGGTAGGGGTGGTATATTCCGGTACCCATTTGCTGAGTGTTAGTACTCTTTCCTTCTCATTTTTATTTTAAATCGCAATATATTCGTCATTAAATTTCAAGGAAATTAAAATAATGCAATTTAATTAAGTCAAATTTGCTTAAAATTACGCTCAAACAAAACCATAAAAAATTAAAAACCTCTCGACTTTGCATATTGTCAAAACTATATTGATTTTTCGATATGGAATTGTGGAGGATTATGTAGTTGAATAATTTAAGCCGGTTACGTAGGATACGAGTTGATCTCTTCTAAGTATTGTGAAACCTTAAAGAATCAGTGTCATTAAGCCATTAGGTTTGGGTTCTTCTGCTCGTTGACAAATTAGTGTGTCATCAGCCAAACAAAAGTCAGCTTGCAGGTTTTCTTTGACGGTGTCGTTGTGATTTCATCAGCCAACTGCAAACACGAACTGGAAATTTTGACGTTCATGAAATCACAAGATGTTTGTAACTAAATTTCAAAGAAATACAAAAACTGCACCTGGCAATAACATAAAAGTGATCAAAGAAAAAAAATTTGTAACTGAATAATCCTTCATTCCATCCACACACACATAAAATTCAAAATAAGAACACCCATAATTTCTATTACTCTTACAACTGAAAAACCCAGCAGCAGCAAACTGTTCACACCTTATTCAATACAAATGCAGGGAGAAGAACAAGTCCCCCAAAAGAAGACACTTGGATCAACACAATTATGGCAATCAAAAAGAAAGCTTACAACACTGGACCCACTAGTGTCACCATGACTCTTACAGAACACAAACCCGACGGCTTTTGACATTGGTTTTTGAAGGTTTCACTTTAGCCATTCGCTAAATTTAAGAAGAGATCAAGTCTATCCTACGTAACGGACTTATATCATTCCATCAAGTGATGTCAGTGGCGCAAATTTGATGTAACCAATGAGTTTTGAGAGTCCTATAAATGGATTTATTCCGTAGCTATTATTTCCCATCGAGCAACTGCATAATCCTCCTCATCCAATATCTGTCATTTAGATCTTTCATACACACCAGATGGTCGTCTCCTCTTAGGTTCTAGCACCCAAGAATTAGCAGGCGGCACTGAGAGACTGTTTCAGAGATGAGTAAGTTAACCTTCTCTCTTTGTATAGCGTTGTCGTGGTACATTGTGGCACGCCATGCAGGAACCTATGCGTACGAGTTTACGAACATTGTCCACACCTTGGAATCACTGAAGCCACCAGTCTATCCCACCCCGAGTGCCTGGTACGAATCCATGCTTCAGTCTGTGGGGTCGAACAGCACCGCCATTATCTACACCTACTCCCTTGTTATACAAGGCTTCGCAGCCCAGCTAAACTATTCGCAAGCTGAAGCACTCCGTACAAAGATCGGCGTCCTCGACGTTTCCTCCGACTATTTCACTCAACCGCACACAACCCGGTCACCAGATTTCCTCGGTCTTGACCCGGCTCATGGCCTGTTACCGGAGTCAAAAGAAGGGAATGGCATTGTGATCGGCATACTCGACACCGGAATATGGCCTGAAAGCAATTGCTTCAATGATTCCGGCGTTGGCCCCGTTCCGGCAAAGTGGACCGGGAAGTGCACGCCTGGGACGCACTTCAGTCCGAGCAATTGCAACCGAAAACTCATTGGTGCGCAATTCTTTTGTGCCGGATACGAAGCATACCACGGTCCGATCAACGAAACGCTGGAGTCGAGGTCACCCCGTGATGATTTGGGCCATGGGACACACACGGCATGCATTGCTGGTGGTAGTCCTGTTGCTGGCGCAAATCTTTTTGGCTATGCACCGGGCACGGCTCGGGGGATGGCCACACGAGCCCGGATAGCTGCGTACAAAGTCTGTTGGGTTGGCGGGTATTGCTACGAGTCAGACGTACTGGCTGGAATGGATCAGGCCATCCAGGACAGGGTGGACATCCTGTCCATCTCCATCGAGAACTACGGGATCTCTTATTACAATGATATCATCGCCATTGGTTCCTTTTCAGCCATGAAACATGGAATTTTTGTTTCATGCTCAGCGGGAAATTCCGGACCCTCCTCTTTTCGTGTTTCAAACGATGCCCCCTGGATCATGACCGTCGGAGCTAGCACCATCGATCGCGAATTTCCAGCTGATGCTGTTATCAAGAATGACAAAAATTACACTGGTGCCTCTTTGTATGCTGGGCAGAGTCTGCCAGTCACCCCAACACTTCCTCTCATCTATGCTGCAAATGCAAGCAATTACTCTAGCTATTGCTACAATGGGTCGCTCATACCGGAGATGGTTGCAGGGAAGATAGTCCTTTGCGACGGCTATGACAATACCGTCGAAAAGGGTTATGTTGTTAAGGCTTTAGGTACAGTTGGCTTGATAGTCGCTAATACGGAAGCTAGCTTTGAGAGCCTCCTCGCCGAACCACATGTCCTCCCGGCAACAAAAATTGGCATGAAGGAAGGAGATGAGCTGCGAGCAAAGCTTATTTCAAACCCGAACGCGACCGGGACGATTCTAAATAGTGGTGAGACTGTGGTTGGGATTAAGCCAGCACCTGTTGTTGCATCTTTCTCCTCGCGAGGCTCTAGCTATGGAGCAGACAAGCTCATGAAACCAGATATCATCGCACCTGGTGTGAATATACTGGCCGGATGGTCCCGGAACATTTCGCCTTCATTGCTTTCATATGATGATCGTCGGGTGGACTTCAACATCATTTCAGGAACGTCCGTCTCATGCCCACATGTGAGTGGGTTAGCCGCCTTGCTCAAGGCCGCACGGCCTGAATGGAGCCCAGCAGCCATCAAGTCTGCATTAATGACCACTGCTTATTCTACTTACGAGGATGGAAGCTCCATACTCGATGGAGCCACAATGACACCCTGCAATTCGTCTTGCTACGGCGCGGGACACGTCGATCCACATTAGGCACTGGAACCAGGTCTGATCTATGACATTAGCCCTGACGACTACCTCGATTTCCTTTGCCAGATCGGCTACACGGCCAATCAGATCATGTTGGTAGCTGGGCGCAATTTTACCTGTCCCGAGTTGCCGAAAAGCCTGAACTACCCGACGTTCGTAGCACGATTCGCCACAGGGGGCTCTGAGGAGACGATCACCTTCACCAGGACAGTAACGAATGTAGGGCTCGCGAACTCGAGCTACTCCGTATCGATGTCTTTGCCATCTCCAGTGAAGGCAGTGGTGCAACCGAAGGTGCTGGACTTCCAGAAGAAGGGCCAGAAGAAGAGCTACACCGTTAGCTTCATGTCTGCCTCCCTGACGCCTGATACCACCAAATACGGGTACTTGGAGTGGTCTGATGGGAGACATATTGTACACAGCCCCATTTCCTTCACTTGGGTGTGAGCCAGGCTCATCCGTGTTTGTGTGTCTTTATTGATTTGTCGTCGTTTTGTATGGTATTTCACACAGTCAAGTGACCTATCTTCTGTAAGAGTCGTGCTGACACTCGTGTGTCCGCTCTTGTCAGTTTGCTTGCCATAATAGTGGTGTTCTAAGTGTCTTCTTTTGGGAGGCTTGTTCTTCTCCTTGCATTTGTATTGAATAAGGTGTGAATAGCGTGCTGCAATTGGTTTTTTCATTTGTAAGAGTAATAAAAATTATAGGTGTTCTTATTTTGAATTATAATATATGTATATATATAGTGTGTGTGTGTGTGCGCGCGCACACACAGATGAATGGACTATTCAGTGACGATTGTTTTTCCTTCGACTACAGTTTCAACTGATCACTTTTGTGTTATTGCCAAATTAATTTTAGGTGCAGGTTTAGTGTTTCTTTGGAATTAAGTTACAGAATTGTGATTTTGTTTTCTTTTAGTTACAATGGGGAGGCCAAAGCCAGTTATGCAGGCCGTGCATATCAAACTCATGACCCTGATCTTGTGAGTTGAGTCCAATGTCGGTGAGCTAATGTTGTTAGTGAAAGGTTGTTTCATTTAGAAAAAAAACAAAAAATAAGGCAAATATATTAAGAGTTGGTAAATGATTAAGGAGATATTGTAATCATGTTTACATAATTATTATTTATACACTTTTTTTACTAAACATACATGGTGTTTAAAAAAACCCAAAATTGCTCTTGCATGAGATCTCTCTCCTCTCTTCCTTTTCACCAATTTCTCCTTTCTCTTCACCAGTTTCTTCTCCTCCCAATGATCCTTGTTAGTTTCTCTTTTCTTTTCAACCGTCTTTTTCAATCTTTTTTTCTTTGATAATCTCTTTTAATGTTATTGTCTCTCTCAATTATTTTATTTTCTGTAAATCTTATCCTCTTCAATTCTTTCTATTTTATTCTTCATCTCTATCTTAATTTAAACTTAAGTTTCACAAAAATCGATAGAAAATGAAACCGACTATGAGGCGCATTTTACTTAAGAAATAAATGTACCTACAACGTGTCACTATTTGAAGAACTACATGTCATGAGTATATTTTTGTTACGATCGATATTAAAACATGCTTAAGGTATATTACATTAAAATGATAAATACACACGAGATACTTTAAGGTTGATACGCTTTTGGACGTGTCTTTTTATGTAACGGGAGGATGAAGAGAGAGAAATTAGAAAAAACAGTTCAGGAAAAAAGTAATGAAAAGATTGTATGACTCTCACACACTCACTATTATCATCCTCGTCCGGGTTTTTCACGTGAACTGCTTCTTGCTCAAACGATGAAAAGAGTACCTAGTACACCGCCACTGCTGTCCATGTTAATTCATATTATGGCACGTACAGTAAATGGTAATCGAAGCGGTACCTTCTGGTAGAGGAGGTGCAAACAAATTAAGAATTTATGTTAGCATTACATGGCTCTGCGCTAGACAAGTGTTTCCCTCAAAGAAGAAAATAAGAGGACTTTTGAAGAAGAGTCGAAACAGGAACTTGCCGTTTTAACATTGTTGTACTGCTATTATACTCATGGAGAAGGAGAAGATGTGACTTTGAATGCCAACAACTACTCGAAGACGATTTCTGGTCATAATAAAAGAATTCACCATGAATTAGCGTTCGAAAATCATGAAAGATATCATGATTTGGTAGGTGGCCTATCTCGAATGAGTGAAAACAAGGGATCCCTTTGGATATTACTTCATGATTAAGACAAGCAAGCTTCCAATGAAGATTTAGAACAGCAGCCTTTTGCTTCTGTTTACAAGAAAAGTATGGTGACTGGTGGCATCACATTGTCGTTCACCTAGAAAACAAGGGGAGATCCTAGAAGGGATCCGGTTGCTTCTTATTCGATGGTTAGCATGCTAGCTTTTCCAAGTTGGTCCATTGAAATAATTTCGACATAAACAGTAACGAATCAATATCGAAGAATACCTTTCCTCCTGATAGTAACGGAATTATTCTTAGCAAAATAATAAGATAGGTTTGTGTAGGGTCTCGTATGAGCGTGTTCGTGACATATGCCTGCGTCCTGGGTTTCAAGTTAGATTTGAAATAATAAAATAGCTTGTGAGACACCTTGAGCTTCTCTCTCCCTCTCTCTCTAAAGCGGCACCATTTTGAAACATTTTATTTTTTTCTCTTTGCGACATTTTCTCTCTCTATACTCCGCCCATGTAAGGGATCACCCTTGCATTGCCGGTCCCAAGCCCGGATAAAGGAGGAGGGTTGTGTTAGACTTCCGACAGCCAGTGTAAAACTTCGTCGGATTTTTATAACATAGATTACAAAAATTATGAGTATTGCTTTGGGGCGTCCCCGCCTAGCGACGTGCTGCAGAGCCCGAATGCAATAAGAAGTAAGCAAGGGCTACTACATTTTCGCCCGAATGTAGTGAATCAATTGCAAAGAGGGTTCCCACATCATGGACGGATGTGGCTAAAAAAGTTAGTCCTGCTACATTGTCGCCCGAATGTAGTGAAAAATTTTCAGAGAGGGTCTCCGCATTTTGATTATGGACGGATGCGGGGGGTAAGGAAGCTAGTCTTAGATAATAAGATTCGTATTGGTTCTTAGAATATCAGAACATTATCCGGTAAGCTAATGGAGGTGGTAGATATTATGATTCGGAGAAAGATTCATATTCTATGTTTTAAAAAGACAAAATGAGTTGGAGAAAAAGCAAAGGAGATAGAGGATATAGGTTTTAAATTATGGTACTCAGGTAAAGAAAAGGCTCAAAACGGAGTTGGTATTATCATAAATAAAGATTTAAAGGAGAGTGTAGTAGACATACAACGATATGGTGACCGAATCATGATGTTGAAATTAGTGTTAGGAGCAGAGGTTTTGAATATAGTTTGTGCTTACATACCCCAAGTAGGACTAGAAGATAGTATAAAGACAGTTTTTTGGGAAGAGTTAGATAAGGTGATTCAAAAGATTCCACAAAGGGAGATGATTTGTTTAAGAGGAGATTTAAATGGACATGTCGGTAAAGAGGCATTAGGATATCAAGGGATTCATGGAAACTTTGGTTTTAGGGATATAAACGAGTAAGGTAGGGAGATTTTAAATTTTGCTATGGCATTTGATTTCTTTATAGTCAATATAATCTTCAAAAAACGAGATGAACATTTAATTACTTATAAGAGTGGTTTATCACAAACACAAATTGATTACTTTATTTGTAGAAAAAAAGATAGAGCGTGTTGTAAAGATTGTAAGGTAATTCCAGGAGAAAGCTTAACCACCCAACATCGACTTTTAGTTATGGATTTATAAATAAAAAAATGGACAAAGAAGAAAAGAGTGCATCGAGCTATTCGGACTAAATGGTGGAATCTTAAAAGTGAGAAAGAAGATATATTTAAACAGAAAGTCCTTTAAGGAGATGTTTGGAATTATGTTGGCACACCCTCTGATATGTGGAACAATATGGCTATACATATTAGGAAAGTGGCGAAAGATGTATTAGGGGTATCTAAGGGAGGTGTACCGGCACAAAAAGAAGCTTGGTGGTGGAGTGAAGTAGTACAAAATAAAATCAAGGCAAAGAGGGCATATTACAAATTACATTATGCTAAGAAAACTAGTGAAACTTTAGAAGCTTATAAGAAAGCAAAAAAAGAAGAAAAAAAGGCTGTTAGTGAAGCAAAAGCTAAGATTTGGGAGGACTTATATAAAAAAACTCAACTCAAAAGAGGGTGAAAGAGATATTTTTAAGATAGCTAGGGTTAGAGATAAGAAAACTAAAGATCTTAATTATGTTAGATGCATAAAAACGAGGATGAAAAAATTCTAGTGGCAAATGATGATATAAGAAATAGATGGAAAAACTATTTTTATAATATTTTAATGAAAATAAAGATGTTAGTATTAGTTTAGGAGATTTAGCCAAGTTATAAAAGTGTATAAACCACAATTTCTACCGACGTATACAAAAGAATGAAGTCAAATAGGTTCTTAAACATATGAAGGTGATAAATCGGTAGGACCAAATAATATTCCTATAGAAGTTTGGAAAATACTAGGAGAAATAGGAATCACTTGGCTCACAAGACTATTTAATGAAATATGGAAAAACCAAAAAATGCCCGAGGAATGGAGAGAAAGTACACTTATACCCATATATAAGAACAAGGGAGACATTCAAAATTGTACGAATTATCGATGTATCAAGTTAGTGAGTCATACTATGAAATTATGGGAAAGAATTATCGAACGTAGGTTAAGACAAGTATAAAGTACAATAGAGAACCAATTTGGATTCATGCCAGGTAGATTTACTATTGAAGTGATTCACCTTTTGATACATCTTATGGAACATTTTAGAGCAAAAAAGAAAGACCTTCACATGATATTTATTGATCTAGAAAAAACTTATGATAGAGTACCGAGGGAGGTTCATTGGAGAACTTTGAAAAAAAGAGGTATCCCATTGACATATATTAACCTTATAAGAGACATGTATGATGGTGCAAAAACATGTGTGAGGACTCATGAAGGAACGACTGACTTTTTTGAAGTTAATATTGGGTTACATCAAGGATCAACTTTAAGTCCATACTTATTTATAATGGTGATGGATGAGTTAACAAAACATATTCAAGATGAAGTACCTTGGTGTATGTTATTTGCAGATGACATTGTATTAGTGGAGGAGTCTAAGGAAAAAGTAAATAGAAAATTGGAACTATGGAGAGAAACATTAGAAAGCAAAGGCCTCCGACTTAGTAGAACAAAGACAGAATATATGGAATGTAAGTTTGATCATTTGGTTACTTCAGAGGACATATAAATTAAAATTGGCACACATTGCATTTCTCAAAAAGAAAGTTTTAAATACCTAGGGTAAATTTTTCAGAGTGATGGAAGAATTGATGGAGATGTTACACATAGAATTAATGCTGGTTGGTTAAAATGGAGAGGAGCATTAGGTATTTTTTGTGATAAGAAGATACCATTAAAATTAAAAGGTAAATATTATAGAGCAACAATTAGGCCTGCTATATTTTATGGTTCTGAGTGTTGGGCAGTTAATCATCAACATGTACAAAAGATGTCTGTGACAGAAATGAAGATGTTGAGATGGATGAGTGGTCATACAAGAAAAGACCGTATACATAATGAGGTTATTAGAAACAAAGTAGGAGTGACACCAATAGAGAATAAAATGAGAGAACATCGTTTAAGATGGTTTGAACATATAGAAAGAAGATCAAAAGAAGAACCTAAAGGTTAGAAAAACTAAATTTGAAAAGTATTAAAAGAGGTAGAGGACGACCACAAAAGTATTGGAAAGAAATAAAGAAACAATAAAGAATGATCTAGCTTATTGGGAGTTAACTGCTAACATGGCACAAGATAGGGATGAAACAAAGAATCCATGTAAACGACCCCGTCTAGTATGAAAAAAGGCTTAGTTGTTGTTGTGGTGACCTTTTCTCACTAAGGACTTGACCATGATTTCCCACAATCATAATCTTCGTCTTTTCCTCTTGTTTGTCACTGTTTCTTCGGCCTCTCTCTCTTCGATTACTGTAAAGTACCCTTTCTACCTCACGAACCCTTCTCCCGCAAGCCAGCAACCTTCACCCTTCCTTCCTCTGTGGCTACCGAGGATTCGGAGTCGAATGCATTCGCACCACCAACACGCCGATCTTCAAGCTTTTCGGCGACCCTTACATCGTGAAGGAAATGAACACCGACGTCAGTCATCTCCGTCTCGTCGACGCCCAGATCTCCTCCCTCGATTGCCCCAAGCCGGAACACAACCTCACCTTAGGCGACACTGCCCCGCTATTAAAACTCTATTTCTCTACCAGTTTTCTCATGGATTGCTCTTATTATCGCTTCCTCATACTCTCCCCCCTTCATCGGGTAATTATCCAAAACCACGATTTTCGGAAATACATTCACTGACGGAATAGAACCTCAGTAAAAAGATCAACAGCGATGGAAAACAATTCCGACGGTTGAGAGCGTCAGTGAAACATGCTTTTGTGGATTTTCTGTCGTATAAACAATTCGTGTGACGGTCTGCATGAGCGCCAGTGGTTCATAGTTTACTGGCGTGTCTAACCGTCAGTAAGGGTTTCGGTGACAGTATTTTCCGTATTTTATGCAACATTAGTCCATAGATATTAAGTACTATTTTTCCAATTTCAATAACACTTGGGTTGTACATGAAACAGAGTCCAAGCTAAGTCGTTGACCTTATAAATAATTTCCTCTTACCAAATGGTAATCGAGCCAAGCAAACCAAGCCGACATTGTTTCACAGTGGTCTTTTTGACCTCCCGCCCACCAAGGGAAACCGGTGGTTTCTTGGTCACGACCAGCTAAAGCTAAGGTTCCATTAAAGAGTGGGTAGAACCTCCTCAGGGAATATAAGGTTTTCATGAGGCTGAGCCGCCATCCAAGCACGAATACCTTAGATTAAAAGAATATTTTTGGTGCCACGAAAGTACTCAAATTGGGGATCTTCACTTCACGTGGATTTCTTGAGAAACGAAGTCATACAAGGCACATAGGATTCAGAGACCATACCAACTACTCCATGAGCACTCATCCATAAACTAGTTACTGCACAAATAACATAAAGAAATGTAACCAACGTTTATTGGAAAAAGCGTTACCAAAAGGATTAACAGTGACCATCAAATAAGTCTCTTCCGCTTGAGTTGGGTTAAAGGCACGGAATGTATACTGCTATTCATTTATCTCATTTGTTTAGTATGGTCAATCTCACATGAGGTACTCAAGGAGACCAAAAATGGTTGAGGTGCGTAGACATTTCACATGCAACTAAACAAGCTTTGATAAGATTTGGCAAGTACTATGATGAACACTTGATAGGAGGCAAAAACCCTTGCAAATATAAGAAGGAAATTATAATCTACTTGAGAGTTGAATACTAGAATCACGCAAGGAAGAGAGGCCCAAATGACAACTAGGAATCCATATCACGGTCATTCCAACTTAGTTTTTGCCTAAGGAGTGTTTTTTCCCCTCTTTTCTTGGGTAAAGTACACCACCGGCATTCAGGAGACCAAAGGGCCCAGATTAATCTGGTGCGAGCCAGGTCGACCCCCTCTGGGTGTACTAGCTTGTGCTTGTACTCAGGATGGATGAATGATGGTGGAAGCTCGAGAAACCTAACCTCAGTTTGATCGTTTTGTTTAATAGCCCTATGTATATATATGGTTCACCATTTTAGAGAATGTGTATACAGTAACCATGTCCATATCCATATGAATTTATTGTAAATATGTCCGATATGATTCATTTAAATGTTTGAAAGCCACATCTGTCTTGATGATCTTATGAAACATATCTCAAGGCAATATTTATTCTATTGACCATATATGAAACCGCATACGATCCATGCATCTTCAAGATCCACCTTCATATGATGTTATCTCACAAGGAACCGTCATTATTTCTGTTGAAAATAGGAGGTCGACACAAAACTACCTTGATTCGTGTTTAAGAACACTTTCAAATCGAGGGGGGTGGAAAGTGCAGGTCTAAGAGTCTTCCTCTTGGGGGTGTTTGATTACAATGCCAAGGCCACAAAACTAGAACTATAGTTCCTGTTCCAACGGCTCTGGTCGGCCTCGTAATTGGGCACAACCTCGCTTCTTACTGAATGCCAAATCCCATATTTGATTACAAGGGGAACCGGGACTACAGTTCTAGGACTATAGTCCCAGGTCTACTTATCAAACAACACTTTGAGGCAGAACGCTGGGGCCGCCATTGTTTCTCGAGCACAATGTTGGCAACACATGCAAACACCCCCTAAAGAGTACACCTGTAGTATTTGCAGTAAAAGTAATTAAGCTTGGTAAGACTAAAGTAATTGAAGTGTTTTGGTGATTAGATCGGTGAGAACAATAGTGGGATGATTGACCTCTTGAGAAGCCCTTGGGGTCGAGTTAGTAAACCAACATCGCTACTTGCAATGGAACCTTCCTTCAACAAGATCGAATCAAAGGGTGATTCTTCTTTCCCTTTTCCAAGATCTCTCTCTTCGGGTGAAAATGATCATCTTCGTGACCCTTCATCATCCCCTTTGGGTGCGGTTAATTTGGAGGAACACCTATTTTTAAAATCTGTTTAATACAATGTATAAAAGTCAATTGATATCCAATACTCGGATTGGATCTATGAACACAAAGAATATGAGATCCCACCTTTTTAATTTAATTGATTAAAATATATTTCATAAAGAGCACAAAATTGTAGCTAAAGTTACAAAGCTAGCATACCAAGATTGTAACTCGGTATTATGCAAAACCCCTAATTCCTTAGGCAGGGAAGTTCATAGCTTAAATTTTTCTCTAAACTAACCCATCACCAAACCAAAAAATTAGCACCAGCATTGGCCTCATGGATTATATGTGATAACTGTACACTCCTATTCTACCATATAGTATGCACACACAATATGGTCAATGATATTTAAAATATCTAAGGTTGCTGAAATAAGGCTATAGTTTCTTGAGAACCAAAAAAGGATTATTTAAAAAGTAGAATCTGCAAATCAAGATTATCAAGATGCAACCTAGTAGGCATCACCTTTTTCACAAATATATGTATGGAGTTAGACTCTATAATGAACAATAATGGATTTGCTGATGCAACTGAAGCTCAAAACAAAGACAAACATATTGTACTCATATTCATGTCGAACATTTCAGTCTACTTTCCTTTTTCCTTCTCTTCTTCTATACTTTACTTTTCTATTTTTTTCTCTCGTTTTCTAGTTTTTGTGTCTCTTTTTTCTTCACTTTTTTTCTTTTTATGTTCCTCTCATTTCCCTTGTTTTTACCTCTCTTTTCCTAATTTTCTCTTTCTCTTTCTCCTTCTCTTTTTCTTTTTTCATCTCACTTCTTCGTGCTTTTTTCTTATGTTTTCTTGATATTTTTGTGGTATAGTCCAGAAATAACAACTTCTTGCTACGACAAAAACAAATGACTTTGCCCTAAATATGCTATAGCCAAAGAGAGGCGAGATATTCTATCATCCTACATGCAAATATTACATAAAAGTAACAAAATTTGAGTTCTAGTACTCTATACACAAAATAACAGAAAAAGATAAAATCAATTAACGCAAAAAACTTGGTGTGAACTAACATAAAGGTACACGACGAATTGGTGGTGTACATTTATTAGAAAAGCATAGCCATGCATGTTGCAGAAATTTTGCTAAAATTTAAAAACACACTAAAAAGTGGGCTGTAGGTTTTAGGAGCTACAATTGACTGACAGGCTCTCCAGAACATGCATTTATTACAACTTAACTTCTCAAACTTCAATTTCACCTTGGAATCAAAACATCAGTCAATGTCGAGATTTACATTTAGAATGTTGCTCTACTCTAGACAAGTTCATTGTTTGAAGAAGGATTTTTTATTTACAAGTACAATAAGACAGATCACTCTCCTTCCTAATTTATCCAATGAGAAATCTCAAGCTGAACCTACTACAAAGGGAACTAAAAGTTGCTTACTTCTGGAAAAGCAAAATGAAATGGTGTACCAATGAAAAATATAAGAACATGAACAATGCACCAAAAGTGATTGAACTTAAATCAGTATTCCCAAGATTAATTACTTTTATGCATTTTATCCTATCATGTCGGCTAGAAGCCTTTCCAAAACAAGCCGTTTCACAACTACATAACATGAAACATAGAAAATATCAATGTATCAATTATTGCGAGAATAGCCCATTAAAAAGACATGCATATGAAAGAAATATGGAAATAGTAAACACTATAGTACCTAATACTTTGATTTCCCAAATTCTCCAATGCCATACCAAATAACTTTTGATGTGATGTGAACCTATTGCCTATGATGTTTCCATGCCAACGGTGCAGCTCCTTTGCACTTGTAAAGAAAGCTCCACATGTCGTAGGGTAGGTTGTCCCCTTCCCTTGAAAATTGAATTAAGTTGGATCATGTTAAGTTGTTAACTATAATCACTAGATAAGATCTTTAGAACTTCTTGCCACCTCAACCCTTTCATGAAAAAACAACCATTACATGACTCTAACCCTTCATTTCACATACATACATGTGTGTACATGGTGGCGAGATCGTTCAAACACATGTGAGCTCATGCACACCATATATATATATGTATGTATGTATGTATCTTTGTTCACACAACCCCATTGGATCAAAAACCAAACATATGTGACAAATTACATAATTTCAATTAAAGATTATGGAAATTCTATTATCCGCCTTCCAATATCTATTTATGCACATGGTTGGCAATTTCTATCTGTCACACAAATTCTTTTCAAAGTTTGCCTTTCGAGAAATAAGGAACTTTCGATTCTTTATTTTAATTATAAAGTAGGTTAGTGCGACGACTTTCAGTTCCTTGTTCCACCGCTCAAATTGTGAACTCAAAGGTAATGCAATCAAACCGAATGAGACATTTCAGTTTGAACCACTGCTCAAATTGTGTTTTTAATGGTAAAATATATATCACATTTCTTAAAAAGCGATTTGAAACAGTTGGTTCTAGTTCCGAAAACCGTGTATGAATAGTAACACCCTTATGCTTATCAGCAATCTGTATTACAATACAAACAAATAAACAAAGTTAACGAAGTTAGATGACGAAAATGAATTGTGACACGAACATCGAAATTTTCAGTTCGTGTCTGCAGTCTGCAGTTGGCTGATGGAATCACAACGATCCCATCAAAGAAAACATGTACGTTGTCATTTGTTTGGCTAATGACTCTAATTTGCCAACGAGCAGAAGAGCTCAAACCTAATTGCTTAATGACAGTGATTCTTGAAGGTTTCACAAAACTTAGAAGAGATGAAGTCGTATCCTATGTAACCGGCTTATATTATTCAACTATATAATCCTCCACAATCCCATTTAAGTTAGAATTTGGTTTTCAATGCAATCTCTATTGTAAAAAATAAAAACTCTTTGTTAGTGAAAGATAATTCATGTAGTCAAATAAGTAGAGTAGTTTTCTAAATCACATGTATATATTACATCAACAAGTCTATATATTACAACCAGCAATATCTCAATTGGGTAGGGAGTCGACTCACAAGTGGTATGAGTTCAATTGTTCAAGGAACCGAAGAAACCATGCCAACCTGACAGTTTGATTCAGTTTCAAACATTAATTGGTTTGGTTTGGTTTGGTTCAATTCTAACAGCAAGAATTTAGAACATAACCGGAATTCTTTGTTACATATAAGTTTATAGCCTGATATGTGTGTGTATATATATATACATAAAATATAAATTTATATTTGAATATTCTGACATTTTATATTCCTTTACTTTTTCCTTTGCTAAATCCTTGAAACCTCTCTAAGTTCTTTTCTAAAAACTGCTTCCCTCCTCACCCACCTCCTTTACTGTGTTCCTCCTATTCTAATATTCTTATATATAAATTTTGTATTACACACATGCTATAAGTTTTTAGGTTTATCTATCATAACCTAATTTACATATTGTGTTGCTTCATATTGATTATTTATTAAACAATACAATCGTGTATAGAATCGTGGTTTGGAAACAAACCAAACTGGAACTGATAGTTTAATTTGGTTCAGTTCTACGAACTAAAAGGTGTGGTTTGGTTCTCTAAAAATTGAGAACCGATTCTATTAGCTTTGTTCGAAGTTAAGGATAGTGTACAACCAAACCAAGCCACAAGTACCCCTAGATGAATCAACCAGCCAAATTTATGGAGAGAGAAGATTGGAATATATCGTAAGAAAGGATGCGAGTCTTTTAAGCTTTTTTTTAGGTTAATAGAGTGTGAGAGATCGTCCAATTCCATCTTCTATTTTTGTAATTGAAAAGAAGAAAGAGAAAGAGGTGGTCCAATTCCTTCTTCAAATGATTAAAAAGAAGAAAGTGAGAGAGGGGTAGCTGCATCAAGAACAATTAGCTTACCCAAGTCCATCTTCTTTCACGTTTAGTATGATAGTGTTGTCAAAAGAGAGTAGTAGTGTTGTTGAAGAGAAGAAACCAACCTTAGAAAGTATGTGGGTGCATGTGTGGTGGAACAAGACCACTTGTTGAAAGTAACTCATTTTTCGTTCATAGTAAGAGTTGAAAAATGCTATTGAGATTATTAAGAAGTGTCCTTGCTTTTACCTAGGTGGTTTTGTAAGTTTGGAGTTGGGATGTCGAAGAATATAATAATTTAGGAGTTATGATAGTTCCCTAGATTTTATGTATTATTTTAATAATCCTTATTTTAATAATCCTTAATACTCTTGTTACACCATATTGATTTACTTGTAGTTGATTGTCAAGCAGAAGTCACGATAATCACCAGTATCCTCTTGAACAGCTAATTTGTCGCACTAATATGGCTTAGCTTGTGTCTGACTCATCTCATTATGTCCAGAAATTGAAGCAAGATTTGGAGGAAATAGGAAAACAAATTAAAGCTTCTGAGGATAGGATGAAGTTGCTTGAAAGTCGCATGAACTCACTTGATGAAGAAGTGGAAGCTTTACAAGGTGTTGCTCATCTTCTCTAATTTTGTAACTATGTTAGAAGTATTTGAGTTGAAAAAGCAATATTGACTTATTTGTATAGATGATGAGTCTACTACTGGTACTGTGTGATATTTGACACTCTTGTAGGCATGGCATTAAAGTTGATCGTTGTTAAATTCTACGTGATTACCTTTGTCCTTTTCCGAGGGATGTGCGATGGTTTATTATTATATGTTCAAATTCTCCCTCATTTGAACTACTTACCTTAAAATGGTGCTTGTTTGTGTTTGTAATGTCAATTGACCTGCAGCTTCGAGCAAAACTGAAGGTTATGATGAAACCCTTGACTTCTTGTATACTAAAGAACATGTATCCAAACAAATTGAAGAAAAGTCTGACAGTGCTGCAGCATCTATTTTTTTTTCGTAAGATTCTGGATGTTCGGAGAGCACAAAATCATTTGGTGGATGATATAATTGGGATTGTGGCTCTTCTTGGGACAGTTAATGGTAAGAGACTTAGTAGCTAGGTGATCATTTTATTAACTAGTGAGCTCTTTTCTAACTGTATATACTATACTTCTAGCATATGAATCATCACTTTGCCTTCAAGTCCCTTATTTTAAAAATAGGACACTGTCAGAGTACCTGGGAGAAAAGTATTTACGTGCAATTGTTTGCAAGTCATATTCGTCTGCAAGGGCTCTAGAAAGTTACTCTCCAGATGGAAGCAAAGACTGGACCCTTGCTCTTTATGGGAAAGCAGCTCCCTTTAGCTGGACAATAGATGAGCAATTTTTCGTAGTTTGTCTTGATGATATCAGGTAGTGAGCTTCTCTGTGATTCTCCTCGTGAACAAGGGTTACAAGGTTGACTAATTTATTTCATATTTCTGTTGCAGCCCTTTTTCTGGTGCCACTATTGGCAATACAAGAAATCTGGATTTGGAAAACCCAACATTACCGTCTGCAGAAAGCCCCCCAGGTTTCTTAGGTTTTGCAGTCAATATGGTTGACATTGACACCAACCACTTGCATTCAGTAACTACTGCTGGTCATGGTCTTCGGGAAACTTTGTTCTACACACTTTTCGGGGAGCTTCAAGTTTACAAGACCAGAGATGAAATGGAATCAGCTGTTTCCATTTTGAAGGCAGATGCCATCTCCCTTGATGGTGGCATTTTAAGCAGGAAGGTTATCATTTCTCTCTGTCATTGGTAAGCAATGAGCTGTTTATCGTATGTGTTTTTTGCTGCTCCTAGTACTGATTCCTTGCTTTTATTTGTGCTGTCTTCGTAATCCTTTTTGGTTTATGGGTTCCTGTTATTCAGCTAATCAATTTTCAAAGCACCATCATGTTCTATGCTGTTTGTGTTGTTTTAACTAGTTTAATGCATCTGAGTCACACCGTAACTAGTTCATTTTAATGCTATTTTTGGTCGTTTTAATTAGTCTTAACTTAAAGTTACACCTGAACCAATTTAAGATGAGGAGCACAGTATAGTGTGCCCTTTGTAGTGAGGAGCGCACTATAATGTCCCCTTTGTAGTGAGGAGCCAAGAATTTAGAATGTGCCATGCTTATATTGTCTGTAATGTTTAGTTGATTTATACCAACCAAAACCAAAACTGAGCTTTTCCCACACTAGGTGGTCCGTCTACATGGATTCTTAGTTGCTATTTCACTATTTATGATGCTTTTCTGTTTCTTTACATGCCTGCATTCTGGAATTGAATTTCAAAGGGATTTGTGATTTTGAACTGTTCCAAGCTTCTTAGTTGAGGTATTCGTTTCCAGTGAACTGGACGCTCATTTTCCTGTGATACAACCTGAGAACGAGGATTATGGCCATCTTCAATTACTGGAATCGCAGAAAAGGATTTTAGATGTTCTAGCCGACCTAAAATGTACCCGTGATGAGTACTCGAAAGAAAAAGAAGTGCATAAACATGTGGTGCAGAAATTCAAAAAGAAAAAGGCGAAGTTGCAAGCATTTTATGAGAAGGGTCCTTTGCTTAATTTACTCCCTTTGGCGCCCCCGATGTGAACCAACATTCTTGTGCAGTGGTTGCCGTTTGTACATTCTTTTGTATTCACGGCAATCTTCTTCGTATGCTCTGTTTTGCATGGCAGGTAGATACTGTTGGTGGCTTGAAATATGTCGGGAAGTTATGGTCGTGATTCTGTAAATAGTGGAATTTGTACTGAAAGGTCAAGCGAAAATGACTTCCTGAACCATGTCTACCAAGTCAGCTGATCTCAACTTTCATTTATCTGCCTGTGAGAATCTTTTTACAGAACTAAACCAAGCCTTATTCGACAGTTAAAATGGGCTTGACTGTATTTTCTTGACATTGTGCTCGATTCTTTCTTTTCAAGCCTTCCTCTGTTTCCGTTGAAGTTTTGGCATCTCATTTTTTATACATTTTCATAAAAATTTCATATTTTTGCCTCTTAAATGTTCAAAACACTTTTAAGCACGTCTTTTCGTTTTTTTTATCGGTGTTATACTAACTTTTGGGTCTCTTTTTGTAACGTTAGACCAACTTTTCTCTAGGCCCTGAGAAATTCTTAAACAAATGCCCTATTTTTATGCTGAAAAGCAATCTTGTTGACAGTATGCATCCACCCTTGGAGTTCGTAAAAATTCGTTCATTCTTATGGTTATTTATTTAAAAAAGATACAATGCCTTCCACAAAATTGAATCTGCTCGCGTATTAAGAAAGAAAACTCCTAAAGAAATTTTGTTTCTTTTTTTATTCAAGCAGCCTTTTTTTTCCTAAAAGCTCAAGAAAATGTCACAACATTTGTAGTTACAAGTTAAGAAAATTTTTACAGACGGGCGTGCATACCTGGGCTTCCGCATCCTCACTGTAATCCAAGAAAAGAAAAGTACAATGGCTACCTGTATTGAAATCCTAATAGCTGCCATTTTGTTACTGCGTCCTCGAGCTGAAGCTCTGATCGTTTTTCAACATGGTTGCCGGTGAGCTTGGGCAAGAGTCGAAGACAAGGGTGAAGCAATTATGACTCTGAGTGAAGATCAAATGGCGTCCCACCTGATGGGTAATATATTCCATATATTCCTAACGACACTAAATTTACTTGATTTATGAGATAAGTGGCATCTGGCCGAGTGCCCGGATTGCATAATTCACTGTTAAGTATACATCAAATTACATGGCAGTCGGTTGCTTATGTCCAGAGAATAGTTTTTATGACGGGAAGGGTTTCTTAGAGTGGAGAGATAGAATGGAGAAAGGAAAGAAACAAGGTTTTCTCCTTCTTTTATCGTCTTTTCTGATAAACAATGTTGGATTACGAGACCACTACTACACCAAGTTTCAGACTTCCTTTGTCGTTACTTAAAATGAAAGACACGGGATTTTCCCAAAAGATGGTTGTCAATATCTTTTCCCTTTGTGATAAATGATACGTTTGATTGACGGGTATCGTAAGTTCTTTTCTTCTTTGACAAAAGGGTATCATGAGTTGATTGAAAATGAACACACAAGGGACATATTTGTGCTGAATCTATATCAAGGAAGGTGAGACGTCCAAAAATATATATAGCACACGGTTAAACCTACAGTGAAAAGCCGTTTTCAGTTGTAGGATTTAATATGAGCCCAAGATATTACATCTTTACAAATTACAGGACCTTTACCAAGGTTCAAGTGGTTCAGGACTTATTTCCCCTTAAGCAAGGTCTTGACTTCAAGTCTTGTGAGTGAAGTGAACCAGCGTTGGGAGAGCTTTATCCCCCATAGTATGACGACCTGGCTTGTACTGGATTAGTCGGATTTCTTTGCGCCTGCTTCACCAAGAAAAAGGTGCTTAAGTTGGATATCCAAGTTGGCCGACCCATTTAATGAAATTTGTTAACCAAAACAGAATCGAATTTGGAATTCATTATTGTGTTTCTGCTTGCAGTCACTCTGACTTGAAATCCATTTGAAATTTCAGAAAAAGTTACGACTTACATTGTTCATAAACTGGGAGCAAATAGCACTACCTCCGAGCTAGTTGTGTCTAGATCATTAGATCTAACTAGTGATTAGATCTGACGGTTCTAAACACAGTGAACACAGTTGTGTCATATGCAGTATTAGTTGCTTATTCTTGCAAACCTCAATTCAATTCGATGTAATCCTCCGACCGCGACTTCTTGTCGTTGTGTAACTTGGCTCTAGAGTGGGAACACCAGACATGACAACTTAATGCTGAGTCTTGAGCTCTTGCATATGGCGGAGGGTACTTTTACTTTTATACTAACTATGCATCTCGCATTCTGAGTTTATAGCATGTCACACATCTATAAATACATTTTGATTTCTTTAAGTCCTCTACTACCTCCTTTTTCTCATGATGAATCTTGTGTTTTTGTTTTAACCGAGCCTTTAATAGAGTGACAAGATGTTCATCATGAATTTTGATATCTAGTTGGTAAGTTTAAAAATTAAAAATTACGCTATTTTTTGCCTTTTTATTTGAACCATTCATCGTGTTAATCATATGTTGAGATACGTAAAGATATCCATGTTTTTTTATAGGTCGTCGAGATGTCTAAAAATATGAAATAAGTTCAGTCTCCATATATTTATTTCCATATTTACTCGACATTGAGGCGTTTCCACTTGTGCAAAAGTCTAGCTCATGTGGCCAGGCTCCCACGATGCAGGCCGTGAGTTCCACTACCGAGCATGGAGTGGGGTCTGTGTGTTAGGCTTCTGCCTCTTGTAAAAAGAGGAAAAAGATCCGACTCGTCGGGAGGCGGGGTGACTCCTTGGTTCTTTATCTGGTCAAACTTTTACTGCCCTGGAACTGCAAACCCGACGTTTGGCATCATAAAAATCGGAGGTATTCTTTTCTCTTCGAACTTCACGCTACGCATTGCATGTTGGCGGAGAAACGGAGAAACCCGCTCTGGTGCCGTCCGTGCCTCTTTCTTTCTCCATCCGGACGATGATCTCGAAAACGCGTTGACGCCCAGGAGCACGAGTTCTCCCAATTCGCTATTCATCTTTTTTTTTCGAACCATGAAGGGTTCCCCAAGTTTTCACCTATTCCGGCAAATGAAGGTGATTCTCTTACTGTAAATGCATTTTTCCTTAGGTGAAAGCTACGCTTTTCAGTGGTTGATCTCGGTGGTGATCCTTTCTTTTCCTTTTCGAAGCGAAAACCACAGTACGCTATGTTTTGACTAAATGCAAACATCGTCTAGGGGGAGAAACAGCCAAAAGTGTCGGTTTTGGTGTAGCCTGATGATGGTCCCGCGTCTTCGTTGGGGAGGATTTTGTTACCTTTTTTATGGGGTTAGGCACTAGGATTCTGTGGCTTTGATTGTTGTTGTATTTTCAACATGCTTTGTGGCGAAAGCTGATATGTTACACTAGCAAAGGTTTTCCTTCGGTTATGGGATTGCTGGAGATTAAATTTCTGCCAGACGGTCGTGTTCCTTTGGTTGATTTCTTTTTTATCGGTTTACAAGAGTTCTGGATTTTGGGTATTCTGTCCTTCTGCGTTCTCGGAAAGTTGAGATGCTTTCTGGCTTTCTTACATTCAGATAACAATATAAAACATCTTCGTGGGCGACTAAATGCTTCAAATGTTCGACTTTTTAAATGTGTATGGTGGTCGTGTTGGGTCAACACTAAGTCCCTTGAGTGTACAGCTTCATCTACGAAGTTCAATGTATTCTTATAGTTCCAATAGAAGAAGTTCAATGTTCAGTATCTTTTGCAGTCCAAGTGTGAACCGCAAATTGCTGTTTGGCGCAAGTGGTTATTTAATGCTTAAGGTATTTGGTGGTTCTCTTCTTTTTAAAATCCGAATCTGCAGGAACTTGCATTTCCTATTCTAGTGCCTTTTAAGGTTTCATAGTTTTTTCTGTTCAAATGTGGTTGCTTCTGGTGCAAATCAGCCGTTCATGATTTCTCATCCAATTTGAAATGTTTATAAGTTTATTTATATTCATGATCCTTCCCTCACTTGTCCATTGGAGATGATCGACTAACACGAACACTACGGATGTGAAATCGTACTTGTTCTAGCTTATGTTAGTATTTCTAGTCTACTATACACAAATGGATTTATAGCATTTTTGTCTTATTATTTGAGGTTCTCAAGTGCTTCCTTCTTTTGCAAGGGCATTGGCTCTTCAGAATCGCCAATAACGACACCTGGTAGAGGAAACTTCAATGCAACCAAAGGTGATGCTATGCAAAAGGAAAAGGAAATGCTCCATAATGTGGAAGCAGTCTTAGGTCAAATTAAGGTATTGTTTCTTTAGAGCAAACAATAAGCATGTGATTATGTCATGGCATTTTCATCTTCAGCTCTTTCTGTATACTTGTTGCTGGATTCAATCATTTGTATTCATGGTGCATTTTAGCAACTTTAATTTATGTCTTTATATCTAATGCTACCTTTTAGTAAGCTTTTGAAAATTTCCTACACAGAGGCTTGAAGAAGATCTACAGAAGCTTGCTTTAAAAATCAAGCATCATGAGGAAAACATGGAATTTCTGAAGAGTCAGTCCAACATCTTAGACAACTCAATTCAAGATCTCAAAGGTCTACAAACAGTATCATCTTTCTTCAGTTAAGTCTCAATATCTTTTTATATACTTATCGGGGTATCAAGTTAATGAGGCATACTATGAAATTATGAGAAAGAATTATCGAACGTAGATTAAGACAAATATCGAGTACAACGGAGAACTAATTTGGATTCATGCCAGGCAGATGTATTGCTGAAGCGATTCACCTTTTGAGATGTCTTATGGAACATTTTAGAGCCAAAAAGAAAGGCATTCAGATGATATTTACCGTCTAGTATGGGAAAAGGCTTAGTTGTTGTTGTAACGGAAAATAAAGGGGCCTGTTAATCAGGTTCAAATAAAGGGGCCTGTTAATCAGGTTCTTAAGACATGTTGCCATCTTGAGCCAGATCTCTTTTATGTGTGTTTAATAAAAAGTGCCGTCTTGGGAAAAGGAAACCCGTAAATCATGGGGAACCTTAATGGTGGTAACTGACACATGGGTTTCAGAGACATGCTACTGTCTTTTGGATCTTTCTGCTGATCATGTTGGATTTAGATGTGGGGAAACGTTCCTGAAGCCATTTTCCAAGCGACATGCAAAAATTAGGACATGTTATTTGCTGTTATCATTTATGATTCTATCGCTATTTTAACATGAGAAGTTTGAGCTTTGAACTCACAAAATCACCTATGGCTATGGAAAAAGCGACAGGCATTTGGTTTCATTTTGCATTGCATTTGCTTGTTCAAATTGTTGCAGTTTCTACTTTACAAAGTAAAGAAAATGATATAATGAACAAAACGTTAAACGATTAAATCTGTAGTAAATTGAATAATTTGAGCCACATAACAGTTAAACAGTATTATTGAAACAGGTAATCTTGGAGCATATCGTTCATCAAGAGAAACTGAAACCACTAATCAAAATCATGGAAGCATATACAGTGAGCAGGATGCTGTTGGTGATATATTAAAGCAAGAAAAAAAAGCTGCCAGTGTCTTGTGCAGGGTAAAAAGCTTTCAAACAGCAGATTTGCCCATAGACATTCTTGGTATAGTTGCTACACTTGGAAAGACACCAGATGATGACATCAGCAGGTCTGTTTGTGTAGAAGTCCACCTCTCTTCTCTTATTTTTGTGAATTAAGTATTTTTTATGTCCTTTATCAATTAGTGTTCTTATCATGTGGGTTCTTATGTTTGTTCATCATAGCATTACTTTTCAGGCTTTTCTCAGAATATCTTGGATTGGAGAAGATGCTGGCAATCGTATGCAAGACACATGAGGGCATCAAATTTCTTGAAAAGTATGACAGTGAAGGAAAGATAGACCTAAGATCCGGTATTCATGGACTTGCAAATAGCATCAGAAGACCTATCAGTGGAAGGTTCCTTGCAATTTGCCTTGAGGATTTAAGGCAAGATCTTTAAACAGATTTGTCTTTTTGAATCAGGTGCAGGGTACTTTTTGGCAATGTTTACCAATTACAAATCTTCAGCACTAAATGTATCTGATGTGTGAAATTTTGTTATTTTGAAATATTTCATTTTTGTAACGGCTAGGATAATGTGTTTTCTCCCTGTGTCCTAGCAGACCTTATGTTGGAAAATATGTGCCAAAGGATCCACATAAAAAGCTTGATCTGCTTACACCTAGACTTCCAACTGGGGAGCGGCCACCTGGCTTTCTTGGTTTTGCAGTGAACATGATTATTGTGGATCCTATGTACTTAAGCTGTGTTACACCCTCTGGACATGGTCTGAGAGAAACATTGTTCTATTCTCTTTTCTCCCGATTGCAAGTGTATAGCACCAAAGTTGAAATGGAACTTGCTCTTCCATACATAACTGATGGCGCTCTTTCATTGGATGGAGGAATGGTCAAGAGTTGTGGTATATTTTCACTTGGTAATAGGTAAGACTTGGATATGCTAGATATATGTTGCCATGTTTGTATAAGCTTTCAGGTTTCTTCTTATAAATCCTAATACGATTTTCATTCATGTTCTTTGGCCTGCCCAGGGGTTTTGGGCCGGAGATCAGCACTGATATACAATGTTGGATTTTTCTTCTGCATGGGATTTTGGTCCCTGAACCAATTAAATGATTATCTTATCTTTAATATCACTTTGTTTCTCTTGCGATCACAAGTTTTGGCAATTAATCTTCTTTTTGGTCAACGACTTTATTTCAGGGAAGAAGTAGAAATTAGGTTTCCAACAAGTATGCAGGCTTCAGTATTGTCGGTCAACATAGAGTCTGAGGAACGCCTTAAATTGATTATATGGAACAAAGAAAGAATTGAGGAGGACATGGAAAGGGAAGAGTGTGCATTGGAGGCCGTCAAAAGTATGTTTAACAAGAGGAAGGAAGAGTTCACGAATTTCATGGCTCAAAGCGCTCCATTGATGAACAAGGTGTGTAGCGTAAATATCCATCTTTACCCTTAAAACATGGTCTCGTTTTGGATGTTATTTTTTCCACAATTTCCTTATGGATGATACATGAATGCCTGTTTCTTGCCGTATAATGTCCTTTTTTTCTGAGAGTTTGTTTATGTCACGATGATCCTGTGATCTCCATTGCGAAGCAGCATGACCCCCCCCCCCCCCCTCTCTCTCTCTCTCTCTCTCTCTCTATATATATATATATATATATATATATATATGTGTGTGTGTGTGTGTGTGTGTGTGTGTGTGTGTGTGTCGTTAGGGTGGGGTGTGGGTAGAAATTTTTATATTGTGGTACTTCCTGTTCTGTACCATAACACCGAAAGGTTACAAAGGGTTTAAAGTAAACATTAATCTACTGCTCAGTTGGGACAACTACACAGAGGATCAAGTCAGCATGTTTTTGTTTTGTTATTTTCATGTCTTACATTTAACTTGAACATGACATATTAGATTATTTCTGGAATGTACTCACTTTTTGTAGCTTCTAAGCAAAATAAGAAACCAAATTTTCAAACAATTTTTTTATGATTTGTTTGGCATTTAGTTGGCTGGTCGCAAGCTAGTGTAGCAAATGCAAAGCTTCATATTGTGTGTTTTGGGGCGTGCGTATGTGCACGTTTGTGTAATTCTAGGTTCTCTTTGATTTTAGTGTTAAGTCAGGTGGTTCTGCTTCTTTGCTATGCTGATGAAATGAAGAAACTTTATGGGCCCAATTCGTTCTTTTGATTTCTTGTGACTTGTAGAACGGGGTCCTCCTTGGCCAGGAGAAGAATGGTCGAAGATAATCCAAGGCTTCTAGGCATGCTTTCTCGTTCGAACAGCTGTTGCTTTCACTTTTTCCAAGCATGATAACAGACCATGTTTGAGCACAATCCGGAAAGGCCGAGTCCGGACCTAAATCAATTTTGATTCTTTGGATGGTTAGCTCGTTGCCGTCAAGCGTCTTCAAATGGTGCAGTTGTATGTGTACGCGGGTACCTAAACTGATACTTTGGAAGGGTCCCCGCAGTTGAAAGCATGCATCTTTTGGAAGTATAAGAATTAACTCTTTACCTTTTTGTACCATCTCACCACCTTTTTGATCTCTTAGATACCATTTTGTGTCATCTCTTCACCTTGTTTGATCTCTTTGATACGTACCATTTTGTATCATCTCTCCACCTTGTTTGATCTCTTTGATACGTACCATTTTGTATAATCTCTCCACCTTGTTTGATCTCTTTTATACCGTTCACTGGACCAACTAATGTTTCACTGATTAATTTTAGCCCTTTTTGTATCTTGTAATATGTCATCATTGTCGTCCAAGTTTTTATAAAGAAAATAGTAGCTTCACGGATTGGAAGAGTGCAAATGAGTCGATTGGCTTGCGTAGCACGGCTGCTTACATTTCTGTCACTGCAATTGCTTCATCGTTCCTAGTTGTTAAGTCCTGATTATGTTAATCATCAGAAATCGGCTCTTCTTTTGTTGCATAACTGTGTTTCTGCCTGTTATGTTGGGGTTCTACAACTAGTTAGAGAGGGTGGAACGTTGACAAAAGGGCTGGCAAGGGTGGAATGTGAGTCTTTGGGAGAGACGGGACACATGCAAATAACTCATTTCTTTCATCGCTCATGCTTTTTCCCATCATTGGTCATGGTTCTAAAACCGTGAAAAAGGAGGGTAGGTGCACCTAGCATAACTTGGCAATGGTTGTCGAGCCGGAATAAAGGATGATAGATGATGCATCAGGTAGCCGACCACTAACTTAAAACTTGCAACCTTTGTCAGAACTTCGAAGTTATTCATGCTTGAATGAGAGCCGTGCCGTATGAGAGACCCTAGCATTGCACACACCGGCCAATCCCCACGATGGAGGCCTAGTTAAGATTTTAGTCATTCATTATCTGAAAGTCACCTAAAGTTACAAGAATCAAGATACAATCATCAAGATAGAAAGATGCCACCGGAAGAACCATTTACAAGAACACGCACAATGAATAGGATCGAGGCCCTGTGACAGTTTTTCACATTTTCCAAAATAGTTATCGCCCCAGTTTCGACGTTAAAAACGGAGGGCAGAAGCAGGTACTGATACAAACATGCTGAACGCTAAAAACACTGATTGTTGATTGCATGCACTCGTCATTTAATCCGTTACATGTTTACAGAACCTTTCCTCGACCAAAATATCGTAGGAAAATGGCAATCAGGCCTTTTCTCATTTAACTTGATTGTATCTTCCTAATAGCCTCTTCTATTGCAGGCACAGCTCTCTTGAAGGCCGCCCATTGCTCAGGGGTCAAACTTATCCCTGCAATACATAAAAGTCACCACCACCAAATACAGGCAACACTACAGCCTAAGCAACGATACCACAAGAGCCTCTCTCTCTCTCTCTCTCTCTCTCTCTCACACACACACACACACCAGTATGTATGCTGCAGTGAGTCTGCATCTGGAGGTTCTGCTAAGACATTAAACAATTGTGCGAAGCATAAGCATACCTTTAGAGGAAGGTAGCTGTTTTCCATCCTTTTCGTAGTACTCCCTGATTGAAACCAATGTCTTTCCCCTGAATTCCTGAAGCGTGACTCTTCTTCTGTTTGAAAGCTGCATAAATCAGTAGCCACAAATAGACTTGTCCATCAAATAAATATAGATGACAACTATTTCAACCTACAATACGTAGTGTATGCAGTGAATTAATAATAAGCGAGCTAAATACAAGTCTGTATTAGTGTGGAATGTTTGCTTACAGAAGACATTGTATATCATTTCCTTTATCAACCACGTGCTAAATATATAAAATGGTCATTGTCTTCTTGCAGTGAGATGTTAAGGATAGTAAGGTGCAAAACTGGCTTAGCAAACAGGGTGTATAATGTAAGCTATCAAAGACAGACTAGAATAATTATATAATTATGAGAGAGCGAGAGAGAGATAAATGTGCCGGTAAAATGTCAAACTATTTCACATAGAGCACTAATTGTGCCGTGTAGCCCTGAGATGATCTACGTCAACCCATGTAGGCTTTAACCATCCGTTGAGTATCAAATATATTATTTGATGCCACATAGTGAATCGACTTGCATAGCATAGCATGTTAATAACTTGCATTTTACTTTTCAAACCAAGCTAGTACTCAATGTTCTATCATTTCTAGGAATGGAATTTAAGATTTATAAATTTTATAAATGTATCTCATTGTTAGTTCATACTTCTACCATTTTTTGCGCTTTTAGTTTTTAATATTATTTAACAAAGAACCCACGGCTGTGATTGATCCATGTGGCTCATTCTCACTTCGTTTGTAAGGGTTTACTTTGGTTTTGGACCTTTTGGTATAGCTTATACCATGTGCCTAGAGACACACACTACAGTACAGGTACAGCTGCGTTATGCTATAACCATACCAAAAACGATGCACAGCAAAGTTAATCTACATCAAGAGAACAAGCATGCTACAATCGGAAATCCATAAAAAATTACAAAACCGAGATAGATACTACTCACAAAGCTAACATGGTGCATACCCAAGTATCTATAATATGACACAGCACTCTCAAACCCCTAAACCAACAAGGGGCTTAAGGTCGCTGCTAGGGTATTATGGGAGGATCCATAAGATAAAAATGGAAGACCTGAAAAGTTTTTGATGAGTCTGCTAGAGTGCACTTGAACTACTTTCACATCATTAGGTGTTGCAGATTTGGATGACAATGATTCAAAGTCTGGACAGGTCTTTTTCCTGTCTTCAACTAAGGATATTTATCAATCTTTTGCAGCAATTACACCTCATTAGGCTTGTTCTTTAACCCATTTTCCACTATACTACAATGATCCCTAATCAGCCAAGCGACTTATATTAGATGGGGTAGGGATTCTTTGTTTTCATAGAGCTCGATCACTTGTCATGCTAACATTTAATTCAAAGTAAGGCAGATCATTCTCTAATGTTAACGATCTTTCTCTTCTTCTTTTAACATTTTCACCATCTAGTTTCTGGTACTTTCTTACTGGAGCTTCCTTTGATTGTGTTTACCATCTTAAATGATTTTTTCTCATTTGATATCACTTCCAATTTTTTTCTAATAACATTATTATAGGTGACCACACATCCATCTCATCATCTTCATTTTTGTCTCATTTATGTCACGAACATCTTTTGTACATGTTTGATTAACTGCCCACCTATTTTCTCCGATATGACCAACCTTTTATGTTAGAACCCATCCAAACTTACTCCTTTAAGTTCATCACTGGATGAATTACAATATATTCCACTCAAAGCACAAATCAGTAATAACATTTATCATCAGTACCCGCTTAATGGCAGTAGCCCACTATCATTAGCACTCATTCTCTACAAGATTAGCCAGTAGAAATCCATGACAATCACTAAATCCTCAAATACCTATTGCAGTTAGATGATCCTTCAAGAAATCGATTTTCTTTCAAGCAATAAACCATTTTTTATGATCATAGCAATGAATGCACTTGCCGCTTCTCTTGAGCTTGTTGTCTTGCTAGATGACTTGAATGCATGCCCAATTAAAAGGCCAATCTAATAGCATACGCCATCAGATCTGGCGCATCTCCTCCATCATGGTACTTTATGGTAGCCAATTATTCAAAAAAGAATCTCATCACCACCCTTACTAGATCTGATTTTGGGCGCTCATCCCTATTCTCATCTGTAAGTTATTACCGAATTAGCACTCCCGGAAACAATACATACTTCTCACTTTTTTCATCGGAGAAAATACAGATGTATATGAGCACCACCAACATCTCCACTGAACCGTTATTCCTTACACACGTCCAGCAGAACCAAAACCCATCAACGTCTCACGCTTGGATTCTTATCAACAACACCAAATGAAAACAATAGACAAAAGCCACTAACAATCATCCAACCTCAACTCCACAAGAAAGAAATAAGAAAACCCAAATTACAGCTCATGGCAACTAGTGTATTTAGCAACCAATTTAGAGAGACAGAGAGACAGTTTACCCTACAGAGGATGGGATCTCCATTCTCATCGACATCATCTTCATCAGCCCCACCTCCCTCTTCTTCTTCCTCCTCTTCTTCTGCTTCATCATCGTCCCTGCCCCTCTTCCTGTCGGCCCTATCCGTCTCCTCTTCCCCTTGGTGTTGTTCGTCGTCTTTCCGGGATTTCGAGATCAAGAAGTTCTCGACCACTCCGCGGACGAAGCGCTTCGTTTCTTTCGCAGAGAGATCGAGGCCAAGGCGCTCCGACGCGATTGCCCGTACTTTGAACTCCGTCATCTCCTGCATGTTTGCCTTCTCCAATATCTCCACTACCGTCTTCTCTATCCTCGCCTTCGTCGCCGAATCCATTGCCTTCGGTCTCTCCTCTTCCCTTTCCCTCTCCTTCGTCAAGCCAAACGCGACCCTAGTTTATGCGGCGTCCTCTGCAACTCAATTAACGAATATCTAATGCTAGAAAGTCCGCATGTTTTCACAATTTGGCATTTATCTCGGAACCATGGAGAATTTAGAGATCGCTGCTTCCATTGCTTCGCTTTTCTTTTCACGGTATCTTTTCTTATTTGCGTTGGTCATCAAGCTGGGATTTTTTCTTTGGGGTCAAGTATCCCACCGGCATCCAGAGGCCCCAAAGCCCAATGAACCCCCACTACTCGGGTTCGAGCCGAATCGGCCCACTATGAGGGTAAAGCTCTCCCGGTCTTGGTTTGCTACATTTACTAAGGTTCAAACTTGAGACCTTGACCAAGGGAAACAAGTGCTGAACCACTTGAAACAGCCAATGGTTGGTGTGAAATTCACTATTTAAGATTAGTGTTTTGTTATCTTGTACGAATACTATAAATGTGTGTTCTTAAGGTGCAAGTTCACTCTTACACTGTCAATTTTGTAAGCTCGAATCGAACGAAGAAAGAGTGTTGCATCATGTAGTGAACACTTGGTACAAGATTATGGGACCTCTTAGAAGGAGTTCGTCTTCAGCATTAGTTCTTTGGATCTCATTAAAACTTCAAAGTAAGAAAGCCTAAAAGCTGGTTTTTGGAAGTCTTCGTGTCATCCCTTGGGCTCGACTCCACCTAACACAGAAAAAACTTGTTTCGGGTTAAAAATGAAAGCAACCCACAAACAGCAGGGATGGTGGTCTGTTGATGCCATGGAAAAGGTGCAGTAAAATGAGTTTCATAAAATAGTCGGTTCTCCGAGCGGTTAGGGTGAAAAAGATAGAGGGTTGTCTTTGAATTCACCACAAGATACTTCCATATTAAATAGGGTTGGCTACATCAATTTCTTGTTTTCATATTGATAGAGCCAGATAACAGGAAACTCAATATAAGCTAAATTATTCTTTATTATTTTTTAACATTTTTGTATTCTTCCCTTTTTGTAAAAATAGTTTCTCACACTTTTTAGACAAAGCTTCCTTTGATCATCTTTTGTTATTCTATTTGAAGAAACATGATTAACATATTAAGGAAAAGTCATAAGGAAAATCACTTTTGGTTGTTCAAGTTCTGCTAAGCCTTTAAGGACGCTTAGGCTTTGAAAGATTTGCTTGGTAACTTTTGATTTTGCTTTTCAATTTGAAATTTATTTACCAAACTACGTAAAAAATACGAAAACAATGAACTATAAGTTCTTTGGGAACTTTGAGTCATTGTTGAAAGAAAAAGATATGAGATTCGTGCACCAGAATCCATTGCATGCACATTGATACTAAAATTGCTTGGGATTCATTTGAAGAATATGGCGACATGAAGCTCAATGACTAATGGCTCTCCTAAATAGGTGCAAAGCAACTTCGAGTTTGAAGAGCAGCGGCAGATCCACATTGTGACAGGGTGGGGCAAGCACCCCACTCGAAATTCTGAAAATTTGTATTTTTGTACCGAAATTTCAAAGAGAAATTGAAAACTCCTAAAGCTCGCCCCACCTGAATCTGAAGTTCGCCTCATCTGAAATAAGTTTCTGGATCCGCCACTGTTTGAAGAATCTTGAATTTGATATCGAGAGCAACGTGCATATCTATCTACTCAGGGTCTGTAGAAGGCTTTCCAAGAGATCAAAAGGCGGAAAAGCACGTCAACATGAGTTATAAATACTTATAATAGTGAAATGTGAATACTTTAACCAATACGCATGTGATTCTCAATGTAGTATGAATGTGTATTATTTAACCCTTGTTCTGCAGAAGTACGTGAACTCGTATTTTCTTGTATTACGTACTCCTCAGATGAAACCGCATTTCGAGTCCTCCCGAGCAAAAAAAACTAGAAGTAAGTGTCATTTGGAAAATTGTAGAATAACTAGCCTCATTTATGCAATATAGTTAAAAGCGAGACCACTTAATGAGAATTATTTCTCTTCGTGTCCACGTGGGATTCCCTGAGCTTTGAGGAATGCCTGCCCACGATGAAACGTGTCCTCTGTGAACGTAACTTAAATTGCGTCCGACAGATCTCTTTTCCACGCTTGGATTATCTGAGTCGTAGATGCGAGTTTCTCACTCGAGTCGCACTGATCTTCATACTCATCGATTACCTATGTTGCACGGAAACGGAAACGAAAACAGGAAAGGGAAAACGGCGGATCTTCAAAACTTAATAAACGGGAGATAATAATACATATATATATATATATAGATCAAATTCATGTCCATTCTTGTTTTGAATGCGTCTCTTTCTTCACCGGAAAATAGAAATGTGAATTCTTCAACAGAGGAAGGCCTATAGCAAAAGTGATAGCAGTAGTGGTGAAGTCTTGTATTGAAACGAGTCTAAAGATTTGATTCTCTGGTCGAGCAAAGATTACAGTAAAAACAACGACAGTGGTGACAGTGTTTTGTATAGAAAAAGAGAGAATTTTACGGTTAAATTTTCTCTATATTTTTCAGTTTTAAGGAGGAAACGTTTCTAAGAACAGGAAACTCGAAGGAAACGTTTTAGTGACGTTTCCTTAAAGTTTCTGGCTTTCGATACCTACGGAAACGAGAAACGTCCCTCAGAAAAAGTTTCCGTGCTTCATAATTTATTACTAAATTATTAACCAGTGCCAAAAGGATAAGCTGATTCAGGTCCGATTCAACCCACCCGCCACATTCCTATTTTAAGAGGTTTTGATCCGGTTCAGTTTCAGTCCAGCACTCTGAATCTATATGGAAAACTATCTGGTTCGGTTTAGGAATATTGCTCTTGCAAGTCTCATCGAGATCATGCAGTTAAGAAATGTACAACAACAACAACAACAACTAAGCCTTTTCCCATACTAGACGGGGAGTTGAGAAATGTACACTCCTGAAAAAACTACTCGGTTCGGTAGGGTCCGGTTTAACATTTTGTGCCAGTACGTGTGAGCTAGAAAGAAGATCATAATGGATGAGTGGTCATACAAGAAAAGACTGTATACATAATGAGGTTATTAGAAACAAATTAGGAGTGGCACCAATAGAGGATAAAATGAGAGAACATCGTTAAGGACGGTTTGGACATATAGAAAGAAGATCAAAAGAAGAACCGGTAAGAAGGTTAGAAAAACTAAATTTGGAAAATATTAAAAGAGGTAGAGGACGACCACAAAAGTATTGGAAAGAAACTATAAAGAATGATCTAGCTTATTGGGAGTTAACTGCTAACATGACACACGATAGGGATCTGTGGAAACAAAGAATCCATGTAGCTGACCCCGTTTAATATGGGAAAAGGCTTTGTTGTTGTTATTGTACGTGTGAGCTAGCACAAGCGTGTGTGTGTGAGTGAGTGAGTGAGAGAGAGAGAGAGAGAGAGAGAGAGAGAGAGAGAGAGAGAGATTTAAACAGCTATATATCTTCTTTCACCCTTCATCAGCTCCATTATTCTTTCTTTGCTGGCTAATAGGTGATCATGTAGTTGAGGGGGTATATGCCTATTTAAGATTCATGCACATTCACGATCCTCTATAAGATACATGGTTGTTCGTGAGATCAATGAACTCGGCCAAGTTTTAGCTTTCCTCCAAAGTAGCTGCAAGCTAATGAGCTTTAGCATCAACTGCAAGAAGCTTGGTGGTGGTGGCGAAGATACAACAGTGAGTGAAATGAACTATGTTTGCCAAGCATACAAACCTGAAGTGCTCCATCAGACAGAATATGAAATAATGGACCAATAGCAAAATAAGAACAATGACCCCGGGGAGGGTAAATAACATTTATAAGAGAATAAAAGTATATATTACTCAGGGAAGGTTATGCTTGGCAAAATCCCAGATAGTTTCATCCTCTGAATCTCCTTGGGTTTCGCTTTTTGCTGCAAAATACGGAGGCAACCACAAAGTGAGATCACCAAATGTCTGCATTTCTCTACGCGCTGGTGCATGCTACGCTGTGTAACTTGATCTGGATATTTATATTAATGGGCTGAACACATGTAGCAGCTTTGCGTTTAAGTGCCTCGAATTCGAAATCTTAGGATAGGCGCCCAGCCTTCCAAGAAATTCTGAAATAGCAGAGGCCTAACAGTAGCAAAATACTTTTGTTTTAGATAAATAAGTATATGAACAAGTACCAAGATTGTGGACCAAATACAACAAGATGGCTTCCCAAGGATCCTACAAGCTCTACCGTCATCGAATTCCATCCATTTAAAGTTGCAAAACTTTCCTTTTTACATAAAGATAAAAAATCAAGACTGGTCAATAACTCACTTGGCGATTTCTCCTCTTGAAAACTGTACCAGTTAAAGATATCAAAAGCATAGTAAATTTCCCTCGATATATGAACAAAAGAAACCATAAACCGCACGTCTCTTTTAGGACATTTTACTCGAGACACCACTATCATCAATGCTTGAAATACTGCTCGCCTATCATCACACAGAACAATAGAAAATGATCCAGGTGCTCCGGCCTAACAGTAGAATACACCTTTGATTTTCTTTTTTGTTTATTTAAATATTGGACGTTACTTTGATAAATTGTCTACTTTTCCAAGTCCCAAAGCAGTGAATGTTCAGCAGCTTAAAGATGCAAATTGTACTAAGAAGCAATTTTTTGACAGGTTAAACAGCTATTTGAAAGTTCAACATCTGAGGCTGCTATAACTATTCCATATCTTAGGTACCTAAATCTAGTGTTCATGTGCATCACAACAATAAAAACTTGAAAAGGGAGAATATGAACAGTGAGAGAACAAGTTATGAGATTATCTCTTTTTTGTTATACTGATTAGGTTAACAGTTCATTAGTGAGATTTGATAACTTTCATACGTTATAAGGTCCTACAATGCCTAAACCAAATATTCCGTTATCAAAGAAAACGCACCTTCTTTCAACTTCATCTGAGGCCATCCTGCCATCACCATCCGCTTTTCCAAATGCCACCTCATCCATGCTTTGTCCTTGTCGTCGGTACCTTCCACCAGCTGCAACTAAACCTGGACATGGCCGAAATGCCTTTATAGGCCACCACCCAAATCCTGGAACCGTTGCTATCCCTCCTTGAATCCTTCCTTCACCATTACAACCCTTTTCTATTTCTGCTTTTCCGCATGCTCTACAACCACTGACAGCATGTATAATATGATCAAAATCAGATTTTCCTGTTCTTTAGTTACAAAGAAGAAGAGAAAACTGATAGTACCATATGCCCAGTTCTAAAGAGTACCAGTTGAATTAGCCATATGCAACAACAGGATCATCTATTTTCATTGCAAAAACTCATAGAACGACTCGAAGATCATTTCTCATGATAAATACTAACGCTTGCTATAAAATTCTTGACATAAGAACATAGATATAATAGTTTATTGCCCTTGTTTTCCATGTTAACAAAACCTAATATAGTCCGTCTCAAGGAGCCTAAGGGAAAAGTAAACCATTCAATGCGAGGAACAAACTCGCTTCGGAACAATTACTGATGATTTGAAGTTCACCAACGTTGTCAAAGTACTACACTCATTTTCACAACAACTTTCTCCAGTATTTCAGCATTATAAGAAGAAGAAAAAGAATTAGCTCCAAAGATAAATTAGCTTCACACTAACTACTAAGAAATCATCAATCGTGGTTTAGCATAGAATCGATTGATTAAGTTTTCAACGTTTTATCATTTTCTCTATGAACTCTACCACAAAATGAAACATGAACTATCCTTCAAAAAGCTTATGATTGAGTTGACTCGAGCGTAAGCCTATTTTCATAACAAAGAAACCAGAACCGCAGCTAAATCCAGGGAAAAAAGGACGAGAACATCTTTATGATAATGGTAGTCTCAAATAAAATGGGATGCCACGAAAAAACGCTAAAGAAAGTGATCGAGGGAAACAAAGGAAGTGAAGAAGAAAAAATTACCCAATAGAAATCTCCTCCTTCGCATCTTCAATTGGGAGTTGGGAATCCGTAGCGCCACCGAGATTTGAACTCGGGTTACTGGATTCAGAGTCCAATGTCCTCACCACTAGACCATGGAACTGACTTCACCCAAATATTTGATATATACATACATAAATATTTAATGGTTTTAAGGATTTTTTAAAAGTATATAAAACAATGTTATTACATTTGTGTAAAAAGTATGGGAGTTGTTGAACACCTTCTTATGTTAGATTCTCTCCTAGCATGAACGATGCGGATTAAACCACTCATCAATACAAATACAAGAATCGATGTATGTACAAAATTGCATTAAATGCAATGCATAGTACCTTGATGATCACCGTTTTAAGTAATGGCAGGAAGCAATATCAAGAATAGTGATGACCAAGCAATGTCCTTAAAGGTTGTCTCTATATAGCCTTGTGTCTTGGTTTAAAAGGTTGTCTTTGTTAGCGTGTATATATATATATATAGAGAGAGAAGCTTATATGCTGACACACTTAGGTATAAACAAATCCAAACAAATCTCATGGTGTTTAAAATTTGAATTTAAAAAACAAAATTTATTTAAATGTACTGTTACCTAAGTATTCTATCAAGCGTTTCTCTATCTATACATTACGCCGTACAGCAATCTGCCAATTATTGGAGGTCATCATGATCATCGATAAGTGATATCTTGTGACTGCAGTGCAGACTAATAAGGTTGAAGGTTTTACGCAAGTGGAAATGTAATTATCCTAGGCTCGTCGCCTCATTTGTAACAAAAACAAAAAGAAAAGGTGACCTCAGAGATCATCTTCTGGAACCAACACGCATGTAATTGGTCTCATCTCCGCAACATGCTTGGATGCTAGATAATAATCTCCGAGATCACCCGCTCCAATCTCAGAGAAACCTGGTTGCAAAGAACATCCCAATCATCTCAATAATTCAAGCAACATCACTGCCACCAAAACGCAAAAAGATCACTTGCACCCAGAACCACAGAGAGAGAGAGTACAGTAATAATAATAAGAATTATGATTATAGTAAGATAATGAACATCATAATACAATTAGTTTTCAGGAGTATGGGCCAGTCCATATTTGTTCTGCAACATTCTTGAGATTCACGTTCACTGAATATCGCTGATGTCTGATTGGAGAGCAACTTGAGGAACCCTAAACACCCAAGTATGAAACTGAGAACCAGCACGGCAATCTCTTTGTTCTCCAGATCTGCTTGATCGCTCAGAAGCTTCTCCGTCTGCGTTCTGCAAAAGATAAATAAGAAAAAGCAGACGGTCCTTTTTTTCTGTATAGTCTTCCACTTATAAAACCGCTTATGGTGAGAGTTGGCAGTTATATCACTGGAACCAAGCATATACATAAAGTAAGAGGTTTGCTCTAGGTAGGTGAAAGCCAGTGCAAAAACTTTGATGGATCTTTTATCAGAGGGTGTGATCTTCTCCGCACTTGATTCCACCACAACTTCGAAGTTAAGGATTAGACAGGAATGGTACCAGTATTGGGTCACATACTAGGAAGTTCTTAGGTTGCACCGTTTAGCCAACCCCACCTAGTGTGGGAAAGGTTTGGTGAAGGTAAGGTTCCACCCTTTGACCAATACTTTGGTCACCTTTCAGCAGGTTACGCATCAGATCTACATGCCACCATCAGAATGGATTCTGAGGTGAGCAACATTGAGATGACCATGGATGCAATGATCTGATGGACGATGCAAGCCCACTCACTACTAGCATGCATGTTAGAATTTGGTCACACATGCGAAGATCGTCATTTGTATTGGAATATTGAGAGCTGCAATCACATGTCCACTCTTACAGTCTGGAGTCCTAAGTTCCAAGCATTGGGACTTTCCAGTAGGAAACACAATCTACCCTTCTCAAATTGCAACTTCATAAAACCTATTGCTCGCATTTTTTTCATGAGTTCTTGAGAACAGTTCAAGAATCACAAGGCAAAATACATATCTCCTAATACGGTGATTGAAAGCATTTCATAAACCGAACAGGTACTAGCTTTATTTCATGAGAACAGTTAGTGGAGTATGATTGCCTAACCTCAGGAAGTCATTATCCCTCACCAACGTGCTCATTTGAGTAGATACCGCGGATTTCCAGGCCAGAAGGCCCCTGATGCTTTTGTTCTGCGATAAGAGACTGACTATCCAGAGTTATGGCAGAACGTCTGGTTACATTTTAGAGGTAAATAGCACATGTAACAAAGAAATGGCGGATGAGAGAAATAGAAAAAGAGAAAAACATATTACAATTACATAAAACGTGGAGCATTTTCCCATCTATATTCTTCAAGAATGACCAAGATCGTAAAAGCTACACTTCTTCACTACCTATTGTTCAGCACATGCATATCTGTGATCCATGAATATTGACCAAGTATTTCTCTATTAATGAATTAACTTATAAAAACAAGAATTTTCCTTTTAGTTTTATGAGAGCTATCACTATAAAATGTATATATTCATTTATTTATACATTATAGTTATATATAACTGTGTCAGCCAACCCATGATTCTCAGAAATTACCACGTCTCATGCCCACACCAATGTGACATAGCTTACAGGTGACTCTCTAATACATAGTTTCTATGACATTACAGAATACGGTTAAACCAAGAAAATTGAGGGTCACTAGGATTTTGAGAGAACGAGTGATATTCAGAATTATCGAAGTATTGAGTTGATGAATCAGATTATGAAATTATAAGAAAGAATTATTGAATATAGGTTGAGATAAATATTAAGTATAATAGAAAACCAGTTACTATTAAAGTTATTCATCTATTGAAATCTCTAATAGAACATTTATGAGAAAGGAATTTTTACATGGAATTTATTGATTTAGAAAAAACTTATGATGGAATATAAATAGATATTCTTTAGAGAACCTTAAAAAAGAGAAGTATCTCATTGACGTACATCAATCTTATAAAAGACATTTATGACAATGTACAAACATGTATAAGGACTCTTAAACAAATGACGGATTTCTTTAGAGTTAATATTGAATTATATCAAGAATCAACTTTAAGTCCATATTTATTTACCTTGGTTATTGATGACTTAAAAAAGCATATTCCAAACAAAGTAGCTTGGTGTATGTTATTTATGGAAGACATTATGTTAATGAATGAGTCTTAGGAAAGTTAACAGAAAACTAGAACTAAGAGTGAAACATTAGAAAGTAAAAACTTTCGACTTTGAGACTATATAGAAATCATTTGATTACTTCTAATGATATAGAAATTCAAATTCAAATACATTAGATCTCTCACAAGAAAAGTTTATCAAATAACAACTATAACAAGTAAGCCTTTTTTCATACTAGATGGGGTTGGCTACATGGATTTTTCATTTCCACATAGCCCTATCATATGCCATGTTGACAGTTAACTCGACATAGAACTAGGTCATTCTTTATTGTTTCTTTCCAACACTTTGGTATTCCTCTTTCTTTTAATATTTTCACAATTTAGTTTTTCAGACCTTCGTAGTGAAGCTTCCTTTGATCGTCTTTTTACATATACAAACTATCTTAAATGATTTTTTTTTTTTATCCTTTATCAGTCACTCAATTTTTTCTAATAACCTTGTATGTGGTCTTTCCTTGTGTGACTATTCATCCATCTCAACATCTTCATTTCTATCATGGATCTCTTTTGTACATGTTAAGAAAAGTTTATCCGAGCGATGAGAAAATTGATGGAGATGTTACTTATAGAATTAATGCATGTTTGTTAAAATGAAGAGGTATATCGGATATTTTATGTGACAAGAAGATATCGTTAATGTTAAAAGGTAAATATTATATAGTAGCAATTAGACTCGCTATGTTATATGGTTCTGAGTGTTGGGAAAGATGCCCATGATAAAGATGAAAATGACGAGATGGATGTGTAGTTATATAAGAAAAGAACCCTTACATAATGAGGTTACTAGAAACAAATTCAGAGTGACGCTAGTGAAAATGTTAAAAGAGAAAGAAGAAGACTACAAAAATGTTGGAAAGAAACAATAAAGAATGATCTAGCTTATATTGAGTTAACTAACATGGCACAAGATAGATCTCTATAGAGACAAAGAATCCATGTACTCCACCCCATCTAGTATAGGAAAAGGCTTACTTGTTGTTGTTGTAGGATTTTGAGAAGTTTGATCTTAACCTTGGCACAAAAGTTGTACTTTCCTTAAAAAAAATTGTCCCAATTATTTCTTAAGAGAAGAGTGAAGCATTTTTAGACATAAAAGACTGTTGTTAATCGGCAAACAATGAATATTAAACATGATTTTGCAGATATGACAATATGACCACACACTTTAAACTTTACTAGTTCTAAGGGAAGAAGAATGGTTGCTATTTCCAATATGCTACTAATGAAATAAAAACACACACATGTGCATGCACACACAATTACCACTGACACTAGGCAAAAATATACGTGGAAATTGCTTGCATGCCATCACAGACATGACAATCTGATGACACACTTTAGACTTAATTAGTTCTAAGGGAAGAACAATTCATTGCTATTTCCAACGATATGCTACTAATGAAATAAAAAACACACATGTGCATGCACGTATGCACACATCCACATGCAGTTACCACTGACAGTAGACAAAAATATGCATGTGTATGCACGTATGTCCACATTCAACGTCTGCATGACACACATACCATGACTTCCTTCCACTCTACCACATCTTTGATCTCCAACCTAGCCTGTTCAAGCAGTGACGCAGTCTGAGACAGCTCCTTGTCAAAATCGGGAAAAAGCTTCGTATATCTGTGGTTCACTTCTTGCAAGTAACCCTCTAACACAGACAAATTTCGCTCCAAGGATCTCACCTTTTGCATCAGAATCTTTAAAACAGTGTCACCAGGTATTCTTCCATTTGGTTGCTGCCTGATTTCCTTTACAGGGTCAGGAATTTCATCTCTCAATACCTCAATTTTTTCATTTGGCATATCCATTTTAGACACACCATCAATGGTTTTCAGCTGTAAATTCAGCCCCTTTGAAGGATGATCAAGTTCACTGAAAGCTTGATCACTCTTTCCCTCATCTGCTTTATCAGGGATCTCAATAGAAGTGATACTTGAGGATGGTACCGATGGTTCACCTGGGACAGCAATTAGATCTTCAAGCATCCGCTCTACAGCGTCTACTCCATAGACCTTGATAGAACTCAGTGTACAGTAAAATTCTGAACCATATCGGCTAAGAAGATTTAACCTCAAGTACCCAATCCATTTTGGCTCACGAAGCATAAACCTTTGAGCATGCTTTGAATTTGCAGCAACAAATTTTTCAAGAGAGACCCATGTTTCTGTAGGATAAACAAGACTACCTTGCAATTCAAATTCCTTAAAGTTAGATGAGTAGTGTTCGACGTTGGCAATTTCAACCACATCCACCAGGGTCTCCTCAGAAAGTTCAATTACAACAAACTTTTCTTCTGCAGAGCATGGATTTCGCAAATAGTTGTCTTTGTCTTTACCCAAAAAATTGGCAGCCCCATTTGCTTCCTTGTTATGAGCCAGAACCTTAGCTCCTTTTGCCGCTGCAGCATAATTGTATTCACCACCATCAGGCTCGAGTCTATGGGTGATATTTCCGAGATTAATGAAAACACCTTTTCCTTTTTCATGAATTGTTTTGTTCCGGAATTCATTGAGGCCAAGATAAGAGGCATGAGCTGATCTATCAGCCCTTTTCACATCATTTACCTTTTCACACTTTTGTTCTTCCTCCTCCTTGAACTCTCCTCGAAAATCCAAAGTGTCACACTGCTCCTGCCCTTCTAAATCTGGAAGAAAGTTGTTTCTTATTGGCATAATATGCTCACAAAAGTCATATGCATCTCTCTCCACCGAACACCCACTAAGATTGGAGTCATAATCAACAGTTGATGGTTCTGTTGTCACACCCGTCTAGAGGAGCCTTTGTCCCGCCATCCGGGGATACATCTGTGTATTTGCAGATGACATAGTAAGAAAAATACTTAATGAGATGATTAAACTATCTGATTAAGGACTGAAGTCGCATGACATTCACGACAGAAACATTAAGGTAAACAGTGAAACAAAGAGGCACCTACCAACCTCTTCAAGGTAGCATGTTAGTAGCCATCTCAAATTTCAATACAATGATCCTTCCAACCAAGAAAGAGAAAAAGACAACAACAAACCAACAAGAAATATATGCTTAACAGCACAACCAACAGAAATTAGAAACCAGTTAACTTCACGGAGGAGAAAACTGAAGGATCCACAAGGTTTACTACAAAATAAGGCATGACTACAACATCTCAATCACTTAAACCACTAGGGATTTGACGATAATCTGCAATAACTAACTAACAGACACCAATATAGACTTGTTCAAAATGATTCCAAAGGTTATTAGCTGCATATGGAGCCCCCACAAGAATAAAAACTCATGAAGAATCAAATTTGTTCACTTCAAGTGTATCAACAAACAATAGCCACAGATGACTATGACCTAATAGTACCTTCTCAGTGAAAACTCAACAATGAAAAACCAGTTTAATTGGAAGGAGATGAAATAACAGCTAATACAACTGAATACAATATGCCATAAACAGCGTTACAATTGATGGATGATGATGAAGTTGCCAAATAAGCTGCAAGTTCTGCTCATGAGAATTAAAGAGCTTGATCATGCTATGTCACAAAGCACCAACTCAAACAATGACTCCAGTGATGCAGACAAGCAATTTTGGCAAACTCGTGCCATCATGACATTCACCTTTTTTTCACTTATTAAGAACCATCTTGCTACTTTGACATGAAAAGGCGTTTACTATGGGTATGTTAACAAAACCAACTTGTTGTAGCATGCTAAACTCAAAACTGAGTAATACAGGGGAAGAAAACAGGAATGAATCAACTGAGAGACATACGAAGAGAAGGGTGGCTATGCGTTTGAAATCCGGTGGAGGCAGATAACGTCCACGAACACAAAATAATGATGGGAAGTACGCGAACAACGGAGATAGCGTTCATCCTAATGGTTTCCCTTCCATTGTTCGAAGCCCCTCCTCCTCTAAGCATGTTTCATCTGAACACGCACAAGAAGACGTTTCATCAGGATCTCTCTCAATCGTGAATGGGATGGAATATCGAATGATGGCGAGCCGAATGGTTAAGGAGAATATCACCGTTCTTTTTCTAAACTTAAAGTGACCCTTCGAAGAATCGAAGTCAGGTTTGTAAATTGGATGACCGAGTTTTTTTAGCTTCTTTGAGTTTTAGCTACTTTCGGTTTTAATCTCTGTGATGTCACTGATGACTCCTATTTAATCAGTTGATTCAGTTCTCAAAAAGTATCTCTAAAATGAGCGATTTGATTGTATATTTCTCTATAAAAAGACGGTTTATTTAAACCTGTGTGCATAGAAATCAATGCAAACCCCTTGTATATTCGATCCGACGAGATAAATGGACATTTAGATAGATCTACTCAAAAGTAAAGTTTTATACACAATAACCAACATATATTAACATATTATAATGTAGTGAACCACTGTTTGGATCTGAAACAAACCCGAATGATATTCAGTTTGGTTCTCCAAAAATTGTGAACCAGTTATCTTGGTTTTATCATGAACATCCGGATCCATTCAGCGTTTAAGGATCAATGTATTTCACAATCAAGTCTGGATTGCATGTTAATACTCGCAAATGTTTTGTTGGTTGAAACTTTGACCGGCACCGATCGTTGCAGACCACAACGAGAAGCTAGTGGAAACCCGGTTTGGTTAAAGCTCATGGTTCCGGATGAACCGGAACCAGCAGTTCCAAACCACCATCTCGGTTTACTCGGAATAGGCCATGTCTACTTGCAACCATGGGATTTCCTGTCACGTAAGGGTTTATTCACGGAGTTTCGTTCGCTCAATTAAGACGAATTTCTTATTAGAGTGAAAAGTAGCTAAGCACAAACCACACGATGCAATAAACAGTATCTCATCTCCTTTGCAAATTTGATTGCAACTGCCCAAACGCCTCTATTATTGCTCAAAGAGAAAGAAAGGAAAAAGTTTTCTTGACAAGATCTCAGTCCACGGGGAGCATGGTGGCAAGACATGTCTATATATATATATATATATATATATATATATATATATATATATATATATATATATATATATATATAGAGAGAGAGAGAGAGAGATTAGGTGACAATGGTCATGGCAGTCACCGATCTTTTTTTCTTTGCAGAGACCCGTCGTGAACAGGATGCATTTAGGAAGTGAAAACAGGGGGAGAACGGAGATGAAGAAAGAAAGAATTTTCAGCAGGTATCGGGGCGGGAATGGAGATAGTAGGTTTTACCTTGCGAACCTAGCCCTCATCCCTTCTCCTATTGGTTTCACTAAGTTAGGTCGATAAATAAAAAAGTGTCACCTCTTTTGTAAATTCATGAATTTATCATCATTGTCCTATATATTCATTTGTAATAGTATATTTGTATAAATTATGATTTTATTTAAGATATTAAAGTGATGAGTTCTAACATGTGTGAGTGTTCTTTTTTCTTCGGACGGGTCTCCATGGAAACCCATGAGAGACATAAGGGTGAGGTGGTTGTGGGTATTCTTGGTTCTCATTTGCGGAGACGGAGATAGAGATGGGGTGAGGTTTTGAAACGGGAACAAAAACAAGAACTTTGATCCACAGCACCATCCCACCATTACATCTATTACTTTTGAGTAACAACAGTATAATAAAAATGTCTTTTGTATTATTTTAAAATTTAAAAAAAATTAAATTACATTCATACAACTCAACAATAATAGATGTAAATAAGAGAGATAAGCACAATCCAGTTTTTTTACATATATAGTTTAGATTTAGAAAACCCATAAAAATAAAAAAATAGTTGACATGATCAAACAAAAAGCTTTAATGCATACAATACATTAAATACAACATTAATAAGTATCTATATTTTTAATTGAAATCTTTATAGTTTGATCTTACGGTGAAAATAAAGAGTTTCTTGTGGTTTTCCATTTCGGATATTATATATATATATATAGGAGAGAGAGAGAGAGAGAGAGAGAGAGAGTATAACATTGACTTATAAGATCTTTAAGTCACGAGATCTATGCCCCAGAAAACGAGGACGTTTTTGCAGTCATGTCCTAGCTAGACCAGGAAAATGGGGATTGGAAAACGAAGGACATTTTTGTCAGTTTTCATGGGTGAAAGACCATGACAGTCAACGATAGGAAACGAACGAATTAGACTGTGAGGGCAAGAGGAAGCTCGAGGGAGGTCACACCAATCCACCAACCCCACAGCATGTCCCAGCAAATGCCACGATGTTTGAAGGGGATTTTGCTTGAAAAATGGCGAGTGCCCAAGGAACCCAAACGGGAGAAATGCTTTCCAAGCGAAGAATCAAAGTTACCAAACCATAGATCTGCTTTTCCTTTTCGAGTTCTTTTCCAAGACCGCTCGAGAGTCCCCTTCCCAGTTCTCTGCATGTGAGTCCTTTTCCCACAATTATTTCATGACCCAAACGCGGAGTTCGGTAAACCAATTCCCACCCAAACTCACATGGGACAGAGAATTCCAACTCATGTTAGTAGCTAATAACAACAAAAAACCTTGTTTCTTTAAGTAAATGAAAATGACTGTAACCAAAAGCAAGCCTTTTTCTCATATTAAATAAACTCGACTGGTTGGATTCTTAGTCGCTGTCGTGCTCTCTCTTGATATTATACTTGGTAGCTACTTATCATATGCGAACGGTGAGTGATTGGATCCCTAATCGTGTATGATAATAACTTTTCAGTAATATGAGTATAATAACATTATCTTTAGTTATTCTTTTTAATTCTTAAAATTTTTAAAATTATGCCCGTACTATCGAAAAACAATAAGTGAATATAAATAAATTTCCGTGAAAAATGGTTACCTCACATGTATTAAATTTATGAAAGTTCTACGGTTCTACTCTTGAAGTTCTATGGAGAGTCGGTGCACATATGGTATCCAAACCAACTTTCCAAATATCTCATTATCGCCTTTAATTATTTCATTTTCTTGTCTATTTCCCATGATGCTACTGCTACAAAAAGGAACTACACTCCAATAATACATCTTCCCGGTCTAATCTTTTATTCTTATCACACCAACTTTAATAAATTTATAAAAAATTTAACTTTATAAAAAAAAAACATAACAAAAAAAAAATACTCATAAAAAGCCACCACTTGGTTGGATAAGGTTTTCCGTTTTTTTTAATAGAAGGGGAACTTTCAGATGCATTCCCAAGTATTGAACTCATGACCCCTAAACAGGTGTGCTTTTGCTATTTATACATAACTTGAAGGTCACCAGTTCAATACTCGACCCCAGTTTGCCAATGAAAGAGAGAGAGAGAGAGGTCATCTCTATCATTACTACAAAATCATAAAAAGATCAATTATTTCAGACATTAGTATCGTAATTTTCCTTAATTCATTCTAAATACAAAATACGTTGTATTGGAAAAGAGAGAACAACGAAGCATGCAAATGCTTCATATCTTAGCATCACCGACGTCCCACCATCACTAGCAAATTAATATGCACAAAATCGAGGCCAGTTTCGTAAATCAAAGACATCAAAGAAAGCCTACTACCGGAACCCGGCCCGATCTAGGAGCAGGCGTGAGGGACGAACCCGATACGAGATCCAACTGTATCGAACACGACACGTATTCCCTGCTGCTGGATATTGCCGATGATGGAGAGGCCGCTAGCGGTTCCGGCGAAGGCAAAGCAGAAGAGGCCGGCGGTGTTGACGGGAACGAGATAGTTTTTCGCCGGCAAAGAGAGGTCAGCCCCCCGGCCGGCGAAGTGCAACACCACCGTCGGTACCTTGACTACGTCATGCCCGGAAAGATCGTAGCACGTGTCGAACAAAGAGAATCCGGTGGCCGTCCGCTTCAGATGCGTCGTACCCGCCCGGAAAGCGTCCCTCATCGAGACGTACGCTGGCTGAACCAAGCGAGTCACCGACGTGCCGGAATCCACTATCACACCGCCGTTTCCGTTGCCGGAGATCTGAAACTCGGATGCCGCGACTGCCACCCGCGCGCCGCCCACGCTGATTCCGACCAAATTGACGTAGTAGAACGTCCCCAACCTTGGATTCGGCACCATTGGGGTGTAGACGACACCCCTCGCCGGCACGGCAGCGTCGCCGAATATGAGCGTGGATAACGGAGAGGAGCCCACCTGACGGTCGGAAAGGCAGTAAGAGAACCGCCGCCCAAAGACTCGACCAGCCTGAGAAGTAAAAGAGAGTTCACCGCGGCCGAGTCCAAGCAGCCCGGCGGCACCGACGAAAAGCCCCTCGTTGTCATGGCCGCAGCCGAGGGCGACCCTGCTGACGGTGGTGCGGCGGAAGGTGAGGGTCTCGGTGGAGAAGTCGCCGACGGTGAAGGAGCCGTCTCCATAGCTGACTTGATATTGGCAGGATCGGCGCCGCGAGCAACCAGAGACGTCAAGGCTCCGGCAGATCGGGGATGAGCACGGCACACCGGCGAACGACGACGACGTGGCCGGATTGAAAAGAGGGTCCGATTGCGAGTAGCATTTCCGGCACGGGGAACACTGAATCCACACAACGTCACTCCCGGTATCCACAACCATGTACAAGGCACGTGCGGGAGTACCCACACCCACACGCGTGAAGTACTCGCCGCTCCCCTGGAAGAGTCCGGAAAGAATGGTGGAGGAGAAAGATCTTGGAGGGCGGGTTAACACCGGGCGGGTCAGGTTAGCGCAACGGGAGGCGATAGATTCGACTCGGGCCGAGTCGCGAGCGAGCAGAAGGGAAAAAATCTCCGCCGGGGTGGAGTTGAAGGCGAGGGAGTCGCGGTGCTCGACACGGAGAACCAGAGACTGAGATGGGGAAGCGGAGTCGGTGGAGGCATCGGTTTCCGTATGAGTGAGCGTCTCACTCCACGGGAGGGAGGTGTCGAGGGTGGGAGGGCTCGAAAGAGACCGGACGACTAGACTCTGGTAGACGACTCGGTTGCCTGATACGATTGAAAGGAGGAGGAGGAAGAAGAAGAGGAGCGATTTCCTTATCCCCATGGCGGCGGCCATAGAGAGAGCGAGAGAGTGAGTAAACTGAGGGAAGGAGCTGACTGATTTAAAGGGAGAGAGGAAACAGACGTTTATTTTTTTATTCTAGTTTAGTTTAATTCTTTTAATTCTTATATTTGTTAAAAATAGTAATATTTTTCATTTGCTTTTAAAATGAAGGAGGGCTAAATGGTTCTGAGAGTCGAGTTGGAATAGTGTCCTGTATAGATTGGATTTATAAGACTTAATTCAAATTTACTTGAAATCCAATCACAACATTTTAAGGTTCAACAAGCTATATACACATGTAATAATATATATATATATATACTATATATAATAAAAATCTATACATATATATACATATAATAAAAAACTATATATATATATATATATATATATATATATATATATATATATATATATATATATATATATATATGAGCATGGTTATATATATATGGTATATACATGTTATAAAAATATAAACAACAACAACAACTAAGCCTTTTCCCATACTAGACGGGGTCGGCTACATGGATTCTTTGTTTCCACAGATCTCTATCGTGTGCCATGTTAGCAATTAACTCCCAATAAGCTAGATCATTCTTTATTGTTTCTTTCCAACACTTTTGTGGTCGTCTTCTACCTCTTTTAATACTTTTCAAATTTAGGTTTTCTAACCTTCTTACAGGTTCTTCTTTTGATCTTCTTTCTATATGTCCAAACCATCTTAAACGATGTTCTCTCATTTTATCCTCTATTGGTGCCACTCCTAATTTGTTTCTAATAACCTCATTATGTATACGGTCTTTTCTTGTATGACCACTCATCCATCTCAACATCTTCATTTCTGTCACAGACATCTTTTGTACATGTTGATGATTAACTGCCCAACACTCAGAACCATAAAACATGGCAGGCCTAACTGCTGCTCTATAATATTTACCTTTTAATTTTAATGGTATCTTCTTATCACAAAGAATACCTGATGCTCCTCTCCATTTTAACCAACCAGCATTAATTCTATGTGTAACATCTCCATCAATTCTTCCATCACTTTGAAAAATTGACCCTAGGTATTTAAAACTTTCCTTTTGGGGAATGCAATGTGTGCCAATTTTAATTTCTATGTCCTCTGAAATAGCCAAATGATCAAACTTACATTCCATATATTCTGTCTTTGTTCTACTAAGTCGGAGGCCTTTGTTTTCTAATGTTTCTCTCCATAGTTCCAATTTTCTATTAACTTTTTCCTTAGACTCCTCCACTAATACAATGTCATATGCAAATAACATACACCAAGGTACTTCATCTTGAATATGTTTTGTTAACTCATCCATCACCATTATAAATAAGTATAGACTTAAAGTTGATCCTTGATGTAACCCAATATTAACTTCAAAGAAGTCTATCGTTCCTTCATGAGTCTTCACACATGTTTTTGCACCATCATACATGTCTCTTATAAGGTTAATATATGTCAATGGGATACCTCTTTTTTCCAAAGTTCTCCAAAGAACCTCCCTCGGTACCCTATCATAAGTTTTTTCTAGATCAATAAATATCATATGAAGGTCTTTCTTTTTTGCTCTAAAATGTTTCATAAGACGTCTCAAAAGGTGAATCGCTTCAATAGTAGATCTACCTGGCATAAATCCAAATTGGTTCTCTGTTGTACTTGATACTTGTCTTAACCTACGTTCAATAATTCTTTCCCATAATTTCATAGTATGACTCATTAACCTGATACCTCGATAATTCGCACAATTTTGAATGTCTCCCTTGTTCTTATATACGGGTATAAGTGTACTTGCTCTCCATTCCTCGGGCATCTTTTGGTTTTTCCATATTTCATTAAATAGTCTTGTGAGCCAAGTGATTCCTATTTCTCCTAGTATTTTCCAAACTTTTATAGGAATATTATCTGGTCCTACCGATTTACCACTCTTCATATGTTTAAGAGCCTCTTTGACTTCATTCTTTTGAATACGTCGGTAGAAATTGTGGTTTATATACTTTTCTGACTTGGCTAAATCTCCTAAACTAATACTAACATCTTTATTTTCATTAAAAAGATTACAAAAATAGTTTTTCCATCTATTTCTTATATCATCATTTGCCACTAGAATTTTTTCATCCTCGTCTTTTATGCATCTAACATAATTAAGATCTTTAGTTTTCTTATCTCTAGCCCTAGCTATCCTAAAAATATCTCTTTCACCCTCTTTTGAGTTGAGTTTTTTATATAAGTCCTCCCAAATCTTAGCTTTTGCTTCACTAACGGCCTTTTTTGCTTACTTCTTTCCTTTCTTATAAGCTTCTAAAGTTTCACTAGTTTTCTTAGTATAATGTAATTTGTAACATGCCCTCTTTGCCTTGATTTTGTTTTGTACTACTTCACTCCACCACCAAGCTTCTTTTTGTGCCGGTACACCTCCCTTAGATACCCCTAACACATCTTTCGCCACTTTCCTAATATGTATAGCCATATTGTTCTACATATCAGAGGGTGTGCCAACATAATTCCAAACATCTCCTTGAAGGACTTTTTGTTTAAATATATCTTCTTTCTCACTTTTGAGGTTCCACCATTTAGTCCGAATAGCTCGATGCACTCTTTTCTTCTTTGTCCATTTTTTTATTTGTAAATCTATAACTAAAAGTTGATGTTGGGTGGTTAAGCTTTCTCTTGGAATTACCTTACAATCTTTACAACACGCTCTATCTTTTTTTCTACAAATAAAGTAATCAATTTGTGTTTGTGATAAGCCACTCTTATAAGTAATTAAATGTTCATCTCGTTTTTTGAAGATTGTATTGACTATAAAGAGATCAAATGACATAGCAAAGAATACCTGTCCAGATTATAAAAATATATATACGTATAATTAAAAAACTATACATGTAATGAAAAAAACTATATATATACATATATGTATATATAGAGAGAGTAAAATCTGTCCTGTGAAGAGCTTTTACGTAAAGTTAGCTGAGCCCAAATTGCTTGATGGTATCCGCGCTGTGCGCCACTATGCATTAGAAATGCTGGTTAAGCAAGTTAAATATGACAGTATCTTATACGTAGCACATGGTAGTTGGATCGTATTTGTGTATCATCAAACAAATTTAAGAGAACAAAGAAAGAGAAAAGGCCATACCTAGAAGGAACGAACTTTCACTAAATAAAGAGAGAGAAAAAATCAACAAAGCTTAACGGCAGCTCAATCTCTAGCACCATTGCTGCTGGTGGAGAGTTCGACTCTCACGTGGTGCATATGTGGGTGTGGTGTTAAGCCTTGGCCTCCTCTTGTAACAAAAAAAAAAGACAAAAAATCAACAAAGCTTGGCTCACATTTGAAGGTCATAAACCAACCCGGACCAGCGTGGATCACCCGGTTTTATTTGTTTTCGGGTTTGGAGATGGGAAAACTTATTGATCAGGTACAGGGTGGGTAAGAGATAAGAAGTACCCAACCTGTACCCGGACGGCAATTCCACACTATTAACACGATTTGACCAAAGTACCCCGTTGTCTCGTAAAAGGAGGACTTCAATTAAAAGGAAAACATTCGTCTGCGTTCCTGATTCGCCGTTCTCGTTTTAAAATTACAATAATGACCTTTAACTGGCTAGGAGGCGTGCTCCTTCTATTGGTTAGTTTTTGTTTAAGGAGATGGATTTGGATATGGATCCTAGATCCACTAAAAGCTGATGATTGAAGCACATGAGGCCCATACTAGAGTGCCTAAACTCACGTGAATATAAAACCCTCGATCAAACCACCAATCGCGTTTAGAACTAAAATACAAGACACAATATGGCGGTTGGGTAGGCAGGGAGAGATGTAAGGATCAAGTTTGGGACGGATAAGACCCAAATCCAACAACAACAACAACTAAGCCTTTTCTCATACTAGACGGGGTCAGCTACTTGAATTCTTTGTTTCCACGGAGCTCTATCATGCGTCATGTTAGCAGTTAACTCACAATAAGCTAGATCAACAACAACAACAACTAAGCCTTTTCCCATACTAGACGGGGTCGGCTACATGGATTCTATGTTTCCACAGATCCCTATCGTGTGCCATGTTAGCAGTTAACTCCCAATAAGCTAGATCATTCTTTATTGTTTCTTTCCAACACTTTTGCGGTCGTCAAACCATCTTAAAAGATATTCTCTCATTTTATCCTCTATTGGTGCCACTCCTAATTTGTTTCTAATAACCTCATTATGTATACAGTCTTTTTTTTTACAACCACTCATCCATCTCAACATCTTCGTTTCTGTCACAAACATCTCACAATAAGCTAGACCATTCTTTGTTATTTATTTCCAACACTTTTGTAGTCGTCCTCTACCTCTTTTAATACATTCCAAATTTAGTTTTTCATACATTCTTACATGTTCTTCTTTTGATCTTCTTTCTATATGTCCAAACCATCTTAAATGATATTCCCTTGTTTTATCCTTCATTGGTGTCACTCCTAATTTGTTTCTAATAACCTCATTATGTATATGGTCTTTTCTTTTATGACCCAAATCCAAATCCACATTATTATATTCAGTAAGAAAAAGTCATCAAGTTAGTAATGATATTTGGTCCGAAGCATGACTTAAATATTTAAGCCTGAGCAGAATGTCAATGGGTAATCGTATTAAAATCCGATTTATGTCATACATTTAAAGCAGGTTTGTAAAGGATGTGCTAGTTATCCAATAAAGGACCAAAACATAAAGGAAGAGCACATGCAAGAAATGGCTCGGTCGTGAACAACCGGGTCCGTCTCAGACCCACACCGACAACTCCTATGCCGTACCCATTATGGAATCCAAATAGGTGGACACGATAGTCCAATTCAATTAGGGAACTACTCTCTCTGCATCAATTGTTTGGTTCATTAACTGAACCAAACTGAAATAGCCGAAAATGAATTAAGAAAGAATTTGAAAGCCTTGACCAAACCAAATTATAGAGATAACTGAGCCGAGTCAACAAAAAATATCAGTGAGTTCAGTTCGGGTTTAGATTACAACCTTTTTTTCTAAATGCTTGTCAAGATCTAAATCCAGTTGGTTTGGTTTAAAACTATAAGCACTGGTTCCGTTTTTTAAAAACTAGAAACCAATACCGAATCTGGATGGAGTCGGTACTGGTTTAAAACTATAGGTTTCACACTGAGTACTAATCCATTTGAAACTGAGTTTTTAAAAAGTTTTGAAATTTAAAAAGAAATATATAATCAATAGTTTGAAATCACAGGTTTTGGTTTGAAAAAGTTCGATTCAATTAAAGAACTTCTCTAATTGAGTTGGTTTGGTTTTGAAATGGGTTCCAACCAGTTTCTAATTCGTTTTGGTTTGAGTTGGAACCACCAGTATGGTTTGAACCGGATATCTTTATGTGTTTGTAGCTTATGCACCAAAGTGATGCCACGAGTATAAAACCCAACCGGGTTCTTATCGGGGTTAGCAGTTGAGTCTAAACAAATTCGCGTTACTCTATCGTTTTTACAACCCTAATGTAACCTGATGAGTCTAACTAACTAACTAATTAACTATATATATAAGTAGTGGTAAATACATGATATTTTTATTTGTAGTAAAAAAATGTTTCATTGTACGTTTGTGTTTTGCATAAAAGGTTCTTTATTTTGTCACTTTAAGTACTCATCTTAAAGATCGAAAGTTGAAATTTATTAGGTAAGATTTTGCGTCAAAAGATATTATGTATTTACCACTACTTATATATATATATATATATATATATATATATATATATATATATATATATATATATATTTAGAGAAGGAAATAAATATTCTTTTTCTTTTTTTTAACAGTCATATTAGATTGTATTTTTTTCCATTGAGCTACCGATATACAGTAGAATGAGCCCAACTAGCAGAGTAGGACATGCTAATTCCTTCATCTGTTGCTTGTGCACCGGGTGTCACGTTTGCTCATATGACGCCAACCAACCTTGATGTGTCATCAAGAAAACCGAAACGAGACAAAAAGAAAGAAAACCAAACCGACCCATTCTGCGGTCAATTCGTCACCTCTGAGTTCGGATATGCGGTTTGAGAATCTGAGCCGTCCGTCTACCTTGACTGGTGGGCCCATATAGTCAACCAGGAAAACTAGCAATCGACCATCATTAAGATGGACCGCTGTCAATTACTAGCAGATTCTAAAACTTGATACGCCGAATTATCTGAAACTTCGTGCCACCAAACCGTGATTCCTCGCGTACCTAAACCGGGAAAATTCCCAACACCGGGTGTTTTGGGGAGAAGGAAGGATGGGGGGCGAGAGAGGGAGATTGCAATCTCTGATAGAGAAGGCGACCCATTCGACCTCCAGAGATGTCGACCAGGCTCTCCTCAGATCGATCAAGCACATGGTAAGATCCTCAGACGATAACGTTCGTACAGCGGCTGAAGCTTTGATGGAAATCATGAAGAAGAACCACTCCCAGGTAGACGCCCAAATGCAAAAGAATCGTTTCTTCTTCGACTTTTCGGTGTAAAAGTTGATGGGCTTTCATGAATTTGATTCGAATTGTTTCTTAAGAAATTTTGAGTGTGGGTTGCGTTTTCAGAGTTTGGTGTGTAGTTGTGAATGGCATGGTGAACAAGACATTTGTATTGAGGAACCCTCCGTACTGTTCTGTGAAAGTTACTATGTTAGTCTTATTGATGTATAAAATTTCATGGATGGAATGCAAAGTTCTTGGCTATATTTTTGTTTTTGTGTGTTTTAGGATGACTATGTATGGAATTTATGAAAAGGAAACTTGTGAGCGGTCTATCTCTTGTTTCTGTTTGCCAAATTTTGTTGCTACATCCAAAATCTATGTCAAATATTTGTAGTTTGTGATTGATAATCTCTTGTTAGTTCGTTGCTTGAATGAGAGCTTGATTTCTCTCTCTTGGGGTGATGCTCATCGTTTCTTTTGGTGCTTTTACATTGATTTATTTCAGTTTGTTGCTGTGTTAAATATTTTTCTCCCAGCTGCTGCATTTCTTTGCTGTTCTCCCTGTCGATTATCGAAAGGATTGGGTCTACTATTGGTTACTGAGACGCCTAATTCTGAAATTGTAACACAATGTGTATCAGAGAACTAAAGTGATACAGCGCTGCAATTGATTCGACTAATATTAATGTGTGGCATTGCGTGTGAGATATTTTCTTGATGAATCAATGGGCTTCTCTGAGATCTGTTGATGAATGTTGAAAGAATTCCTTACTTTTGGAAAATAGTGAAAAAGTTCTTATGCTATTGCAAGCGAAGATTCAATCACTCGGTAATCTTTTCTATGTTCAACTTAAGCGCATAAATTTTTTCTTTTCATTTGTTGGACTGTAGCAAATGGTCTTAAGGTTTATGTTATTAGAACTAAAAGAAGTATCACAGGATATGAGACTAATAAACAATATTATACTTTTTTGTTTATTTATAGCCTGTTTCTTGGTCACCGTGTTCCCTTCTTTACCTTTATTCGTTCTTTCAAGGTGTTTTAACTTGTCTATATTGATGCTTTAGGACTTCTTAAAAAATATTGAATGCTTAATCATCAAATGCTACTGATGTGTCTCTAATTAAGCAGAATCCTCTAATAATCTCGTTCCACTGGCAGGTAAGGTATCTAGCACTTGTCATAGTTGATGAGTTGTTCATGCGCTCAAAGCTCTTCAGATCTTGTCTTGTGGTTCATCTGGATCAATTCTTGAGTCTCAGTGTGGGTTTCAGAAGAAGTCACCCTCTTCCTCCTCCTCCAAACATCGCTTCTACTCTGCGGACAAAGTCGATGGAATTTTTAGAGAAATGGAGCAATTCATTTGGCCTTCAATACAGGCAACTTCGTTTGGGAACTGATTACCTAAAAAACACATTGCATTTTCAGTTTCCTAATCTGCAAGAAACAGCAAATCATTTACAGCAGGAGAGAAGAGAAAGGGAGGCGAGGACACAGGAGATTTTGAGGAATAAATTTGAAAATTTAAGGAACAATTACTCGATGACAATTGACGAGATTTTTAGTGCCATCCGTGAGTTTGAAGAATGTGTACAGCTCCTTTCTAGTTCAAAAGAAAATAAGGAAGACCAGTTTGCTAATATTCCACAGAGCACGGTTGAAGAATTTGGGTCCCTCACCTTGAGAAAGATTCGACTTGATTCAATAAAGGATGCCGAAAAGGTCCATGAAGATAATGACAATCGAGCAATTTTTGATACGGTGAGAGAATTATACAAGCTTTTGGTATCGAGGCATCTGAAGACTGTGCAAGAATCAATATCTGTTCTTGTCCGAGTTGATGGCGTAGACAGTAAGTTTAGAGATTCTGCTTTGAAACAGTTCATCGATTTGCGTAATTGTATACAATCAGCGAAGAAGAAATGTGAAGAGCTGCAGTGTGCTCTTCCTGATGTTTCCAGTGAAGAAGATGGGATTTTCTGGGAGGAGGGCAAGGTAGAGGCTCTTCCTGATCAAGTTGGAATTGAGTCAAGCATGCTAACTGAGAACTTAAACAATGGTGAGTCCACCAAGAAAATTGGTGAAATCAAAGCTCCTCTTGCTGGAAAAGACATTAATAACGGAAAACTTGCACATGACGGAGATAGCTCTGATCCTGTTAGGATGAAACTTTTGGATGAAGCTCCAGTTGTAAAATGGGGCTCGTATTTGGATAATTGGGGTTCTAAACGCGATTTTCCTGCAAACCAGAGGGGTTTGGAGGTTGAAGGTCACTGGGGGAGAGTGGATTACGATGCCACTATTCCCGCCGAAAAAATTGCAGAGTTGAATGTTCACACGACAGTATACAAGGAGGACCAGACCGAAGCTCAGCCATGTTTAGCACCTTTGAAGAAAGGGGGTCTCTGCCAGAGGAGAGATATCAGAGTATGCCCATTTCATGGACCTATCATTCCTCGAGATCCTGAAGGAAACCCCATCGAACATGACCGACCACAAACTGATCCCATCATTCTCAAAGAACCAAGAGAGGAAGCTCCTCTGATCGAGAAGGTGACAACTATTGAACTTGCACGATTGGCAGTGAAGAATGTCAGGAGGAAGGACAAGGAAAAAGAGAGAGAAAAAGACTGGGAAAATCAAAATCAGCGGGCACTTAAACGTGCGAAACTTGCAAAAGTTCGCGAGCACAATGAGATGGTTTTGAGGGAGTCTGCCATGGCCTCGACATCACAAGGACTGGGGGAAGCTCTAGGAGAAGACATAGAGGGGCTGGGTCGAAACTCAATTGACCGAAGCAAAAAGCAAACACTGGCTTCAATGCTGCGTAAGAAAATCACCAGCAGAGATCGTTTGGCGCAGAGGCTTCTGAATTCACAAGCAACAGATGCTACTATCATGAAGATTACCGAATCAGATGATTTGAGGTACAGAGAAACATATCCAAATCAATGGTGAACTGTGATAACAACTACAGTGACCAACAGATGCACGGCATAAACAAGGCAATCATAGATTCGTTGTGGCATGGTTCCTCAGTTCTGATGTGTTTCAGGGGGCAGGTCAAACATGGTTCACTTGTGATCTCATTTCATTTCTTCTGGAGGAGTTTCTTGAATTCGTCATAGTTTCCCTCTCGTGAATTATGAAGGATTTGGTAGCTAGATCGTATCTATAAAATCATGATGACTCTCCATGATGGAAAACCAAGGAGCATACAGTTTGTTGCACAAAGTGATTGAAGCAGATACTACTGAATGCGCTATCAACCGTGAATGAGAAGATAAGAAGATGGCGATATTCGTGATCGAGCAAAACCAATTACTTTAATAGATTCTTTGTGTTCTGATCGGGTTTTAAAATGGGTCAGGTGCATCAGAAGCGTTTGGTGTTTTTGATTCTCAATCTGGGGTTAGGCAGATTCCTACTACTTGCGAACTCTCAGTGTAAAGCTCGTGGCGTCAATCCACTCGAGGTTTTTAGGCCTGGTCGAAAATGTCCGGTCCAGAAAAGAAAGAAAGAATTGGCTACATTGAGACAATTTCCAGAGATTCATTCGAGTAATACGCATATGTCTTCATCTTCCCACGGGGAATCGCCCAACGTGCATAGTTTGAAGCCTATTTTAACATAAAGCCGCATTCATGCATGACAAGCTTCATGACTCTTCGTCACAGCGTTTCTCGGTTACTTCATGTAAGTCATTTACAATGTGCAAAATGAATTCAAATTCAAGTGCCTATGGGCATTCCATCATGGCTTTGTTGAGGTGCTTCATTAAGTATTGATCTTAATCCTAGTTTGATCACCGTAATTTCCATGACCAGATTCTCCTTTTTTTTCTTCTTCTCCTCTCTCTGAATAGAGAGCTAGGTTAGGCGGACTCATACCAGATATACAAACCCTGGGTATCAAACTCGTGACCTTAAACCAAATTGTTTTCCCTGCTACAGTATGTATGCTGTTCTTCAGTAATATGTTGCTGCAGCAACCTCACCTTCTTAACCATGTTAAACGGTTGTAAAACAGAGATTGTTTCGCATTTCTGATCAACCCGACCTTATTAAGGCATCCTCCTTGTGTTACTTGGTAGTAGCACGTAACATGCTTCGTGTTGGACAGGATCAAGCTCAATAACATCAAAGAATCCATGTAGCAGACTCCACTTATTGTGGGATGCAACTTTTGATTTTGGTCTGTATTATTAGGATTGTGTGTGTTTGTCAGACGAAAAAGCAGTGGCGGATCTTAAATCAAAGGTTGCCAAAATGCAAATCAAAGGTCTCATGAAGTCGATTCAATACGAACCATCCAAGTGCGTGATGGTAGCGACATCTACATGTTCCAGAAGCTAAAATGCATACGCAAGTCGCTGCATTTCCAGCAATGACTCGATAAACTTCGGAAAGTACGGATGGCAATATTGGCCCGACTCAGGGGCCTTGATCTGACCTGATCGGACCCAACCGATACCCAAATTGATTTGATTGGATACCGGTGGGCAGTTAAACTCTTGAAATTTCAATATTATATATATATATTGAAATTTCAATATTATATATATATATATTGAAATTTCAAAAGTTTAACTGCCTACTTAATTTTTTTTCAATTATATAATTAGATTCTCAAATGATTTCACTTTAATGTAACTACTTTTAATTTTAAGAAATTAATACAAGGCAACGCATACGGCATACCCGCACCAACGTATCCGTCCCCGACCTGACCCGTTGTCATCCCTGTCAAAAAGAGAGTCAATGTGCGGCTCATTAACAAAGAGCATAGAACTTCCGTTGGGACTGCACCTGTGGATTACCTCCAGCTTCTTTGTCAGTGCTGCTGCCGGCGGATCAGATGGAGACTTCTTTCAATAGAGATATGTAATGAGAAGCTTTTCTTTGTGGGCTTCTGCCTTCCCTTTTCGATGGGAATGGTTGGGTTTGAGCTCTTCAGACACAGGTGCGAGGTCGGATTTTTTCGCTCCGCGGGCAACCGGAAGGCACAAAATTGATGTTTGGGTAGAAGAAACGGGTACGTATGGATGATAATACCCGTCACCTTTGCGACACCACCCGAACACCGAAGCGATCACGGTGGGTAGGGTTTGAACTGGAAATATAGATCCGATTTACTAGAAGCGACCCGAACCCAACACAGTTCGACCCCCGTACCAATATGCTGTAACTGTCCGGACTTGTTGGCCTGTCGGAGACGTGCTCCAGCTCTGTCGACCCTCGCCGGCGACAAGCGCCACTTCCGCCACCGGGAGATCTTCGCGCAATCCTCCGGAGACGACGTCGTTGTCATCTTCCTTAACCCCAACAACGGTATTTCTGGGTCCTTTTTTTATCGACTCACTGAATATGGGGGTTTGTCTCTTGTTTCTTCATTTCATCCTTTTCTGGAGACTTCCATTCTGTGAATTGCCTGTTAATCTGAAGCAATTGAAGTCATTGGGGTTGTGTTAAGGGTGTGACAAGTTAGGGCTTGTAGGAGTTCGACGGGTTTTTGTTGTCTATTTATGAATTTGGATTCAGCCGCGTTTGAGAGTCGGATTTTGTGTACGGGGCATGCTAGTTTGCTTCCTCTTTTGATCTTCGTATTGATGTACATAGTTACTTTGGTTGTGCATGGTTTGACTGGGATTTTGGTTGTGCATCGTGTGACGGGCAGCTTAAGATTTCCATAGTTACTTTCGTCGTGGTTGTTTTTGCTTAGGATGGATTTGAGTGTGTTTGTGGTAAGGGTGACAAATATTCTTCTGAATTTTCCTTCGTTGAACTTTAGGGTGGAGTTGGATTGGAATGAATTCGAGGGAAAGCGTATTGTTTTTAGTTACCTTCTAACTCAGATGCTCATGTTTGGATTTCACTTTATCTTGATAGTCTGAATCCTCAGTTCTCAAAGTTCTATGTTCAGATTTCCATCCTACCCAGGTAGCAACTTCAATTCCACCCACTGGTACAAAATATGGCAGGCATCAATACCATAACTTCCAAGCTTGGAGACATAAAAAGATGTATATATAATATGGGAGTGAATTGTCTAGAATTTTTCAAGTTAATCATCGAGAACGTATCCAAAAGCAACAGTAGTGCTAGTTCTTTTATTTGCTACACTCTTATTGATTCATGTTAATTTTGTTAGAGTTTGATATTCCCTGGAGGTAGGTATTTGATTCGTTTGTTTCTCTTGTTGTTCAATTCATCTCTGTCTCATCACGGCATTGAATTTGATTACTTAATGCTCTTTAATGGAAATCTGGTTAAGTTGCATTTAGCCTTCTTTTACTGGTAGACATTTTTAATCAGTTCCTGGCTCTACATTAAATTTACCCCAAATGTTTGCATTTTTTTAATGGAACATGCCACTTTTTAGGTTACATGCTTTTATTATTCCATCGCAATCCCTTTTGCACACATAAGTTTCAAGGTTGCCATATTTCATGCACGTATGTCATTCCGATGTTTGTACTTCACAATGTTTGCTTCCATCGGTTGTTCATCCAACAATTTGGTCTTCTTGTTCTTTGGAAATTGATATATAAAATGTGGTAAGCTGCTGAATTGTATTATCCCAAAACTTCTGTTGTTTCTTTCTCAATTTCTTTTCTGCAAAATGATGCTTATAGGCTGTCCTCTGCATGTGAAGGTTGATCTTCTGCTTATTCTGGAGAGAGGTCTTGAGCTAATTCTGTGAACTAAGTACAAGGAAGAAGCCTTTCAGCTGACAGTGTTTTTTGTTGCCTTCATTTGCACAGGGCCATCACAAGGAAATGGTGATTGCATTTTCTGTATTTTCCTTTCCATTTCCTCATCAACTTCCGTATTTTGTTACCTACTCTAGTTACTTTTATTAATGTGACAAAAGAAAGAAAACAAAGTAGACATTGTAATTGGTCATTTATGATGACTAATCAGATTACATTTATGAAATAGGGAATTATCAGGGATCCTCATAGTGTGTTGTAGGCTTGGACACTGAATTCATGTGGAGAAGTCGTTCATAAACAAAAGCCTATTGCTATTGACTTCATATTTCATGGAGAAATTTCTAGCTCATCCTCAAATGGATTTCTTTCTCTTCTTGCTTCTTTGTTCCCTTTTTCAGATAGACTCCCAATGATTAATTGGCACCTTGGGTTATTATCTTACTGATGTTGGGCATAGACCTTGGTGGAAATTCTAGTAAAAGAGGTTGCTTGTGCCAGTCCTACATGTTTAAGTTGCTCTGAGGAGTCAGAGTTTTTGTGCTCCATAAATACATGACACCTAGGTGGTTTCTGTCTGTGATTCTTGTAACCCACATACATAGATGGTCTGGGTTTTGCAATGGTGGATATATTGTTGTTGGTAACAGTGTGCACTATTACATTATTATTTGAGGAAGATATGTTTAATATCTGAAAGGTAGTAATTGCTTTGGGCTCTCCTTAGCTTCATTTTTCTTCTTCATTAAAATCTCATAATGTTCTTAAAATATATGTGCTAAGTGTTGCTTCTGATAGATGTCTTTGAGTACTTAGGTTACTTCTATAATGCAAATATATTCTTATCTGTGCAGGCTATGTATATTCGAGTCAAGCGGCTTCGAACCACCTACTTTTTGCAATGTGAACCAACTGAGACAATTTTAGACGTGAAGCAAAAGCTGTATTCCTTAATTGATCATCCTGTTGGTAGTCAGCGCTTGATTCTCCTAGCAACTGGGGAAACATTAGATGATGGTAAAACATTGGCAGAGCAGAAGGTACTACTCAAGTTTGTATGCACATAGTTTATCTGTTGATGTGATGACAAAAATCTCAGGAACATTTTTAGAAACAGCTATTATCTGAGTGAAAAAATCTTTTAGCGTTTTGTGCAACACTATTATATGCTAACATTCTTTTTCTTCCTGCTTTATCTTGTTTAACAATTTATGTTACCAAAAAGACAAAAAAATATCTTCTATATTGGAGACTTTGCTTGTTATGACCTGGATGAAGTTGGCTGTAGGCATCAAATGTGGGCAGTTATTTTTTAAGTTCATGTTTTCTGATTTTTTCATCTTCTTACCTAAGTAGCAAACAGGCTCTCCTGTTACAGGAGGGGGAGAGAGAGAGATTCTTGGATATAAAAGGTTAAAGATATCATGAACTTCTACAATGTAGATTCTTAGAATTAAATAGGTTGATAAGCATTTTATCCTGCAGGAGGAAATGCTGTTTGATTACCCTGCAGAGGAGGCCAGATGGCAAATCATGTATGCCCGCTCTTATGGATTCGCTAATCTGGACATTTGTCCTTGATGTTTTGGTAGTTGACTGTCACTATATGTTTCCATGGTTTTTACTGAGATAACCAGATTGACTGATTTCTGAGTGTTGGACAGTTAATCATCAACATATATAAAAAATGATTGTGGCAGCAACGAAGATACTGAGATGGATGAGTGATCATACAAAGAATGACCATATACATAATAAGGTTATTAAAAACAAATTGGCAGTGACACCAATAGACAATAAAATGAGGAAAAATCACTTAAGATGGTTTGAACACTTACAAAAATGATCAAAAGAAGCTTCGTAAAAATGTATGAGAAACTAGATTGTAAAACTGTTAAAGAGAAAGATAAATACCGTAAAAGTGTTCGAAAGAAACAATAAAGAACGATCTAGCTTATGTTGAGTTAACTGCTAGCATGGCACATGATCGGGCCCTATGAAAACAAAGAATCCTTGTAGTTGACCCCCTAGTATGGAAAAAGGCTTAGTTGTTGTAATCAGATTTGCTGAATACAAAATCTTGTGAATCCACTTCGTTTTGCTTCCTCTAGTTTGAAGCTCGATTGATGTATTCATCATCATTATAATTTTACAGCTGCAACAATGCATTCACATATGACCTGTATGTGTGGGTAGCAGTTCTTTTGATACTGTAATCTGTGTAATCTATGAACTATAGACATTTGTGATGGATTGAATTATCATAATATTTTTTATTTCCTATTGCAGGTTGAAAATGATGCGATTGTGGCACTAACTCTGCGGAAAGGTCATCATTTATATACTTCTTGCATTCAGAATGTCTTTGAAAAATTAAAGACACGTGGCATGTCAAAAAAGAAGAGAGATGATGAAATTTTCATAATTCAGGAATTTATTGCTTTCATTTCATGTGGGAGAAAGAAATGGAAAACTAGATTGTGAAAATGTTAAAAGAGGAAGAGAACGATCACAGAAGTGTTGGAAATAAATAATAAAGAATGTTCTAGTTTATATTGAGTTAACTGTTAGAATGACACATGATAGGGTTATGTGGAAACAAATAATCCATGTAGCTGACCCCATGTAGTATGGGAAAATGCTTAGTTGTTGTTGTATTTCAGATGGGAGAAGTGAATCTTGCTGTCAGTAGGATTTCTGATCTTCTTATAAATAATTTCTGAAGGTTTATCTGTTAGTTATTTTGTTCTTTCTTTGCTGTTTGAGTTAACTGATAGGCATATTATCATAAATAGGTTTGGTTAAGAAATGTGGTTAACTGAGAGACATAGCTCATGATCTTGCACTCAAAAGGTTCCATAACTATCAAGAAGTTTATGAAGGTGTTTTGGGATGTCACCTTCAAGAACTGAATGTAGAAAAAGTATCAGCCAAACAGTTAGATTGACAAAGATACATAGCTATATAAAGATAACCATTCTATTATCATTTAGAAAACAGCTGAATGCATCATCATAATTTATAGTGTTCGACACTTCATATAGTCCACGTCTAATAGCTGGCTGAGAATACTGTTTCATGCTTGTATTTAAAATTTTCCCATGTGGATTAGGTTTTCCCTGTTTCAAGTTTTGCAATATTGGAGAAAGGTATGCATAACCCTTAGCACCTCAGCATTCTGAGTTGGTTTCAAGTGTCTTTAGCTGAAGGTACCCATGTGCGCAATGGTCTAACTTGATTCTCATTCATAGTCACATATTGTTATGGATGATTTCTGCTTGACAATACATGATGCAAAGATCCTAGGTGGAATTGCTCCCCCTCATACATTTTCTTCTTGCTCTATCTAGATTCTTCAACTTATTTGTGTTTTAATTACTGTTGCTTGTCAGATAATGAATTTGAGGATGTCAACATTGAGAAACCAGAGGACGTTGGTAACTCACCTGAAGCAGATGCAGCTTTGAGCTAAATGTTCTGCGGCTCCCGCTCGTTTTCTTTTAGCATAAAACATGTTTCTTCATTGTTGACATTATCAGTGGTTTTGGATTGACCATGTGTTTGCTATGTCAAGTGGGTACTCCATTTTTTATCTTTCTTCTTCTTCTTCTTCTTCTTATATGCGAGTCACGTTAGAAAATTAGATAAAATAGTCGTTGTATCCAATACTCAGTGTTGTATCCAGTATAAGATTTTAAGGCTAGACTCTTTGCTGCCGAGACCAATAGCACGGGGCTTGGCGTGAACACAGCACGATGTGAACACGAACCAAAGCTTGGCTACCTGTATGGGGAGCCCGATCATGCCAATGCCCAGTGAACTGGTTCTTTCCTCTTGCGTGCTTCTATATAAATTGGATAACCGGTATGTGTTACCTTCTTCCATGGCTGTGGGGTCCTCCCATCATTGTCAGACCAGCAATTCTCGGAACTAAGAATCCTGGAACTTGGTGTGCTTGGATACCGAGTTATATGGTACCGGAAGTTCGATGTTTGTGTTGAGAGCGTGAGCTGGCACCACTGCATTTGGGGATTAGTTGTACTCGTCTATGCCTTTACTGCCGATTTTGCCAGTTGAGAGAGAAAGAACTGGCAGTACTGCATTCTCATGGCTCTCTTCAACTTATTAGGGTCACTTGGTGAATATTACAAGGGAAAAGTAGCCATCTATCTTTGCGTATAAGTGTGTGTGTATGTGCGCGCATCCAGAGCTGGAAAATGTTTTGCAGTTTTGCCATTTTCACTGTCCCAGCTCTCCAGTGGCGACGACTTTTCTTTATTCTGGATGTTTGTGTCACGCTCCACCGTGCTCATAATAGGAGCTGTTCACTACCAAGATTGTCGTCGAGTTCGCAATCAGTGTATTTAGCGCCAATTAGGCCCTTTGATGATTGAGCGTATCTGCAGGCGTTGTAAACCTGATAGTTTTCTCAAATGAATCCTAGCATTCTCTTTATATTTGCAGCACAAGGTGAAGCTGTCGTTTACTGATGTAAAAAGTTTCAAGAAGCAGTGCATTAGCTATACACCAAGGAAACAGCTGAATCTCAATTCCTTCGCAGATCTTGAACTTTGTTGCTCATGGACGTGACGTGATTATATGAGAGATTATACTGGAACCCTCCTCGGTCGATTTCTAGCCAGAAGCTGCAATGATGGCCACGATATTAGAATACCCTGATCTCACAATGGAGGGAAGAGATTGAGTTTTCCTCACCGATGAGACAAATGGCTGCCGGAAAATCCATCCGATGACAGGTAATCGCTGTGAAAAGACTGAGATTGCCGACCAAGAACCTCTGTTCCAGCAGATACAGTTCAAAGTCAAGGTTAAGCTGGAACCAGAGTCGCCAATTCCTCAAGAAATTAAATCATCTCATTTCCACAATTCTCTTTCAATATCATCGTTAGAGTTCTGCGAGATTTAACATAATATTGTTTATTTTAATCTCCTATGCATGTAGTTTTCAGAGATTTGTTCATTTGACTTGAATCTCTTTAAACGTCGGGAGTAAAAGTTGTCGGAATCTTGATTGATAGATAAAAGATGGAAAAGCTATAAGCACCTTAAGAGCAAGATGGACCCGTATGATTCTATTGTGGTGCCGATGACAGGGAAACCAATGAGCAACAAGAGAAAGCCCAACCCAAGAGCAATTGTACCCTGCAATCAAGTTTGATGATAAAAATCAAGGTGAACCAGCCAGCCATATAAGTAGAAGGAAATTGATCAAAACAGTGAACCTTGAAGTTCTTTCGCTTCATGGAAAACTGCAGAACCAATTTCTGTCCGATGGTTAGGATCAATCCGGTTATAAAGAGTATCTGGAAGGATTTGAACACCATTCAGTCCAATAGTTAATGCAAGGAGGAGGAAGGCCAAAAAGAAAACTAGGTCTCAGACCTCATGCTTTACTTACATTGCCAATGGCCAGAAAGCCTTGGTCGAAAAGGAGTACAACGCCCACAAGAATGAAGAAGATGCCAAACACCGTGAAGCCAATTCCGATTTCTGTTGTGTCATAAATTATATAGTATATGAATGCTACATTATATAGCATGGGAGCATTAATATACAAGATAAGGAACTTTTAAGCATTGTTACGGAAAGATTAAAACGAAATGCAAGTCAAAAAATGATCAGGTGCAAGATTTCCACCCCCTTTTTTGGTAAAAAGAACCAGGAAGTCTACTAATAACTTGATGATATGGGAAACGGAAATGAGTATGATTATTGACACATCACAAGATAAAAAAGTTCAAGGTTCTGTTGGAAACTGAGAGTAACTTCATCATATAGGAACTATGAAGATATATGACCTTCCTTGTCGTACAGTTTGAAAGCTTACGCTCCTGTACCGGAGACTATGAAACCTCAACAATAATAAACTCGAATTTCAAGAAAGGCAAGAAGTTGTACTTTTTTGGTCATTCATCTCAAGCGAAGCCATCAGATGATATCTTCCTGATCCTAAAAGCTTTTGATCTGCAAACAAGGCATTGAAGGATCAGCATACAAAGCAATCCTGAAATAACTTCAGCCATAGATTTTAATAAGGCTTCACTGTGAGGTGCTTCATCTAAATAGTCAAATTTGAAAAGGAATCCTTGGTGAGAACGAAATGACCGTCTCCTCTATTGCCAATTCTGAAATTTTATTCTAATTAACGGCAGTAACTCCTTTCCATGAGTTGAGCAGTCACCTGACCCTTATCTTCTACAATCATCTCACGACATGAGGAAAAAATGAAAACCATATATATCATCAACGTAAATTTTTTTGGTACATTCGGCAGACTGCAGCCAGATGCATACCCGGGTATCGAACTCATCAGCTTCAATTTCTGAGTCGACCCCTAGCCAGGTGAGCCATTGCTTTTGTGCATATGACCAATATAAATTTGAAAGAAGAAAACGGAATGTCAAATATGAGGCGAGAAATTCCGTCATAAACCAGAAAAAAGGAAACGTATTGACCTTTCTGTCTACCGATTGCAGACCGTCGTGTTTTCACATCTTGATTTTGGCCATTTACTGAAAGAAAGGAAACCTGAATATCAAAACTGTCCCTGTTTTGCAGATCATCGTGTTATCAACATCTTGGTTCTTTTTATTTCCTTTAATTTTTCGGACAGATATCATTCCATAAAGACAAGAGTAAGCTCGAGTTTGTTACCGATCCACATCCTTGTAATCACATTGAAGCTTGGTTTTGCTATTTAATTTTCTCTTCGTTTAGCTTTCCTCAAGTAGTATCACAAAGAGAATGAATATTCTTAAGATTCAGAGAACACCTAAAATAGTACATCACCAGAAGCTTTTGATCTGATAAACACTAATTGAAAGTTCAAATCAGTAGCTACGATAATAAACTTCGCATTTTTTTCTTCACTTAACCATCCAAGTGAAGCAAGCTGTGTCCACATTTAAGTACGAAAGCGCAATAACACTTCAATTATATCCATCAGTCGGACGGGTAAAACTAATAAAACGATGCACCCATAATCCGAACATAAAACTCTGATTTAAAAACAGCATCAGAGAGAGAGAGAGACAGCGAGCGAGCGAGAGACGCACCAGTAAGATCAGAATTGTCACGATAAGCTTCAATGACGAAGAAGCATTGGAAGGGAAAGAATTATATCTTGAGGCGCGCTAGAGAGAGAATCCAGTATCCTCCAACTGAAAAGATTCTCTGTTTCCCGCAATTTCTTTGAATGCTTGAAGGGAAATTTGCAAACACGCGTCCAATTAATCACCAATTCACGATAAGCTGACTAATTTGAAAGCTATTAGAATTTGCCGCAAACCTTTCAAGGTATCCCATAAACAGCCTCCTTGAGTACGAAGCGACGTATTTATCCACTTTGTGTACGAGTATTAGAATACTTTGCTTTATGAAGTATTATCAGCACCACATTCAATACAATATAATATATATATATATATATATATATATATATATATATATATATATATATATAGAGAGAGAGAGAGAGAGAGAGAGAGAGAGAGAGAGATGTGTTTCGTGGCTTGCCTAACTATTTTTTCTTAGTCTTCGACTATCTAAAACCATTTTTCACCCATTAAAACTGTTGTTGCTATCATAAAAACAACCTAAAATACGATGAAATGACTTATATATAATTATTTAAGTTTTCTAAATAGTTTTGATGATAATAGTAATAGTTTTATGTGTTGAACGTGGTTTTGACAAATAGAAGAATAGTGAAACAACGAAACCATCCAAAACAAGGAATTCAATACGAACCACTGTGTGTTTTAAGCCATTTCTTCATCCCTCTTTCTTCGTTTTGTATATTGTGCGAAGATAAGATAAAAATAAAACCAGAATTGACCCATGAACTCCCTCAGTTCGAAGAACTGATCAAAGAATATGGTAAATAAAGGTGCTGATAATCAAACAAGAGTTTGGGTGATCTATCACATCATCATTAGTCACTGATGACCACCGTCACAAGTATAATTTTTTTTATGTTGAAGTACACCGCCGGTATGACAATTTACACAGTCATGGATTGAAGAAAAACGCTCATAAATTTTACTTTAAAAAATAAAACTAGAAGAAATTTACAGTCATGGATTGAAGAAGACTTATTATAGTATGACAACGGGCCGGGGTCGGAATGAGTATACCTATACCCGGAGCCATACACCAACCTCAATATTGTCCCCTATATCCGCTCCGTTACTCACAGGAACGTGTTATTTCAGGTTTTGTATTCGTCTTAGGTGTTATATGCCAGTGGTTTAGCATTTCGGGTTGCCTTCATTTCATTTTTATAACGAAAACAAGCAACTTAGTTATTATTTTGGTTATGATGAGAGGTGGAAGCCTACCATCCATACATATGCACACCCGATGAGTCGAACTCACCACCAGCATGATTGGAGTTGGGGAACACTGCCAGATGAGCTAACACTATGGATGCGGGTTTTTCATGTTATTTTAAATTTTATGCATATCAAATGTTTTCAAATTTAAATATCCATCTATAATTATGAACAGTAGATTTACGTAGGTGTTAATACCTGATTTTTTACGTTTAAATTAAATCATCCATGTCCTAAGATAAGCTTCATATATGCATATATAGAGAAAGTAATATCCTTGTTTTTTTTTTATAAATATAATCATCTGTGTTAAAAAAATGGTTGAGTTTAGAAGTAAAAGTACGTAAATCAATTAAAAAAAAGTACATTTGCTTTTGCTTTTTTACTTTTGAACTTAACTGCAAAACTCAATCATCAATATTAAGAGATTAATAGTTGAGATTCCTAAAATGTAGGATAGGTACGTAAGCGGATCAGGCTTTCCCTGATATACATATCATATAAGCGGGAAAAAAGGGAGAGAGAGAGCTCTAAATCAGGACACCGGATGATGGCGGTGGCGAAGTCTTCGTGAAAACGACGTCGATAGCAGCCGCCTATTTATTTGAAAGTTTAAGACTTCAGAGAAAGAGAGAGGGACCGGGGTAGACAGGATATCCGGCCAGGCAAATAAATTGTTGATCGAGGGGTTTACAACAAAGGGAACCGCATTTGGTTGATTCACGTCCGAGAAGTTTGGTTAGTTGATTCATCGGTTTTCTTTTTTTCCTTCTCTTGTGGTTTCCATTGAAGTTTTGGAGATAGAGGATTTGAATAAATGTGTAGCTTCTCTTGATCTTGTTTCAAAATCTTCTCATGATGGGATTTTTGGTTTTCGTTTGTCGTGATATCTAACACGATGCGTTTGTGAAGTGCTTATTGTTTCTAGTTAGTTTGCTGTAAAGGATTTTACAGCCGCTTAGCATGCCAATTTTGAAGATTTGATCATATTGAAGCAACTACTAGAAGTCAACTAAAGTTCGTATCTAAAGAAAAAACGTGTCTCACTTTTACTGTTCATAATAGTCATCCAGTGTATCTCTGCTTGTTTCTTTAATAGATTATTATCATATTTTCACTTGCATGTTCGTCATCATGACCATATGGTATTAAAATCACCCTTCTCTTTCTCTCGTCTACTTATTGATTGTGTGATCTGCCTTGTTTTCTCCATCTTCCACCGCTGCCGTCATGATGACCATCGTATCATTACAAAATTTTCAGTCCAACATGTCGCGATATTCTGCTGAAGATCATGATTGAAGTCTTCTCCATCTTCAGCCTGCTTTGAGTAGAAAGAAAATAAAGAGTACACCAATAGTTAGGGTATGTGCTCATGGGTGCTCCACAAATTAACACGATTTTCTCCATATCGACCAGTTATGGCTGTGGCGTAGTCGACGTATTTGTCTACCTGTCTGTCGGTTCTACCTAACTACCTATTCCGATTTATATAAGTGCATAAGTAAGCATGACCCACCGGAAAAAGATTGTGGGCGGCGCGTGTTACTGAGGGGCTTGATGGGTTTTTTTCTTTGATTGATGGGGTTAAACTTTTCTTTGGAAGTTACTATTATTGTTGTATTATTTTATTAAAGGGGTTGAAAGGGCTGTAGAGATCATATAATGGAGCTAGGCAGCATTCGAGAAAGCAGGGCCTGTTATTTTATAAATCGTTGTGTTTTCGTGTCTATTGAAGCTCAAAACTATTGTTTAGAAATCCTCTTTTAGGAGATGCGTGCCAAAAGACTATTTCTCACAAGTTGTTTCTTTTATCAAAACAAGCTTTTACCTTTCAAAAGAAATTTTGGAGGTCGGGTTTGATTTTCTTACCTTTTTTATTGTTTTGACTGTAAACGTGAAAGATAACTTGGTTTTTTATCACGCTCGTGATCAGCAAATCTGTGTTGAAATCTCGCGATGAGAGATCATAAGTTTCCTTTTGTGATCTGGTATCAGAAGTTTCAAGAGTTGTACACTTCAAAAGGGATAAACGTTACAGCCCATTGCGATTTAGAACCATAACTTACTGTGGACGTGGATGAACCAAGAGTGCGGAGCAAAGCATGCCCTCATCTTCTTAGATGAGGTGGGCTACATGAATTCTTTGTTTTTTAGAATTCATGTTTAAGTCCAACAATTTTCTAGAATTCATGTTAAGTCCCACAATTGTCGGAAGCCTAACGCAATCCTCCTCATTTTTTAGGACCGGCCATGATAGGAAGCCTAACACAACCCTTTTTTAGGACCGGTCATGCAAGGGTGATCCCTTACATAGGCGGAGCTAAAGGGTGCCCTCATATGTTTCATAATTTATGTTTTTAAATATTTCTATGATAAATAGCTCAATCTAAGTCATTCAGTTGTCCCTGCACATTGAATATCATTTTATGCTGCTAATCCATTTTCTATGACTACAAAAGATGAAGTTTAACGTTACTCACATCGATTCAAAATATAATCTGTTTTAGTACATAGTATTCAGATTCAATTGGGCATTCTTTTGCTTGAAATTGAGATATGAGATTTATTGGGTAAAGTTCTTAATTTTATTGACCGATGGTTTCTGTTGCATTGCATAGGAAAGCACAAACAGTGGTTTCCTTTCACTGGTCATTCTCAATGGGCTGTCTTTTCTCAAAGGAACCAAAATGGCCACCGGGATATGAGGATCCTACTCTTCTTGCTGCTGAAACATGCTGTATGTTTGTATTCCTCTCCTTATCTTGTGCAACTGTTCATGGACATGCTTGTCGAATGATGAATTCTCCTTTAGAATGTGAAAGCAACTACGAATTTAGTTGTCTTGATATTATTATTTTCTAAATTTACATCGATATGTGATAGGCAATTTAGGTTAATATAAAGAACTTGATTTTCATCTGCAGTTACTGTGAATGAAGTTGAAGCCCTATATGAACTTTTCAAGAAATTAAGCACTTCAATTGTCAACGATGGCCTCATTCACAAGGTACTTACATGATTTTCTGATCTCTCTCTCTCTCTCTCCTACTTTCTCGAATAGTCACTTTAGAGCTTGTCCCAGTCCCATACTTTTCCTTTTGACTTCAACTTTTGTTGATGTTTCTGTATGACCAGGAAGAGTTTCAGCTTGCACTCTTCAGGAATAGCAGGAAAAGCAATCTCTTTGCTGATCGCGTAAGTAGCAGTCTTCATTCTTTAGATTATGTTCCAGATAGACGTCGCTGCTTGGTTGACCCTTTTCATTAGAAGCATTAGACATGGTTGGTCACTTGGCCCTTTCGACTAGTTGCAATGGCAACTTTGCCAGCAGCCTCTAATATCACTAGGGATGCGTTTAAATGGTTGCAGTTGATTTTCAGGCCACTCATATCAGGCTGTAAACTTCTTGATTTTTAGATTTTTGGCCTTCACTATTTGTCTTTGGAAGCGGACATCCATTTCCAATTCATTTATCTTTGCTTATTCCTTCAAGCGTCACAAGTTTGCTCAAAACTTCCTTATGTCTGCCAGCAGAATCCAAGTTTTCACTCCCATTAAGAGATGGCAATTCAATCTGTTCATGTACTTGTAATTTTATGTCATATTAATGGCTTCATTAGTTGTTTTTAGTCCAGAACTTTTTGACGTTGGTGCTGCCCGTTAGATGCTTTTTGCATGAGAAGTTTTTCTTGCACCTGGTTGTATCGGGAGAGACCGAATATCATCTTCATATAGACTTTTGGAGACTGAATAGTTTATGAAGTTCATTGTCATGTTGATGACATACCAAAAGATTGTACTTACAATTTTGCATGCTGCTTTTGTATTTAAAATTGGTTCCAGATATTTGATCTGTTCGATGTCAAGCGCAATGGAGTTATCGAGTTTGGAGAATTTGTCAGATCACTGAGCGTTTTTCATCCAACGACTCCAGAGAGTCAGAAAATTGCATGTAGGTGGTTTTAGTTTCTTGTTGCTTTAACAAAAAGTTTTCGTCTGTTGTTCTGGTGAGCACTTCCATAGAATTATAAATTTTAGTGAACTTATTTTAGTTTATTTTGTAATCTTTGTCATATAAGTGATATTAACCCTGCAACATTTTAGATTTGGTTATAGCTGTCACATCAGTGCTATTGTTGCTACCTTGAGCCCTCGGCACCAGTGTGGTGGAAACTAGATAAGTTCAGGCCTTCCCTGGGATGCCCTTCCTAGGCCATGAAAAGGAATATATTCCATAAAGAGTAACATTCTCCATACAGCATGAAGGCGGGATAGAAGGGAAGGACCTAAAGAGGGAGTCCTCCACTAATCAAGAAATCCGGGGGGTGACTAGATAGATCAATGATTGCTATATGCCCTTGTGTAGATATGGATGTTGATGTAGATGGGTAGACCTTCCTTGTTCCACTAGGCATGCCATAACAGAAATTCAAATCTTGTTCACTCTGAATTCTGTTGCATCAATGTCGGGTTTATCACAATTGGTATTAGAGCCTTCGGAGGTTGGAATTTCCAAAAAACACGTTGGAGAATTCAAATCTTGTTTGACAGGAAACTAGCAGCGTGACAATTTAAAGAATTCAGCATTGGTTCTTGGATTCTGCCTCAAAATTCTTCACAGACGAGCGAGGAAACTTCAGCATCAGCACTTTTCAACACCATTTATATTGATTCTTTTGATATTGTATTATAGTTTTTGTATATATATTCATGTATACTGCATATGATGTGCATGTGCTCACGTTCAGCTTTTCACCAATTAGTCCTTGCCTAGTCCACAAACAGGCTTTTGAGGGTTAGCCAACTATCACTTTTGACTACGTATATGACTCCCTCATGTGATGTTGCTGTTATTAGTTCTTATTTGTCTCCATTAGTTTTACTTCCCTACTGATCTGGGAATCTTTTGTGGCAGTTGCATTCAGTCTATATGACTTAAGGCAGACTGGCTACATCGAGCATGAGGAGGTAATGCTTCAATTTGAACAGCCGATTACTGTTTATTTCCTTCTTATGCACCATGTGTTCCTGGCAAACACACACACACAGAGGCTGAACTTCCGCTGATCTGACCTGCATTTAGTCGTCGAAGTTACCAGTTCTTGAATTATGATAGTAAACATGGTCGAACAAAACCCCAAGCGGTGGCCTTTTAGACCAGGACCAGACACATTAATCCCTTTGTTGGTGTAGGTTTCTCTAAACTATTGCTTCATCTATATGAAAGAACCGGTTTTATTCATTAGGATATGCGTGCATTTACATATGTCACAAACAGTTAATATTGCAGACTACAAGTAGAACGAACTCGATTTCCACTCACAAGGACAAAGGATCATTGCAATTGTCTTTATTTTATTTAATGGAATTTGGAACTTTCTCTCTGTACTTGCAGATTAATGTTCTCATCTCCTGATTATTTAAGAATGTCCCAACCTTGAAGACTTGAAGTTCATTCTTGTGGCATTGGTCCATGTGAGAACCCCTCCTAAATTAACTGTGAATGATTACAAACTTTGATTGTTCATGCAGTTGAAAGAGATGGTACTGGCTATTCTGAATGAATCAAATTTGCTCCTTTCTGATGATGTCATAGAAACTATTGTTGACAAGGTACATGGTTGTAGTACTAGCATAATCTTTCGGTTTGAATAATGAAATGTATTCTTATTTATTATGTGGTTTTTGCATGTGTTGCAGACGTTTGATGATGCTGACGCCAAAGGTGATGGGAGGATTGATCAAGAGGAATGGAAAATGTTTGTGGCGAAAAATCCTACTTTGCTGAAAAACATGACTTTGCCATACCTGATGTGAGTGCACTAAAATCTGGTCATCTTTAATAAATCTTGAAGATATTGCATACAGGTGACATAGTTACTGAGATACAATAACAAGTATTAAGATTGCCTATCCATGTATTTGAAAATCAACTTGTGGTGTTGCTTTAGCCCCCAGGACGACCATCTTGAGGTATCTAACATGATTAACATGGCAAGTTCTTTAATCAAAATGGGACGTTGCACATTTTGGTCTGCATTTTCATCATTTCATGTGGTTCCTTCAAAAAACACATTTTAATAAAACAAATTATTAGGACATTTGACATTCTGAAAGATACCTTTACCAACTGCACTCATTCTGAAACTTCAACCTTTAAGATCTTGAAGTTACAATCGTCTTGTATTGTACTATCGATTTGTTGGGACTTTTGAAAACTGAGACATGCTGATTCAGAATCATACTTTTGCATAGTCTTGTATCAATTTTATATCTGCTGCACTTGGATAGCATAGCGCACGAAACATGGAAAGGCCACGGTACCTTATTAGATAATAACCATCTGTTCAAACCGTTCGTTTTCTTTTCCTACATAACTTTTATATTCCGGGACTGTTTTTCGTGCAGGGATATTACTTTGGCATTTCCAAGTTTTTGTTATGTCATCTGAAGTCGAGGAGTTCGAGGCATAAGTTCCCATCTGTAATAAACCATGGTCGTCTTTCCGAGTCGAAAAGAGTCGTGGAGTGGTCAACATGCTCTGCTGCACACAAGATGATGCCCCGTCCCCTGTTTCTGTCGAGCTATTTGGTTTCTGCATCGCCAGTTTTAGCTGCAGGTTCATTATCTGGGAATAGGCTCAGTCGAGCTTTTATGGTCTTAAGCCTGAAGCAAAGCAAATATCGTTGATATGTCATGTCACAAACTGATGAAAAGATGCGGTCGCATCCTTTTGTTCCTCTGTACATATGTGAGGGTTGGATTTGTTTATGCATTCTTTAGTTAATTCCTGATGTTTTGAATCTTGTTAATGTCTTCACGAGTTCTGTATATCTTATCTCTTCATTGGAAGCTGAGAATAGGTTTCAAGTCCAGAAAACTGGCGACTTGCGTGAAGAATGATGGTGGAGAAGCAGGTTCAGGTTAGCGGTCCTGACTTCGATACCCAGGGCGTGCATAAGTTTTCGTTCTCCCAAAAAGAGGTATGATTTGCCTGCCCAAAACCCAGGGCTTGTATAAGGTTTCGGCCTCCATATTGTACCCTAAAAGAAAGTATGGTTTGCGTGCCGAAAACCTTTATTTATAACTTTGGATTTTGTAAAGATTGTAGAAGTTAATTTTCATCTTATTGTCATTTTTGACAATTCCAAGCGTGCACTCTTCAAAAATACTCCCGTGCCATAACACCTTTGAACTTTTGAACTCTCTCTCTCTTCTTCCGCCATTTTCTTCTATCCTACGTTCTCCACTCCGCAATCTACACCCGCATGCTCGACTCTAGAAACTTCATTTCCTTCTCCTACAGCTACATAATACACGAACAAATCTGACAGACAGAAGAAAAAAATGGAAGAAAAAAATAAAACAAAGAAGTTATGGAAGAAAAAAATAAAACAAAGAAGTTTAATTCAAAGAAGAATTTAGAAATTTTCATAGGTACATGTTTGATTTATTTTCAACAACTTATAGTTGTCGGCTTCTCGACTGGAGAAGCGGTCTAACTGCATCTCCCCTAATAAGAGAGATACGATTGTCACAATGTCTTTATGCATCCAAAATACGACAAAAGAAGCAAATATACTAAGTACCTATAAAAACTCTAAAATCTTTTTATGCATTTATATTTTTCTCCTTTTTTTTTAATTTCTTCTTCTACAACATGGTTTAGAGGGTCTATGTGTGTTGTACGGCCACAAAAGAAAATAACGATCGTAAGAATTCTTTGTTTCCATAAAGCCCTATCGATTTACGATAAATAAGTCTGATAAGGTTTTACGCTGGTTGTCGAAAGTCTAACACAATCCTCCTCCTTTATTCGAGCTTGAGGCCGGCCATGCAAGGGTGATCCCTTACAATGCAAAGTTAAAATAAATATGGTAAATGAATGAATAAAATATTAGTTGTCTAAAAAGGAAACATAGTACACTGTGATAAGAAGAAAGAGTGTTGATAGCAGTTATGGTATTTTTTGAAAATTATTTTAAATAGTAAAATGACTCTCTCTCTCTATATATATATAACAGTGCCTGATAGTTACATGGCATGTTTACTCGGAACCGTGGTTTTCTCATGTCTTATGATACTCGAGAAAGATTTTCAGATTTCAAATTGATTGGCATTCCATAACGTATCTTCTCTTTTTTTTCCCGAAGCGTCCATGATTGTCCTGTTGCAATCACTAAAAAGTAATACTTCTTTCTATGATGTATTGCATGACGCTTTCTTAATGAAAAACAATTAAAAATGCCAGTAACGTGAAATTCAATTGGCTCGAGGTCCTTATCTCTTTCTATATACATGCATACACATATATACATATATACATATACATATATACATACATATACATTTAGACTATATATTCAAATAATATGGTGTAATACATCGCATTTAACCAAATCCTAAAATAACTAGAAACGTGGTTTGGATTTGAGCCAAACCGAAACTATCAGTTAGGTTCGATTCAGTGTTCTCTAAAAACTAAGAACTGAGAATAACTATTTGGTTAAAGGTTGTGATTAGAATCGAGCCAAACCAAACCACGAACACCCCTAGCTGCAGACATCTTGCGACTTGACTTCCTTATCTAACCCTTGATTGTGGACAGGATCTCCCTTGGAGCTTAGCGGCTGGAATTAGGTATGTCTTGAAAAATGTCAATCATCATATACCGTAGGTTTCTAATTGCATATAGGGATGTCAATACGTCAAATGGATTTGAAGAAAGATCCAAGATCATACAGGACCCAGATCAGTCTGGTTTGAGTCCTAAACCCATTAGAATCGGGAAAATTTGTTAAAAAGGTTAAAACTTTTAAGTATTTTTTTTTTTTAAATTATGAAACCGGGAGTTTGGTACCGCCAGTTCTGGTTTTATAAAAGATAGAACCGAAACCAAACCGGGTAGTCTCTAATTCTGGTTCCGACTGGTTTGGTTCCTGTTAAAACTTTCAGACCAGTTTCAAACTGGCTATGTCTAGTCTAGGTCACCACCACCGTCATTAGTGTATTGGTTCTGAAGGCCGATCACGTGTTAAGATAAGCTTGTCTAATTTGGTGATTGTTTAAACTATATAAAGCATAGCTGCAAATATAAAAAAACTCGAAGCTGTGTGCGATAATTTGTTCGAACAATGACTTTTTTCTTCTTTCCAGGCTTTTGTTAATCATATTAAATAGGTAATTGCAAGTGGGTTTCAAAGAAAGGATTCATTAACATTTGAATGGCAGGCTTCAGTTTTCCCTTGTAAAGAAAAAGAAGAGGAGGAGAAGAAGAAGAAGAAGAAAGGCCCAAAAAAGTGCACCAAGTATTCTTGAGAACAGAATCTGAAAAATCAATCTGAATTCGAATGCTTGAATTGCATTGATTAGAAGACTTCTGTACATTGGCGTCCAGAAAACTAGCGACTCACGTGAAGCACGACGGTGGAGAAGAAGGTTCAGGCTAGCCTCCCAAAAAGAAGTATGATTTGCCTTGCCCAAAACCCACGGCTTGCAAGAGTTTCGGCCTCCATATTGTACCTAGACATGATCGGCGCTTTTAAACCGTCGGTTTCGGTTTGCTCGAGATCCGGTGCCAGTGCCGGTTTGGAATATTAACAATTTTTGGGAATTCTGGAACTGAAAAATATTGATAAATTTTGAATTTTAACAAAAAAATCTTAAACATTTATGAAACCCGTTTCAAACCAATGGTTTCGGCATTACGGTTCTGTATTCAGTTCTGGTGGTTCCGGTTTCAGTTGGTTCTTGGTTCAGTTCGGTTTCGATTGAAACTGCTAAGTTTATTCGGACCCGAGTATGTCTAATTGTACCAAAAAAGAAACCTTAAGTTATAGCTTAATTAATTGATAACGTGGATTTTGTAGAAGTAATCAAATGACCGATACATCAAAATATATTGTAATTAGCCGATTTCATCATTTTTACAATTCCAAGAACATTTCTTCACGAACAAAATTGTGTATTTATGTGTTTGAGCATGTTCTTACAGTCAACTACGTGTGTAGTCCAGTCAAATTTCTGTTATATATATATATATATATATATATATATATATATATATATATATATATATATAGAGAGAGAGAGAGAGAGAGAGAGAGAGAGAGAGAGAGAGAGATGTGTGTAACGTGTTCACTTTTCTGATGCTCATCCATTCTTTTTGAGTCAAATGAATGTAATTTAGAAATTATTAAGAATTTTCAAAAAAGAATGAAAGATAATGTTACATGTACTTAAAAAGCAATGATTAACGCATGAATAAGCAACATCATTATATGTTAGGCAAGATCCAATCACACACTCTCTCTATATATATTACATAGGGTTAATAGTGCATGATATTTACATAGCATGTTTACTCGGAACCATGGTCTTCTCGTGCCTTATGATACTCGAGAAAGATTTTCAGATTTCAAAACGATTGACATTCCATAATGTATCTTCTTTCTTTTTCAGAAATTATCCTGTTGCAATCACTAAAAAGTTGTACTTCTTTCGAGCTAAAGGATATGATGTACTGCATGAATGCTTTCTTAATGAAAAACAATTGACTATGTCTGTGACGTTAAATCCAATTCTCTCTCTCTCTTTCTATATATATATATATATATATATATATATACATATATATACACACACGTGCGTGCACGTGCGTGCATGCGTGCACGCACGCACAAATGTCTCCCATTGGAAATCAAGATACCACCATCTAAGTTGGTGGATCATCAGCTCGTATCAGGATTCGTGAAGCCGATCACTGCAGGAAGATAAGATTCTTGAGTTGTAGGCAATTGTTTAAGATATATGCATGATCGCTAGTGTAAAAGGAAAATAAGTTTCTTAAGCTGTGGGCTGCACTTGTGTTAATCACACCAGTTTCTTTGTTCCTTTTAGTTTTTATATAGTCAAGCTGCACATATAGTTAATTCAAAAAGGTACCCATATTGCAACTTTTGGCTTTTTGGGTAACTAGGAGAAAGTGGGGTTTGAGGGGCCGGAAGAACTCGGCATAAATCTCTTAGGGCCGGACCGTCCGGCCCTGTGCTCTATGCTTTATGATACTGCAACTTAATCATCTATTCATTTGCTACAGATAGGGGTATTCAAGGAACCCACAAAACTGAACCAAATCAAATGGGTTGTTTGTTTTGGTTCTAGATGTTGACCTGTTTGGTTTGATTCGGATCTAACACGAAAAACGACTAACACCTCAGTTATGTACAAAGTTTACATACTTATATATGTATTTATCTTGATAACTTCATAAGTTTATATGTACGAGTTTTATAACCTCATATACCTATAAAATCAAAACCATATATTCAAATAATATGCTGATGTAATACTTTACATTTAGCCAAACCATAAAATAAGTAGAAACGTGATTTAGATTTGAACCAAATCAGAACCATCAATTCAGTTTGGTTCGGTTCTCTAAAAACTAAAAACTGAGAATAATAGTTTGGTTCAAGATTGACACTAGAATTGAACCATACCGAGCCATGAACGCCCCTAGCCACAGGCCACTTGTGACTTGACTTCCTCATCTAACACTTGACCGTGGATAGGATATCACTAACATGTTCACATCAGTGAGATTATATACCGTAGGTTTCTAATTGCATATAGATCATACAGGACCCACATCAGTCGTATATAAGGTTATCTGGAGTCAAAGTCGGATTCGAACGTGCAACATAACAAGCCCGAGTCCAATACAATCTCTCTCTCTCACACACACACACACACACAGAAACTTGTATAAACGTTTCATTTTTTGGGTGAACGAAATAAAGCATCATATTGTTATTTCATACAAGATATTGTATTTAACCATAAATTTCAAGTCTCATCATATTGTCGTCAATGTCTCTCATTGAAGGGTCACCAGTAGACGTAGCTGGTTCCATGTAAACTGGAACCGGTGGTTTTAAATCATCCATTCTGGTTTTCCTGGCCATGTCTAGGTCGCCACCACCGTCATTAGTGGATGGTTCTAAAGGCTGATCACGAGTTAAGATAAGCTTGTCTAATTTGATGATTGTTTAAGCTATATAAAGCATAGCTGCAAATATAAAAACTCGAAGCTGTGTGCGATAATTTGTTCGAGCAATGACTTTTTCTTCTTTCCAGGCTTTTGTTAATCACACTGAATAGTTAATTGCAAGTGGGTTTCAAAGAAAGGATTCATTAACGTTTGAATGACTTATCTTCAAAACTCACACAACATCTGATTTTTTCCGGTGGACCCCTATGTGGTGCACATATTGGAAATCGAACTTGTGACTTCCTTCAACTAACAGCCTTTTGAGCTTACCTTTTATCGGGGTGTGCTGTGGCCTGCTGGGGCACAGCTTCACATTACTGTTGAGGGAATATCCACCCAATGTTGGTTCGATTAGATTCTGGATAATGTGGAACCTGCAGTTTTAAACCATCAGTTCTAATTTTTCCGGTACCTAAAACCAGAACCGCATTGGTTCTTGTTCCGGTTCCGGTTCAAAAACAAACTAGTAGCATGCTGGTTTCGGTTTCGGTTCAGAACTGCTAAATCCAACTCCGGTTATGGTTTGAGTCCTAATTCATCCGAAATCAGAAAAAACTATTGAGAAATTTAAATTCCCCCAAAAAATTAAAATATATGGAACCTATGGTTTGGTTCCGGTTTCATGGAAGTTAGAATCGGAATCGAACTGGGTGCACCCCAATTCCAGGTCTAGTTCCAACCGGTTTCTAGCACAGTCTAGTTCCAGTTGAAACTGGCGTCCGGTTCCAAACCAGCCATGTCTAGGTCCAATTAACATCAAACATGGTTGACCAGGTGGAATAATTTGAACTCAATCAAGTCCCAATCGCCATAATTCCAATCCAATTCAGGTGAACTGAACAATTCCATTAGTTTCCTTTTTTTTAACATGAGGAAAGATGTGAAGCTTCATGAGAAGTGTCATGGTGGATCATGATCTAGCACATAATCGACTGTCATTCATGACGTCTTAGCGGCAACTCTAGACATGACCAATTTCGGTTTGCCCAGAACTGTGAACCATAAGTAAACCAGGTTCCCTCTAATTAGGGCATCAGTTTGTAAATGCCAGTTTCAGTTTGAACCGAAACTCATACAAGGAATTTTATAAAAAGATAAAAAATGAAAATTTTTATAAAATTGTTTTGGATTCGCCGTCCAGCATGGAAAAAGGCTTAGTTGTTGTTGTTGTTTTGGATTCGTGCGTGACCATATCATCGTCAATAGTAAAGTCAAGATTTTCCTCGAAGCGAAAGTGCTTCTTGGGACAATCACAAATCTTAGGAGCCATGGACTCAAAAACTTCATCCCTTCGGTTACGGTTCCAGGTACGATAAGAATAGTTCTGCCTGACCCAGTTTAGTTCTGATTCAAACTGTAGACTGGATCCAAATCGGTCATGTCTAGGCAACACATCATTAAGATGATCTTAATGACACAAGTTATAAATGTTTTGTGTCAAATCATGATCTCTCTGATCATTTGTGCTGACCTCCTTTCTTGCGTGGGAGATTCTACACATCTCGAGGAATTCTCACGATAAGACCACATAGATATGTTCACATGTCGGTTCGGGTTGGATCCAGGTTGTACGGAATCTGACTAATAGGGTTCTTCCTGGTTGAAACTCGATTAGTGTACGTGTCTAGCCGGAGCTTCCTTCTTTTTTACCTGGATCTAGATGAAGCTTGTTAATCAGATTAATTTTGTGGATCCAGATGAAGCTTGCTAATCAGATTATTTCGAACTCAATCATGCCTATTTATTAATGGAGTCAGTTTAGAATTCAAACTTAGACCCAAAACTGCTGACTGAAACCCGAATATATCAAGTATACCATCTTATTTGCACTCTGTATTTGATAGAATTCTCTTTTAAATAACTAAAATTTTGATGTGTAACGGTTATAAATTTTGATTTTTGGTTATGTGATCTAAAATATAATCAAGTGCAAGTGAATAAATTCGGATGGATCTCATTCTCTTTTAAATCACTGATCAACATAATCAAGTGCAAGTGAATAAAATATATTAATTCGGGTATCTATCGCATGTACTACACTCGTATAATGTGAAAGTAGATTTAAGAGATTATGACTTTTCTGAAAGCAGAATTGTGGTACGCAGTGCCATCTCCAGATTGTAATTCTCTGACGATACGATTTGCTTATTAATATTTGAGCAATATTAAATCCTTTTTTCTAATTTTTATTAATTCGGAAGTCACCAGCACGCTCTTTTGAGTTTCTTTTCACATCAAATCAAATGATATAAACAATTCTCATCAGAGTCAACCTTGCATCCGTCGCGTCCTCAGGACCTCAGCCATGACCGGGTCCTCCTCATCCTCGCTGTGGTCCTGAAACCGTCCCTTGAAACAAAGCTGCATCACTTGAATATATATATATATATACGCACACACACACAGTCACACACCCCAACAACGACACCAATGAGTTATATATATGGTATGCGGCCATTTGTTTAGGCAAAGGCAATTCAGATGCATGAAAGCATTTTCCTTGAGACTTTTTCACTGGTTCCTGTTTATTTCCAGAAGAAAGGATCTTGTTTAGGTAACTGTCATTTTTCCCGCCTTTCTCTTTTGGTTGTAGCTTGACTTCAAATGTTTGAAGCACTATTCAGCAGTGATTTGTGTTGCACAAGTGTTAGGGAGGTTCACAGAGGAGAAGGGCTTCATGGGTTGCTTTCTAACTAAGCATGTGGAGAGGCCGCCGGGTTACGAAGATCCCGTTGTTCTTGCCGGCCAGACATACTGTGAGCCAATTTCTATAGGATCATGTTTAATTCTTAAATAAATGATAGTATTTTTAATGCTTATTTGTTGCCTTAAGCATCTGTGTTTTCCCGTTCAGTAATTATTAATCCTTGTTTGGCAGTTACCGTAAGTGAAGTCGAAGCTTTGTATGAGTTGTTCAGAAAGTTGAGCAGCTCTGCTGTCAATGATGGATGTATTAAGAGGGTGAGTGATGATTGTTCCTAACAACAAAGCAAATTTGTTTTTGTCTGGATGTTGGTATTGCAGATCTTTGTATGTTCAATCTATATATGTTGATATTTACCAGCTTTTACAGTTAGTCTTATGATGATTTAGATCTAATGATTGTCATCTTGGTGACAATTATGTGTTTGATGGTTTGCTTCCTTCCAAATACAATCAGGAAGAATTTCAGCTAGCTCTGCTCCATAGCAACCCATCGCAGAATTTCTTCGCAGACAGGGTAAGGTCTTAAGTAGTCTCTCACTATCATTTCTTGTCATGCCTTTCATGGAAATGTGTTCAGTATTACAAGAAGCATTAACAATTTTTTATTTTTAACCTTTTGGAGTTAAGATATTCAACTTGTTTGATGAAAAACACAAAGGTTTCATTGACTTTGGTGAATTCGTTCGATCACTGAGCATATTTCATCCAAACTCACCTGAAGCAGACAAAATTTCATGTAAGGAACTTCCTTTAATTTCAAACTTAGTGCTGATTCATTGTGATATTTGTTCAGTTTTGTCAACATATCCTGATTTGGTTATACAAATTGTGAATTGTTGCAGTTGCCTTCAATTTGTATGACCTTTGGCATACGGGTTACATCGAAAGGGAAGAGGTAATGATCAAATTCATAATTTTTCTTCTTCTCGGCATAAAGATTAAGTAACCAACAGATGAAACTAACTGCTAATAATGGTATGGCATCAGTCTTAGAATCTCATTTCTTTAGCTGCTAAAATAAGAGTTGCATAAAGCAGTTCATGGATGATTGTGGTACATGTTGCATCTGTGGGACATGTATATACGAGAGATGCTCTAGAAAGCCTGTAGTTGGCATGTTTCACAACCGTTTGGTGTACCATTGTTCTTGTTTTGCTTGGTCATGTATCTTTGTCTGAGCAGAAATTATAGAGCCATTTGGTATTTTTGTTGGAAACCAACATGAGGTTGGGCGGCTAGAATGGAGAATGAGGTTGGTTCATTAGAAGTTTCAAGCTTACGGACTGCTGTTGATGCATGTAGACTGAGAATTAGCCTTATGATTCTAAAGGTTGCCGAGATTTTGTCATTAGCCCACTGGAGTTGAATATATAAATAAATAAATCGGTCAGTATATCTGTTTGTTGGGCTAAATGAGGGTCGGTATAGAGGTGAAGGCCTTCAGATGCTAAAAGCTTTGATGCTATGGGCACTCGTCCTTGTAAAAGCCAACACCCAGCATAGGCCATGGGGCCGATGATCCTTGCACAGAATATTATGTTGGATTGTTTGAATCCGTTGATAGGAGAGTTTTTCATAATTGGGTTGGCAACCATCTTGGGTAGGGGTGGCAATTTCACGAATTGGCACAAAAACCTGGAGTCGATCATAACCCAAAAATTCCACATTGATGTGCACAAGTGACAGGAAAAAGTATTGGATTTGTGTTTTACCTGTTTTACAACACAACACGAAATTGTCGGTGATTCTCCATGTCATTTAAAACAAAAAAAGAAAGTATCTTTTTGATAGTTTGGAGTTCGTTTCTATGTAATAGGTGAAAGAGATGGTGATTTCACTACTAAAGGAATCAGAGATGAGCCTTTCTGATGATGATATTGAGTCCATTGTTGACAAGGTAAGAGAGACAAGGGAGTGTTAATTTTTGGGTGATCTTTATTACTGCAGAGTTTTGGATTTAATTCTATCCTGAGATGTGTACATCTTGCACGCTTCCATGATCAGATGTAATATCTCTCTCTTTCATGCAGACCTTTGCCGCTGCAGATTCAAAGGGTGATGGAAAGATTGATCAGGATGAGTGGAAGGAGTTTGTAGCTAGAAATCCATCTTCTATACAGAACATGACTGTTCCGTATCTAAAGTAAGCCCCGCATAGTCCCCTTCTGAACTTTGTTGATTACTGCACCATTAGACCAGAAATCAATATCTTATGGGGATTGCTTATATTTATGCACTTTTCATTTAAACTAAACAATTCCACTATGGGTCTGCTTCACCACAATGGATGCTTCAACACAAATAACACCTTGGTCTCACAAGGGGTTTTTCCATGAACCCGCAAAAAAAGAAAACAATGGTGACAATTACCAAACCAAATACGATGAGTAGTGGGGTTTGGTTATAGCCAAATCAAAAAACTAAGCCGGATCTAAATGTTAGCTAGGTAAGTATCCTGTAGTAAGAGGAGTGGCTATAAACACGGTAGAACATCCTCATGGAGGTCACGAACGGAGAGGGCTGTTATGCTCATCACTGAACTTGTGGAAGAGATGAAATATAACCCATGTAGGGCTGTTATGCTCATCACTGAACTTGTGGAAGAGATGAAATATAACCCATGTATCTTTTTGATCAGAGGTTGAGTCGATCATCATCAGAAGAAACTTCATTCAGCTCAAAACTTGAATAGTATATTAAAGTTCAACAATGAAGCAAATATATTCATCATGGCATTACCCGTCATATTGTTATCACATGAGTATAACATCATGACTGCCTTTTTCTCCTTGTATCACTCAAGTTTAGAAACTACTTCAGTCTGCAACTGCTCTTAACTCTTTTACCATGGATCCATTTATTGGTACGTTTTATCACTTGATTTCGTCTTTTAGATTCAGAAAAAATTCTGGCTTGTTTGCTTCATAATGCAAACAGTGAACCGGTTGGTCTCGAAAAATCAAGAATGATATTTATAGAAGAACATGCACCATTTTGTACATCTTCTCTTGAAAAGTTACCAACCATGAAATCATCACCAGCTCGTTCTTAAATTACTGCTATCTGCTCACTCAGAACGTTAGCTCAACTGGCAGGGCAACAGCCTTCCTGCTTGTGGGGAGTTCGTTATCTGTTTCCAATAGCAAACTATTATTTACTACTTTGGCATAGAAATTCATGTTCCTGTTGGTTCTGGTGTCAAGAGAAATTATCTTAAAGATCAACGTTCCGCAGGGAAGTCACGACTGCATTTCCGAGTTTCATTTTTAGATCAGAGGTGGAAGATATTCAATTGCATCAGTTCATCCCAAAATCAGCTTCAAAGAGCAAAGAACATACTGCTGATAGTCACTTGACCAAAGCTTCGAGATGGAGATGTATGATGAATCCATGCACTTGCTGTTGAGTATCACAGCTTCCAATTCCACGAGTCCATGTATAAATTCTATCTTGCGGCAGGAGAATGGGAAAAGTTTTCTCATGTGAATTCCGTGCATAATAAACATCATAGCTGAAGAGAAGTTCGTTTTTTCGGTTCCGCATCTTGCTCGGTCAATATATATATATATATACTGGAACTTGCTCACGTTTTATTTGCTCTCTCCTTTTCGCGGAGATGAGTATAATTTAAAAAAATTAAGTATTTAAAAAACCAAATGAAAATGTTATTATAATCATGTTTCAAAAAATAATAATGATCGAACATAACTAAATAAATAAGTAAATAGCGTTAGTGGGGCAGTAATCACTCTTTTATATATATATAACAATTTATGTTCTTAGTCTAGGTTTTTATGCTGCCACGGTTGCGACTAAGCCTCACAAGTTTATTGTGAAAATGAAACTTTGACGTCTTGAGTGAACCCGAGCAAACCATGCAGCCTGACCTTGACAAGGTTTGTGTAGGCATGGGTCAGGTTGAGGTCAGTCACCCCCAAGAGTTCTATTAGGTAAAGCCAAAATCCCAATCGTTGTGAAGTATCACGGCCTCATAGCCCATATCAAATCTTGGTAGATGAATATGGTTGGACGGCTAGGATCTGATGCAAGATTGGACCCATCATCTGCCAGATGACGTACTGCTTGTAAAAGTGGATCTGACACCCGATCCAAAGATTAATTGGATCGGGTCGGGTTAGTGAATAATGAGGAGTTGGACAACTGCAAGCAGTGGAGTGCACTTCAAAACGAGCAGGATACAAATGGCGCAGCATTTTCCAGGGGAATGATTTTCCGGAAATTCAAATTCCCGAAATCGTCCGTCGGCGATCGCGGAACCACGATCGCTGTCCCACCGAAGATCGCGAGTTCTTCCGATCTTTTTAGGGTTTTCGGAGTTGGCGATTTCGACGTAGTTTTTAAACCACTAATCGGGAAAGTCCTGGGTTTTCTTTTTCGTGATCGGGATCGTTCGTGACCCAAGGTCGTCGCTGATGCACGACTTTTCCAAATTTATCATTAGTTTATCTTCTTCCGAGGGATTTTTTGTTGCGGAATCGGCTTTTCTTTATCGAGATAATTTGACAGTTTGTAAATCAGGAACCTTTTCGCCTCAATCTGAGATAATCTGAGAGTTTGGGCATCGAGGATCTTTCTGGCTTCATAGGTTTCGTGATTTTCTGGTATATCGAGATAGATATCAAGCTCCTTAACTAGATTAAACCTCCTTTAGTCGTTTATTAGAATTCTAGAAATCAGAATTTTCTCTTCCTTATTCCTTCTTTCAGTTATTTGACCCGATTGGTTGAGGTTTCAAGTTTTTGCTTGCGGTAGATAGGAATAGATCAGTTGTTTCTATAATTTGTGCCTTTCTTTCCCTCTTCATAATATTCTAATGCATGGAACTAGGGTTTTTGAGAATATGGAATCTTAAAGATATGCTTTTCCGCATTATCATTGAAAATCTTGATTTCTTTTCCAGTTTTAATCTTACTCCTGTGTAAAGTATCTCCCTCTGTTTTCTTGCAGCTCATAAGAATCTGACTTTCTTCATTATCATCGAACATCTTGATTTTTTTCTTAAATTCAATCTTCGTCCTGTATAACGACTTTAAACGATCTCTCTCTGACTTCTTGCAGCTGGTCGGTATGGCAGCCCATCGCAGTGCTTCAATGTGATCGCTATTATATTTTAACAAAAGCTTCGATTTTGATCTTCATGTTGAATCATCAGAATTTGTCATACACCTGTGATTGGAGATCGCAAATAGCTTCTTTAATTCTTCTGGAATGCGCTCAAACTCAAAAAGGAAGCTCAAACGAATAAAACCATCTGAGCTGATCATGGCACCGACCTATAGCTGTGCTAACCAGAGCCCGGATATATGTTCACTCTTCCCGGTTGAAGAGATCGTTCAGTACCCTCTTGCCGGCCATGTCGCCCCAGCTTCCATCAGCTTTAGTCCTGATGATAGCTTGATTTCATTCTTGTACAGTCCAGACAATTCTCTTAATCACAAAGTCTATGTTTTCGATCGTGTGACACAACAACAACGGTTGGTTTTCAGTCCTCCGGGTGGGAGTGTAGAAGAGAGCAGTTTGTTTGCAGAGGAGAAACTGAGAAGGGAGAGCAGTTTGTCTACAGAGGAGTCACTCGGTATGAACGGGCAAAGTCTTCTTCTAAGCCTGTCAAAATCACGATTCCTTTGCCTAGCGGGGAGTGTAGATTGCTCGGTCAAGTGTTATGCATGTATTCTAATGAGAATTGTGATCTAAAGGAAGCTATGTTGTTGGAAAAAACTGTAGACAGATATGCATAATAAAAATGAAGTTACGTTGTTGAAAAAAGATTATAGACCGATACGTATAATAAAATAATATACAATAAATGTAAACATGCTCCAATAATAAATAACAATCACAGATCCAAAATCAGGCATAATCAAGTCATACAGAAAACAAAAGAGAAGCATAAATCAGAAAATTATCTCTGTGAATTATCCTTGCAGACTTGCCTAAGATAAATCACAATCTCACTATGAGTACGTACGAGTACCTATGCTTTTCTCCTAGGATAAAATGCACACACAACTTGAAGAACAAGTATATGACTTTAAGTCGATCTCGAACATACCTCAATCGCCTATGGTTGGTGCAGAGAGAGACTAACCACGGGCATATAGATTGGAACAACACCACGAGTAAAAGACAAAACCAGAAAATAGGAAGAGAGGAAAAACTATGTGTTTAGGGAGGACCCCTAATCACCTATTTATAGAGTACGTGTGTTTATCATAGATCGTGGATCCGATCCAAATGATGTACCATTTTAGCAGCAACCGTTCCGTCTTATTTGGAATCGTCCTATCTTATCCCTATCTGTGACTGTAAAAAAACTCTTTACTGTTAGCTCAAAAGTTTTTGTATAAAAAGATAGACCCAAGCCCGACCCGACGTGTGCGCGTGTGTGGTATAGCATGTTTTCCTTAAGCTCTATAAACTAAGGTTCATGAGCTATCAAATGTATAAAAGGTCTAGCGGGTTTATCACATTCTTCAATATACAACTAAACTTTGTCTCATCTTAGTCATCTTTTGCAAAAGTACCTCATATGTTATTTTTATAATTTAGGACTTTGACATATATCATTTAAAATATTTAGGGATACCAACATGAATTAAATGTCATTAATGCACATTAAATCCAACAATCTCCCACAAAGTCCTTAAGTGTAAAATGCCCTCTTAACCCAACCATTATATTATGCTTTCACTAATGGTACCTTTCGGTTTGAAGTGTTACTTAAGTTGTTATCCAATAATACTCTTATAGGAGCTAGGTGAATGAATATACATCTTGAACCTTAACCTTGGGTGTAAAGGTGTCTATTGGTAATAATATAATAAGAGGTTATGGCGTGATCTATAGGAATGATGCATCAATGGTCATACATCCATATCATGTATCATGATCGACTTTAGGGAACAACCTAATTCCCGTATTGCGAACACACAATGTTAATCACTATGTGGGTATCTCCAAGGACGTATTGCTACCATCCTTTCCTTGGACTCAATCCCATTCAGATACTAAACTTGCAGTCATGATACTTTAGGTTTACATGGATAGACAAAAAGATACTAAAAGTATCATATAATACAAAGTGTCATCCTATTCACCCAACAACTTGTTACTACCACATTGATCCTACTTCGTGAAATTTCCACTCAGTTAGGTTGATTTGCTACTAATTGTGAATAAATCGTGAGTTTCAGTCTCATCCCCAACTTAAATATCTCAACTAAGGCTACCGATAGACCCTTGTCAAATTATCAATTGTGTTATCTTTGGATCCAATAAAATCTATAGTCATGACCCTATCACATACAGAGCCCTTATAGACTTTAGTTTGACTTCGATGTGTGTCCATTATTTTTTATTGTACTTGTAACTACTGAACTAAGCAACGTAGACTTATAGGAGCATCCAAAGGCTAAAATGTCTGAGTTAGATGCCATATTCCAATACACAAATTTGCATGCTTTTATGTTGCTAAGTAATGGGTAACAAGATGCAAGGACAAAAGAGACTACATGATGAATAAAATTACAATTAATGTCATAAAGAAGTTTGGAACTTTACCATCGAGGTAAATATAAGAGAATGTCTCTTAAGGCTTCTGGGCATGTCTCATGTTGACCTAGTACAACCCCAGTGGAAGGGTTGTCATTCTACAAGTGATAGGAAAACGGTGAAGCTTATGACAGGCTTGTTGGAGGTTGTGGGAAGTGAAAGAACTATAAGATGACCAATGTTGTAGCTTAAGAGATGGTGAAATATTACTCATAATGTTTGAAGGTTACACTTAATTATGGTCATGGTGGTCACAATCATCATGATGACATTCTGGTCCTAATCAAGAAGGAAAAAGGAGAAAGGTATATGATTATCTATGTCATAAGGATACAAGCGTGAGTGTGGGTGCGGATGCAGGACAATACAATTATAAATAATTTCAGGTACAGGGATACGTGGGATATATAGTCGCTAAAAGATATATATTTTAGAATAAAAATTATGAATAATATATATACATAATAATTTTTAAATATATTAAAAAATAGAATTTAGAAGCATTTTCCAATAACTATCGCTGTTATATAGCATATATATAAGAATTATATTTGTACATTCTTTTAATAAAAGTTTAAAAACCTTTAAAACCTAAATGCATGCTGGGCGGTCCAATTTTATTTTTCGTCTCTTCCCCACTTTTATTCTCTCATCATGTGCCCCCCCCCCCCCCTCTCTCTCTATTCCCTTACACCTCTCTCCCCACCGACTCGTCTCTTTTCCCACTCTATCCCCCAACAGTGACAAATCCTTCTTATATTGTATTAGTATTTGTTTTATCAATGAATTTGTCTGTTTGCTGCTTTTCTTACTGTATTTATTCTGCCTTTTCTTCTTCCTCTCTTGTTTCAACTTCATTTTAGATTCATAATGACGAAAAAAGACCGCTTTTCAACAAAAAAAAGGAGAAGATAAAGTTCAAGATGAAACGTTCATGTTAAAGGAAAAGCAAATGTTCATGTTAAAGGAAAGCACAGTGTGAGAAACCGTTTCACACTTCCTCTCTCTCTCTCTCATTGGTCACTGGTGGTTGGTGATGGTCTTAATTATAGAAAGGCATTGTATTGACGATATATTATGTAACCTGAGATTCATGTGAAAAGTAAGCTTTGTTGATGCCAAACATTCCATCAGAACATACAGATTTGTAAAGGTGCAAAGTATGGATAGATGGTAACCGTTCTGTCAGATCTGGACAAGGCATCTATGGAATAGTTTGGACTCAAGAGTTACAAAAAATGTACAGTTTATTGATGGTGAAAGCATGTCAAAGGTGTCATTGACTTCTGTGCAAGATGGGAGAATTTGGCTTCCAAATTGACCAACTCTTCATTTTAATTAATGTCGTGAGCTGTAAGGAAGGGTCAATTGTGAACTTGTATACATATACCTGTAGGTGCTGTAGCCCCAGAAGAATTTTGAAATGTCTATACTGGGCATGGGTCCAGTCTAAGAATAACTCTGGACACAGGCCCCACATGGGGGATCTTTTCCAACTCAAACGCATTTCTGATCTCTCTCTCTCTCTCTCTGCTCCTTGTGGTAAGCAGATTTTGAAAGCATGCTACTGGCCATGTACATCTTCATAACCTTTGGTTGAGAACAAACAATAACTGTGAAACTCCGCCGCAAATTGTGATATATGTCAGTTACATCATTGGCGCTGCATTTTGCTTTTGACTATGAGTATATCTGGTGCCTCTCTGTCTACATGTTCCGGTCATTTGTTTTTGCCTTCATTTTAGTGAAAGATAAGGATTCTGTGATATTGTAAAAACATACTCATTTTGGCACTTGTCTTGTTGTTATGGCCGAATGCCATATGATACTGTTTGCCCTCAAATAACTCGGATTGACGTTATCTTTTTAATGCTTTGCAGACCCGTGGTCTTGCTGAGTACGTTGCACAGGTAATTTTCAACTCCGTGATTATTGCAGTTATTTTGGGAAATCGTGTTTAAATGCAGGTTTTTCTTCAATCCAATGGTTACAGGAGGAAATGGATCGAAAATATGGTTTCTGGTGGTCATTAGATGGGAAATATATTGCATTTACAGAAGTTGATGCTACTGGGATCCTCTATACAGAATCATGAATGAGGGAAAAGATTATGTTGGTCCCAGTGCTCAAGAAGATCATGCCTGTCCATTTGCTGGTGCTTCAAATGTAAAAGTGCGCCTAGGTGTTGTTTCTGCTTCTGGCGGTGAAATTACATGGATGGACCTTGTATGTGGTGCACAGGATACAACTAAAGATGATGAGGAGTATTTGGCAAGAGTCACATGGATGTCAGACAATGTTCTTGCTTCTCAGGTTATGAATAGGTCTCACTCTGAACTGAAGATAACGACTTTTGACATCGATACAGGTGATAGAAAACTTCTCTTAGCAGAGAAGTCTGATGTATGGATTAATTTACATGATTGTTTTATGCCATTACACAAGGGTGTTGACAAGTTTGAGAAGAGTTTTATATGGGCTAGTGAGAGGACTGGTTTTCGACATCTTTATCTCTGCGGCAAAAAAGGAGACTACTTAGGGCCCATTACTGAGGGTGATTGGATGGTTGAGCAGATTGTGCGAGTTGATGAAAATGCAGGGCTTGTTTATTTCACTGGAACCAAAGATAGTCCCTTGCAGTCCAACTTACACCGTACTAGCTTGTTTCCTGACTGGATCTGCCCATTGCAGATGCCTGAGAGGTTCCCATGGAGCAGGTAGGCACATGGTTGTCCTTGATCATCAGATGCAAAGATTTGTTGATATTTATAATTCCCTGAATACACCACCCAGAGTCTTGCTTTGTACGCATGTTGATGGAAGTTTGATGGTACCCCTATTTGAGCAGCCGCCTACCATTCCTCGATGCAAAAGGCTTCAACTTGTACCTCCTGAATTTTTTGAAGTCCCAGCAAGTGATGGAACTGTTCTTTATGGAGCTTTATATCGACCTGATGCCAAAAGGTTTGGACCACCTCCATATAAGACCTTCGTCAGTGTCTATGGTGGTCCAAATGTTCAAATTGTTCACGATTCATGGTTGAGTACTGTGGACATGAGAGCACAATATTTTCGGAGCAAAGGGGTACTGGTTTGGAAGGTCAGCCTTTGCTTTTACACAAATATTAGAAAATTGTTCATCTGCTATTGTTTTACTATTAATGTTTTGTAACTCTTAAATGACGAACTTCATATTCTATTGCTTTTTCATTTGTCTGTGTAAAGTAGATTCTTCAGTCCTCATCCTTCAGTACAAAAACCGGAAGTGCATGAATTCTGTTTTTCTTCTATCTGTACATCACATATGAACTCAGACCAGCATTGGATCACTGGTATCCCTCACACTGATCTTTATTAGTTTTCTAAGGGATTCCTGGTAATCTGAGAGATCTTCAGGTAAGCATACGAAGTAATGATTGAGGCCATAGTTTGTTTTAAAAGAGATAAAACTTAGATGCAAAACAAAGAAGAAATTCAATAGGTGGGTGGTACTTGTGTCTTGGATAAGCTCAGGGTACCGTATCTTCAGCAATCAAAGGGCAATAATGTTAGGGATTCTACAGGAATTGCCAGTTATGTACATCCAGTTGGCACTGTCAATTTGAGAGGGACTTTTGAGACCAAATATGTTACACAAATGACTTGGCATTTAACAGTACTTTTTTTGTCAGTTAGAGCTTTCAACAAGGAATTCATGTCATATTAAAATAAATACGAAGGAAATTTGAGGCATGGAAAATACGAAGAAACTCGGCCCATGTAAGGTATTACTCTTGCATGGCCGGTTTCAGGCCCAAATAAAGAGTAAGGTTGCGGTAAGGCTTTCGACAGCTAGCATAAAACTTTATTGAACTTATTTATCATGAATTTTACAAATTATGATAAGGCTACGTGAAAACAAAAAATCCTCATGGCCAATCCCATCTAGAATGGGAAAAGGCTTAGTTGTTGTTGTTGTATGAAGGAAGTTTGAGACGTGAAAAATAAGTTTTGCATAAATACGTGCTTAATCAATGTCAGAGATTTCCTCTGCATTAACTGACTAACAATGATGTGCCTGTTTATTTAGCATTGGGAGAACTTGAGAACCTTTGCCTTTGACTGTAGCATATCTTGTACATTCCGTTCTTAAGGTTTCATTTATTCCTTGCTTCATAAAATACAACAGAAAGCGTTTTAGTCTAACTACAATGATTCTTCTAGAGTCTAGACACCCATGTTTCTGATATGGTACCTGTCATTGGAATCTTGATGAGCATATGCAAAAATTAACCAACGAATCATGTTTGGAGTTTGTATTTGGTATAAATTGGACTTGCCATGGTCGTTCTCCCATATTAGCTACCCAGGAAACCTATTCATTCAGTTGACAGTTGAGATACAAAAAGAAATGCTGAATTAGCAAATTCATGAAATTGCTTAGTAAATGCTTTTGATTTTCTTCATCTTTGTACAGTTGGACAACCGAGGCACAGCACGACGAGGACTACAATTTGAAGGCTTTCTCAAGCACAACTTCGGCTGTGTTGATGCTGAGGACCAGCTTGCCGGTGTGATGTGGCTTATAAAACAGGGTCTTGCCAATCCTGCACATATCGGATTGTATGGATGGAGTTATGGAGGCTATCTCTCAGCCATCACGTTAGCAAGGTTTCCCGAGACCTTCTGCTGTGCAGTCTCCGGTGCTCCGGTCACATCTTGGGATGGTTATGACACCTTTTATACAGAAAAATATATGGGCAAGTCAGTGGACCATCTCGAAGCATATGAGCACGCATCTGTTATGAGCCATGTTCATAAACTCAGGGGAAAGTTGCTGCTTGTGCATGGAATGATGCACGAGAATGTGCATTTCCGGCACACGGCAAGGTTTGTTAATGCTCTCATCGGTGCTGGTAAGCCATATGATCTCTTAATCTTTCCCGATGAGAGGCACATGCCTCGACGACACCACGACCGGATTTACATGGAGCAAAGGATATGTGACTTCTTTGAGAGAAACTTATAATGGGGGTTGCTTGTGGTTAATCAATCATTGTTGTTAATTTTGCATCATATTAATTCCTTCTTTTACAACCGCCAGACTGAGAATCCAATATCTCTTGGCTATTCTGTCACGTAATTCACAGTTTTGGCCCTCTTCTGGAAGTCACTTTGGTGGATTATATGGATCATATATTTGTGATTATTAGGCCATGAATCCATCGTGTATGAATATGGAATCTAATCCCGTGATCTCAGGTTGAACTCCTGCAGTCTCAGAGCAAACCCAGTGAAATGCCACTTTAAAAAAAATTCCTTCCTTGTGGAACTTGCAGTGGGTAAATGCAAAGTTGCGTCATATCAAGTGTGCTTTTTCTCCCCATCAAAAGATGGGAACTTCACTCATTCATAAAAGTAGTTAAAAGGAGCTACGATGGTGTAGCATATAATTAAAGAACAATACATACAAAGAAATTAAGATGCTTCAAAGTGAAAAATATGAAATCAAAACACTGATCGAGCAAAAGCACTGTATGAAGACGCAGTAGCCGACTGTCAAAAGGAATGAATGCATTGCCTTCATTTTTCGATAGTAGGGCTCTTGCTCAGGACCTCTTGTGCGCCTAAGGAGGCCTCCTCATGGGTACAAAGTCACTTCATTATTGCTTTATGTTCTTTCATTTTTACCTAAACCTAAGAGGAAGAAAGAAAGAGGGAAAGATAGAGGGAAGAAGAGAACAGAAAGAGGGAAGTATCAGGAGGCCAAACGGTCGATTGCTTTGAGTAAAAAACTTCAACACTTTTTGCATTTCTATGCTCACGGACACTACTCTCTTGAGGAAGAGGGAGAAGAAGCTAGAGAGAGAAGAGGTCATCTCTCTCTCTAAGTGCATAATTTACTTTTAGTTTATTGGTACTGACATATGAATGCTGCAAGGGTATGCGTATAGACATAGCTTGTTTTGAGCCGACCCTTGGAATCGGTTTGGAACTGTTCCATGAATTGTGCTGAATTGGGACTGGAACAGGAACGGGAACCAAATTGAGGCCTCTATGGTTCCATTCTGGTTCCTTTGGAAAACCAGACTAGCACTGAAGCCAGAGTATAGAACCATGGGCTCATGTAGAAGTTTTGAAGAACCACGTTTCGTGTTTGATTCATTGCTTGGGCTTCCATGTGAGGAGGCTTGGATTTCATACGAAATCCAAGGAAGTGTCTTTCATACAAAATCCATGGATCCAGTTTTTGCAGCCCATTTTCCCCCTGATCGAAGCTTCTGACTCAACTTGGGCCTATAGAGCTGTAGTGTTCTATGTGATCAACAGGTTCCTTCGATGCACGGCACAGCTTGAAACTGCAAGCACCAAAAATTAGAGTCTACTTCTCCCGGAACCTTGTACCAGACACACCTTAATAAAACCTGACTGAACTTCGGTATGGTTGGATACTCGGAACACAAACCAAAAGCGAAACCTGGGACAGAAACCATAATTCAAGCGATGGTTCTGTTCCATATGGAGGTCTGGTGTAAGGTAAATTGGTGGTGTGAACTGCCGAGTTATATATATGAGAGAGAGAGAGAGAGAGTACTAAATCATCTTACACCCAAGCACTGGGTTGGCACGAGTGGATTCAAGTCGTCTAGGCCTGTGGGTTCTAGTAGACAGCTCGTTCATCAAACTCATCCTTTCACTTTTGTGTCCCATTCTCTCACATGAGGCTTGCAACAAACAGGATTTAGCTCGCAGGCTCGTCCTAGACACGGATGAGGTTAATGAGTCAACACAACGGAATACAACAAGACAAGTCTTGCTCATTAAGTCAGCTCGCTAGTGCATATGAGCTCCTAAGCAGTCTGTAGCTCAAAGCAATGTGATCCGAGATTAGCTCATAATCACGGGCTATGGTTCGCAAAACTTGATGTGCTGTACCGACATGAGTGCCGAAGAGCTGATCGTATTTGTTATATCATATCGATGACCTACACGACCAGACTAAAGCCCATCTTGAAAAATTCATAAGCCTGAGACAAGCTAAAGAACCAGCAAGTCATATAGTTTTACATTCTTAAGGGGAAAATGAACTTGATTTGGTGTTGATAGTGAAGAAGTTGGGCATCCACTAAATATGGGAGAAGGTCCGTTTCTAGATTTAGTGAAAACATCAGGTGATTTATAAACAATACCCAACGTTCGTGAGCGGTTTTGATTATTGTCAAGTTCGTTGGACCTTTTTGAAAATTAAAATAGGCTCTCCATTCGCGACGGAGCTTAGACGGCGTCTACCGTTTCCCAGTTAAACTCGGAGGCAACAACGCCTTGCTCCACGTCCTAATCGTCCTTTCTCTCTCTCTCTCTCTCTCTCTCTCTCTCTCTCTCTCTTTAAGAGATCGCCCATTCTCTCTCCCGCTCCGGTTCTTCCTGGTAAGAATCCAACGCCTCTGTCTCTGTCTCTGTCTCTGTCTCTGTCTCTCTCCATTAATAATAATAAGAAAATCCCGAATTTAATATTGTAGGGTTTTGCATTGCGGGTTTGGGTCATCTGGACGGAATCGGAGAACCATTTCGGAGAAACATGTTGGGGAGTTGAACGCCTATCTTTTCTGCCTTTCTTTGCTTGGAATTTGGGACTTTTTCTTTCTCATTAGAGGATCGATTGATGAGATGGGTCTCTAGGGAGTTTCGGTGTTTGATTCTTGGGTTTTTGACGGTCGCTCCATTGCGGTGAGTGTTTCTTCTTTCCCTTTTATTTTTAGGCGAGGAGGGACCTCTGCGAACAATTGATGTGCGTTTGATGTTTCCCCGTTGGGCGATCTTTTGGATCTTCCTGAGGTAAACGTTCGATTTGGGATTTTGGTTAGCGAAAAAATGTCGACGGGGACCAGAGTTCTGAGCGCAATTCATGACGACTCGATCGTCTCCAAGGGCTTCGGTCGCGAGAGGAATCAGTTGTGGCCGGATGAATCGATCCTCGTCTACCTCACACTACCCGATTCCGTCATCCCAATGCGGGTGCTCAAATCCGACTCGATTGCCTCGGTGAAGCTGAAGATCCAGACTTTCAAGGGGTTTCTGAAGAGCAAGCAGATGTTGGTTCATCGAGGGAGAGAGCTAGCAAGAAATGATTGCTTGATCAAGGACTACGGTGTCTCCGACGGCAATGTGCTTCATCTGATCATCCGGCTATCTGATCTCAAGGCGATCACGGTGAAGACTGTGTGCGGAAAAGAGTTAGAGTTCCAGGTTGAACGCTACAGAAATATTGAGTATGTCAAGCAGCAGATTGAACGAAAGGGAAAGGGATTGGTGGATTTGAAAAATCAAGGGCTAATCTGTAATGGGGAGGAGCTAGACGATCCTATCCTCGTTGATGATATTTGCAATAATGGGGAGGCTATAATTCACTTGGTCGTTCGAAAGAACCTCAAAATTAGAGGGAAATTGGTGGGGAAAGATTATGAATTATCAATTATTGCATCGAATTTGAGTGAGAAAACTTTATGTGAAGAGAGAGATAAACTGGAATTGGGGAACAAGCCGGAGACAGATTCAACATTCATAGCTAGAAAACCTTCTGAAAGAGATCTTTGGCTGGAACCTGTCATTATCAACCCTGGACTTGGATTAGGTGGTGCGCTCAAGGATCTTCTCGATCGCACATATGCTGGAATGGCCAATGGTTACTCACCAATCAGGTCGACTGAAGGTACTGGTGGTGCTTATTTCATGCTTGATTTCTCAGGGAACAAATATGTTTCGGTGTTCAAGCCAATAGATGAAGAGCCGAAGGCTGTGAACAACCCAAGAGGTCTGCCAGCATCTTTGGATGGTGAGGGTTTGAAGAGAGGAACCAGAGTGGGTGAAGGCGCCTACCGGGAGGTTGCAGCTTACATTCTGGATCATCCATGGGGTGGGAGGCGGGTGCTTCTTGATGGCAAAGTGGGTTTCTCAGGCGTCCCGCCAACAATGATGGTCAAATGCTTGCATGGGGGTTTCAATCATCCAGAAGGATGTAATAAATATGTCAGAAATGTTAAACTTGGGTCCCTGCAGATGTTTGTGAAGAATTACGGAAGCTGTGAAGACATGGGACCGGGGGGCTTTCCTGTTCAAGAAGTTCACAAGATCTCTGTGTTGGATATAAGATTGGCAAATGCAGATCGACATGTTGGAAATATTTTAGTTTCTAAGCAAGACAATGATGGGAAAACTGTTCTGATCCCTATAGACCATGGATACTGCCTCCCTGAGAATGTGAGTTTTACTGTTGTAGGCATGTCTACTTCTTGTGAAGGTGATACAAGGATTAGTTATAGGCATGTCTTTCCATAGATTATTTGTTGTAAATGGAACCTCTGTTTAGTAACAAAGCTTTTTACTGTTTGTTCTAAGCAGAATACTTATGAAGCTAGCAACTCCAGAGTTTGTATGTATAAACCAATAGGCTTTTACTACTTTCTTTCTAGATACTACTATTTGATTTATCTCCTCTTTATCATGTATGTGAGATTATTAACTGCAGTTCCTTTTTTGTCTGTGGAAACAGGGCTTACTCAACTCTATGCATGTGGTTGACTTCCTATTCTACAACCTTCTTTTTAGATTTTAATACGTTTTGATTTCTTTCTTCTCTGATTCAGCTCTGCTGTATTCTGAAATCTGAATTACCCATTATGTGAACCAATGTTGTCAATAGCATTTAGTGCTTCTCTTGCTGACCCTTTAAGCATGTAAGGACCGCATAAGTGCTGCCTAAACTGAATTAGGGAGAGTAACATTAAAAATAAAAGTTGGTAATGCATCTGAAGAATTTGCCAATGCAACGAGCGTTGTACTTCATTCATTCATTGATCACATCTAGTCCACAATATGGATACCACTACCACAGTTATCTTACTTCAACAGAGGGAAAGTAAACCTCTTAAGGTTTACTAACTGGTTTCAATTTAAAGCTTACAATCACACGGGGAACAATTTAAAATAGTCGTACTGATATTTTACAGTCCTAGACAATTTTGATTTGAGAATGAACCATTGACCATATATAGTCGCATAATTGACTATGTAGACTGCTTATTCACCCGCATATGTGGTCTTATGCAGCTTATGGGGTGAACAACGCTGCTAATTTGGAAACACTGCTAAAATATGCTGATTAGGTGTTTGGGTTCCGCTAAGAGCACAGAGAGGCTGAGAGCACATATGCTGCCTCATATATGCACAACAACAACTAAGCCTTTTCCCATACTAGACTGCCTCATACATGCACATTTTAAGAAAATACTTCTTAGCTGCCTGTTTTGTGTGTACAAATGGAGCTTCTCATTACATTTTACTTGCTGCTGCAGTTTGAAGATTGCACCTTTGACTGGCTATACTGGCCACAAGCTCGTGAACCATACGATGCTGAAACTGTTGAGTACATTATGTCAATGGATGCCGAGCTAGACATAGCACTTCTGAAATTTCATGGTTGGGAATTAACTCTTGAGTGTGCCCGCACTTTCCGAGTCTCCACCATGCTTCTGAAGAAGGGTGCTCAGCGAAGGATGTCCCCGTCTGAAATTGGAAACCTGATGTGCAGGGAGACAGTGAACAGGGAATCAGTGATCGAGGAAATCATGCATGAAGCACGAGAACGCATGCTCCTGGGCATGAACGAGGCTGCATTCCTAGAAGATGTTTCCCAGATTATGGATCGACGCCTTGATGAACTTACTGCCAAAAGAGGGATTTGATTTTCCTTATCTATTAGCTAGAAAAGAAACTAAATACCAATCTATATGCATATGAGTAGGGATGCATCCATGTATGTATGCATATATGTATATATATGTACATGCATGCACATACATGTCTTTTATGTAAGTATTGAGCATATCTGTTAGAACTGGTGCCCCTTCTCTTTTGCTTATGTATCTTTGCAACGTAAGGAGGTGAGAGGCTTTTTAAGAGTTCAGACTGCAACTTTTTCTTGAGTTGCTCTCATCTTTATGGTTAGTAAAAGTGTCTTTTGAGGTTTGGTTGATTGTCACCAGAGCTCGTGACTTGCCAATTCATTTGAGCCTTGTAAGACTGTTAAAATTTTCTACTGTAATGCATATCAGAAACTATGAATGTTTGACGGTGTTAACCACATTTTCATCTTCATAGTTGAACGCTAGAATGTCTAGTGTAGCAGTGTAGGCTTGTTTGGAAAGGCTATATTTTCATCTTCATAGTTGAATGCTGGAATGTTTATGGATGCCTTTCATTGACGTGGATTCTGTTGTTTATGAGTGAATTAGTATGCGGATGGTTAGAATGGGTATTTACGTAGACGTTTAGATTGCTTTCCTGCATAACAGAAACCATGAATACTTTCCTGTAAGACATAATGATAGCGCGCAAAGAAGGTGATATTGTTCTTTTTCCTTATACACTTGCGTGGACTGGATGTAGGTTGATAGTTGGGTGAGTGCTATTCATGTTCTTTTTTTTTTATTTGAGGGAGTCTCCTCTTTTTTGTGCTTTACTGTGGTTGGAACAATACAGGCTAAGAATAATTTCAAATATAGATTGTATTTATCCTTAATGTCAGCTAGTATTGATATCTCTGTGACTGACATATTATTAAACTCTATCTGGTTTTTTGTTTTCATTGAAATTATTCTCTAAAAAAATGCGTTGAAATATTGTTATTTTAAGCATAGTGTATCGATCTCTGGAAATTTGTTTTAGGTCTAAATTGAAATTATTCTCTAAAACTGATGCATGTCAAAAAAACATCGGATAAATTTGTGGATAGCTTGAGATTTGAGAACTTTAAAGATCCATTTCAAATATAGATTGTATTTATCCTTAATGTCAGCTAGTATTAATCTCTGTGACTGATATATTATTAAACTGTCTGGTTCGTTTTCATTGAGTACACGATTTGTTCCTTGCTCATTTTCTATATTGCATTTCTTTGACAAGTGCATTCCAGAAGCACACAAATGGTGTATGGTGCTAACGGAGTCTCTGTGAATTGTAATCAGTTACATTTACTGGATCACCATCCACACTTGATCACCATCCACACTTCATTCTTCATGTAATAATTGTTGTTAGTCAGATATGCTCGTTGTTTCCAACCCCACTCCCCCTTCTCTCGTAGTTAGGTCAGTATTTTCTGCACTTCGCGTTAAAAGGAATTTAAATATGTTTATAATTTAGAAAAAGGAGGCAATTACATTAGGGTCCTAAAATCTGATTGAATGTCTGTCTTCAAAAGCACATGATCTTGTAAGTTCGTAATATAAAGTTAGGATCTGGGACGGAAATGTTTGTGGGGTTTGGGAACATTGCTTCCAGCATTCCACATGCTGAATGCTGATAAAACATGTTATTTGTACTCTATCCATCAAATTTCATTTGAAAGCATACTGTCAGATATCACTCTTTCGAACTTGAAATTGATAAAGACCCACATTGCTGGTGGTGAGTTTGATTCTAGTCTTTCACTTCCCATTGTAACCAAACAATTTGATATTAGTTTAGGGTTATTTGGGTCCTAGTGCCTTCGTATAAGTTTATTGTGTACAGTATAAAGAGCAATAACTCGCCTGGTCACAGGCCGAGCAAAATGTCAATTGCCGGAGCGAAGAGAAGGTGGGTTGTTGGAGTGGAGAGAAGGAAATATTGTAACAATGGAATACATACAACATAAGTTTAAGAAGGCTTATATACACACACATGCTTTTGACGGGCTATAATACATAAAAAATAAGAGAAAAACTCTTTTAGCTATGGGATGTAAAGTTAGACAAGCTGTTGCTGTTTGCCTCATAAATACTGTCTTGATTGATCTCAGAGTGATAACTAATGTTTATCGTTTTTGGTAAACAGTGGGGAGGCTGAAGCCAAATGCATGTCCCCGGTATCAAACTCACGACCTTCAACTTGTGAATCGACCTCCTAGCCAGGTGCTGCACAGATGACAAAAAGTGTTTAGTTGAGAATGCGCGCACTTGAGAAACCGTGACATTGTTTTACTAAACATTCTTTTCTTACGTCGGTACTGAACATGTTCATAGTATTGCAATAGCTACAGATCCAACCGTGGGTTATATAATAGGCAGTGGCAGATCTGCAAAATTTGTTTAGGGTTGCACAAATAGCTTGCCAAAATATGTTATGGCTACCAATTCAACCGTGGCCTATAATACATAGTTGGTAAATATGCTTAAATAGGCAGTTGCAGATCTGGCATATTAATGCAGGCTTTCATACAGCCACTGGTACTTTGAAGAGCCATGTTCAAAAGGAGTTGACACTGGTGTATTGCCACATGAAGAGTGGTGGATTTTCTCATTCAAATCTGAAAAGTTTCAGTTGCCTCTGCCAGTGCACAGGGTAGTCAGATGCTAGCTTGGATTTTTGTTTATTATTGATAGAGGTCGTCCAAAGGTAGGCATGTTGGTGACTCGATCCACAATGCCTTTTCAACCTAGGGATGAAAACTAGCAAGGGCCGGGAATTTCGTGTTCTGGGTCTCATTTCGTGTCCATCAGAAACAGGTCTACTAGAATGCCACCTTATCTCTTCCTGTGTTACATCAGGTGGATTCAAACACAGACTCTTCCGGTTGAGTTTGTTTCAGGTTTTCACGTCAGGTGTCATGCTGCTAGCAACTTCAAGTTTCAGTTCCTGTTGTTCTGTAGCGGCTTTTTTGTGTGAAAGCATGGCCCTGGTTTTTTCTCATGTTACTTTGGATGTACTTAAACCCAAATTTTCTTGTCACGTTTCATCTAACAATTTATATATATAACAATTTATATGTATTTGTTTATTCATATATTTAAGGTCAGGTCCGGGTTGGGTACTTCTTATCCCATACCCAGTCAAAGATATCCGGGGTTCCCTCCACCCCCCTCCAAATCCGATCGGGTCAGGTCCCCAAGATTGCCATCCCTATCTACAAAGTTCCATCCGCAAAACCAAAGAGAGTCCCAAGGTCATATGGTAAGTTCGCAACAAAACATCTTGTTAAAATGTCACCCATCATTACCTACCCTACATGAGAGAGGAGGGACCCTTTCTCTCTCTTTATATATATATATAATAGATACGATGCACAACTACATCTATTTACCCATTGTTTTTTTATGGTAAAAGATTTTACAGTCATTCAAGAACAATGGATGAACACCAGTGAGTCAGTGTGAAGAGGATTCAATCACTCTCTCTCTCTCTCTCTCTCTCTCTCTCTCTCTCACACACACACACACACATATATATATATATATATATATATATATAGAGAGAGAGAGAGAGAGAACCTACCTTATGGTGAGGAATAAGATTTGCAACAAAACTTGTTGAAATCATAGATATATTACTTAGCCTCTAAGATTTGGTGAAGAGAGAACATACAATGCTACCACATATCGTACTGCAGTAGCGAATCCACGAGATTCTCCCTCTTTCCTTTTAAAGAGGGAATGATGGCCGGCTTACTAATTAGCTAATCTTAAATGCTTTTGAGAGTTAAAAGAGAACCAAAGTCGTTGGTGTTTGCTGAATCTTTGCATGCAATGCCATGCTTCAGTCTGTCCCTAAGAAGGAAAGAAATGTAAGAGTCCACGCTCTCTCCCACTAAAGTCACTGGAATAGAAAACAAGCTCTCTCTCTCTCTCTCTCTCTCTCTCTCTCTCTCTCTCTCTCTCTCTCTCTCTCTCTCTCTCTTTCGCACACACGCACACGCACACGCACACGCACATCCACATGTACAGTAAACCTTGGTAAAGGTCTTACCCGTATTTGCATATATTTAAAAAGAGAAGTTTACTCATACAGTTAGTTTGGTAAAACTCTTCCTCCACTTTCTTCCTTTACGCAGCCGCACCTTTGCAAAGGGCACGCACTCACATTGTACGTAGCTAACACAGACAGTTAGCAAATGACTCTCTCTCTCTCTCTCTCTCTCTGCAAAATACCCAGTAAAGCAGTCTCAGAAATCAGCAACACAGTGGGAGGCACCCATCAAAGCAAAATCTAAGAAACCAGCATCGTCTCCACCGAATATTATAACAGTTCTCTGTCTCTGTCTCTCTCATTAACCAAACGAAGGCAGAAAGAAAGGAAAACGATGAAGAGAAGGGAAGGAGGGGGACCGAATCTAGCGTCGTGCGTGGTGGCGACCATCTTTCTCGTCTTTGTGGTTCTTGTTCTACTGGTAGTCTTCTTCACACTTTTCCGGCCTCAGAACCCGAGCATGGGAGTCCACGGCGTCCAGATTCCCAGCTTCTCCCTCTGCAACGACTCCCTCTCCCTCACCCTATCAATCTTCGCCTGGGTCCGCAACCCAAACAGGGCGAGCTCCTTCGACCACTACGACTCCACGGCGCAGCTCCTCTACGCCGGAAACCGGGCCGGCTTCATGTTCATCCCCGCCGGAACCATCGACGCCCGCCGCACCCAGCTCATGACCGTCACCTTCTCCGTAAGGGGATTCTCGCTCTCGGCCGTTTCTCCGGCCAATTTCCGGCCTTATGCCACCTCGCCGATTACGACTGAGGTGGAAGCGACGATGAGGATGACTGGGAGGGTGAAGGTGCTTCATTTCTTCACCCACCACGCCGAGTCCACTGTTCATTGCATCGTTGCCATCGACGAAAGGGACGGCTTCCTTCTTGGATTCCGGTGTTAGAAGGATTTGCTTCTTTTCATTTTTGCTACGGATCAGATCAGATGATGAGCAGGTGAAGATTAAAAGTTTTCGTTTGGTCTGGAAATGGAAGCACGGACTCTCTCTCTCTCTCTCTCTAGATGGGAGAAAATGGGACTACTTATTGTTTTAAGGATGGAAGTCCATGGAACCCCCCCCCCCCCCTCTCTCTCTCTCTCTTCGTGGGGTTTGCCCATGATGGGTTGCAGAAAGGAAAATGATGTGCTGAGGGTAAGAGGGTTGATGTGATTTTTGGTACAAATGGAGCTAATTAAGTAGGATGATGAATGTAACTTTCTTTTGAGAATTGACAGATGGGATTGTAATTATCCTTGTTACATTAATGAATCATAAGACCATCTCTCTCTCTCTCTCTGTGAAAATGAGATGGCATTAGTCTTATGAGGGTTTCGTCTGATTTGCCATTGAAGGTGGTTAATTAAGTGCCGTCCTCTGCCTAACTTTCATCTCGGGAATGAACAGATTGGGATTGTTAATTATTCTTGTTAGTAATCATACTCCGTGTCCGGATGGTACAACAAGCATTAGCTTATCTGGCTCGAGGGCGACTCACAAGTTGAAGGTCATGAGGTCGATATCCAGCCAGGGTGTCCATTTGGCTTTGCCCTTTAGATTTGCACCAGAAAAGTTATTTCTGCAACGAAATCTTTTCACAATTGGATTTCTCAGGGGTGAATCTAGATCCAAAACCAAAACCAAGCCTTCTCTCACCCTAACTGTGGTCCGCAATATGGATCTTTAGTCAGCATTGTTCGTGCTACATCATGTTCTGCCTTTACTTTTCAGTACTAAATTGTGATTCTGATTGTCTTTTATAAATACTTAAATAATACAAAATGGTCTATTAAAGCAAAGCTCTCGACAAGGAATATGTCAAAGACGCCTTTTGTGCTTTCTTTCAAAAGATCTTTTTTTTTTTTAAAGCACGGGCACCCTAGGTAACGTAGGGGAGGAGGATTGAAAGGCAATGCCCAGGGTAGGCCTTTCATTTCCAATTCAAACTCCCACTAATGTTATTCCTTCACACATAACATTTTGTGTTAGTTTATATGGCAAAAGTCTCGATTTTGTGTCACTTTGGATTGACACGAAAGCTGAGTTCTAGGGTGGTGTTTGTGTTGGGTTTTCATTTTGTGTCCAAAACTGCCACCCCTTCGTCTTACTAAACTGTATCATGATCCAAATGTTTTTTTCTTACTCCTGGTGTGGGGTAGGTAACAAGTCTTCTTTAAGTTGAAGATCATGCAATACTCATTGGCCCGGTAAATGAACCGAGCAACTCCTACTTCGCCTCGACTTGCCTGGGCTCATGTGCAATCCAGTTTGTTTAACTAGGTGAGCATTACATGAACATGGTATGTTCAGCTTGGTTCGGTTTGTGAAAGCTCATTAAATAGCTTTTACTAAATGTTGCCTAAATCATAGCCAAAAGATTATTGTATGAAGGTGCTTAAGGTAAATGAAAGGCTGTATTTCTTCTGATATTTTCATAAATGAAGACTTTTGGTAAATGAAGGTTCATTTTCTTTTAGGGTAATTAAGAAAATCTGTCTCTCGACTTGGTTCATCTTGATTCATAACAGGATCGCGGGTTGCTCGTGAACATGTTCGAAAGCTGTTCAGCTAGCACTTGGCTCCCCAAGCTTGTTAGTAATCTCGCAGTCGCGAATAAGGGTTGCCCGGTTCCTTGAGCTCATTTTCCAGCCCTAAATATTCATGTAAACTCGAGTTTGGATTTGTGGAGCCTCGAAAATGATCCAACTCAGATGTACCATTTTCTTTATATTCAACTTTAGAAGTGTGTGCAAACAGAGCGTTTCCTCACCCGGTGGGGCTCTCTAACGCCCACCCACAGGTGGCAAGTTCGCTCCCTGGGGCTGCATCACCATGCCCACACTGTGGAAGCTTCTTCCAAAGCATACGGCTTTCTGGATCTAGGATCCATCAAGGTGGTGTGGATTCTCGCATGGATGAACAAATCAAACTCGGATCCGGCTCTACTCAAACTTTTCTGGTTTCATTAGGAGAAAAGAAAATCTAACATCTAGACCGTTAGATTTGTCCTATTTAAAGGTATGCCATAGGATCTCTCTCTCTCTCTCTCTCTCTCTCTCTGTCTCTCTCATTTCTCTATTACAGTGCTGCTTTCCTCTCTCTATTTTTTGAAAAAGGATCCTAACTTGACTTCATTCCGTGAACATATTCTGGCTTCCTTCAACATGTTGACATCCAACTACGTACCTTAGATGCCACCATTTATCTTTATCCATTTTACAACAAAGATAATGCCTTTCATGTATAATTTGTCATCGATCAGCCAGTAGCAACAGTGGTTGATCTACATTGAGCTAAGGTGGGGCATCCGCTCCACTTGAAATTCTAAAGTTCAACAGAAAAATTATAGCTTTACATCTGATAGTGCGAGCTGCAAATATACTTCGCCCCACCCTAAACTGTTGGTGATCTATTTGCCGCACCCTACATGAATTTTTATGTAGTTTCACCATTTAATGTATTATTACGTATTCTACCTTACAATACAAAGTACGGATAAATATTGTATTTTATCTTTTATTAGTTTTGACATTTTTAAAGCAAAATATAGATCAAATTTTGCAGCCATCTATTCAGCCAAACTAGCAAAGAGGAATTGCTTTTGGCATTACACACAGTTTTACACCAGATGCCCATCTGTCATTGGTGGTATAGTTTTTTTGAATAAAGGTGTAGATTTGAAATTAGTAGAAAATAGTAGCCACAGTGAAAAGGTTCTCCTTTACAGGTAGATCTGTTGTAAAGCTTATAGTTTTGTCCATACACATTTTTAATCATAAAAGGATCTTCTTAATGTGGCGGTGCCAAGTAAAATGCTCCAAAAGATGCTCTAACTTAGAAAAGTGACCAAGAACCTGTTTTTTAGAACATTAGAGTTGATGGTCACGAGTTCGATATCTCAGGTATGCATGTGTGGTAGTAGGTCAACATTCTTCAATTTATGAAATGACAACTAAGCTTTTTTTATACTAGATATGATGGACAACATGAATTCTTTGTTTTCATAGAACCTGATCATGTGTCACTAAGAGTTAACTTATCATAAGCTAAATTATTCTTTTTTGTTTCCTTCTAATACTTTTATGGTCTTCTTTTTCTCTTTTAACACTTTTATAATCTAATTTCTCGCAATGGTCATCTTTCTACGTGCTCCAACTAATAAAACAACGAAAAGAATGAAAATTTCAAAACTTACAAAGAACACATGACCGTTCAGTTATTTAGGAAAAACTAACTAATGTATTGATAGTTTATAATTGAGTTTTTAGATAGAATCGATGGAGGGCTAAAATCGTTTGAGTTTATCCTGATGGCAACTCGCTAATGGGAACTCAGTAAGATTTTACTTCAGTTTTAACAATGTCAGCATGAAATAAGTGGAGTTTCTAAGCCGTCACTGACTTTATCATGGGTCTACTTGCCACAATCTTTAGTATAAAAAACTCATAAGTTTTAGATCCTAAGATCTCGATTTTAACTACTATGCATGTAGTTGTTCATTCTACTGGATGCATTGCAAGAAACTGCAAATAATGAAAATGGCACTAATAGAATATCTCTTTGGGCAACGCAAACCTAATAAGAGAATCGTCCCAATTCAAAAGAAGAGCAGTGTTATATGTAATATTCTCCAACACCGCTGCTCTTATTGTGCAAAGCATTTTAAATTTTCTCATTTAAAATTTCTTTTTATGAGATGAGCCAACTTTCTGAGTGCATATAGTATGATGTTCAAAAAAGTTCACTAGCAAGCCTCTCTTGAACCAATTAATTTCATAAAAAGAAACCAGAATTTCTTTTAAATGAGAATATATATCAGAAACAAAGGAGGACAACATATTCTTGGAAACAATATGTTTTACATATATTGCACCTTTGTCTTCACATGCTTACACCAGCCTTCAATATTAATAAGCCAAGACGGGGGCTACCCATCTCTGAGAAAATCTGAGCCAAGCCGTTTATTCTGTGAAGACTCAAGATGAATCGAGACCACATGCAAAATACATTCAGAAAAATAACTTTTTCATCTGAAAGTTCCATCTTTTATTCCCTATGTCTTGTTGATGGAATCCTTGATGAGTGAGAGGGCTTCTGCAATGTCTGAGCACAATTGGTGAGGGTCCGGAATTGCTTCTTCATCTACAGACAGAACGATCTCCACCTTGTTCACATAGCTCTGGAAGTGAATGGTCAATGCCTACAAAGGATCTCAGAGAAATTAGACCCAACAAAAAGAGGATCATACAGCAAGAAAAATGTGATTTAGTGTAACAAATTCACGACCATCCTACTGGAGAAGCAAAGTGAAAAACCAAGCCTTTCAGCATACTAAGTAGCACTGGCTAAGTAGATTCCTAGATTCGAATTTGTCTTGTGTTATATATGTATTTAAGATCGATCAATATCATCTCTTGTTGTTTCCTTCTAATACCAATACCTGTTAGAACACATATGATCTCTTTCGCAGCAATGCTCTATGAAAGGTTGCTGATAGCCACTAATGGTCAGTGAGCAGCCATCATAAAACTCCGAATTGTTCAGCAGGCTTTCCTTCTGAACTACAGTCAGTGAAAGTCCTCTCTGTCTTGATTTTATTTTTAAGATGTGACCGTATTTCCAGAGCTTAAACATTTCATGCTCAAGCCAAATTTCTTTTTCAATTTTCAATACTGAAATGATCCTACATCACCTAGTTAAATGATCGAAATTCACACAACTAATTCACGCAGGGAGAAACTGATGAGAGAGGTGACTTAAACCAAGACGATTGTTAAGTTTTGATTTTAGTAGCACGTCAACCATAACCAGGATCAGGGACAGCCGAAACTGGATCTGGATTCTCTTTCAAGTCACAATTACTACAACAACAACAACAACTAAGCCTTTTCCCATACTAGACGGGGTTTGGCTACATGGATTCTTATGTTCACAATTACTAAATGCAAGAAATTTGATTCACTCAAGAATCTCAATTCTAATTTCTTATACAATTTCACCTCCATAAGAAATTCTTGGTTCCTAAAAATCCTCTGCCCTTTTCAAATGAGTGCTTCCCCAAGTTCCTGTTCCTCTCTGGCAACTGTAAGCCTCAATGAAGGTCACTACTGCTTGACTCCAAACAGGAAAGTATCTCTTTTTTCTCAAAATCAGTACTTTTAAAAATAACCATGCTATTAAAGCTTCTCACAGCTTGGTCTTCCGCCCACTACCAAGTGCTTCGAAACTAACAGAGCAGTGATCAAAGCACTCACATTCTAATCTCCTCATTAATTACAGTAATCTCTTAATAAGGCTTTGCTAGTATGAACTTATAAGCCAACGCAATTCACTATAAGCTATTACAGAAAGCAATTAGGTAGCTATAAAATGCAAATGTAATTAGAGAAGGAACGTAAATTCGTCAGGGTGACCATTAACTTAATAGAGCCAGGGGTTTCAGCACAAGAAAGATTGAACTCAGACAAACCAGAATAGAGTATATATACTCTGAGAATACTATATATGAGAGAATGTACTTACATGAGGGTGGCCATATGCTGTGGGAGCAAGATACACGATCGGATGACCAAAAAACAAAACATCCTCAACCGGACCAACCACATTTGAGAAGGAAAACGTTGTGTTGGAGAACACTCTGTGACACATCACCGTTGCCATCTGTTCTCATGAGATGTGAGATATGAACAACAACAACAACAACATATGTATATATACATATGTAAATATATATACATATATATACATATGTATACATATATATATATATATATATATATATATATAGAGAGAGAGAGAGAGAGAGAGAAAGAGGTGACCTTGAAACCAAATATTTTGGCAACTAGCAGGCCACTGGCGTAAGTGAAGGGAGCTTCAAGGGATAGTTTCTTTCTGGTAGCAATGGCTTTGGCCTCTCGGATGTAATCCAGAGGGTGAGCCTTTCTCTTCATTGAGAAGGGGATTATCACGTAACCCAGTTTATTCCCCCACCTTAGTTTGTTCTTCCCTTTTTTCATCATCTCAGATAACTCCTATCAATCATACATCCCGTTCATTCATCATTAGGACTTTTACATGCATTTTTTTGCTCAGCTCAGCAGGAAACTAATTAACACATGTGATCAACTCAACAAAAATTTTAAAAAATGCACTGTTTGGTTTTTATTGAAAATTCGTATGGAATGCCTCACTGAATTTCATTCAACTAAACTTCGCCTCACCCCGAGAAATTTTTCTAGGTCCACCGAGGGGAACCCCACTCTTGCTTCCATTACCACTTGTTTTAGAAGGGGGGCTGCAGTCTGGGATTTGGTTTGCCAAACAGAGGCAGTTGCGATTATGCTGGCAATGTAATTTACTACACGAAATGATTCGAAAAATGTCATGTCCACCCCAAGCAGAACAAAAAATAGGATGTTTTGGCTATCTAGTTGCTTGCTAACTTGCTCTAAGCATAATGTTTCTCTGATAAACTGGAAACCAAACCAAAGTCAAGCCTCATCCTACAGTAAGTTGGGTGAGGTACAAGGCTTTTAATTGGCATTGTGCTCGAATTTGTGTCATTAGAATTTAACTCAAGGTATGATCATGTTTTATCATTTCCTTCCAACATCAGTAAGGCATGCTTTAAGTGTCCACTATTTGATCCTCATTCCTAGTAAACAAAATATACCAATACAAGAAGCACTCACATGGATCCCTGGTATTTTCCTCATATTGAAGAGAACAGAGGATCGAATTCGAAGATTTGCAAGGATTCTTGATTTTTCACCTTCCTTAGCACCATTCTCCTTTTCTAAATCCACAAGAAACATGGAATGAGATTTTCCTATAAAGTAAATCAAGATAAAAAAACAAAAACAGCATTTTGATTTTTGTGGTTGTCTCCTCATCTTGATTTTGTGACTGGATCAAGAATGTGGTCCATGAATAATTTACCATTTAAAAGGATTACTTTTGGACTTTGCCCGAGTTTAATCAAGAGGTTGGTGGTCAAGATGACAGGGCTAATCCAACCAACATGAGCCAGAGCTCGTTGGTTAATTTTTCCTTGTAAACATATGAAATTTAGATCAAGATCAAGAGTTCAAATTTTGCTGAAACTGGATTGGACCCAGAAGCTAAAGCTAGTGCTTGTGTTTTCTTTTTCTTTCTTCAATGAAAGGGTAAAATATTTCTGTGAAAAAAAGCGAGTAAAAGGCCTTAGTCGACTCCACTTAGTGTGAGACAAGGTTTGGTTTTGCGGATTCATTCAGGTAATAGTAAGGCAAATTTCCACACTTTATACTTACCGTATCTTCTAGTCAAGTACTGCCGTAATCCTGCTGAAGTTATCCCGAGCATGACGTCGTTAATAGTCTGTCAAAAGAAATTGAAAGCAAAAGAAATTAAGTAATTAGCATAATGATCTCCATTACAAGTTTAATCTAGTTGTCATCACAAAACTACTTGGACTGATGATTGCTTTACAGGATGTTCGCTACTGTAAACAGCGCCTGCAACCCAGTGAAAATACATCCATTTCCAGGCCTTGCATGGGTGAGATTAAGGTTTTTCTCTACATCTGATTCCCAGTTGAACTCAGTCGAGCGATGAGACTCCTTTTCCATGTCAAAGTTTTACATGAACCATAATCAACCCAATACAACCATTTCATATTGTAGAAAGAAACACTCAACAGCAAGGGTAAAGCCAAGAATTCCACATTAGGCTGGCTGGAGGCATAGGGTTCTGTATATGGACTAGATTTGGTCCATGACCTAAACCCTGTGGACCTGAGGCAACCATACAATGGCATTTCACAATTTGGGTTCTTATAAAGCTCTGCCCCTGTCTCACTATGCGAGCTTGGATGGTTCAAATTTTGCAAATAGTCAAGCTCATACTTACAGCTAATGTTATATGAATCTTTGGATCACTAGTTTGATGCGCCAAGATCATATGTCAGTCTTTGGACTTGATCTGGCACACAATTGTTGCTCGACGCTCAACCTAACCATGGATGGGGACTAGAGGAGGCAAGTAAGGGCAGCAGACCCCCAAAGGCAAGTAAGGGCAGCAGCCCCTCTAAACTCGCCCGGCCCCTGAAAACATGGTATTGCCAACTTAAACGGTCTAGACACATCAATGTAAATCTTGTGGCCCGGTCCCCAGCATAACCTGGGTATTAATCTTCAATTATCCAGAGAAAATATAAGAAGAGGGTCAACTAATTAGTTAATTACCGCAGATGTAGCTTTCTTAATGAGCTTGATGTCATCCAAACTGAGAGTCGTATGAACAATGCGCTTGGTCCTGAATTCCACTCCCTTGGAGCCCTTGATGAGGCTGTCACTATCCTTGTAAAACAAGACGGTTGCCAAAAACACCAAAATATCCACTAAGCTATACCACATAACCTGCACATCCAGAAACCCAGTTGTTCTTTGGAGAACTAATGATGTTTTCTAACATTGGAGTTAATTTCCTAGATAAGTGTTTGAAACAATCGCTTAAGAAACCATTGTTTTCAGTACAAAGGAGTCAGCATATTGCCTAAAAGCTATGTTGCATGGATACGGGTACGGTACTGGTACCTGGTATGGGTACGGGTACGGGGTACATAATTTTCTAAAAAACTAAGGTACGGGTATGCCACTATTAAAAAACTAAAACAAATTATATATATATATATATATATATATATATATATATATATATATCACACACACACAATTATATAGAGCATTCTATATTTTAAAGAGCATTCTAGTGTTTGTGAATAATTTTATTCTAACTATGACTATGAGAATGCCATTTATATTCCTCTTCAAAGTAAGAACAATTAAACAACAAACACATACCAGATGCAGTTGCAAGATTGAAAAAAAACGACATGATTATATCAGCAATTCAGCACACTTGAATAGGAAGAACAAGACTGATCATTGATCAACGATAAGCACAACTCAACAGGGAAAAAAGAACTTAGAGCACCATCTCACAAGACTGATTATATCAGCAATTCAGCAGGGAAAAAGACTTGAATAGATGCAGTTGATTATATCAGCAATTCAGCACACTTGAATAGGAAGAACAAGACTAATCATAGATCAACGATAAGCACAACTCAACAGGGAAAAAAGAACTTAGAGCACCTCAGCACCATCTCACACATGCAGTCTCTTCACCAACTTTCTTCTACTAGATTTCCTAACAAACATCATAAGCAATTTCACTGAAGCAACCAACTAATTTAATGGTGCTTCATAAAGCATTTTGTACTGGCATCACAGTGTGGATGTCACTAGAGGAACATTTCAAACTAACGCCCATATATGTGGAACCTTATGGAAATCAGCAGCCTTGTTTCTGAAACTATCACCAATATCAGCCTGGTCATAGTGTCGATGATGTTTTACTTCAGAACTTTTCAAAAGCAAGTAGCTCTAATTTCCATGTAAAGCTCGAAAAATACAAAATAAATAAAGATGCATATCAACATATAACAATTCACAGAATAAATTATCACGATACATTTAGTTCAAAACATCCCAAAGGATTGGGCAACACGATAAGTTCAAACAACAGTTATGCTCGCTGACTATGATCTGAAATGATGCAGACAAAGCACCTGAGCGTTGATCATGCATCGATAAATGACAACGACTGACCCCAATCCAAAACAAAGCACAACGATAGTGCCTAAAGACAACGACTGACCCCATTTAGTATGAAAAAAAGGCTTACCAAGTAGCACCTGAGCGTTGATAAATGACAGGGGAAAAAGGCTTACTACCGTAGTGGCAATGTGCATCGACGATTCGACATAGAGAGAATGGTAATCAGGAACCAATGCAGACAAAGCACCAAGGCGGCGGAAACCCTAAAAACGGAAACGGTATACCTGAGTGATCAGCGGTCATCGGTCGACAGTCGGCGGTCGGCCTGAGACGAAGGCACAAAGGAGAGTGATGCAGGGCGGCAGGAGGGAGGTGAGTGAAGGAGAGAGCCAGAGAACAGAGGAGAAATCGGGAGGCAGAGGAGCAGAGGACATCGGGAGGTAGAGGGGGGTGTTTATAAAATATTTGGATCGGATTCGGGTCAACTGACCCGAATCCGGTCCATCCATCCGGTACGTGGCATACTCATTTTTGGGTACGCATACCGGTACACGTATTAAAGTATCGGTACGACACAACGCGTATGAGTATGTACTCGACGTACCCATATGTATACCTATACTCGGTACATACCGAATACGGGTACGCGGCCCAAATGGGTGTACCTGTGCTACATAAGAGGCCACGCAAACACACACAAGTACTGATTCTATCACCTGCGTCAATAATTGGAAGCAGGCAAGAGGCCACATATGGCAGAACCTCAAGCAATACCAGGTCCAATATGATATTTACAACATTGGCATCAACCACAAACATGAGAATTTGCAGCAAGAACCTCTTCGATCACCATGCAACTGTGGAAAACATGCCCACTAACTGATAGCGACACACAAGTACTAAAATGTATTACAATCCTAGTTAAAAATATATATATAGGTTCTTATGTAACTTCATTTTTCTTCATCTAATTTTTGTTTTTTATTTTTGTTTTTTGCTGAAAGCAGACAGCAACTAGCATTTTGGCCATACAACAGCTATATGGCTAAAAGTCTTGAAAGAAAACGATAAAATATGATCTTAAACTTATGGCGTTAAACAAGGAATTAACATAGATAAGAGCTGCTTCCATTGACCAGCTTCCCTACCCTCCTCCGCTCCTTTTGTGAGACCAGCACTCCCCCCCCGCCCAACCACCACCACCTCTCTCTCTCTCTCTCTCTCTCTCTCTCTCTCTCTCTATATATATATATATATATATATATATATATATATATATTGAAGGCAGCAGAAGTGACGGACTACATATGACCACAGCTAGTGTTGGAAAGAAGGGGAGGAAGTAGAGTAAGGTGGGTGAAGGCGGCAGTTGGCACCTGCCTTCCGGTTACTCTGCTACCTTCTAAAACTGCCACCACCACTACCAAAACCATCTACAAAACCACAAAACTGCTCATATATAAATATTTAGGTCTTTTAGGTGGTAACGGTGGTTGTGACCAGTAGAAGGTGGTTTTGGAAAGTGGAAAGGTAGTAAAAATTGCTGAAGGGCAATTGCGAATGGTTGAAGCGAGTGAACCATATGAAATGGGGGATTATGCATGATTTTTCACTCCATATGATTATGTATATAAGATTACGTCTCTATATATATATAGTCCCCTGGCGGGTTGACCAGACAAAGAATAGGCCCACGTAAATAAGGAGCAGCGTCCACAACACAAGATGGGTGCTCCCCCCCCCCCCCACCCCCTATATATATATAGAGGGAGAGAGAGGGATTTTCTATTCTAAATGGTTAGCACTTGGGAGTGCTTAAGAGCGCCCAATAGGATTTATCCAAGAAACCAAAGATTTCTCACGAAATGATATATTAAGAAGTCAAAGGAAGCAAATCTAAGACGAGTTTACAAGATCAAGAACAAAAATGGCTAGCTTGTATGGAGAAAGAAGGGAAGAAGAAGGGAAGAAGATGATGGGGAAGAAGAAACTATTTGTCCACGCGAACAAGATGTCAAAGAAGAACAAAGATTATGTGAAAGAAGCTTAATGGGGAGACTCCTTTCGGACTGAGCATTCAGTAAAGGAAATCTAAGATGCTTTTCTTGCTATTTGGGGACAACCCAGGGGACTTAGGATTCATGCGCTGGGGGAAATTGTTTTCTAATTTTCCTTTGAGCATGAGAATGGCCTTACAAAAATTCCAAGAGGTTCACAATATCTTTTCAAAAACAATATCATACATGTAAGGAAATGGAAGGAGAATATTTCAATTGATAATGAAGAACTGGTCCTGTTTCCTGTATGGGTTCAATTTTGGAGATTACCAGAAGCCTATAAGACTAACAACATTGCTGAAGAATTGGGGAACAAAATTGGTCAGGTAATGGAAGTCATAGAAGAAGGAACGGTTATCAAAGCAAATATTCTTTTGGATGCTACCCGGGTATTGAAAGAAAGACTTAGAATGATAGGCCCAAACCAGGAAATGCTGAAACGATTGGGACTTTCTGCAATTATTGCAGGCACATAGGTCACAAGGTGCGCAATTGTTTGCAAGAAACCGAGGATGAACCGAAAGGCTAAATAAGAGGACATTATAGATTGTGAAAATCGGAGTAGATTCATCTGGATCGAAAATAGAGCGCAATGCAAAGCATTTTAACAATAAAACTTGGCAAGAACAGGAAAGGAGAAGGATGAGTATGAAGCCTCCAACTCCGGTGTGTCTACTAAAGGCTTTTTTGGCTCACCTATAAAGGCAATGAAGGTTTTCAAGCCAAATAAGTAATAAAAGAAGTTAGATTGAAGCCTTCTGCAAATAAGGAAAATCCAAGCAGTCACAGGATAGGGCCGCAGATGGATGTCTTAAACGATCCATGGACTCCAAGTGCATTCCCATTCAAAATGCAGAGAATAAATAACAAATAAGAACATTTCACGTGTACATCAGCTATTAAATGCATATGGAAGCTGGAATGAGAGAAAAATAAGAGATTTTTTCTCTATTTGTGTGGTAAATAAGATACTTTAAATAAACACAACAGTTGCAAAGGATCAGCCAATTTGCAGCCTTTCTAAATCTGAAAGATACTCTGTTCAATTGACATATAAGGTGGGTTATAATCTGACTTTTCCGTTTAATTGAAATTCAGAAACAGTTTTGGAGAGATTCATGGAAATTAAGGACGACCAGCAAAGTAAAGGAACTAGTTCGTAACGGCATACAAGTAAAAGTATAGCTTAATCAAAGCTAAATCACAAATGATGATAGATGCCCAAGATGTGCTGAAAGGAAGGAATCTGTCATGCATTGCTTCTATTTCTGTCCATATGCAGGTATTGAATGAAATTCAACCTAGCACACAAAGCCTGTGAAAAGATTCGTAATTGTTTGTAGAATGGTGGATGAATGTAATCAAAGTAATAAGAAGCAGCTCTCGATGGCAGGATCTGAGTGAGTCTGAGACAGCACGTATACCCAAGAATTTATCAGAAATCGGAGTGGTAAATCTCCTTGATTCTCTTTTATAAAGAATATCCCTTTTTTGTTGGAACTTTTTCAATCTTGGATTAACCTTACAGGTCAAAGGACGCAATATCAGAGTGCAGTGTTTCTTCTGGTTGCACGAAAATGTTTCAGTGGAATTCTTGTTTTCTTTAAGATATATTTTGGTGTTGTAGCAAGGCAAATGATTCAAAGCTTTTCAAAGCTAGGTGACACAAAAGAGCTGAAAGTTGACATCTAACAGTTGTTTCTGTGATTCTGATACTATCATTACCTTGTTTTATCTAATTTTGGGAATTCCCTCAAGAGCCTGGTATTGTTGGCTTCTCAGGCATATGTAAAATGCCTTTTACATCAATAAATCACTAAGCTTGACTTTTGACTAGAAAATTCTTGGCTTAGATATGTAAAGATAGGCAAGCATCTAAAAATGACATGCATAATAAACATGTGTGTGTGTGTATATATATATATATATATATATATATATATATATATATATATATATATATATAAAGAATCATACGATCGTTCAGTGAGTGACAAGGACGACATCTTATTGGCTCTCTCTCCAATCGTCCGCGATCAACCAGCAAGGATCCGAGAGTGTATACTGGTGGAGACCTATTTATCTCTCTCTATATAAGGAATAATAGTTGCATAATATTTAAATTGCATGATTTTACTAAATCGTTGAATCTTTGAGATCAATGGTAAATGGTAAAGATTTGAATTATTTTGTTTAATGCATCAATCTCTACCGTTAATGTCAAACATCAAACCATACAAATGTTTATGCAAGCACCGAAAGACATGCATTTCCGGCTATATATAATCTGTATATGTGTATATATACGTATACATGTGCGTATATATTAGCTGTATCCGTATATGTGTATACTATGTACATATATATGGGTATATGTATATTATCTGTGTATGTATATGTGTATAGACGTGTATATATACATACATATGTATGTATGTATATATGTATATATATTGGTACTGTCATACCCAATCCGTTTCAGTGGCGGGGTAATGTCTGTTGCCTTCAAAACTCGAGTCCAATATGTGTTCAAGCAACACCAGACCAAAATATCAAACACTCCGGAAAAAGTAGATATTAGGAATCCCGATATGTACATACCTGTAGAAACACCCAGAGGCCCACCAGGAACGAGACAAAACTCGGTTTCCTCTCAGAGACTCGGGGCCTGCTTTCCGGTATGGTTGGGAGGGAAACGGGATTGGAGGCCTTTCGGGTGAAGGAGAGGAAGAGCGACATGAGCGAGACGCCGTCGCCGAGGGAATGGTGGATTCGAAATAACACCGTCGACTCGGATTCCCTGCTTTTAACGTTGAGGAGGTGGACCTCCCATTGTGGTTTCGACTTGTCGAGCGGTTTTCCGATGAGACTCGAAGCGTATCGCTCCACAAAGTCCTCCGGTGCTTCCCTTCCCGTCTCGTCCAACTCGGGTACGACGATATGGTCTTCAATCGAAACCTGGGTCTGAACCCACCTTGGTGGGCACGCACCCTCTTCATCCTGCGTAGTTTGAGAGGCATGTCATAAATACAACCAAGGAAGCTTGGTATAGATATGAAAAGAAACCTCAACCATAAGACGGGGTGGGTGAAATTTGAATTCTAACAGTAAAAATTATAATTATTCTTTTCATAAGTATAATTAATTAAAAAATTAAATTTATATTTTTAAATTCAATTCATAAATGTTTATATTTAAAATTGAATGGTTAAGATTTGTTTACATATGCTAACATAAAATGTTGCTGACATATACCATGCATTCTATATTATATCGGAATTGTAACCTTTAGTTTTATGTTGTGAAACTATACCTTTTACATCAATATTTTCTTATCCACTTAATGAAACAAAGCCTCGCTGAATATTCTCCATCCCACTTGACAGTACTTTTTTTTTCATTATATGAAGGACCCTCGAAGGAGACGTCTATCAGTAAGGGAGGCTTGCAGACAACCATCAAGAAGTCGATGAGTAAATGCAATAGATTTAATGAAATGAATTTTTGCATGGCGAACTCGGTAGGTCGCATCAAAAGGTCTGGTTCAACTTGTATATTTTGTTGATTTTAAAATGATAGATTTACCTATAAATACGTACATAAGATTTACTTTTTGTTTATATATGTGCGCGTGTATCTATATGTACGTATATATGCTTGTATTTTTTGTTGTTCAAGGTCTAAAGAACAAGTAAAGCACGCAAAAAACACACACACACACACACGATGTGTGTGTTTTTTTTTATATTGGCATGCACCTTCAGTCTCGATCGAGGCCATCAATACTACGAACGACCGTTTAGGCTCGGATGGCGTTGGACCATCTTGAGTCCAATCAAGGCCATCAACGCCCAAGGGCTCTCTCTCTCTCTCTCTCTCAAAAAGGAACAAACCCTACGTTTCTTGGGGAAGGTGGAGTATGGGGACCATACAAAATATGAGACTAAAAATAAGCCAAAACACTGGCAACAATAAACAATGAGGTCCACACAAAAGATCGAATACTTCTGCAGTCTTTAATTTCTGAAGCCCTACCGGCATTGACAGCACGGCACTCGCCCAGGCGGTGAGAACACGATGATGACGATGGTGACCATGACGAAGAAATTGATAGAAAGAAAAAACAAGGAAAAGATGAAGGCAGTTAATTGTACAATACGCTAAATCACAACCTCCCATTGGAAAAATTTGTGCCTGGAAATTTTATATAAAAGGAATTTTGGCTTCAAATCCGAGATCATTACGTCTCACATTGAAGTCATGGTGTGACCTATGTGAATGGTATGCAGCGATTATGATCAAAAGTCAGGACTCTTCACCAAGTATGTAATCTCGTACAAATTCCCAACTTTAGACCTAATCCGAGATGCAAATGATTAGATTAATGAAGGACATGTGAAAGCTTACAAGGGATTTTATTGGATCAGGTGCACAACCAAGTCTTCGAAATTGGGTGGACTTCCCATGGGCCATAAGAAAAAAAATTATCACGAAAAACAAGTATAGACAATAATTAAATGAAACTTTAAAAAATCTTGTACATAAATGGTAAGTTATGCAACGCTCTTAGAAATTACTCTACAATGCCATGTAGATCACCAGTGACAGATCAACATAGAGCAAGGTGGGACATCCCCTCACCAAAAATTCCGGAAGATAACAGAAATTGTACACCCCACATACATCTGTACATACCTATATATACACATATACATACATATACAAATATATATAAGAAGTATGCTTGTCACTTTATATAATTGCTTATAAGTTTCATTCATTCAATAAAAAAGATTGCAGACGTGTCTACTTTTCATTCTTTAATCTCAACAAATCAAACATATAAGAATCATGAAACATGACAAGCACATTGGACTCTCTTCATATATCTCTCTCCCTATATATATATAAGAGTACCAAATTCGTGTTTCAGGTTAAGTTCATATCATGTTTTTTCGTATCTGTGACCCGGGTTCTCTCATGTTACTATGGACACGAACACGAACATTCTTTATCTCCGTGCCGTGTCAAATGCATCAACCCCATCTAAGAGAGAAGTTAATATGGGGCTCACTTAAAACGATTCGGATGGTGATATGAAATACTCATTAAAAGCCGTCCCACCTTTATGTCAATGTACACGTCTCTCTCTCTCTCTCTCTCTCTCTCTCTCTCTCTGGCCCAAAAGGAATGCACCCTGCAGGCAGAGGTAGATACTGAAAAGATTTCTCATTACATACTAAGAGGCTTCAGTAGAAAAATATTATAAGATGCAATGCTCGTGCCAGTTTAGAAATGAACTGTGGCACCACATTCCTTGTCTAAATATCATGGATTTCATAAAAAGAATATTAAAATAGTGTTTATATATTTTTTAAATGATAAGATTTATTCATACATAAAAAAATATACATTAGTAGTGTAAACATTAATCATGTAATTGTACAAAGAACAATAGTTTACCTGACTAAGAGGTCGAATCACAAATTGGAGGTCATGAGTTCAATACGGGGAGTGTGAAACATCATTAAAAAAAACAAGTTGCAAAGATTTTGTTACGCTGAACCAGCGTTTGAACTGAAAGTCCGAACTTCTTATATCAAAGTGAAACCGACGATCACCAGCCGGTGGAACTAGTTCCGTCGACGATTCATGATTCCGAGCGAACTGCGGAACCCGAACCGGCTTTAGCACATGTCTAAATCCAGACACACTACCCCCTGTACTGTATTCTCATGATAAATGATATAGTATATGCATCCTTGTGAGTTACAGAGGTTATTTGTGATATAATGCAATGTATGTGTAGATGAGTATACGTACGATTGAAAGAGGAACCCTATTTTATGCGGTGTCGAATTAACAAACGCTTAAAAAGAGGTCCGGGCCAAGTGTGACACCAAGAAAAAAGTAGCAGAGATGCTGACATACCACGAACGTCTGACAGCAAAAGAATCCAAAGGAGCTGTGCAGGTACACGATTATTCGCCTTTGCGAACATTTAGGTTCTTTATCTTTCTTCGTGGCCCTCGTGTCTTAGATTCTGTTTTTGTCCGTGAGTTTCACGGGTTTTCGAGTTTGGCTAGGCAGCCTTTAATCAGATGAGCATGCTCGTCAGTATCAAATTCATGACCTTCAACTCAACTTAATTACCGAATTCATGATCGACTGAAACCGGTCTGGAATTCATGATTTTGAACTATTTAATCGTGACTGTCCGTGAGTTCTGAATAAGGAAAGTTGTGAAGTTTGCAAAGAAGAAAAGAGAGAACCAAGAAATCGGGCATCACAGAAGTAAAAATGTAGGAGATACATGCAAGGGAGCATTAGTGAGGGGATTGAGGGGCGTATGCATACCTCGACGACGATACTAGAGAAGCGAGGATGGCTTGCCAAGGTGAGTTCCAGACCGGACCGAATCGCGGAGACGTCGAGGGGCTTGCCCAGGCCGATGAGGAAGATGATGTAGCATGAGACCGATGGTTGTGTGAAGAGCCGGGCGGTGGGGCTCAGCTGCAGCTCTAAATCCTGCTCCTGCTCCTCCTCCGCCTTTCCTTCGTGTTGTTTGTGATTCATCATGGTGGTTGATAGGTCGGTTTCCGCCGGTAAAGAAGGGGATCGTGATCGGACTCGGCACTCAACTCCATAAGTCCTATATCCTGATGGCGAAGAGGGTATTTTCAGTGTGCTGGTGAGAGAGAGACAGAGAGAGGGAGAGACAGAGATAGAGAACAACTGTTTTTAAGAAAGGCTGATATATATATATATATATATATATATATATATATATATATATATATATATATATATATATATATATATATATGAGAGACAGAGAGAGTAGGGCGACTACGTTATATAGGTGAGATAGTGTTGTTACATGTTTTCAGCGGCAAGGCAAATGTCCCACACACAACCCTTCCTATACTCTTGGCGCCTCGTAGCATGTATACACATACATATACGTACAATCACAAATATATATATATATATATATATATATATATATATATATATATATATATATATATATATATATATATATATATATATATATATATATATATATATATATAGAGAAAGAGAATTCGATCAGGAGGGTCCTTGGCCACTTTTTTTTCGGGATATCATGTGCTCTAGTCACTTGGTCATAAATGATTGTCATCGACTATAGTCAACAGGGTGGTTTAGAGCTTTGTTTTCCTCTCCCCTTTTGTTGTTGGGGTTTTTCTTTCTTTTGAGAAAACTTTTCTAAGGGCTCGTTTGCTTCTCGTTTGGAATAGGAAATGTATAACGAAACGATTCTGGGTTCGATCTCTGAAAGGTGAACCAGACCCCTGAACCCAAGAAAGCAACACAAAGCTCTGGATGAACAGCGAGTTCCGGTCGCTGTTCGAGAATGAGCATGGCAACACTTTGCATTTCGATTCCAAGTCTCTGGGTGATTTTAATTTTTTCACACTCGAGATGAAGTGTTTCCGTTCATGTTATCTGTAAATGATATACAGTCTTGTTGAATGATGCCGGATGAGTTGACAGAAAACTTTGAGTATGAAAGACACCTAGAAATGGTCAAGATGTAAGTAACAAATGTAAAAATACGCACCGAGTGCGTTAGCTCAATGGCAGGGCGCTATAGCACCCTTCCATCTGGTGGGGAGTTCCACTACCAGAGGGTGCATGTGCGGGGTGTGTCAGGCTTCAGCCTCCTCTTGTAACAAGGGAAAATAAAAAGAAAAATCAAATATATAAAACACAATGAGCAATAGCTCACCCTTGTAGGGGATTGACTCACAACTTTGAATGCCATGAGTTCATACTTGGGGCATGCATATATATGTTTTCGGCCTCGCTATTGTACCCTAAAAAAGTTAAAATACATTAAATACTTCAAAATTTCACTATACATAATACAAAATTAAATTAATAAATATTGCAACCCAAGAAATTCAATTTTAAATAATTAACTGTCACTATTCCCACAAGATTGGTAGATAAGTTTCACATAAATGCAGTTTTTGAAAGATAATGTGATACATTGCACCCAGAGCATTAGCTCAACGAGAGGGAGCTCAAGCACCATTATTGCGGGTGGGTAGTTCGATTCCCAAAGGGTGCATGTGTGGGTGTGTGTTAAGCTTTGGCCTCCTCTTGTAACAAAAAAACTTGACATTAAATATACAAATAAATATTGTAAATCAAAAATCATATTTTAGTGTCAAATATCGAGCAGTCAACCATGTGTAACATGCCCTGAACAAAATGATAGAGGCAAATCTCGACAAAATAAAAAGAATAAACTCACATTCATGTTAGCTAAATAGTTGGTACAAAATGAGGACATGTTAATACTATTCGGGCATTTAAAATGAGGAAGTCATGTTTGTATAAGATGACAAAAGGAAAAGAATGCCTCGAAAATGTCGAACCAAAAATCTATAATGATGCACAAATAACAATAGCCTTCCTGAGTAGGCGGTGTACCTCCAAGTTGAAGGTCATGAGTTCAATACCTGGAGTGTGCATCGGTCTTTGGCCTCTTCATTGAAATAAACAAAATTGTCAATTGATGATCGCCTAAACAAAGGCAGAAGAATTACACATGCCTGCGTTTAGGTCTGCTCACACCTGAAACCATAATCGAACCAGCCAGAACTGGTTCCAGTTTGAGTATGGAACCGCTCATATCTGGTAATTTTATTAAAACATTTAAAAATTATATGATTTTTTTTTTAAAGGACAGAACCAACAATTTAGAGTTGTTGGTTCCTGTTTTGTTTTATAAAAGTTTGAACTGAAACCAAATTGGATGGTCCTCGGTTCTAGTTTTACCGATTCTGGGTTCATATGGTTTCTGACCCGATCCGTTTCGGTTGGAATGGCCATGTCTACGAAGAATGTCTCAAAAATTTTGAAGCAAAAATATAAAATATAAAATAATTTTCTTTTTGGTGCAATACAAGGGTTGCCTAAGATCAAGGACAATAATAACTAACCTCATTTAATGCGAAAGCGAATGGTCTTGGTTTGGTTGGTACTGGCTTAGCTTTTACTCCATTTCATGGGGCTCACTTCCAAATGGCTTTTTCGAGCTGTAACTAATAAAGCGGCTACATGTGGCAACCCCAACCACCGCTGTGGCGGCGGCAGAAAATCCCGTGTGCCGGCGAGCTGCCCTGGTTGCATATTGTGAACACAACCACTTGTGGAGCTTAAACAAGGAGAAATGTGTGGCGTAGGTAACAAATTGGATACGGTTGGTGGAAAAGCCTTCCCTTAATTCATTCAAACCAACCCAACGTTAACATATGGTTGAGCAAGCTTGCCTCTTTTTTGGTAAATTAAAATTAAAAAATCTTGTTTTCATTAAAAGAATTAAAATCATAAAATGTCATGTCAACATGCACTTATATTTCAGTGAGATGCACTTGTATTTCAAGTCTATAAAGCACTTATATTTCCTTATTAACAATGGATCCAAGATTTTTTCAAATATTCAGGTGAAGCATCGGCCTCACCATGCCCTAAAATGGGTCTGCCACTGGTTATATAATTCTTATTAAAAAATGAGAAAACCAGACTGCTTGTATAAGGTTTTTAGACTTCTTTGAGTTTCAGGTGAGGCAGTAGCTAAGAGGGTGGACACATACGATGCATAGAGGACCCGGGGCTGAATGTTTGACGATCAGCCTTTCTCTTTAGTGACCTTTCAGTACAAAAATGTCGTATTTCGCAAAGCGAAAAGGATAATGAGTTTGATTCAGCTTGGGAAATGGTTATTAGGTCCCTCTCTCTCAATATGATTCACATCTTTTACGATCAAATCAAACATATATTTTGACACTTTTCTTTCCAAACCTCAAATCAACTCTTCTGTACAGTTAAGACAATGCACATTGACAGTTTGACGTTTTTTTCATTTACGTAATCTACAACTAGATTAACAAGTGAAATTGGATCCATATCGTATCAAATATTTAGTCAAGAAACTCTTGCAACCTTATATATACACTCTCAACCCTAGCAATCAACACATGATAATGATTTGTATGCATTAAAATCTTTAGTCTTATGAGTATAGTAATGAATCACCCTATACGTTCATGCTATTACTAACTTCTCCTTAAATGGTTAAATCTTTTTTTTTTTAAATAAGAAAGTATAAGAGTCAAATTTTTTCATTCTACCTCTATCATATAGGCAATGACTCGGTATAAATGCTCTCATTTGTCAACTCAACAAATTTTAGTTGTTGTTTCTTTATTCATCATCATTCGAATAATAAATCTTTTAATATTTTTTAATATAATGTGTACATTAAAAAAAAACATAGAGCCTCCATGAATAACGTCAAGGAGATTGGAGTTATGATGCATTTTCTACGAACCCATAAAAGCAAAAATAGAAAAATGAATTACTCATGATCCTCAGTCATGGTCATTGTATTCTCAGCTTTATAAGCACAACGCATTCTCCAATCTTTTCGAGTCCTGTCATGATCGCGCACTCGAAAACTCAAAATCATGCAATGCGAGAGTAAGAAGAAGAAATGGAAGATGCATACCTCATGGACACAGTGCTCAACAGCAAGGCGAGCAAGCAAGCAGAAACGGCCGGCAGCAGTCAACGCAACCTACTGGATTCAAGTTAGATTAGTAATCAAATCCAGCTCAAACTATCAATTAAGCTTGGGTCGTCTATTAACTTTAACCCTTTTGCCGCAAGACGACGGTTCAAATCCACAACCAACTGAAATTGAACAATGCTTCGGCATTACTTGAACAGCAGAAACTGTTATCTACGGTTGAACGGCAATTGGGCCGTTGAGGGGTGTATGCAACGCCCTCCTGCACGGGCCAGAACGAACCCAAAAAAGAGGACGGCCAGGTCCAGGTCCCGCACAATGCAAACGAACCCCCGTGCAGTCGGTCGGCAATTATTTTCTGCATTAAACTCGAAAGGCCCAAGCGATGTTAATGGCTCGATGGACAGAGAAACAAACAACTCAGTTGCACCCCACGACCCTCACCCAAACCAAAACCGAAACGAAGCCTTTCTCCCAAAGTGGGACCAACCAACGAGAGAGCCAACAAGCCGCTTTTTCAGTTGAGAAACTACCCCATTGTACCCCGTTTTATCTTCCATTAACGTCACACGAACTTTTTCTCCAATAGCCTTATCTAAAATGCATAATACGACGGGACGCGTCAGAAATGGGCGACATGGACATCATCACAACTCTCGTGATGTGAAGTTTCCACAGGTGCGCGGCACTTGGCGCGGGAGTCGGGTGCACAACGTGCTTGGTCCACTCCAATTTATAAGGAGATTTACACCTCTATATTTGGGTTTTGTTTTAGGATCTTTTGTTTTGATTTGAAGTCATTGTAATAAGCGGATAGATATTCCGCATCAGGAGGCGTTTAGTTAATTTGGTTTCATGAAATAATAGGCTTGCATGACCAAGTTCGAATGTGTTTGAGTTGGGTCTTTATACGGGTTGAATCTTTAAAATCCAGATTCATTGGGTCATATTAGTGTGTCGCATAAAAACCTCCTTTTGAGGTCTTGTATGGGGGGGGGAGGGGCACTTTGGAATAAGAAATCATCATCGCCTGATGCCAGTAGAACCAGGCCGGATTCTTTCGCAAGTGAGCTGAACGAGAGAGGTGACCTTCATTGCTATCGCCGGGTGCTCTCAGGGACGAGATCTTCAAGCCCGGTGGAAGGGCGGTGACAGTCGAGCATATGACAAATAGACTAATTACAACTCAATAACACAGTTTTTATGTATACCACACCAGAGCCGAGGGGGAAGGGGTACGGCCCCCACAAGTTCGAAACTTTGACGCTGACCTCGGCCACTAATATTCCTTACATTTAGTGCACTCCGGTGACATTTGTGGTTCTGATGATATCAACATCACGTAAAAACTGAAATGCTGTACATAAAAAAGTTGAACGATCACAAACAACAAAAACAAAATACAACAACAACAACTAAGCCTTTTCCTCATACTAGACGGGGTCGGCTACATGGATTCTTTGTTTTCACGCATCCCTATCGTGTGCCATGTTAGCAGTTAACTCGCAATAAGTTAGATCATATTCTTTATTGTTTCTTTCCAACACTTTTGTAGTCGTCCTCTATCTCTTTTAATACTTTCCAAATTTAGTTTTTCATCCCAAACAACAAAAACAAAATAAATGGGAGAAATGAAATCTTCACCATTTAACATCCGATGCTGGAAGAATCCAATCTAAGAAACCAACATGAGTTCCATGAAGCCTCTGCGTTGAGTACTCGACCAACATACTCCATAGGTCACCTACCGTCCAATTGTGGGACAGAATCCACTGACTCACCTGTCAACACAAGATAGACAATCAGACGCCAATATGGATGCATGACGCTCATTTGCTGTAACCCTAATGGTCCGACACCAAATTTCAAAACAAGTTCGAAGGGGCGGGATTTAACGTCCACATATCGAGCAAGGGATATCTCTGATCCCGAGTAACATAAGGAAGACAATGGCCAGTCTATATGATATCTGACGGAAATGTTTATAAAGGTTCACCTGCCAGACCCCCCCGCCCCCCCATCCCCCCTGTCTCTCTCTCTCTCTCTAGGGCTCGTAGGGAGTTGGGCAGACCCCGCAGTGAAACTCTTGTGGAAGGATTAACCTGGTAAGAAATTGCAGTTAACATGTATGCAGGCACGACTGCTGAGCAGAGCCAAAATTGGAATTGAACCCCTGACAACCAAGACTGAGGTTCGTGCAACGCCTGACAAAGCACGGCTGCGTTATCATTCAAAGTTTTCCTCTTATGTTCAAAGAGATCAATGCGCAATTTCCTCCCGCACAGTTTCAGTTAGTCACCCACCAGATGACTTCAATTTTATCGCTGAATGGTATACCATTTTGGTCCGTTTTAGAGACCCTTAAGCAAGGTCTCGAATCCGAGTCTTGTGAATGGAGCCAAACACCGCTTGGAGAGCCTTAACCCTATATTGGGCTGACACGGCTCACACCGGATTAGTCGGGATCCTTCGGGCATCCATACCGGTGTACTTCACTAAAAAAAGGAATGATTCACAAAAGAGCCTGAAAAGCATACCTCTTCCAATCTTTCCAAAGTTGGTTCTCCAAACGTATAGTATAACATGAATGGTCGCAAGGCCTGAAAATAGAAAATTACTTCTATACATGAAATTATACCTAAAACACGATCAAAGCAATAAATAGCGAGAAGAAGAAACAAAATGCACCCACTAAACCACCTTCCCATCATAGTGACGTTCAGCAGTCAATGTCTCCAAGAACAATCATAAAGAACTCAAGAACTTGTTCATTAACCACAAGGAATATCAGGAAACTGGAACAATTCACTCTGTGGTATGAATTAGACAGAGAAGCAGTAAAGTGAATGTCAGCAACCAAGAGAAGTGTTCTATTTGCTCTTACGATATTTGACATTTTACCGTAAATTTCATCCACCATGTGGAAAGGAAATTTAACACTACAGTAAAAGTTCCTAACGAGGGATTAGTTCTCAATCAGTGTATTACCATATCGAAATAGTACACTATCTAACAAGAAAAGATCCAAAAGGTAACCAGGTTTTGGATGACAATGGGAGAAGAAAAGTACCTGAGAAGCCGCAAGCCACTGAACCATACATTTCACCTCAGGGTCCCCACCGAAAGCACCACATCCCCAATTTCCAGTTGCTATACCAACCCCTTCTATGGCATGTGAAACATCGCCTCTGCCAGATACCTGAGTATAAGATGCCACCTGCTTCTCGCCACATGTTTTTGTAAGAGTGGACAAAGCTGAAGCATCAGAATTCATCTCAACACGAGGAGAAACTGAACCCATATCCGGAATAGGCATGTGGAGATTAGTAACTTTATTCTGGTCCTTGTCCTGCAGAAGAGCCAACAGACATCAGTATTCCTTGGCAGATCTAGGAAACACTGGTGGCGCAAACATCCCACAAAATGTTTTAGGATGGGGTAAGCAGGGTACCATTGCTGACAAATTCAAACACACGCTATACCGTTTCAATTAATTTTTCTTCTAAAGCTTGGTGGGACAGAAGACCCACCTTGGCTCAATGCACAACCACCATTGATTCCTCAGGCTGCTTTTTTCTATAGTGAAAGTTAACGAGGGACTCACCTGTTCCATCACATGCATGCAAATGGAGAAAGTGGTAGCACAAGTAGCACGTTTTTGAAGATTCTTTAACGTAAAATTCACCTCAACATTTTCGGTATGCAATAGCATTCACCTTAAGATAACTAGATGATAAAAATGTTAAAAAAGAAGAGAAAGATCACAAGTGTTGGAAGAAAACAAAAAAGAATGATCTATCTTATATTGAATTAACCCATCGAGCTCTATGGAAACATGTAGCTGACTCCATCTAGTATGGAAAAGGCTTAGTTGTTGTTATTGTTGAATTAGCATTGTCAGATATTTCCAAATACGTATTTCAGTCATATAAAAATCATCAATAGAAAAATCAGTAAGGATGGGTTTAAGATGATAGCGTTATCCCTGAACTGCAAAGGCCAAAAGATGAAAGGATGAATGCAAACATGTTATTTCCAAAGACGCACTTGGCTCATATAAAAATCACCAATCACGAATTGTACCTAAAAATATCACCAATAAGGAATAGTGATAAGATGATATGATTATCCCATGAACTAACAAGGCCAAAAGATGAAGGAAAAGAACAGACTGCACAATCATGAATTCAGCTCATATATCAGTGCAAATAATACAAACACAATATGATTGAAGAGCTACGCAAAAACTTGACTATTGTCCTTTAGTGCTTACTGGGATGAGATGTTTGGCATCAAATGCAACACCACTGCCATTCATATCAGACTGGTGTGCATAAAATGCATTGTCACGGAAATGGCTGCTGCACTTTTGACTTCTGGATTGATCCATGAATCCACAAAATGCCTTATTTATTTCCCTACAAACAGTGACAAGCCAATTAAAACCTTGAATCATGCAGAAAGAAGAGGACAAGAAAACAGAATACGCTTGTTTGGACCTGAAACAGAGAAAGAGCCAAAGGTTGCTTAAACCACTACCAAAAGAGAGCAAAAGCAACACGAGAAAATAACTGAAACTTCAAATTAGTATATTCACTCTTAGGTGCATTCAAGAAATATACACACAGATCAGTGGGTTGTATTTCATATTCTACAACTGACATAAACAATAATTATGGAAGTGTGATCAAATCCAAATGCAAGAAAGAAGGCAAGACAAATGTGATTGTTGCAAATAAAAATAAAGAAAGCTATTAACAATCATGATGACATTAATGAGAATGATATTTGTAATAAATCGATCACTGTTAAAATTAACAGATCACAAGAAGATACCTAAGAAGCCATTTGGTCTCATATTGTTTTAAACCAGGTGTACATAAGGCATCAATTGCAATGATCCTTGTTTTACGTCTGCCTTGTGCGTCTTTAGCTCTCTCATCAAGATGGGTTCCAGAAAAAAGAAAAGTAGAAGCGTAACTGCAACAGGAACCCAGAATGAAGAAGTCAATAATCCCACTAGGAAGAGAGTAAAAGAACTCAAACCAGTCATCAGTCCAAGAACATGTTAGCCAAACCACATGGTAAACATAAAAAAGGAAATAAAGAATAAGGACCTCATTCGCAAGCATGCATACACAGAATTTATAATGAAGAACCATGTTAACAATTTATGTATATTGAAAAAACTTTACCGGGTTTTATTAAGCTAGTTCTCACTTTGTTGGACAGAATGCTATACATTTTGATCTCATTGGCAGACTCTTAAAAGCTCAGCTGCCTTCCCTGTGTCAATCCGAACAAATAGTTATCTCCTCTTCCTGAGTTACCCTTCCAAGTTAATAGTGTTCTCAAGAAAACAAAATATATGAATCTTGTTTCTCGTTAACGTATGGAAAACAAGCACAATCAAGAAATCCATTAGAAATATTATCCTAGGATGGGCTACATAATCAAGTTTGAGTTTGGACTAAACATACCAAAGAAACTACCCTAGTATTCAGTAGGGGAAAGATAGAATAAATGTTCAAAAGTTCCTTCACAAACTTCGTCAAAACTATTTTGACACAAGCAAGTGTTGAAGAATATGAGTTTTGGAGTCAGTTTTAGTAAGGTTGATGTCTTAGGACAGTAAATTTGATGTTTTAGGTATTATTGTAATTGTCCGAAGTCGTAAGGGTATTTTGGTAATTTTTTATATCAGGGGTATTTTAGTCATTTTGCATTTTACAGCTCCTTATATAAGGGTAGAGAGGTTGTATTAGGTTTTAAGTTGCTGGGATTAAGAAAGAGAGAGAAAGAGGGGGGCGGCCTCCATTGGAGGTCCGCCCCCTCCTCCGATCTCCAAATTTCTTTTTCATTGTGTATGATCTTTTTCTTTTCCGCTGCGCAATCTCGTTTCCAACATGGTATCAGAGCCTCCGATCATTGGAAGAAGTGGTTACGGATGTGCGGCGAAGAAAAAAAAAAAAAAAATATATATATATATATATATATATATATATATACATGTATTAAGGTTGAAGGAGATGTTGCTGTTATGGAGCTTGATGAGACGAAGAAGAGGCAGGGAGCCAACTTCTGCAAGTGTGCAGACTTTTCAGTCTACACAGCTTCTACAAGTGTGCAGGGAACTGGTAGTCTGGTAGTTTGTGAGGTCTATCATATTTTGAGAGCATCCATCGATGTTGGAAAAAGGTTGAAAGATGCTACATTGAATGGTGTGCCATCATTTTTTTGGAATGGAATTGGTAGCTGGAAGTGTTTGCTTCGTATTGAGAAGGGAAGAAGGCCTGGGAATGGAGCAGAAGAGGAATTAGGATTTTCTAGGATTTTCTGGTTGTGGATAGGATGAAATTTCCGATTTTTATCATTGAAGGAGTGGAGTCTTCGTTCATGAATTCATGGAGAGCATGACGATTCTTTATTGTGGACTTTATAGAATTTCATTGGAATTGTATCCGGTATAGCAAGTGCAATCAACAATGGTTACGACTCTTGGGGACCCCTGTTTGGCAAGTTCTTCTTTGCCATCTGGGTCATTGTTCATCTCTATTCTATCCTGAAAGGTTTGATGGGCAAGCAGAACAGTACTCCCACCATTGTCGTGGTTTAGTCTATTCTTCTGGCTTCTATTTTCTCACTTGTGTGGGTGAGGGTCAATCCATTTGTGAGCAGATCAACAGGGCCTGTACTAGAAATATGTGAACTGGATTGTGACTACAACTACTACAGTCTGTCATCGGTTGGACTTTTTGTAAGTAGGGGGTCGGCCAGCTGCAAAGAGGAAGATTTGCATCATAAACGGCACAACAGATTGAAGTTGCAGAAGCCTGTGTAGATAATCATATTGAGGCTACATCGGTCGAATGAGTGCTCTAAGAAGGAACATGTACCATTAGCCTGTTACAGTATGTAGAGGGGCTCCACAATGCAGCTACGCAATTCCAGCTTGGGTTGAAGAAGGAAGGCTATTAGTTGCCTAAAGTGAATGGGCCATCCTTTCTCAAAGTAGTTACACACTAATCTGGAAAGCAAGATTTGAATTTTTAGAAAGGTAATTTCATTTCAATTTTTTGAATTTCAAATACTGGAAATGGAAGTTACAGATTATTTTTTCCTGATTTTATGGAAAGTAAACCAGAAAGGTAGATATAGAAAGTACTTTTCTGATTTTGTGGGAAAGCTAACCAGAAATAGTTATAGAAATTAATTTCCTGATTTGGTGGAAATGATAAGGAAAAGAAATCAAGATAAGGATGATTCTAAAAATAAGGATGAGTCCCATGTTTTTTTAGGAAAGAAAAAGGTAACTTCTACCCATCATCTGCAAAAAGAAAGTGAATGCAAGAAAAGGAATGTGGTTGATTATAGCAGGTGAATAATCACATGTATGGAAGTGGAGCAGCAATCCAAATCTAATTTATAATGTATGAATGAGCTCACTATACAAGGCAGATTTGAGGAAGTAGACCAACTATATGATCGATTGTTGGAAGATGGTTTAGCCCCCGATCTCATAATATACAATCTAATGATTCATGCTCACTCAAAATTTGGTGATATACAAAAGGCATCCCGGTTGCAGGTAGATATGATAAAGGATGGAATAGGTATCAACAAGATGACTTACTCGAGTCAGATAGTGAGATTGTGCCGGGAAGGAAAGTTGCATAAGGCAGATAAACTCTTCATGCAGTTGAAGGATAAAGGGTTGGTGAATAGCAGTGTAATGTATCTCTCATTGATTGGCACTGCAAGTCACACGACTACCATGGAGCTTACCACTTGAATAGAGAAATGGCCGGAAAGGGGTTTTGTCTTGAGAACTCCCTATGTGATGGCCTCAAGAAGGAGGGCAGAGTGCATGACGCCGAGCTTCTTATTGCTGAGATGGAAAGGAGAAATGAATAGTTATTGCCTCAAGTTGAATTGAGATTACCTTGTTGACATCCATTTTTGTTTGAACTCTCAATCCTCCACCCAGACTTTTAGATTTTGAATCCCAATTCTCCCTCTCACGCAACTTCGTGCTATAACTTGCAAGAGTCAGAGAAGGGCAAAAGAGAGTTCACATTCTAAGATGGGAGTAAATTCTGGAAAAACTTTTGCATCAAGAGTTCATATTCTCAAGTGAGTTCTTAAGAAAGTATCCAAAGTGAAAAGTTGTGGTGATGGTTCACAGATGATTGCTTGAGTTCTCTAGCTCCTGGCAGATCAGCTTTCTTTGATATTTCATAGTTGATGTAAGCTAGGAACAACCGTAGAGAAATCCTTCAGATCTCGGTGCTTGATGGATGATTGCAGAGGACGTTTTGCATGACTTTGGCTAGGTATGGACACTATATATGTATATATGAGAAGAGATGCGTCTTCCCAGTCATGTAGCGTGATGTCTGCAGCAAATCATTCCAACTATTCCCTCTATGGAAGACGGTGATTACTATGTGCTACTTACCTGCAAGTATGAAGAGGTGTATGTTCCTGCACTGACTTTGTCATCATTTCTGACAGAACTGGTGTATGATAATGATATATCAAAACATCATCGTTCTGATAAGCACAATATGCAGACCTGGTGGCTGTGAGTAATTTTACTTATTATTTCAAGTTCAGTTATGTTAGAACTTGAAAGACATGTTATCGTTGCTAGGGCAGAATATGAAACAAGAATGAGGTCCATAGAAGAGAAATGGCAAAAACAGATGATGTCATTGCAGATGAGTATGATTGCAGCTAAGAAGAGCTTGTTGCAGCCATGAGGGCAAGTGAAGGACCTCCTTCAGAGAATGGTGCCAATGATGTAGGTTTAGTCCTAAATGCACAAGTTGCTACAAGGAAGATAGCTGCCATATATGAATCATGTGCAGGAGAGAGTATGTTGAATTATTAGTAGAGTTACATCTTCTTTAACAAGAGATCATCATGTCGAAAGAGTGACAAAGATGTTAAGAAAACAATATTAAGAAAGCAAGAAAGAGAAGCCAGCCGTGTAGGGCACCAACGTTCAGTTGTGGGTAGATTGGATGGAAGGTCTTCAATCTACTAATTCTTGAAAGTTTACAGAAAATAGATAAATGCTAAAGTTTGCAGTCACGAGGACTGTCGAAATGTTTTTTATTTGCAACCATTGAAGTTACAGAAATTTGCAGCTATGAAAGCTACTGAAAAAGGACTGCCATGAAGGCCGATAAAAGTGTGTTACACCCATGAAAGTTGATGAAAGTTAATTTGCACCAATGAAAGATGCTGAAGATGAATAGCTAAGAAGGCTAAGTTGAAGAAGATTACAATCATGAAAGTTACTGAAAAGTGTTGCAGCAAAGAAAATTGCTTAGAAAATGGACAGCCAAGGAACTAAAAAATTCAGAAGAATGCAGAAAATCAGTCTTCTTTCACTACATATGCATGAAAAAATTAAATCATTGAAGAGACCATAGGAATTTATTGATATAGAATGTGGCAGTATCACCAAGAAGCATGAAAGTTAAAACCTTGAGTTGCTGAAGTAAACAGCCAGGAGGGCTGGAAAAGCGACTGCAATCACTATGTGAAGAGGCGCGGACCGACTAGTATGAGCAGATGTCTGTATTCTGCTATTTGAGTAGTAGAGAGAGGGCACCTAACCAACACACCGGCTGCAGCCACCATGTGAAGGGGCACAGGAAAAGCCGTGTGAAGTGTGTATGGTGGAGTAGTACCTCCTATCACAAAAGATCAGCTTTCTCAAGAGTAGAAAAGACTTTTGAAGTGTAGCTGTTGAATCCCTTTATGGAGGAAAAAAAAAGGAGAGAGGGAGTAACCGACACCCATAGAAGGGTCGCGTGCTACGCATGTGTTCTTGATTGTTCCAGTTGTTTTACAGAAGCCTCAAAGAGATCGCTCGTCCACTTGTGGTGAAGAAAGAACCAATTTTTTTGCAAGTTTGGAGTTCAAAGTATCTCACAACCAACTTGAGGGGGGGTGTTGAAGAATATGAGTTTTGAAGTCAGTTTTAGTAAGGTTGATGTCTTAGGACAGTAAATTTGATGTTTTAGGTATTATTGTAATTGTCCGAAGTTGTAAGGGCATTTTGGTAATTTTTGTATCAGGGGTATTTTAGTTATTTTGCATTTTACAGCTCCTTATATAAGGGCAGAGAGGTTGTATTAGGTTTTAAGTTGCTGGGATTAAGAAAGAGAGAGAAAGAGGAGGGGCGGCCTCCATTGGAGGTCCGCCCCTTCCTCCGATCTCCAAATTTCCTCCTCATTGTGTATGATCTTTTTCTTTTCCGCTGCGCAATCTCGTTTCCAACAGCAAGGCCATTTGAATCACGTCTGTAGTACAGGTAAAACATAACTATGATCAATGGGATCATCAGTTAAAGCAAATGTGGGACTTTGAGTGTTTCTTCTATTCAGGACTGTATATATCAATGCCGAAACACATGTTTACCCATATTCTACTCAGACCTAGTTAGACAGCGAGCCAATCTTGTGCACAGATTTGTCCCCCAAAGGAAGTACATTATGTTAGTTATTTGTAAGTAAACTAAGACGATAAGATAATGCATGTAAGGAAATTCACTGTGCAAAAGAATTAAGTCTAAAATAAGGAAGGCAAGAAGAACAAACCCTGTGTAGTTTGAGAATCTCTCAGCACCAACAATCTCTACAGCCTCATTCTTTGCCATGCACGGCAAGAAAAGCATTCCCACAATTAACTCCGGATTTATCATGAACCGGATCTCTTCCTGTATCAAAATCATTTCCTATCAAAGGCAAAATATTTTGCAAAATAAACTTGCACTAACAAAATATGGTAGTAAAAAGAAGAGAAAATAGAGATAGTAACACAGACTTTAGGTCGCTATTGTTATCAGACCGACAGACATCCTGCAACACCAGTTGTAAGAGTTGAATGCAATACTGTGACCATTTAGTTAAGAGCACATGTACTGAAGGTAGACTAGGTCAGAAGTTTCATCCGAAGGCCTTAAGTTTGATCTCAGTTTAACAAATATTTTGAATGAAGCAACAAATAAGCTTATCTACAACATCTTTATAAGAGATCATAAGTTTACAGGCCATTTATGTCATGAAGATACAGAAACAGATAGATGGTTATACTGATATAACCATTTCCAATGGTGTCCTGGTGTCCATCAGACTAGTCACAAGGAAAAAAGCAATATCAGAGTAATCATGATACACCACTATGACAATCGCTTGGCTGCAAGACAACCAAGAAGAGAAATAGCATACTCCAATGTCTCATCGATTGGAAGGGAAATAAGTAAACAGAACATAATGGTTTCAATTTGATGTGTTTAATATGGTTACGCCATGTTGTTGTGCAATTAAAATGATGCCTTAAGATGCCAATGAGATCCTCCAGAAGGAAATTGGGCCAATATTTCTCTGATAGTATGGCATGATTTGGGAATTTTAGATAGATAACAGGAAAGATTTTTTCACATCCATTTCCAGGGCTTGCTTCTGATAAAGAGACAAAATACTTTGGAGGATTAGTTTCTGCAAATAGTTACAGTGACATAAACACAAACATTCTCAAGAGAATTCTATGCCGTCCAGTTATTTATAGAACTTATTTTTGGCTGAAGGATAGAAGCAAGTTGTGTCTGGAATTGCTATTCAGGGACACAGGCGCACAAACATATACACACAGGCACACATTTATATTGTATTCATATTTATAGAGAGAGAGGAGCTAACTCCAACACATTTCTGAGGATGCTAACAAATTTACCACATCTTCCCCCCTAGAAAGTTTGAAAGCTATGAATTGCTTCACTCACTAGTTGTCAGTAATCATCATCAAATATATTACATAGTTTATAAAGATGAAACACATTATTGAACTCAAAACACCCTTCATGGTCATAATTAATCCATGAAACCACCATGGTGTATCTAAATTTCATGGATAAGGGAATCATAATCAACTAATAGGTCCACCAGAAGTAGTGGATGGTGGCAGATGTGCTCTGTAGTTTTCTGCTTGTTATTTTAATAGACAAAAAGAGAACCTGCACACAGCCTCGGCTAAGAGCACCACCACCAAGAAATTTATTGGCAAAGTCTACTTCTAAAGCTTCATGCTGCTGATCTTCTATTTTACCCGAATGCAGAACCTGAAAAGGGAGGGTTTCCAGTTACGAGGATATAAATGAATGTGAAAATATCTCGGAAAGGTTGAAAATATCAAGACAACCTCACAATGCACAACATGGGGAAAGTATGAAGCAGAAATCATATGAAGAGTTAGTTGCATTAGATCAAACACCTACCTTGAGAGAACATACAGGAACTCCAGATCTAACCCAGAAGTTAACTTCAGGATAATGCCCAGAAAGAGGATTATTATTTAAAGAAAGAACTTTCCGCTCAAAAGAAACAGATCCCAGTGGAGTTTCCGAGCATATGCGCTCAAAGTAGTGCAAAAGGCATTTTATCTTGTTCTCCTGGGATACGCTGCAATGGTGAGAAAGGGCCCTGAAAATGAAATAAATGGTGTCTCAGAGATATTTGCACAGTTAAAAGTTGAATGTTTATACTTCAATGTTGTAGGAAAAGTGAAATGAGAACTATTTTTTTACTGCGCACACGTGCATGCATGAAGGTTCAACTAATGAAGTACCCAAAAAACTCAAAGGCAGTACCATATTGGAAAGTTCCAAAAAATATTCCCATGGTTAGTAAAGAAGATGTGCCGCAGGTAGGAGAATCCATGTGTTAAACAATTGAAACCATTATAAATGTGTATATACTTATGTTCACAAGGGCCATTCACGAACTCACTGTGTGTAAGCCAGAAAACCAAATCGTAAAGGCAAAAGACATCAAATTCAAGTTAAGACTAGAAGACAGAATGAACCATGCAGCAAGGATGTGATTCATCATGTGATCACATATAAATAGAAAAGAAATTTGATAGAAACTTTCCATCTTAAAAATTAGAGAAGTGCTACAGCAAAGCCTTGTAGCTTGAAGTCGAATCAAACATCCATCAAACAATACAAACCGATTTTCGGTTTGACTATACAATACAAACAAGAGAAAAGAAGAAAAACCGCATACGAAAATACAAGTTTCACCAGCTCATTAAATATTTTTTTTTATCATGACATGGGAAAGAGTAACACGCATATAAATACAAGAAATTCACAACCAGAAGAAGTTAAACACCTTGTCACGTCCTAAAATGCAGAAACTTACTATCCACATAAACAGGAAACATACAGAAACAAGTAGTCGAAATTGATTATTGGGAGCTCCAGATCATCCCGTTTGCCACTTGGGAAGAGACAAAAGAACGAGCACGCAAGCAAAGCACTAATTAGCTCCTGAAAAGCATATACCATTTGAATCAAGTCAAACATAGGAAAAGAAAGTATGTATGGTTGACATTTTGATTGCATGGAAACCTTAATGCAATACAAAGAAAAAAATGGCTAAATTGGGAAATGGCTAGAGAAGGATGAAGGATTTGGAAAATAACAGAAGGAAAAAAGGATCGAAGATAAGAACTGGACCTGGCTAAGAAACACCGACCCCGCTTCTTGCGATCGCAACAAGCGAAGACGAGTTGGAACTGAAGAATTGGCATCTTCCTCTTGATAATGAGCCTCTAAAAGAGACGGCAGACGCAGCAACAAGCTGGCCAAGGCAGGGATGAATTCCTCGAACCACCTTCTCGAATCAATAGACGAGATCAACTGTGCAGAGACCCAAACACCATCGGTTGGCTAGTAATTCAGAATTTTTGAGAAAACTCGCGAAATTCTACCTCAGAGAGATTCAACAGAGGGATCGGGATCCATTTGAGGTTTGATTCAGTTGATTACCTTGTCGAAGTAAAGCACGTAGCCGTCTCTGGCAGAGGAAGCGAGGCGATCGCGGGAGAAACCAACGTGGAGGCGGAGATCAACGATCGCGTCGAAGAGGACGTGGCCGGACGCGACGTTGCTGGTCGTGGGGCCCAGAGATAGAGCCTTGAGGGCATGGAGAGCCAGGGGAGGCCAGCAGAGAGACGATGATCGCAAGATCAACGGCAGAAATGGCAGCATGGATTTTAAATCTCTCCGTTCCTCCATTTTCCTTTTCCCTTCCAACGGCTTGAGCAGGGAGCAAGGGTTGGGGTTTTGAGGACTACTTTGTTACTTGCGTTTAAGCAGACAATGCAGACCTTTTTTCACATTGACACGTTATTCAGTGCCTTCGTGGAACAAGTTACGCATCATTAGGAGGGGCAGAATAGTCATCTCCCTAGAGTTTTTTTTCGTTAGGAGCTCTCCGTAGAGCTTGAATCGCGTTTCCACCTGCTCGCTTTCTCTCTCGTCCACTTCATCACGCATAGAGAGAGAAAGAGAGAAGAGAGAGAACGGGGCCGGCGAATTATCAGGAGAAGCGGTCTCTCTCTTCAGGTTCGGAAGTCTGTCCTCGTCCGATTGGCGTCCGATAAACACTCTCCGCCGTCTGGATTTCACATCATTTCCTCAACTCACCTGAAGTAGCAAGAGAGAGGGAGAGGAAGAGAGAGAGAGAGAGATCCGATCTGTGACTTGTCTCGCCGAGAGGGCCAGAAGGAGGAGACAAACGAAATGGAGAGTTTGATCTCTCTAGTGAACAAGTTACAGAGGGCCTGTACTGCCCTAGGCGACCACGGAGAGGAGAGCGCTTTGCCGACCCTATGGGACTCGTTGCCGGCGATCGCTGTCGTCGGAGGACAGGTCAGATCTCATCGTAGTTTCCCCTTGCCGTTCGATCTTTCTTCCAGTTGGGTTATATCCGTTGGTTTCTGAGATCCTACGTCATCATCTTTTCTTCTTTAGTTTGTCACCATCGCGGCCTAACGCGTTCCTTGTATTCGGATCACATTGTCTTCTTATTCGTTTGAGATCTTTGATGAGTTCTGGTTCCTGTGGGAGTTTCGTATGGCTTGGATCCATATGAATGACGAACTAGTATAAGTTTTGCATCTGCAACGTGATTTAGCGGCTAATGTTTTCAACCTGATCCCTTTTTGTTGATTTTGTTTGTGCTTTTTAATTGATAAGCGCTTCCCTTTCGGCTTCGGCTTCAACTTCAAGAAAAACGTTGCCTTCTTTATTGAAATCCTGCTCGATAGTTTCGAGTGCCTTTGATCAATTAGTTCGATCAGGTCGGATGATTTGGTATCTTGAAATCTCAATTCACATTTTTGGGGCTTTTCTTGATATCCTGTCCTGTCAAGTGGAGCGCTATTTGTTTGAACGTCTCCTTTCGTACAGTCCTATCAGCTAACGGAGCTCGAATTTAAGTCTAAACGTTCTATTGATGTTTGTTGGATGTGGCGTGAATATTGGTATCCTTTGACTGGAAAAGAACTTAGCTTTTGCTGCTAAAAAGATGCTGATACTAGTTTATGGAGGAAGTGTTTCAATTTGCTTTTTTATATCAATTTATCAAATATTTTATTTCGTGTTCTCACCTTCTTCAAATTTGGTTTACAGAGTTCTGGTAAGTCTTCCGTTTTGGAGAGCATTGTTGGGAAGGACTTCCTACCACGTGGTTCAGGTAATTGATTGCAATAGCATTTGCTAATATGGTAGATTATTATTCTTTGTATTCTTATCACAATGAAGCCTATTGTTCTCAGCAAGTCATTGGCCCAGCATATTCTTGAAACTCTCTTTTTTATGGTACACATTGTTATTGTCAAATACTTTGAAATAAGAAGTCCTAATGTATTATTTTTCAGTGACAAATTTGTGTAGAGTAAGCCTGAAAAGGTTTTCAAGCTAACTCAAGCTAAAAACCAGAAAATTATATAGTTAAAGAGCTAAAACAAAATATCATGTTTTTCACAATAGTTGTGTGATCATTATTTTGAATATGCTATCTTTTTTCTTGTTTTTTAGCCAGCACTGAGTAAAAGATAACATGAATGTATAGAAACTATGAGTTGCTTGATGACTCTGTCATATACAATATAATCTATTTACAACTTCTTGTTCTATTTTCATAGAGGAAAGAGTAATAATGTACTTGCAGGAATTGTGACTAGAAGACCACTTGTGTTGCAACTTCACAAGATTGATGAAGGAAGGGAATATGCAGAGTTTCTTCACCTCCCAAAGAAAAAATTTACAGATTTTGGTACTTCCTAACTCCACTTTTCTATGGGTAAATTGTCTTCATTGATATATTCCTTTAGGTGTCATAATTGCTGAGCCTGAGAGTAGCTGACAACCACAATCTCCTTTCACATGATATACGGTTCTAGGTATATTATTCAAGAAACCCTAATTGTGACATCAGCTACGGTAGAAAAAAGGATTGTGTGTGGTTATGTAGTTGATTTTAAATATTCACCTTGAAGAATGCTGTTACTTGGTTGTAGGGTTGCTCCTGGGATCCTGTAGTTGAAGTAGGTTGTCAGTTCTAGACTTGGGGTAGGCATCCTGGCTACCTGGAGCTGCAGTCTCCTTCAGGCAATTCGGGTAGCATGGAGTTTTGCACTACCATGCAAGCACCCATGCCGTAGTTAAAGCAAGAGAAGTTTGGTCCCATTGTGCAGGTTTTGCATTCAATAACTGGATCTGGACAAAAACCATACAGAAAAGTCACGCCATTATACTATTACATACCCCTTTAATTACCTTCCCTCACAGGAACCTTGTTCTTAACTTGATTAGGTATAGTTGATTTGACACGAGTTCAATGAACCAAGTCTGATCCCTTTCCGGCTCTATGTACTACTATAGCATATAGCTGAATTCATTATTTTACACACACACAACATGCAAATACTAGCAGCTGCATGATTGTGTGCTAGTACACATAAAGTTTCTTTGCTATTGAGTAGACCTTTATTAAAATTGTTTTTAGTTGTCTGAAGATTTAATCATAGTTATGAACTTATGAGGATGATCTGGATTCTGGAGACCTCGTTTGGGCTAGGAACGTGCATGTTTTTTGATTTAGTGATCTTTACAGTCATCCAATCGAGACACTATTTGTTTCTCTTTGTGGGAGATATGCTACACTCTAGGACCTCTTCCCAGCGAAAGCTCATCTAGAAGCCAGGCCTTTGTGCATGAACTGGCCAGTGCCTATGGAGTGTGCAAAACCTGTGAAACATTGGCCGCATGCCTCTATTCTCCTTAACTAAATCTCTGGGCCTGCCGCAAGTTCATGTAGGAAGTGTCAGAAGATGATTGTCCTGCACCTCAAGAAAATACAATAGATAATCCAGTGTTCAAGGTCAGATGTATATTCATCATCCACTTTGTAATGAATTAGAGAACTTGGTGAACAGTCAAGACTAGATGGTTATCCAGCTTCACATACTCTTCTGCGTGCTCATTCCCTCTGACAAGCTTTGTACTGCTCTTGCTTACTATGGATCTATTATTGAGTTTATTACCTTTGTGGATGACAAAACGTGAAAGATGGGTGCCAAACTTTCTGTATGAACTTGTTTACTAATTTATTTTTACGCAATACTGCGGTTAAGAACTGGTTGATCTTCTTCTGCTTTTGGTGTTTGGTGCTGTTGTTTTTTTAAATATTCACTTTCTTGTTTCTTGATGTATTTTTCATTTCATCCGGCATCTGTCCCTTTTGTTGTAGTTCTGGTGAGGAAGGAGATTGCTGATGAAACTGATCGAGAAACAGGGCGTAGTAAGCAGATTTCTCCTGTCCCCATTCATCTCAGCATCTATTCCCCCAATGGTACGAGATGAATTTTGCTTCTTCAAACCTTTTCAGTGGAATTTTGACAATACTACTTTTGTCCCAGATACTTTGCTCAGTGTAAAAGATGTTGAAAACATCATTCAAATGCATAGTTGAGACATTTGCACATAATTATATGAATTTTCTAGTGGATAAGTGTTTTGGTAATGGTGCACGTATAGAAAAGATATCTTGTAGTTTGCATGCATTAGTTTGGCACCTCCAAAAGTGTCTTCTTTCCCATATCATTTACTTTGAAGCAGGTAGTATCCTCATTCCTCAATGCCATTTAGTTGCAAAAGTCTCTTCCTTCATATTCATTTAAATTCTTGTTATGGTGCGTTCCTAGTTGTTTCCATTACTAATCTTCTAGGATACAGTTATTGTATGTGGTGTTGGTAATTTTCGCTGTTCATTTTATTAGTTTCTGCTGTTTTCCGTTAGCTGTCTTCTTATTTTCACTCTGATACTGGTTTTGGCAGTTGTGAATTTGACGTTGATTGATCTTCCTGGTCTAACAAAGGTTGCTGTTGGTAAGTATTTTTCCCTTGGTTCAAATTGTGTGAACTTTTTTTTGGTGTTCTTGATGTATGTTTTCTCTTGTTCTCATTCCTTGTCCTTGAAACTGACCGTTAATCCTGTTTTTTAAGAGGGGCAACCTGATAGCATTGTTGCAGACATTGAAAACATGGTTCGGTCATATATTGAGAAGGTATAGCCCTCTATCTGCCACCCAATCCCCACCCTGCCACTGAACTGTACCCACACGCTTACAACCATTAGACAGACACAAACACATATATATGTATATGCATGGGTTTGTTTGTTCAGGTATGTGGAGCAGTTAGATATATCACATGCCCCATACCAGATCCTATTTTTAGCTTAACAGACATGTAAGGGTTTCTTCACCATGCACATGTTACCAGGATACACCAAATGCACCATCTATAGCTATACCAGCTATACCCAGTATACCAGGTGAAGGCATGTTTTCAAGGGATGGTGCCAGATGTAGATGGCCGTAGAAGTTGCAGACTTTTCCTAATGCCATGAGTGAAAGCTTTTGAATGATGTACCTTCTTAAACAAATGAACAATAAGTCAGCGATAATTTAGGCTTCATATTTCTGCTGCAAGAAAACAACTACAAGCATTGTCTTCGTACTGTTATTTATGTTGTAGTACCTTGCCATGTCAAACAAGCGGACAATAACACATCAGCATAACTTCGACAACATTACTCGGTATTTTTAAATGTCACAGACTTCTTCTTGATGACTATGTGCCCTTTATGCCATGCACATGCACCATTTTGAATGATGATATGCTCTCTCTGATGCACACACATGTAACGAAAAGCTGGACTAATTTGTAAGTAAATTACTTCAGCAGCATGGTAAATTTATACCCCCTTCCCCAATATTGAGTTTTACTGCATTCACACCAGAACCAATCACGTAGCCCAGTAAAGTAGCTTAACGAAACCATTATTGGTACCCTTGTATTGTCATTCTTGGACAGGGAATGTAGCTCAAAATGTAACCTGAAAACATGATGCCTAATTGGGTCACATTACTGGATTTGCTATATATTGATTAGTTATGCATAATAATTCTATGTTCATGTTTCTTTCAGCCAAATTGCATTATTTTGGCAATCTCTCCAGCAAACCAAGATCTTGCAACCTCTGATGCAATTAAGATCTCACGTGAAGTTGATCCAAAAGGCAAGTTCCTGTAGTACTTTTACTGTGTTTAACATCTATTTATTGAATCCCAATCTGTTCTGTTTGCTTGCTTGAAGGCTTCCATTTTCATGAAGATATACAGCTCAGAAATGTTGAATGAGATATATTAATTTTTAAGCTTGACATTGACCATTTGTCAATGCTTGTGATTCAAAAGATGTTATTGTGATGTAAAACCAATCTTAGTTTCTTGCTGTAGAAGACAAATAGGAATTGGGTGCTGTAGGAAGTGCCTGAACAAAATGGGAAGTAGTATTTCTGTAGTGGCCTAATCATCGACTTGTATGTTGGCGTTCAAATGCATTCAGTACCCTAGTCCTTTTACTCTATCACAAATTATGCTTGATGCTTGATTCAACATATCCCTTGAATCCTTGAGATTTTATGAGTCCTCATGTGCTGTTTTAGTAATTTTCAAAATCCGTTCCTTATGCAAACAACACTTGAAAGGACTGATGGATTTGAGTATGAGTTTGGAAGGACTAGACACTATCTTTTTAGAAGACTTGGCATTGTTTATCTACATAAAAGGAAATCTTTTGATTCTTTCTAATGCTAGCATCTTCTTTACAGAATTATTAGGTAGAAACTTGACCTAACTCGTTGGCAAGCTCCACTTGGGATCTTGTTTGGAGCTCATGTACTGGGGTTGTACTTCACAGATCTGCTTACTATATTCATTCTGTAGTAGTTAAATTTTTTTATCAAATTCCCACTTAGAGCATGTTCCCCTATACCCCTTGAGAGGGGAATTGAATTTTCTCAAGTTGGGAGGGCCCTATTCTGAAAAGCTCCTGAATCTGAGATGGCAAAGGCGAATGCTTTCCTCACATGTGCGACATCAACCCAATTCCTAGAATTTGAACAGGATTCTCAAAAATTAAGAAATCAATTTCTCTGGTAATAGTTGTCTTCCTTGTCAAGATATGCATCTACAGAATATCGAGCAGCAGACATCCTTAGGGAAGTGGATGCCCTTGCCTCATTGATTGCATGATACTGGTCTCAGTGCTTTTACTCATAACAAATATTAGATGTACTTGCAGCCACTAATAGATAATGAGGAGGACCCTACCTGTGCTAGGAGTCAGGGCCTCTTCTAACTTCGGATATAATATGAATCTCAAGAAGCAATAAAACAACTTTCTTTCCAAAGTGGATATATTTCCAAGTTAAATTACTATCTTATTCTTTTTCCTTACTAATAAGGAACTTTTACAGTGATGCTATAACTTCTACGCATTTCAGGAGAAAGAACATTTGGGGTCCTGACAAAAATTGATCTCATGGACAAGGGCACTGATGCAGTTGACGTAAGTGTTTTTCTATTTAAGTTACTTCTAGCTTTAGCTTTTTTAGAACTCAGTGGTAAAATTTGGTACTAATGCTCCATTTTAGTGCATTAACTGAATTCTATGGCAGTGAGCTAATATTTAACATTTGTTAGTATTGTCAGATTTTTATCCTAACAAGATAGACAGCCCATTCCCTTTCACGGTCTACCATGAATACTTTGAAGTACTCATTTTCCATATGTGATTCGGTGTTCAAAATAGGCAAAAGCTCTTGTATATGTGGAAGCCTGGTGATTTTTTTAGTGTACTGTCTGAAGTATATGCTTGAGGTTGGAATTCTTTTGAAAATATCAGAATTGTCCCCATGAGAACCTTGAAGGCCTAGCATACCATATTTCATTACAATTATCAATTCATCATCATTCATGATTTTGTAACCTGCATTCCCCAAAGTTCCTGAGAATCTCCAGTACATAATAAACCATGAATCCTTGTTTTAATGATTTTTCAACTTAAGTCAGACATTTTCTTGGACTGATACCACATTGTTCAGTAAGTACACGATAAGTGCAATATTCATTAGCCGATTGATGAAATTGCAGCGCTTGAAACCAAATTTGACCCAGTGAAACTTCAAATTGTTTATCTTGATCTTATGCTGCGATTGCTCAAATACAAAATACTGATCTCAAATCACAAGACTTGCTTTGTTAAGAAACTCCCGTACTAGGATATCCAACTATTAGCTGTATATGTTCCACAGATATAGAATGTTCACCATGTTGTACATCTCTATCATGCTCAAAAGTTCCCTGAATTCCTGGAAGCTGGAAAAAATAATGAAGAAATATGACTCCTTGGTTTGTTGTATAAACCACCTTACTGTTTAATATGATTTTGTTGTGTGCTATAATTTGAGTCAAGTTTCTGAAGTGTATCTATTTTTATGATAACTTTTTTTTCTTTTTCTTTTTTTTAGATGCTAGAAGGAAGAGCTTATCGGCTACAATATCCATGGATAGGTGTTGTCAACCGGTCCCAAGCTGACATTAACAAAAATGTTGACATGATTGCTGCTCGGCGTAGAGAACGAGAATATTTTTCGAATACTCCAGAATACAAGCATTTGGCTCATAGAATGGGTTCTGAACATTTAGCAAAGGTTCTCTCAAAGGTATGCAGAACTTGTTACTTATTGGGGTCTTTGTGCTGAACACTGTTACACAAAGTGTGATGCTAGGGTCTCTATCAATTGATATGAGTTTCACCATCAACTACATTAATTTTGCAGCACTTAGAATCCGTTATCAAGTCCCGCATTCCCAGCATTCAATCTCTCATCAATAAGAGCATTGTTGAGCTTGAAACGGAACTGGCTCGTCTAGGAAAGCCAGTTGCTGCAGATGCTGGTGTAAGTTTTCTTTTTTTCTAAAATGCTTATATCCTTTTCATGTCTGTTCAAATTAGTTGTACTAAGAACCGTTTATCTTAGATCTAGGCAATTTTGGTCCTGAAGCAGTAGAAGACCTGATTCTGCTTAAACGATATTTTCATGCTAGAATAGAATACCATATAGTTATATCTGAATCTGTATCATTTTTGACAAATAAAACTAGAAGGGGAAGCTTGTTTGGGCGGGAGATGAATATAGGTTCTGCATTTTTCTGTATGAGTTGCCTTCACTTGGCTTGAAGCATTATTTCACCTTTACTATCTGTAAATGGTTTTGTACAAGAACCTTGCCTTTGTGTACATCTAGGCTTGGAGGGTCTACAATGTGGATAATAGATGGTTCCTTAGAAAGCTTCAGGTGCAATTGGAGATGTCAATATGGGCCTCCACCACCACCCACATACATATAGTTTTTCAATTACATATTTACATGTATATATATATACTATATTACATGTATAGATGTATAGTTTATTATTACATGTATATATATGTAGTATATATGGCTCATAACATGTGTGTATATATATAGATATATAGTTTTTTATTACATATATATGGGTATATGGATTGTAGAAGCCTAAAACATTGTGGTTGGATTTGGATTTCAAGCAGATTTGGATAAGGTCTTATAGACCCGATCTAATATCCAAGGGTCTATCACCTTGCAGGCCAACCCGGCTCGGTCATATGGGCTGGGCTATTTGGCCCTGCTTCAAATATGAACTGGAATTCTCTAGCCTGCCCCCCCCCCCCCCCCCCCCCCCCCCCCCCCCCCCCCCCCCCTGCCAGGCCCATTTTGACATCTCTAGGTGTAATCAGATTGTTGACTTTTGATGGGTGTAAGTGTGTAACTGAACTTGAATTTTGTCACGATTCCTGAAAAGGTTTTCAACCGTTCACTCAGTTATCTGATTTAATGATATGTTAAATTCAACATGACAGCAAAAGAATATGCTGTTTCCCGTTAAAATCTGAGAGTTCCAAATCATTGATTATTGTGATATATCCCATAGCTCATGGCACATATGGAGAACTTCTGACAAAACTTGGTTGGTGACTTTCCTTTTTTATGTTTACATTTGCTCTGCTTTGTACCATTTACCTCTTAGACATTAAGACTTTGAGATTACTGTGATATTCATTATGAATAAATAAAGAAGTTTCTATTATTCAGAATCATTATGCAAAATTAACTGAAGTTGCAAAGGCATAAATATCCGCTAATAACTTTTGACCTATGGAATGCTTTCTTAGAATCCCAGGCTTGAGGACATGAAGAAGAATTCTGATCATAGAAAACTATTCATGCTTAAAAAATAAAGATATGCTAACAAGTCTATATCATTAGTTCATAGATGGCCTTCAGCAGCATGAACTTATGATAATCACGTGAAGCATGCTTTTTCACGTTCCATAATATTTCTTAGTTGTTGTTCTCACATTTTCCTATTACAACATTGTTTAATTCTTTTAGTTGCTTGATATGTTAGTTGTTAATGCTTAAGATGCCCTCTATTTTGCAGGGGAAACTATATATGATCATGGAGATTTGCCGTGCTTTTGACCAGAATTTCAGAGAACATCTTGATGGAGTGTATGTTTAGAATACTTCTTGTACTGCATAGCTTTCAGACTGACATGTTCATTCTATTTTTACATTTTTTTATACTTGAGAATAAAACCTATTGATAAAATCTCCTATGAGAATGGAAACCTTAGCAATTGTTTCTTTGGTTTGTCTTTTGATAGTCATGAGCTTTTAGAACATTTTTGATTGATCATTTTAAACCGTTTTCGAGCATTCATGTTTTCATATTACTGGTTCCTTCTTTTGGTATCATTTTAAAGTAACTTTTTCATATTAAGGAAGATGCTTCTGATTCTGTCATTTCCTGTATCAAGATAATTTGTGAGAATCCAAAATTTTCATGACAATAACCATCTTGTAATGTCCCTCCCAGGAAACACCCTGCTGAGAAAATGCTGATAACAGTAATAATGACTATGATGCTAAAATATGAGGGAAATAGTTTACCCCGGTGCCTCTTCATAAGTGAATGTACACTCTTTCATGCTGTGTCCCTTTGCTCTTCACTAAAAGATTTGGTTCACTTGGGAAGGAGGCTGAAGTATAGTATCATAACACTAAAATCAGCTTACTTGGGTAGGACTGTTGTGGAAAGTTCATATGATTAAGATCAACTTTTTGTTTTAGAAATCTATTCTTAAGGATTTTAAAGTTTAATTTAGTTAAAAATTGAACCAGGGAATGCTTTTGCTGCGCTATTGGATTCTGTCTTTGTGCTCCTTGGGTCCCACTTTTGCTTTTCGTGGTTCATGACATGTCCAACATAATGCAACAAAGTGATGACCTTGTTGCAGGATGGATCTATGCTTTTTTTGGAGGGTCATTGCTGACATGCACTCGCATGGTCTGCATGTTTTTGTGTATAGAAAGTTTTTCCCCTGGAAAGATTTATTTATAGTGTTGGGTTTTATTTCTTCATTATCAGATGACGAAGTTTCTGTATAGATTTTAAAACTTTTTTGTCCTTATTCAACTTTTGCCGCAGTAGTTTGGGTGGTCAAAACCTTCTCACGTTTAGAGCTGTGAAAGAAATTAGATGGCAGATGACTCAGTTTTTCGTTGATTGGCAACATTATCTACAATATTTTCACTATACTATGTGCCCCATTCTTCAGTATAATAGATGAATTGACTGATGAAAGTATGTGGCAATTCCTCCAGTCGTCCTGGTGGTGATAAGGTTTACAACGTCTTCGACAATCAGCTCCCTGCTGCACTGAAAAGGCTACAATTTGATAAACAACTTGCCATGGAGAATGTAAGGAAAATAATCACTGAAGCTGATGGTTACCAACCACATTTAATTGCTCCAGAGCAAGGATATCGACGTCTAATTGAATCTTCATTGACCACCATCAGAGGGCCTGCAGAGGCATGCGTTGATGCGGTATGTCATCCATTTGAAGTAGAAGACAACCAATTCCTTGTACAAGTTGATTTGTCTATTATAACTGCATATCGATAAAAGGCTTTTGATGTCTGAGTGATATGCTCAAATCTTGATGTAACCTCTTACAAGTAGACTAGCGCTACATCGATATTACTCTTTGCAGCCTTGAGCATGTTGATTCAATTTTACAGCCTTGTATAACTTGATTCGGTTCTACTCTTGTCTTCACAGGTTCATTCCATATTGAAGGAATTGGTTCACAAAGCAATCAGTGAGACGATGGTAACAACCCTCACCCCCCCAAAATCTTATTGATCAACTTGTTAAGAGTTTGAGATGAACGTGCTGATTAAAAGATTATAAGTCATTTATTTGTTAAGTAAGCTCATGTGCATGAAGCTGAACTTACCAAGCTATCATGTATATCTGCAAATATCCCTGCAATTTGTGGTCCTCTCATGACTTTCCACATGCAGGAACTGAAGCAATATCCTACTCTGCGTGTGGAAGTAGGCAATGCTGCTTTTGAGCAATTGGACAGACTACGTGAAGAAAGTCGAAAAGCTACCCTTAAGCTAGTCGATATGGAGTCTAGTTACCTTACAGTGGATTTTTTCCGGAAGCTTCCACAAGATGTTGAGAAGGGAGGGAATCCAACACATTCTATCTTTGACAGATACAATGATTCTTACCTCAGAAGAGTTGGTAAGCTGCATCTCCTTATATTTCAGAATTAAATGTTTATAGTGTCAATTCATGAATGTGATGGGAGTATCAAGTATGTTCCTGATGCTCCTTTTGTTTTCCAGAAATGTTGGATCTGCATAACTTGCCTTTCATTTTGGCTGCACTACCAATTTTTAAACCGAAAGTTGTTTTGTGGATGGGAGTGATTTACAGAATTTTGTTGGTCTGGAAATTGCAGGTATTTGAAGCTGGGTATCTATGACCAGTCATTGCTCTGGTGTGAGAAATAGTAGTGTGTGAAAAAAGATATCTAGTAGTTCATTAAAATCCTGTAGCATTTTAAAATCAAACTTAGTTGAATGGCTTTAAAATGAAAGCTATGATTCACATAATTTGGCCTGTCTAATGGTAGATGATTCTGATAGATATGATCTCTAAATGGTCTTCAGTGTCTGGACTTCATTTCATTGCATTTCAGTTCATTTATGAAGTTTATAAATGATCATGGTGGCAGAATGAATCTTTAGGAAGCATTTATTGTGAACTCTCTTTTGTGGAACAGGATCAACGGTGCTGAATTATGTCAACATGGTTTGTGCGGGTTTACGGAACTCCATTCCCAAGTCCATTGTCTATTGTCAGGTCCGCGAAGCAAAGTGGTCCCTCCTCGACCATTTCTTTACCGATCTTGGCAAGAGAGATGTAAGCATTCTTCACCCTTGATCCTCTTCAGCAAGTTTCTTGTTATTTGCTTCTTTCTTCGAGTCTACATAGAGTAGCAAAGTTATAATTTCAAGAAATCAATGTGGCTGAAGGAGATAATCTGTGGGATCCTGATCCTATATCCCTCTGTTGAGATGGTGCAAGCAATGGCTCCTTTTTTCCCACTCGGTGCAATCTTGGCACAAACGTAGGCAGTGTGGTTAAATTGTAGAACATTCTGGGACCTGGTAGGAAGGGTACTTATACATGTATATCACACCATATTTTATTATATTAGCCAAATCCATGCAGCAAACCCCATCTAGTATGGGAAAAGGCTTAGTTGTTGTTGTTGTAGCTTTTCTTTATTTGATGGAGAACAAATACTACAAAAACAAGGAAAAATCATTCGATATGGTATAATAAGGTCCCATACTCATTGATACTTGTGTGGAAACGATATGGGTACCAATGTACATTATGTATTGTATTTTACTGTATGAAGCCGGCCCCATCTAGTATGGGAAAAGGCTTAGTTGTTGTTGTATTTTACAGTATGATACAATATCTACAACATTGGTTAGATTCCAACTTAGTTTTGCTACGTTTTTGGAGATGGCTTGCCGAGACAAAGGTGTCACTTTAAATGACATAAAACTGATGCAGCCGAATTCAGAGCATGAGTTCACCTGTCTAGAGACATAGAGCTGATAATGCCTTGGCTGCCATTCACTGCAAGGATGAATTCTGATCCTTGAAGTTATTCCTTGTTGACAACTGTAAACACGATATCAGACTTTCATCTTTCTGACATTTACTGTTGTTTGACACCAAGGTTTAAGGTGTGTGCTTCTCTTGCGAGGGCTGCACGAATTGGCATCAAAGCAATTCCATAATGAAATAGCATTGACTAAACCCTGGTTTTCGACTGTCTTGCAGCAAAAGCAGCTCGGATCATTATTAGATGAAGATCCAGCTATTATGGAGCGTCGATCATCTCTTGCCAAGAGACTTGAGCTGTATAGGAGTGCCCAATCTGAGATTGATGCTGTTGCTTGGGCCAAGTAGGATGATAGTGAGGCGATTTAAGCTTGTCTTCCCCTCCCCTTTTCACCGCTTTCCCTTTTGTACCCCTAGATCTTTTTCTTCACAGAAGGGAGCTCGTGGTTTTAATTCATATTTGTTTGGTTCTTTTATATTTCTTAGGGACTAATATTTGTATAATTCAATGTCTTCCTTGAAAATGATGATCTGTCTTTAAGTTTTGATACCGAAGACTTTTACTGCACAGTGGTCATGAATGTAACAGATGCTATCTATCTAAATATTCACTTCTGCTTTCCATTTCATTCTATTATCAATCTACTTTCATTCTATTATCAATCTGCTTCTAGATTTGGAATCTCGGTTCGGGTTGTGTTGCTAGAAACGAGCCTCCAGTCATGCATCTACATTTCTTTTGGGTACAAAGACCGGGCTGAAGCACAGTAAGAATTGCACTAAAACCTCCTTAGGTAAGGCGATACCTATTCTGTCCGCCATCATTTGGATCAGGATGCATGATGGAATTGCAGCTAAACGTAAAGTCTCGACTCCAGCTCGAGGCTGTGGTTTGCAAGTTAATCTGCACAGCTATTCCTTCCGTGGGGAGTGGCTATACGTACTGATCAGTCTTGCCGTGTAATTGCACACTGGGTTAGCATTATATCCGCCATTTAGCTTTGAATCCAGATATAGATCATATTACTTTATGCCAATCAATGAAGAATTTGAGGTCTAGTCTACAATTCTCATAATCATGAATTGAACCTTTAGCCGAATGGAATCCTTAGCAACCAGACTGATGAATGGCGGCATTCTAGGCCTTCGATTTGTGGCGGGGTTCAGTGGAACGTGACGCTTGTGGTATGTCATGCAGGGGAGTGGACGGATTAGCGCCATGAATGTCCAGCTGGTGTACTGGCTGGAAGGCACTGTGGGAGTCGAGTCTGTTAGTGCAGTCGACCTCTGGATACTTTCTCATAATTGTTGGAGACACAGCGTGTTCTCATGCCTAAATACGTCTTCCCTTACCAGGCTCAGTTGAATGCTCCTTTAGCTCTGGCAATATTACCCACGACATGGGAGAAACTCAAAAAGGCTGTGTCCATGCTAATGCGCACCTTTTGTTTCGTGTTGTGCATATCTACCGGAAGTAACACGAAGGTGGGTTGCGTTCGGTTTTACTTGTTTATGGCACTACTGGAAAGCGAAGCAAACATGACCTGGAACACCAATGACGTCTCTAAACATATCGCTCGAAAGAAATTGACATGGGCAGCACCCTGAAATTAGAAGTTTGTGAAGGGTCCGTATTTCTTGTATTATTTGTGTCTACCCAAAGTAATCCGAAAAGAAACGGGTTTGTGTATCGGTTGACCTGTTTATCACAAATACGGCGTAACACGACAATGACACGTGGAGTAGGGAATTGCTGTGCCCCCTATTCAAGAAAATATCCTCCCCCACACCCCCCACAACCTATTGCGCATCTATTTGATCTGGAAAGTGACCTAAAATGCATTCAGTGGAATGGAAGGATTTCTTGCTTTATTCTCGCTTTCAATCATCCTTGCATTGCGTGTTATTCTTTTGAACTTGTCTCCATCCCAAAAGGCGTAGTTGTATCCTTTCGGTGGACACGTTATGAATATTCCGATTACTTTCAACAGAAAAAGAGAGAAAACGATGCCTGAATTCACAAGAAAGTTACTCATAAATGCTCGACACTTTTCTCCTTGCTGAGCTTTAACGCAAAGGAAGAAAGATTTGTTCTACAAGACTGCGTTTCACTTTCATTTTCCTTTACAAGATTCTAAAAGCATATCATCTAGCTTTGTGATAGTGACATTTGACCTTTTGTCACGCCTTCGAGTATCGAATTCTTGACCTTTTAACTTGAAGGTTCTTTCAAGTCGAATAGTTAAGCGCCATCCACCTTCGATTGGTTTTTAAAGCTTTTCTGCATTTTACTCTTTCTCTCCTTTTGTTATTCTTAGCACAAGTTGGATTGGAATCACCAAGCTGAAATTGCTAATACGGACCCTCAAATCCTCGGTTAAATAGCACAGCTCAAAACTCTCGTCTTCTACCAACATATATTTGTTGAGCGACGCCCTTCTACATGGCGCCGTTAGATCACTAAGGGTGTTTTTGTACTTGAGGGCCGATCTCCGTCCGGCATGGTGGAGTAGTATACTTTGCGTTTTGAGAGTTCATGACCTATTTTCCAAGTGCAGTTGACACGGAAGAGTTGAAGCAACGATGATCTTATGCTGAAAAACTGGAGCAAAAGAACAAGAGATAAAGAGATGATGGAATGGAGCATGATATCTTCGTCATCTTCATCTTCCATAAAGAGTAACAGAACATCAGAATGGGCAGATTTCACCCTCTCGGGGCCAAAGCATCTGTCACCTGTCAACTGGTCTCTCTCTCTCTCACACACACACAGATACATCTAGCATTAGCGTACACAAACATACATCTAGCATTGGCGTCGAAGCAACTGGATTCCGGATATTAGATTTGTAAGATCTGACCTAGGTATGTTTTTTGTCAAATTTGAAGATATAGAATCAGATCTACCTTGACCTGTACTCATGAAGTAGCTGTAATAAAAAAGGGTCGAATATATCTTAATTCATAAAGCTTTTAAAATGTAAAGAATATTATAAAGCAGTACTGGCTCGAGCTCAACTTGGCGAGCAACTTGAGCACATCTGGAACTCGAAAAGATCGACCCGAGTTCGAGCATTTCTGGAGAACCTTGGCTCACTTGCACCTAGCACAAACTAACAGGAGGAGAGAGAGGCATGCTTTTCTTGCCCCTTTGTGTTGGTTAATTGACACGCACTAACAAAATTGTTACAAACCCTGTCATGATATTTTTATTGATGTTTTCTCTGATTTTTGATATGGTGAATCGGTTAGCCGTCATGGGTGCTGGGGCTGGCAATACAGGACACGGCATGAAAATCGGACACTAACACGACTTGAAACTCAGTTGTGTCAATGTGGTGACAAAATAGGTTGTGTTCGAGTAATCCTGCTTTGACACGAACATAACCCGAAATATCGAATTGCTGGCAATGAGGAGATAACCTGAAAAATCACAAAGTAACACGAACCAAATAGGGACGCGTTTGATTGACCTGTTTCCAACACACACAAAATCACAAACACCAACACAGGAATTTGGTGCAATTTTGAGCCATGTTGTTGCTGTTTACTCTGCCAATGGATCAGGTCCGACGACTGCCACCAATGCTGCATTGCTGCCTGCTTGATACAAGGCATCTACATCCTCCATCACCAAAAGAACGCTGGCGGTGCCGCCTCACTATGGTGGCAGTCCTTCTCCTTCCAAATCGTCCAAGAACTCAAAGACGACGAGAATGGCTCCGCCATCGGTGCAATCTTCAGTTACAATGGCCCGCGCAACGCCAAGGCCCCGAGCCTAGCCATCGCCTTCCGGGGCACGGCGACGACGCAAGACTGGAAGATGAACTATCGTGCTTCCATTAACGAGCTGCATGAGACCACCAGGTTCCAGCGAGCCATGCAGGCTGTGGAGCGCGTAGCCGCTGAAGGTGACAGCCTAGGGCGGAAGGTGTTGCTGTGCGGCCACTCGCTTGGCGCCGCGCTAGCCATGCTTGTGGGCAAGCGCATGGCCAAAATGGGCATCTACCTTGATACTTTTCTGTTCAATCCGCCCTTTGTTCTGAGAAAGGGAGGCAAAATCCTCAAGCGCACTGCCTTTGGGCTCCTTGCGGTTCTCAGCCCGCCTGTCTTTTCTTTGCCTATGGCCGTTAACTACGTTTTCAGGCAAGCATCCATGACGCTTTTCCTATCTTACGCTATATATATATATATATATATATATATATATATATATATATATAAAGAAACAGCCTGTTTTGTTTTTGCCTATGGCCATTAACTACGTTTTCAGTCCTATCCTATTCTATAAAAATATATAGATAGATAGATATAGATAAAAAGAGAGAGAAAAAGGGTTTGAGATACTATTTGAAATTGACTGTGAAGATAAGATGCACATCGGTACATTAAAAATACAAAAATAATCGAAATCTTGATAGCATATCTTAAAGATTGGACGGTGAAAATATTTATATAAAATTATACACTAAACAATATTATCAACTAAGATACTCTCTTATAGTTATTTTAATAATATATGTAATGTCAATATTAGTTGAATGTAACACCCCATGTTGAAAAACTACTCAGAACGCTTTCCTCACTGTGGTCGTAATTTAGGCAGCGAGATGCTTCCAAGGCCTTGCAATCTTCGGAGGCGCAGCAGTCGTTCACAAACCTCTGTTCATGGGTGCCTCGCCTCTTCGTGAACCCTGGCGACTTCATATGCTGTGAGTATGTGGAATACTTTGAGAAGAAGAAACAAGGGCAGGGACAGCCCAAACCTTCAATTGAAGAGCTAGAGCAACCTTTCCTCATCCCCTCAGCCCAGTTGGTAAAGAACTTGTGCACACCGACTGGCAACAGCATCGACGAGACCCATGGACTCATCCAGTGGTGGCAGCCTGAGCTCAAGCTGCAAAGAAAGGACTATATCTCTGTTCTTGCGGGATCCTGAAATATATATATATATAACATACTGGACTATGTCTTTGTTCTAGACAGTTCAATTTGAGTTGAATTTAATTCCAGTACTTATGGATTTGATTTGCACCCAAGTTTTGAGCTTGCTGCACTTTTGCTTATGTATATATGTTAATGTGACAAACTGATTATTACGTTATAAAATTAATGATGTGAAGATAATTATCAAGTCAAAGTTTAAAAGTTACCATATTTTAAAATGCACATATTTACCAATTCAAATCCATTAGGAACAACCTTTGGATCAAAACCGGGTTGTTTGAGGAGAGAAGATTACCTTTCAAGCCCGCCTTCTTTCTTTCACACCCAACCTGGTTTTTCTCTGTTTGTGTTTTCCGAAAGATTATCTGAAAAACGTCCAACAATCTTCATGAGTTTGTTCACACTCATTCTTTAAACAGTTCACAAGCCGTTGATTAACTTCATCATATAGAGTGATTTATGTATACCCTGTTAGAGACCATTTATGTATTATGCATTCCTCTTTAAAACTCGTTGTTAGCACATTTCCCTTGGATCGACATTCCATCCATTTGGTTTTCTTAACAAGCATAATTAACCTTCATTAACTTTTGTTACCAAATTGTTAATCATAAGAATGATGACTCTATGATTGTATAGCGCAGCAAGCATTTTCTTCCCTTTTAGTTCCGGGGAAACAAATCTTATCGCCCGGCAGGCACTGCCTCCGTTGCGAATGCCGTTTCAATGAAAAGCTCATCACATTGCTCAGACCCCCAGCTAATCTCAACCAAGAATTGTAAAAATACAGAAATTTGATCATATTACCAGTAAGTGATCTGCACTAAGCTGAGGGTAGCTTCCGAGCTTGATCATGCCAAAACTATAAGAGACCAGCTGAGAGTGAGCTTGCTGTGATGAAAGGTGAGTCAAACAACAAGCAGCTCATCCTGTAGCCGTACCTCAAAATCATTTATTTTCATGTTAAGATGCATGTAATATCACGAAAATTAAATGGTAGTTACTAGTATACATTTAAATACCAGATTCATGGCATGTGAGATCATGGATCTCTTCTCAATGAACCACAAAAAAGAAGGGTTTGTTCTTACAATTTGCAAGATTTTTGGTGTATCAATACATTAATCTCCTATTTTGTTTTGGTGCATATTTGACAATGTGACGGTGTTTGAGAAGTTTTGTTTTAAACATTGCCAACTCTTTAGGGTGCATTTTTGAAAATTGCCCTAGTATGTTCTCATATGTGGACATGCAAGCCAGAAGAATGAAATCCGACAGTTCGGTCCATATCTGGTGTGGGCATTAAAGCATTCAGAGGACCTTTCCCTAGTACGAGGGAGACGTAGGATGTAGAAGATCGTAGAATGAGTGATTTGGCAGATTTGGATTCCTATATATATATATATATATATATATATATATATATATATATATATATATACTTCATCATACGTTTCATATAAGATCCATCTGTTTATATATTAGTATCTACATCCAGAAAGCCATACACTTTGGAAGAAGTTTGTACAGTTTGGGAAGGGCTTTTGATTGATCAAAAAGAGGAATCGCCTTACATAAAAATAACTCTTGTGAAATCCTTAATTAGGTTAAATACAACACAATAAGTTCATGAAATAGGAATGTTTTCTACGGCCATAAAGTTTTTATTTATATATAGCCAGTTGTGGATCTAGAAATTCTTAGAGGGTAACGCGAGATTTACTGCATAAGCTTACACATTCAACCATGGGCTACATTTAACTTTCTACCTTTTTTTAAAAGGAAACTTCGGATGGAGCAGACACCCAGTTTAGTTTAATATAGATTGGTCATTCGTATGACAATTAAATGCAAGCATGTGAGCCAACAAGAGGATAGATCACAACAAATTTGTGACTGAAGAGTGAAGTATTTGAAAGAAGCTGCTGCATATCCACTGGAGGGTTGTCTATCGATAGCAAAGGGTAGTGGTTGAATCATTACAAATTTTCTTTTTAAACTTTGGATGGAGAGGCCACCCCACCTCAGTTAAATGTACACTCATCACTGCATATGGCAATTAAACGCAAGCCTGTGAGCCAAAAAGAGAATTAATCACATGAAGTCTGCGATTAAAGAGAGAATTATTTCAAAGAAACTGCTTCATATCCATTGGAGGATCATCCATCAATATTAAGGGCAGTGGTTGACTCATTACAAAAAGAAGATGGTGACATCTAAACCATCACCCTGCTGCAGTTTCCTTGAGTTTGATTTCGAGCTCTGCATTATTTAGTTGGTGCAGCAGACCCTTTGGCTCATTCACAATAATATGCAGAGGGTCACTTCACTCCACCGATCCACTTTGGTGAATTTTTGGATCCGATGCTTCCACAGAACTTTTGTGGGTCCCATCGTGTAAAACAGCTGTGAATCACTGTGTTGGACCCACGTGGTACATGCGCACTTGATGCTTTCTACAAGTCAAGTCCACGGACATAACCGGTTCTTAACTGGTTTGGGAGTTTCAGTCATAATTAGAGATCATCCGGTTCGGTTATGGTTTCACTTTTTATAAAATCAAAACCAAAACCAAATCAAAATCGACGGTTTCAAACCTTCAGTTTTGATCTTTTTAAAATTTACTTATAATTTTTAAAATTTTAAAAATAAAATTACTATTTCTAAGTTGTTCATCATCAAACCAAAACCGTTCTTAGGTTTTGAGCTAACCGGAATCGAGAATCCATGGTTTAGAACCATCGGTTCTTGTTTAATAGGTCTAAAGTAAAAATAAATCAAGTGATTCTTCTTCTATCATAAGTGGCCAAAAATCGGTCGCTATCACCTTTCATTCTAGTCTTCTTGCTTTCTCTATTCACCAAAGGAAATTCACATTAAATATTCCTATTAGGTTGTGGTATTCGTGCAGAAAACTCCAAACTCGTACTTCTCTCACTCAACACAATCTCTTCTTTAGTGCTACCTCACTAAAACACTTGATCAATGTTGATCACTTCTTACTTTATTAGTGAATTAACTTATGAAACAACTCTTTTGCCTTTTAATTCTATGAATGTTATTGTTTATATTGTATGTACAAATTATATTTCATTAATATGATTGATTCTTACTTTGATCAATTCTTACTTTTATGCAGTCTCAGCTTTGTCATGACATGAGATGTTAGCGTCTTACTTGTATTGCATGGAGATCAAAGAGAAAACAGGAAGAAACGACAATACTGCGTGAGCACAGTGTGCACATAAAAGCAAGTCAACACAGATCCAACCAACTTGTGCTGCTTTTAGAATTGGATATAAAGCAGTGGTGCATCTAGACCACACATTTCTAGTCATGATCCCCTTGTCCTGGATCCATAATGGGGCTACCAAACGAGATGAGTTGCTTGTTCTTCGTCTTGTCTAGGCGACTCGTGAGCTTGTTCGAGCTCAACGCGATAATGTAGCGAGACAGACTCGAGTCGTCTAGCACAACTTGGTGGGACAAGCTGCTAATAAGTAGGGTTCATCTTGCCTTCGCACACATGGACGTGCTAATCCAACTAGCTGGGTCTCTTAACATGTTTTCAAATGTTCAACACTCATTCTTCTGCAATAAAAGTTGTATTATTGGAAAAGCAATTTTTGTACTTTAATGTGCAAAAGTTTTGAATTCGTCAAGAAAAATTACATGAAAAATTCAAGGTTTTTGAGTTTAATAAACAACTTTAGTTAGATCCATCGTACATGACCGAATGAGAAAAGCAACATTCAGTTAATACAGGTGCATGTCAGGTTTGCACAGCTCAATCTACAGCCTTAGTTGCGGCCAAAATTTTAATTTAAACCCCGTCGTCATATAAATCAAGTTACGTAATAGACCTGGTTAAAGTCGGCCCGTTTTCCCCATATACCATACACGTCAAACACAGATACACGCGCACATAAACTTGTCTAAATTGCCCGGGTATTTCTTGTATATACCGCAGTAATTCCAGAATCACGGCAAACCTGTGTCAAATATACTGCCGATTTTGGTGCACGCAAGCATACACACACACACACACACACACACATATATATATATATATATAGAGAGAGAGAGAGAGAGAGTAATTGTGGTACATGCTTAAACTTGTTCATGCTTAAATCTATTCACATGTCTCCACCATTTGATAAACACAATCAATTATGAATATTTTAATTTTAAAAGTGGATTATACAATTACATATTAAATAGAAAGTACAAAAAATATAAAAGAATACAATGATACAATTCACTTTTTAAATTCAAATCTCCACTACTAATCGATAGAGATGCTTGAATAGATTACAACATGGACCACCATCTCTCTCTCTCTCTGTATATATATATATATATATATATATATATATATATAGTGTGTGTGTGTGTGTGTGTGTGTGTGTGTGTGTGTGTGGGGGGGGGGGGGGGGGGTGTCTGCGTGTATATAACTTGTATATGACTGGAAGCATCTTCAAAAGTAGCAGTCAAATGAAAGTAGTGCTAGGAAGCAAGCTTCTAGTTATGGGAAAAAACACCTTCTATATTGCTCTAAATGTTTGCTTCCCCATCGTTGTGTTTCTCCCAGTTTGTTTCTCCATTATTATGTGCAAGTCTTTCGTCATATCTATATTTGTAAGGAAGTGGTAAAGTGGCCCATTTGTACTATACATCAAAATTATGTAAACTTTTTATTTATTTATTTACCTCTTTACAAAAAATTGTCTTTTTGGTTCATCTGGATACTTCTACAATCCCTTTCAAATGCTTGATTATTTTCGAATTGATGGTTCGTATTTTTCCTAATTTTTAATAAATTTTCTGATTACAGATGGGTTAAGACCCAAATCAAAACCAGACCCGAAACTGGAATCAGATGCTTAATATTGCATAAGCCTATACTAGTGCTAAAAGCATTATTGTGTAGTGTGTCAGTAATTGGCTTGTATTTAGCTGAATCACATTCAATTAAGCAACGCATATAACATAAGACAACTGTTAACTGCCACATTTAGTGGATCCTATTAGTTGGTACTTCGACACAACTTAATGCAATTTGTCTGTATCCAGTTTCGTCGACGTGTACCAAGACCAAAACCAACAAAAACCAAACCTTATCTACACGATCCAAATGGGGTGAGAAATACCCGAAGTGCTTTGACCGGGTATGGGGTGGGGTACGGGTTAAAGAAGTACCTGAACCACACCCATAACCACATACGCACACGCGCACGCATATATATAGAGAGAGTCTTAGCTGCATAATATCTTTTGATGCATAATCTTATATAATATTTTCAATGTTTGAAATTAATAGTAGAGATTTGAATTAAATATACTGTTGTATTTTTCGTCTAATACATCACATACACTAAATGTAATGTAATTCAAATTTGCTCTATTGATCTCAAAGATTGAATAACAGAAATGCTTGTGTAAGATTACGTATCAAAAGATATTATTCATCTAAGATTTCATATATATAAAGAGAGAGAGTCTCAATTGCATAATATCTTTTGATGCATAATCTTACACAAATATTTTTGGCCTTTAATATATGAGATCAACGGTAGAGATTTGAATTAAAAGTATTGTTGTAATTTTAAATTTTTTGTTTAATACATCATATGCATTAAATAAAAAATTATTCAAATCTCTTCTATTAATCTCAAAGATCGAATAGTAGAAATGTTTACGTAAGATTATGCACCAAAAGACATTATGCATCTAAGGTACCATATATATACATATATATATATATATATATATATTTAGAGAAAGGGAAATTAGTTCATGTGCTCATTCATTCATGCTTAAGTATTCTTAAAGATCTCAACAATTCAATAAGAAATATTAACAGTTGAAATTCAAATTTCAAAAGTAAAAATATATTGAAATTGAAATTTCAAAAGTACTTTTATAGATGTACATGGTAATATTTATTTTTTGCTTTACAAACACAATCATTGATATGAAAGATTAAACAATTGAGATCTTTAAGAAGATTAGAGCATAAATAAATGTGCACATGTACTATACTCCTCTCTCTTTATATATATACATACACACATACACGTACGCATGCACACATTCACATAAGATATCTTGTTGGACTGTGACATGTTGAGAGTAACTTGTGGGGGTGACACGGATTCCATCTTCTCTAATTAGAATCAAACCGAGCCAATTTGGTGTACACAAATGATCTTTTTCTATCCCACAGTGATGAAGATATATCTCACTAAGACCTCACTGTTACTACCCACGGGATCATAAAGTTGTATATAAACCTGGTAAAAGTGAGGCAACATTTTGGATTGCTCGTGTTGCCCGTGTCATCGTGCTTAGAGGTGTGCATTATTCCGTGTTAACAGAACAGAAGTTTCGGATCTGTTTGTTCTATTAAAAATCGGACAGTGAACCGAACCGATCGATGCTCAGCTGCTTGGCGAAACTTGGTAACGCAACGAGCAAAATTCCGTTGCCCAATTCCCCATATTCTATCCACCCGTAGGTTCATGTGTACTCTTCCCAATTGAAATGGTAGTAGTATTCCATTCTCTACCAATATTCTGTCAAGAGTCAATTTGTTATTCTATTTTTTGGTTTATTTAGTAGATAAAATAGATAAAAAAACGAAAAAAAAAAGGCAGAAGGAGACCCATTAGGAACTTGAGAAACAGGGGTTGGGTTGCGCCATACATATAAAACAGTATACAATAATGATACATTTGACGAATCAAATACTATCGTCCACTAATGAAGCATTCTAATTTCTAATTAGTTGATATTAGTTGAGAATTTTGTCAGGGATTGCTGTGAAAGGTTTCATTCACGCCTAATCCATGTCGAGTAGACCCCGGTTGTTGTGAGAATTCTTAATTCATGAGTTGTGTGGAGGAACTTATGTCACAAACAAAAACTGAAGCAAGTGTTGGATTCAAAGCTGGTGTTAAATTAAAGTAGCAAATTAATGTCCAATAGTGCATAGTAAAGAGACTGCTAGATGATGATGATGATGACGATGACTGGGTTTCTGCCTAACAGGTACTGTTTATAGCACCCGTGGTTCGTCTGTGTGTGTGTGTGTGTGAGTGAAATGGGTTGAATATTTGAGAGACGCCATTCGGACCATCAAACAAGCTGTATTTCGCGGGAGCAAGATGGATGCAAAAGGCAAACAGGGGACGGTGTTCACAGAATATTCGCCGCTAAACTCTGTTTGAGGTAGAGTCAAGTAAAGGAGCCAAAGAATGAAGATGCACTTGAAGGAAGTTCACTTTGAGGATAAAAATGTATTTAAAGGGAAGCCCGCTGGATAGATTTAGTCTGTAAATAGACAATGGCCGGACATGACCTCTGATACGGACACATCTTTACCAAACCAGAACCAAAATCAAGACTTGCATACTGAAATGTGGTCAAACCACGAGGATTCTTAGACGTCATTGTGCTCGATCTTATGTTTTATTATCATTTAACTCTGAAAACTGTTGAGTATGGGGTTGGGGGACAATCATTGATTTTGGTAATCTAGTATAATCTTAAAATTATATATATACAACAACTAAGCCTTTTCCCATACTAGACGGGGTCGACTACATGGATTCTTTGTTTCCACAGATCCCTATCGTGTATCATGTTAATAGTTAACTCCCAATAAGCTAGATCATTCTTTATTGTTTCTTTCCAACACTTTTGTGGTTGTCCTCTACCTCTTTTAATACTTTCCAAATTTAGTTTTTCTAACCATCTTATAGGTTCTTCTTTTGATTTTCTTTCTATATGTCCAAACCATCTTAAACGATGTTCTCTCATTTTATCCTCTATCGGTGCCACTCCTAATTTGTTTCTAATAACCTCATTATGTATACGGTCTTTTCTTGTATGACCACTCATCCATCTCAACATCTTCATTTCTGTCACAGACATCTTTTGTACATGTTGATGATTAACTGTCCAACACTCAGAACCATAAAACATGGCAGGCCTAATTGCTGCTCTATAATATTTACCTTTTAATTTTAATGGTATCTTCTTATCACAAAGAATACCTGATGCTCCTCTCCATTTTAACCAGCCAGCATTTATTCTATGTGTAACATCTCCATCAATTCTTCCATCACTCTGAAAAATTGACCCTAGGTATTTAAAACTTTCCTTTTGGGGAATGCAATGTGTGCCAATTTTAATTTCTATGTCATTTGAAGTAACAAAATGATCAAACTTACATTCCATATATTCTGTCTTTGTTCTACTAAGTCGGAGGCCTTTGCTTTCTAATGTTTCTCTCCATAGTTCCAATTTCCTATTAACTTATTCCTTAGACTCCTCCACTAATACAATGTCATCTGCAAATAACATACACCAAGGTACCTCATCTTGAATATGTTTTGTTAACTCATCCATCACCATTATAAATAAGTATGGACTTAAAGTTGATCATTGATGTAACCCAATATTAACTTAAAAGAAGTTTGTCGTTCCTTAATGAGTTCTCACACATGTTTTTGCACCATCATACATGTCTCTTATAAGGTTAATATATGTCAATGGGATACTTCTTTTTTCCAAAGTTCTCCAAAGAACCTCCCTCGATACTCTATCATAAGTTTTTTCTAGATCAATAAATATCATGTGAAGGTCTTTCTTTTTTGCTCTAAAATGTTTCATAAGACGTCTCAAAAGGTGAATCGCTTCAATAGTAGATCTGTCTGGCATGAATCCAAATTGGTTCTTTATTGTACTTGATACTTGTCTTAACCTAAGTTCGATAATTCTTTCCCATAATTTCATAGTATGGCTCATTAACTTGATACCTCGATAATTCACACAATTTTGAATGTCTCCTTTGTTCTTATATATGGGTATAAGTGTATTTGCTCTCCATTCCTCGGGCATCTTTTGGTTTTTTCATATTTCATTAAATAGTCTTGTGAGCCAAGTGATTCCTAATTCTCCTAGTATTTTTCAAACTTCTATAGGAATATTATCCGGTCCTACCGATTTACCACCCTTCATATGTTTAAGAGCCTCTTTGACTTCATTCTTTTGAATACGTCAGTAGAAATTGTGGTTTATATACTTTTCTGGCTTGGCTAAATCTCCTAAATTAATACTAACATCTTTATTTTCATTAAAAAGATTATAAAAATAGTTTTTTCATCTATTTCTTATATCATCATTTGCCACTAGAATTTTTTCATCCTCGTCTTTTATGCATCTAACATAATTAAGATCTTTAGTTTTCTTATCTCTAGCCCTAGCTATCTTAAAAATATCTCTTTCGCCCTCTTTTAAGTTGAGTTTTTTATATAAGTCCTCCCAAATCTTAGCTTTTGCTTCACTAACGGCCTTTTTCGCTTCCTTCTTTGCTTTCTTATAAGCTTCTAAAGTTTCACTAGTTTTCTTAGCATAATGTAATTTGTAACATGCCCTCTTTGCCTTGATTTTATTTTGTACTACTTCACTCCACCGCCAAGCTTCTTTTTGTGCCGGTACACCTCCCTTAGATACCCCTAACACATCTTTCGCCACTTTCCTAATATGTATAGCCATATTGTTCCACATATCACAGGGTATGCCAACATAATTCCAAAGATCTCCTTGAAGGACTTTCTGTTTAAATATATCTTCTTTCTCGCTTTTGAGGTTCCACCATTTAGTCCGAATAACTCGATTCACTCTTTTCTTCTTGGTCCATTTTTTTATTTATGTATCCATAACTAAAAGTCGATGTTGGGTGGTTAAGCTTTCTCCTGAAATTACCTTACAATCTTTACAACAAGCTCTATCTTTTTTTCTACAAATAAAGTAATCAATTTGTATTTGTGATAAGCCACTCTTATAAGTAATTAAATGTTCATCTCGTTTTTTGAAGATTGTATTGACTATAAAGAGATCAAATGCCATAGCAAAATTTAAAATCTCCCTACCTTCCTCGTTTATATCCCCAAAACCAAAGTTTCCATGAATCCCTTGATATCCTAAACTCTCTTTCCCGACATGTCCATTTAAATCTCCTCCTAAACAAATCATCTCCCTTTGTAGAATCTTTTGAAACACCTTATCTAATTCTTCCCAAAAAACAATCTTTATACTATCTTCTAGTCCTACATGGGGTGCGTAAGCACAAACTATATTCAAAACCTCTGCTCCTAACACTAATTTCAACGTCATGATTCGGTCACCATATCATTGTATGTCTACTACACTCTCCTTTAAATCTTTATTTATGATAATACCAACTCCGTTTCGAGCCTTTTCTTTACCTGAGTACCATAATTTAAAACCAGTATCTTCTATCTCCTTTGTTTTTTCTTCAACCCATTTTGTCTCTTGTAAATATAGAGTATGAATCTTTCTTCGAATCATAGTATCTACCACCTCTATTATCTAGGACTAACTTCCTTATCCCCCGCAACCGTCCATAATCAAAATGTGGAGACCCTCTCTGAAAAATTTTCACTACATTCGGGTGGCAATGTAGCGGGACTAACTTCTTTACCCACACCCGCCCATGATGTGGGAACCCTCTCTACAATTGATTCACTACATTTGGGCGAAAATGTAGTGGCCCTTGCTTACTTCTTACTGCATTCGGGCTCTGCAACACGTCGCTAGGTGGGGACGCCCCAAAGCAATGCTCATAATTTTTGTAATCCATGTTATAAAAATCCGACGAAGTTTTACGCCAGCTGTCGAAAGCCTAACACAACCCTCCTCCTTTATCCGGGCTTGGGACCGGCAATGCAAGGGTGATCCCTTACATGGGCGGAGTTTAAAATTATATATATATATATATATATTTGTGTGTGTGTAAAAGAAAACCAGATCTCACTCATGTTCACTCATTTTTTTCATTGGAATAAATGTAATTTAAAAGTTTTAATGATTTTTTAAAGAATACAAAGGATAATATTATTACACTTATACTTCTCAAAAACAATGGTCAAGTTTGAGTGAGCATCATCAATAGTGGAAAGAATCACTCTCTCTCCGTATATATATATATATATATATAGAGAGAGAGAGAGAGAGAGTGATAATGCATAATTTTTCTTTTGTGCTTAATTGTACATAAAGATCTAGATCACTTAATTTACATGATTAATGGGATTTGAATTAAAATTATCACTATACTTTGTATTCAATGCACTAGATACTTTTTGTTTTATTATTTCAACCATTCAGATCAAACATCAAACAACGAAAATGTTTAGGTAAGATTAATGCATTGAAAAACATTATGTATTATCACTATATATATATATATATATATATATATATATATATATATATATATATATATATATATATATATATATATATATATATATATATATATATATATATAGAGAGAGAGAGAGAGAGAGAGAGAGAGAGAGAGAGAGAGAGAGAGAGAGAGAGTATATATTTATATACAACAAAGCGTTGTCATTATTGATAAGATTTGAAAACTCATGCCTCAGATTTAAAAGTATGATCATCTGCAATTCCGTTCCCCTCACAATTTTTGTTTTTGTTTTAAAATCTTAAATGCTAAGATGGCAGAAGGTAGAGGGTCATTTCGACTAAGAATCCACACAGCCGACTCCACTTAGAGTAAGGAAAAAAAATCTTTAAGATGACATAAGGTAGAAGGTCATTTCAACTTAGAATCCATCTAGCCGGCTCCACTTCGCCTAAAAAAGGTATTTTTCTCCCAAAGAGAATTAAGAGTTTACACTTTTCGTTGAAAAAAAAAGGGACATGGCTCAATGATTAAGGTGTTGTCTCCCTACTAAAAAGGTCAGGAGTTCAATGCTTGATTGTGCATTTAGTAGTCGTCTTCTTAATCCGTATCTTAAACATGACTGCTTCCTAACTGGTCTGGTGGTTTCGACTGGACCCAGACTGGGCCAGAAACTAAGTAGACCCGAAACCGGTGAAACCAGTTATCCCTTTTTCCACACCCGAAACCAATTTTTTTATAAAATTACCGGTTTCAGATTTAAATCGGAATTGAAACTGACCCTTAAACAGCTCGGTTACAATTCCCGAATCGGAACCGACATGTCTACCACAGCTTGTCTATCGAAAGATGAAAGAAAAGAGCGAGAAAACGATTGCCACCTTTCACTTTAGCCACTAGTTACCGGAGAGATATTCCATGTCCCTACTTTTTCTTCATTCGTCTTCTTTGCTCTATGTATAGGTGCAAAACTTTTACATTGAGCTCATGATCATGTCCAACCACCATAATATCATGATAAAGTTTCGAACACTTCTGCATTTTAAGAGAGATTAGATTTGTTGCATCATGCATGCATTCGATCAAAAGATCAAATGACTTACAGTTAAATTCAAAAGTAAAAATACATATATATATATATATATATATATATATATTACTTTTAAAAAAGTTACTTTTAAAATTGAAAAATAACTTGGGGACGCTAGTTCATTACTCATCTACTATGAACAACTTTGGTATCAAGAGAAAAGTGGGTCACAAGAATTAGACCCATGGACTTTACATGAAAGCCCAAACACCTCCTCTCTCATGTTCCTTGTATAGAAACAAAAATGTCAATATTACTTATGAATCAAACAGGAAACCATAGTATCTCAGAACCACTATAAGGCCATGTATGTCTCTGCAAATACAGTTCTACTATGAAGAACCTAACACCATGAATCAAATACACTCTATAGTCAAGTATTGGCATGTTCGGTTTGTAACTGGCCCACCGGTTCAACCCGTAGCTAATCGTGTTCAGAACAGCCCAAACCATTAACCAGTCGAATCATGAGAGGGGGTGCAGCACCACCACATGAGACAGAAGATGAGATCTCCCCTAGGTATCGAAGTCATGACTTAATTCAACTCGAAGGTCATTTTGTCGAAACCCCTAATCTCAGGTTATGGGTCCTTGTGCTATTCTCTGAAATTCTCATAATATTATGCAAAATAATTTCTAAATGATAATAATGTCATCCATGCCAGGCAAACAAGCACGGTCAACCTAATGAACAGTTTTAAACTTCATCATTCTTCAATAACTCTACAAGCAAATAATAACCAACTGGTGCCCAAAAGTAGAAATGGCCTGTCGGGAACTGTCTCATCTGTTCCAATCAATTACAGATTTTGGCCAAGAACCGGTCAAACTGGTTCTAAAACTGGACCGAGAACCAGGGACCGTCCGGTTCACAATGAACCAACGAATATAATCATGGGCCTTCATCTTAATCTTAACCAAAGAAGTATGCTCTACTAACCCTAAAAACTTTCCCAAAGCCACTATTAGTCAAGTAAAGTAGGCAAATTGCTTGTTTGGAGTTTTGTTTTTCTTTTCAAAAGTTTGTGAAAATTGTGAAAATGGGCTTGCTGAGAAAGTTTTCAACCACAGCACCAAAAAATTCTCATATTAACCCTTTCTATAAAATAATGCATCTTTCCCATCATATGCAGTGGCGGATCTACATTGAGCCGAGGTGGGACATCTGCCCTACGGGAATTTCAAAAATCAACTTAAAGCCTATAGGCGAGGGTTGGATCCCATCAGCATCGAAACAACTATTTTACATAATCTTTTCTCATATTCTATGGTAGCTACTTCTCTTTGTCTCATCATGCTCAAATCGTCTTAAACATTCTTTTCTGGTTCATCAGTCCTTTCTAGTGTAAAGGTTGATTATCCAACTCTTCACACTATCGAGCATCTCCCGTCTTTCCCGTGCGAACAATCATATACTTAATTATTTCTATCAGCAACAAAACAACTATTTTCTCTAATAACCTTATTATAAGTTCAGTCCTCTTTAGTGTAAAGGTTTGATTGTCCAACTCTTCACACTATCGAGTATCTCTGATCTTTTTTAAGTTTCGCGCTGCGACATGATGGAGACGAACTGATGCATGCATGAGAATTCGCCACATTGATGCATTGGTGAATAGCAGCTACTTTCCAAGAGCATTTGCTTCCAAATGATTTGATTAGGTGAGAAAGCAATCCTCTTGTAGTTGTTGTGGGGGCTCTAAAAGACCAAAACATGTTGTATTATTAAAAAGGATTATAAGAATTTCTTTTAGAACAACAATGGCTTGAAAGACCACTTTTATAATAGGGGAAAGACCTACAAGTTGATGAACTTAAGTGCTCTTGGTAGATGGTCTTTTCTTTGAAAGCAATTGATTGAAATGTACCTTTCATGTTGAGCTTCTCCTTGCTTAATGCAAGCATTGGTCCCAACCCATCAAATTGGTATTAGTTTGTACTTCTCTAATTTCTCTACTTGTCCCTGGCGATAGACATTACACTTCTTCAATGGAGGTATAGGGTGAGTGCTGGATCACATCAAACCAAAATCCAGGCATCTGATCCACCTGAAATTTGAAAAATCAACACAATAGGTATAGCCCATGGTTAAATTCGCCACCTTTAGGCTAGGTCGATGCGCCCTAAATGGTCCCTGGGCTATTCTCTCCAATAAAGAACTTCTAAAATGGACCATTATAATCAACGGCGATCGAGATTAGATTCGCGGATCCAGTCGTGGATTGAGCCTCCAAATGAGTCATGACCAAAGATCACTTTAGAGTATGGTATAATTGTACTCGCAACTTTTCGAACTGGGTCCAGTATAGGTGGCCTGGACATGGGGCTGGTTCCACATCGTTTGTCAATTTGCAGCCTTCTAGTTCCTCTGGTTCGAATCTAATCCCGTCATGAGAGAGACGGTTCTAAATGCAAAAGACAAATCATGGAATAAAAGAAGCGATTTTTTTATGGATTTGGGAAGAACACATTAATCTTGAGGGACTAAGCACCATTTTCTTTAAGATATATGGACCTCTTACGAAAAAATTGAATCTTGGGGGCGCCATGGCTGTATTCGCCACTGGAATTATATAAGACTGATAAAACCCATCATCATCGTCATCAACATCTTGGGTCTGATACATTCCTTGGATGGAATTTTCTTCATCTAGATGTCAAAGGATTTCTCCATGACAAAGCTATATATATTAATGAGAGAGTGGGAGCTACTAAACAGCCTCCCATACTTAATTATTACCACTGATCAATAGGAAGGTGGTGATCAAGGCACTCATCATTATTGCATTTAATTTTTCATGTATATTAAATGACATCAATTCTTATGTTGATGATGATGGATGACTTGATATGTGTCATTCATATGATAATACCAATGGCATCATCTAGTAGAGTTTTTCATACCTACATACATATATATATATATATATATATATAGGCATAGATATGGATACAATAAATGTATTCGATACTATTTGTTTTTTTACTTTAGGATTTCAACCCTTAACCATCAAGATCATCAACTATAATCTTTAAAGAGATTAGAGATGTGTGTGTGTGTGTCCAAATAGCTCTAAATGGATGAGAAAAACTTACTGCAGGTGTATAGCTAGTAAAGGTGCACAGGTTCATGTGTGCGCACCTGTGCATGCATGCAGATATGTGTCTGTGTATCCACGTGTGTGTTTTGCAAAGGTTAAAGCAGCTCTTAGTTGATTAGTATCTTAAAAAAATTAACTAATGTTTTTACCATCTTCAATCCTTTTGTTTTAGTATCTTATTTAGAAAATATATTATTAATCCGTCTTAGTTTTCAACATTTAATGAACCCCTTCCCATTTTTCCGCGTTCTTTTTTGGACCATTTAAACCTAGCACATGGGGTGTTTTGGGCTCAACAAAGACTTTGTGATCGAGCTTCGTTAGGTACCAGCTAACCCAATGGTCTCACCCTAACTACCAGGCCATGCTCGGCTTGAAGCTCTCAACAAATCACAATAAAGCAGTCTCGACGTCTTGCCTACCTCTCTCTCTCTCTCTCTCTCTCTCTCTCTCTCTCTCTCTCTCTCTCTCTCTCTCTTATATATATATATATATACTGTGGGCCTGGGCTCGGCTCTTTGAAGCAACTGGGCTCACCCTGACCCATTCGATCTAACAACCACTTATCCTTGGTCAATGTGCTAATATTAGCTGAATTTTGGGGGATAAACAAAGTAAAAGAGTAGGCTCCAAACCATAATTCAGGGTTTAACCATACTTTCTTTTACTTTTTCAGCTACAACGGGAAGGCCGAGGCCAGATGCTTGCCCTGGGTATCGATCTCATAACCTTCTCCTTGTGAGAGGGCGTCCTTGTTGTGCTGAGTTTAGCTATACTTCTCTTTCATGGTTTTGACAAGCGAGTATTTACCGAGCATAGAAAAGCTTCACCTCAACCTTAATGAAGTAACATGGTGGAAAATAGTTACTAATACTTCTCTTCAAGTTTTTAAAATGGGTTTATTTTTTCCCTAAGTCCATGACTGTAATCATAAGCACCCGCAGCGTTAGCAGGGCGCTGTAGCACCATCGCTGGTGGTGGGGAGTTCAACTCCCAGAGTGCGCATGTGTTAGGCTTCGGTCTCCTCTTTTAAACAAAAAAAGAAAGTATCTGTAATCATATAATCTGCCGTGTTGGTATCCAAAGCCATAAAACCAACGTACCACTTATAAAGTTCAAGCTTTCAATGAAGAACAGATTTACGTTTTTTCCTCGGAAAATGATTTCTAAGCCTTGAACCATAAAGGATGCCGGACGATGCGAGTGTGAAGAAAGGTGTTTGCTACAAACGCGCAAACGTCAATCCCCCCTTTACCAGGTGGGGGCACTAAAGCACAGTGACCATGTCCTAACCTTATCTTGAGAGCTAGTTTCTTTTCCTCTCTCTCTTTATATATATATATATATATATAAATAAAAAAGAAAAGTGAAAAACTTTACGGATAATTCATAATAATTCATTATTTTTAGATAGCATAAATATAATTTTAAAATTTTTAAGAAGCTTTAAGAAAATATTATAAATACTTATTACACTTATATCACTAAAAAACAATGGATAGATAAAATGCTTTTATGATTGAGAGTTACCAATGATTGAAATTGATCAAGAAAAAAGTAAAAAGTAATTTTCCAGTGTCATAACACTTTTAACGTGATTACACTGCATAAATTATGATCATTCATTGCTCAGATAATCATGAATTTGATTTGCGCGCATGTCAGCTTGGCATTTCTCTTCTTTCTCTATCTCTTATACCATGTAATTTTTATCGTGAAGCTAGGTTAAGCAGCTCCCCAGCTACGGGACGAAAGGTCCCAAGGGATGAGACAGTAACAATTAATAACGAGAGATCTAAGAGTATAAATATCGTTTTAAATATCGTTTTAATCTGCTCTAAACCCTTCTGTAACTGCTGTTTAATATCCGAGTTCACCTCTGATCCGGGGCTCAATCAAGGAAAAATGATGTCAAAGTTCGTGCATAGCTTGCCTTTGTGGAGAAAATGTTCCAGTTCAGTGAGAATTTGTTTTTCTTCTCTAAAGGGAAAAGAATGCACCTTTTACTTTCTCAAACCAGAGGTTTAAACTAGAATTAGTGGCATAATTACCTCGCAATGACTTTGGAACTCTTTATTTTGCCAAGTGATGGTCTCTCCACAACAGATCAGTGTTCTGGTGCTATTCTCTCTCTCTCTCTCTCTCTCTCTCTCTCTCTCTCTCTCTCTCTCTCTCTCTCTCTCTCTCTCTCTCTCTCTATATATATATATATATATATATATATATATATATATATAGCACGTTTCTATCATCCTATCTGTATGGCACCAATCATTTGAGTAAGCATTTGGAAGATTTCTCTTCTGCCCTTGTTCTTTACATTCTCATATTGGTGAAAGCTGAGAACTTGATTTCAACGACACTTTCAAAAAGAAAAAGAAATCTACCAACTCACAGTCATCCTATCTCATCTTTTCCTTTTGTCGGTAGCTAATTCCAACAAGAAACAGATAAAAGGGGGAAAGAAGCACCTCCTCACCAAGAAGCTATTTACGATGTCACCTGGACACTTCAATCTGCCTTCGTATCGTGTCCCGTGATCCTTACTTCAAATATAAGTTAAAGGAATGCAGTACATTTCGTGTCATTTTGACCTGTCATGGTGAAAACTCGCTGAGTGAGAAGGGGTAGGCTCATATGTCAAAGGACACAGAACAAGAACCGGGACTGGTTCAAAGGCATTTGTTGGTGTTATCAGATGGCATATGATGGGATATAAGCGACCCGATCTAACCGTTCAAAGTTGGGTCGAGAGGTGCATTTCGACTTAGATTTGATCGTACTAGATAGATTGCACCTGCTCTTTTATCAAATGCAAAGCACAAAGTTTGTTAGAGAGCACTTTCTCTCTCATGCTTCCACAGTTATGAAGCAGCAAAACTCCATTTCTTCCATATAGAATAGACTTCACACCAACTCCTCTCTCTCTCTTCCCTGTGTGTATATATAGGCGACTCCAACAAGCAAGAAACATCGAGTCAAGAATTCAATGATCAATATTCTCTTTCATTTTCCTTGTGTCTAGCATTACTGCATTGCCATGGCCAATAACTATAACAAGGTTAATGGGTCGACCTCCCAACCTTGCTCTGCACTAGCTGAGGTTGGTTGCAGCGAGCCCACTAAGCGAAAAGGGCGACTACTCACAGTTCCCTGCATTGTAGCTGTGGTGGTACTGATGGTCTGTGGCATCGCCGTCCCACTTTACTTTCGATGCCGGGACGCGGGCTCGTCATCGTCCAGTAGAGGTGTCATTCAGCCGAGTCAGGCCATTGACGTGACATGCCGGCAGACTCGGTACCCGAGTCTCTGCGTCGACTCGCTCGTCGCTTTCCCCGGCGCGCTATCGGCAAAGAAGTCCGACCTTGTTCGAATGTCAGTTAACATGACACTCCAACACGTCGACCGGGCACACTCCGGCATCGCCGGTCTACTCGGGAAATCCATCCTCGGAATTACCCGGCAAGCCATCGAGGACTGTGTAGAGCTTTTAGAAGATTCCATGGACCAATTATCGAGTTCGATTGCAGCAGCATCAGTCGATGGCAGTGGCCCTTCAAGCAATGTAATGACGTGGCTAAGCGCTGCCCTGACGAACCAAGACACCTGTAGAGAAGGAATTGGAGAAGGGATCAAGGGAGAGATGCGGGACCGGATGCAGGCGGAGCTGGGCAGGTTGGAGGATATCACGAGCAACAGCCTCGCGATCTATGCCGTCTCCAGCGGTGACCGGGACTTCTCCGGCATCCCCATACGAAACCGGAGGCTGCTTTCCGAAGGTTTCCAGGCAGACGATTCCGATTTTCAGGTAGAGGAGGATGGTTTTCCGGAATGGCTGAGTGCAGGGGATAGGAAGCTGCTTAGCATGGAGATGAAGGACGTGCAGGCCAACATTCAGGTGGCCTCCGACGGTAGCGGAACATACCAGACCATCCAGGGGGCTATCGATGCTGTGCCTGATCAAAGAAACACGAGAACTGTTATCTACGTCAAGGCTGGGAGGTAAAAGTTTGCTCTCTCTCTCTCACACACGCACACACTTACGTACAGGATGCGACAAATTTAGGCCATACCAAGTCTCGTGCCACAGCTTGTCTCCAACGTCATTTATAATTTTTGTATATCCACGGTAACGGTGTCGGTGTGTGTAGAGAGAGAGAGCGGGAGGGGTGTTTAAAGTTTCTTTTTTTGAATGGCAAAACGGGTTGCGAGAGAAGATAAAATGATCACTTTGTATTTTTGGTGTTGTATAAGAACGACAAATCTCTACCTATCGCAATGGCCTCTTATAATATATAATATAAACTGAGAGTTTGAAACTTTTTCATGCCATTTAATGCATGTAACAATGTTTAGAAACTGTCTCGTAGTTCTATATTTTATATAAAATACATTATATTATTTAAAAAATATTTTTTATAAATTAAAGTGAGGTAATGAATGGGTGGTGGATGGAGTCTAAAAAGAAGGCTTCGAACACTTCCATTGCCATCCTAAATACAAACCACCAAGGGAGACGGAAAAGGAGCACACATAGCCTTAGCTCATTGGTAGCCCACCATGAAATATATCGAACTTGCGATCTTCCACTTGAAGTTTGCTGGGTCCAACGCCTAAGCAAGAGAAACTTAGCGGGCAAAACACGGAGCAATCCGGGGACGGCAAGGCGACCCTTCTTAGTAATTATTCTACAATCTAGGAGCAACTTTGCAAATTTTTATAGAAAAATCACCTAGTATTTCGCCTTTTGTTTTTTCAGTCCATCAATTGTATGCCATTTCCACTTTCTAAGCACGGAAAGGTCGACTACACTCGTTTGACTTTATTAATAGAGAAAAGGTCAAGAAAAAATTCCTCTAAAGTTAAAGACGAAAGATATAATTAATAAAAGAATAGAAAATGACAAAAGATATATAATACATATATAGAAAAATCGAACTGTAAACATTAATGTGTTTAACTATATAATAAAGATGTCCATTATATTTTTTAAACACTTGTATAATTTTTTTAAAAATACCACCTAATGTTGGAAACATTACATTAAATAAATATTTTTTTCAAAGTTGATTCCACGTACTCTTGTCTGGTAATTTTACAACCAGTCTTTTCACCACTTCTTTTTGTTCGGGAAGGGAGCTATTGGTATCTTTAGTGGTGAATCCAGTTCAAAAATTCTCAAATTCTTTTAAATTTTTAATATAAAATTGAAAATTTTAAAATTTTCGAGTGGGCCACAGTCATTGAGTCTCTTAGACAAAGACTTTTAATGTTTGGCAGTCATTTGTAAGGCATATAAATCAAGTGGGCAACTAAATACATATTCAAACACAAATATAGGTTTAGAGAAATAGCTGATAGGTAGGCTAGATTTTCAGAAATTTTCTTTGTTTTTGGGATTACTATATGCACACTTTTTTTATAATTCATATTATTTTCTTTTGTTCCCTTCTTTCCATTTGGGTGACTGACATTTTATTCACCTGTTTATCATCATTATCTTCTCTAACAATGAGAGAACGCATGAGTCGACTCTTTAGAACCCCATCATAATAGATGAAAAAGAAAAAAGAGAATAATAATAAAGAAGAAAGAGGAAAAGGTTTGATTCGAAAAGAGATGTTTGAGGTTTCATTGGTACTTGATGAATTTACTTCTTCTTTTTTGCTGTATTTTGGATGTTTAAAACAATTAACTCCGCGATTGCCAACCGTTCAAGTGAAACAACAAGGAGAGATGTGACATTACCATATCTCTCTCTTAGGAGAGAGACAGCCATATATGGTAGACTACCTTTTTTTCTGCTCTTTAAAAAATACCCCTTGTACTATTTTGAAAATTATCGTAATACCTTTCGAACTATCAAACTCTCTCGCTCGATTATGACTTCATTTTCTTCTCCCACAATCACATAACATACAAAGAATTTCTCAAAAAAGAAGAAAAGAGAGAATCAGGGGTTTCATTCAAGAGGGTTTTGAAAGTTTTTACAAGTACGTGGTTGATTTGGTATTTTTATCGTATTGTTGATATATGAAGACACTTAAAGGGATTTACATGAGAGAACGATTCATTTTTTTTACTTCAACCTTTCCACACGCCCTTGAAAGAAGAATTGCATCCTTTCGAACTCGATTCCACTTAAACCCATGATGGATTTGGATAAGTTTTTTTTAATGTTTGCTTGGGTGACTCAATTTTTCTTCTTAGTTGCAAGAGGATGCCAAAGCCTAACACCCACCTACACATGCACCCCTGAGAGTTTGAACTCCGCAACCGCATCATAACGCCCTGTCATTGAGCTAACGCTGTGAGGCAGTCGCCTAAATTTTAGAATGGGTTTGGTTTTAAAGAATCGAAAACGAGCCAAAACTAAGCTTCTCTTACACTAAATAGCGTGCTGGGTCTTATCTGCCGTCGTGATTGAGCTTGTTTTCTATTATCATAATGAAAAGCAAGGTTTCTCTTATCATTCTTTGTAGTGTTTTTGGAAACCTTTTTTTGTCTCTCTTAAAGTGATATTATATATATATATATATATATATATATATATATATATATATATATAGAGAGAGAGAGAGAGAGAGAGAGAGAGAGAGACCAAGTATCCAGACCAGTTTAACTCATTTATTTTCCCCAAATCAGATTCAGAATCAAACGCGTTAATAGGTTTGTTGTTGTACCAAATTATGTATTGTACCTCGATTTTCCTTATTTCTTCACGTTCCTCTTTGTGATTTGACAGATACCAAGAAAATATAAAGGTGGGGAGGAAAAAATGGAACGTGATGATTGTCGGAGAAGGAAAAGGCAGTACTGTAATTTCAGGGTCCAGAAGCGCCGAAGGGGGATACACAACCTTCCAAACAGCCACTTTTGGTACGTCTTCCTTTGTATATTCTCAGCAATATATATATATATATATATATATATATAGAGAGAGAGAGAGAGAGAGAGAGAGAAATTAATACATGATACATGCTTAAAAAAACTTTAAGATTTCAACTGTACTTTTCAAATGTATTTATTTTACTTGGTACTTTTGATTTAAGGGTCTTAAGGGTGAATCTCATTGATGAGACAATTGAAATTCTTAAATATATTTAAGCATGAGTAAGCGTGTGCATGAACTAACTCCATCTCTCTTTATTGGATCTTATCTACCACTACCATTGACCTTGTCTACTCATGTCCCATGTTACTTTTGAGGGATAAACTTTACAAATTATATTGATGCCAAAAAAAATAATAAGTGAGCATGCTATATATATATATATACATATATATATATATATACATATATATATATATATATATATATATATATATATATGTGCGTGTGCGTGTGAATCAAAATCAAATCAATTAGAAGTAGCCTATGAAAGATAATTATTGAGTCGGAAGAAAAAAGCATTTTGGATGGTTCTCATCAATAGTCATAATTGGAGTTTAATTGAAAAATTAGAGAAACGAAACTACTCATTTCAAACAGCAAAGAGCCGTTAATAAGCTGCAATAGCATGATCTCTAGCAAGCCTCACATGTATGCCGTAGTTGAATAACTAATTGCGAAGTAAAGAGAATGACCTCGATCCCAGATGATACATATGCTTCGTGCGATGTTATGATCTCCTAGATCACCTGATCTAAGCTGATAGGCATTGGCAGCGGACCCTTCACGGCTCAACCGCTCACTTTCATGCCATAGCTTTCGGTAGTGGGCTGCAGAGCTTACCTTGGTGTCATGTCCTAGTCGAGGTTCACCTCTAAATGGGTTCGTCGTCATCAAGCAAAGGAAAGAACAAGGGATTTGGCATGGTTTCATGATCTCCCAGATCACATGATCTGGTACCACTGCCGGCCCACGAAGACTTGTCAAAAGTCAAAACCCTTTCGCTAGGTGACCATGGGGGCACTGAACCATGCCCAGCCGACCTAGCTTTGTGCAGCTTATGAAGCCATCAAGTGCTTGGCTCCACCATGTCCAAAGATGGTGGGTAGGCTAAGGGTCCCGAATTTGGATGGAGGACCGTTTGCTGTTCAAGGGTGCACCGAACCTTATCTGGTGTCAGTCAACATCGGTCCACCAATAGGAGACCCACTTTGTACCCTGCCAGCTTAAAAGCGACTGGGTGTGTGAAGTCCACGATGGTCAGATAGTGATATTTTTATGGGAGAATTTCAAATCCGAGGATCTCTGAGTTCTCAGATATCGGATCCGAAACCATGAATATCCGGCCGGCCGGGGTCAGCCAGGTCAAACAGTCAAAGTTTGATCTGAGAGTCAAATTCAGGAAGCAGTATATATATCACTAGGGTCCTGCCGGATTTGGACTCTCAGATCACTCTTGATAGTTGATATATAACGCTAGGGTCCTGCCGGTTGTTGACTCTCATATCACTCTTGATAGGTGATATACACACATATACACATACACACACACACATATATATATATATATACGAGAGTAAGAGTTGTTAGACAAGATATGATTTGAATCCTCTACTAAAGTCTTGTATGAGATGGTGTTTAGCATCTTCCACTTTATATATATATATATATATATAATGTTATCTTCCACTTTATATATATATAATGTTAGGATATTCTTAAATTTGGACTGTTCGGTTACCCTTGACAAGTGATTGGGGATGGTACTATGTGATGCAGTCCTTATCACATTGATAAAGCTTTACATATCGCAAGTATGATATGTTGTTAGCATCATCGGTGATTGAGCAGTCCGTATTCGATAGTATAATGACCCTGGTTTTCTTATACATACATGTATATATATGTATATGTATATATATATATATATATGTATATGTATATGTATATATATATATATGTATATGTATATATATACATATATGTATATGTATACATATATGTATATGTATATATATGTTTATATATATGTGTATATATATATATATATATGTATATATACACACACACACATATAATATATATATATGTGTGTGTGTGTGTGTGTGTGTGTTAGGTAGCCGACAATCATATAAAACTTTGTTGATATTTTGCCCTGGACATGAGGTGTGACCTCATGCATGCTTCGGATCCATTATATCTTCAAAGTTTAAAGAGTAATTTCAATCTAAAGCAAAATGTCTAGGGAACCCAACACGAACCGATCCCAGAAAATGCTCATTATCTATGTAAGATCGAGAAGTGACCTTACATACCTTCATGAACATCAACCTTAAACGATGCAAGCTCCAAACCCTACTTACAAAATTTCCGTTCGAACTTTGCCTTCCACAGCTGCCACCGGCACCGGATTCATTGCTCGTGACATTACGTTCGAGAACACGGCTGGCCCCGAGAAACATCAAGCGGTGGCTCTTCGTGTTGGCGGTGACCAATCCGTGATCTATCACTGCAGCATCATCTCTTACCAAGATACTCTCTACGTCCACTCGCAGCGACAATTCTTCCGGGAGTGCGACATCTATGGCACGGTGGATTTCATCTTCGGCAATGCAGCGGTAGTGATACAAAAGAGCAACATCATTGCCAGGAAGCCCATGACAAATCAGAAGAACACCATTACAGCTCAAAATCGTAAAGACCCTAACCAGAACACAGGGATTTCCATACATGACTGCCAGATTCTTGCAGCCCAGGATCTGAATTCAGTGAAGTCCTTCGTGCCGACGTATCTCGGCCGGCCGTGGAAGATGTATGCGCGCGTCGTGTTCATGTTAAGTTACATGGGTGATCACATAAACTCTGCAGGTTGGCTACCATGGAGTGGTAGTTTTGCATTGGATACACTGTATTATGGGGAATACATGAATTATGGGCCTGGTGCAGCCATTGGCAAAAGGGTTCAGTGGCGAGGTTATCGCGTTATTACAAGCGCAGAGGAAGCTAACAAGTTCACAGTGGGTCAGTTCATCTATGGAACATCCTGGCTTCCTTCCACTGGAGTTGCTTATATTGCTGGACTATCTTAATTAGTATGAAAATTCGTTACTTGGTTTTCACTACATATATTACACGTATAGTTATACATACATACATATATATATATATATGTATGTATGTATATATAGTTTGTATGCATGGGTTTCATGGTACAACTTAGTCGTTACAAGTCTTTCATTCTTTGGATGGTCATGCAACTTGGTACTGTGTGGTGCAAAGAATTGTACAAAGCAGCGCACCTTGATTGCTCTTTAGAAGGTTTATTTGTTTAAGCTGTATAATTTATATTTGTATGCATGATATATAAAAAAATATTTCAAGCTTGGCACTTGAGTGATGCTGCACTTGAACAAGAAACAGGAAGGGGATACGACGAACCTCCAAAAATCAGGGAACAGGAATATAATATGTACACATAAAATTGTGAGCAATAATTGAAAAAAAAAATTTAACAATAGACGGTTTGAATGAGATTCAAAGACCCTCCATTTGCTAAACTGGCACTCTAACCAATTGACCTGTAAGAGTGCTACCAGAAATTAGATGGTGAATGCTTCAAAAAAAAAGGAGAGGAAGACCTCAAAGGTGTTGAAAAAAAACGACAATGAATGATCTTGCTCTCTAGTGAAACTCTAACATTGCACAAGGGAGAGGTCAGCTGCACTTAATACATCATTTAGTTGAACCCATTTAGTGTAGGATTAAACTTGGTTTCCGTATCATTCTTGAAGATTATCAACAAGATGTTCTTACAAAATAACAAAGAGCAACTCAAGGATCCTGCACATATGCAGCAACGGTGCTACAGCGTCCTGAGCTAACGATACGGGTGATTCTAGAAAGATTTCAGAAAAGCTTTTGTTACTTTAAAGAACAACAGTTCAGCAAACAGCCCATTGGACTGTTTATGACGATGCAAAAATGATTTCCAATGCAAAATTTTGTTTGACACTATTGCATGTTAATTAGCTAGATTTCTATCGAATTAATCATGTCCAATCATACTTGATACGAACAACTGGCAACATGATGAAGCAGAAGAAAGGATCTCTCTCATCCTAGAGTCCCGAGATAAGGTCGCCAAGACACCCAAAAAGAGTGACACATGGTAGAAATTCTTTTCATTGATTGGTTCTTGCTTTGGTCATTATGAATAAAGGACTTGGTAAGAGAAACCAATCAATGCAAACAATGAAGTACGTCCCAAACTCTGTTTGGGGGTCCGTCATAGGCCACCATCATCATGGGATCACCAGAGAAATTAACCAGGGGGCTGTTTTTGGTAAAAGAGCCGTTGCTTAAAAAATGGAGATACCGTTGCAAATACTGCTGTATTCACCTCTGTAAGCCACTCATTTAGCTATTCTCTCGCGTTCCTCCCCTCGTCGTCCTCTTCATGGAGGTTTGAACCATCATCTTTCCTTCCAAAGACGCAGTTTTCCGATTGAGAAGATCATCTCTTTGCGTCTCCGACGTCGTGCCCTGTTTCATCGGCTCCTTGCTTCCTTGACTTTTGCCATTATAAGATCCAGTTCTCATTTCTCCTGATATGTAATTCAGAGGTCTTCATCAGATTGGTTCGGTCTCATTCAATAGTTCTAGAGCTTAGAAAGGGAAGAGTTTGAGGATTAAAGGAACGGAAAGCGGATTGAAAGAGAGTTTGTGTTCTCCTGGAAACATGGGTTGGTCATCAAAATCTGCCACCGATGCTTATTTCGACACCCTCAAACTGGTAAGGTTGCCATTAATCTGTTTGTTTGGACGTCTCTCTAAACAAATCATTGCCTTCTTTGTATTAATGTGGTTCTTGATATTGTTTAGTCTGACATCGCTTTATCTCTTTATAAAAGTCACATGCATGGGAATTGGGAAAGTTTCTCTTCTAATGCTGAAAAGGAGCTAGACGGTATTGAAAGGAAACCATAAAGTAGTCCTTTCTCTTTAATATTTTAATATTGTATACAACTCAAGAGAGATGAGAAGGTTCTGGTTTTGATTCTAAGACAGTTTTGAACAAGTGTTGGCTTGTCGCAAATACTTTGCATTAGGTTTGTGACTATTTAAGATGAAGGACTCCCATTCTTGTTGTGGATAATTTCTGAGGATGACTTATCGATCAATACTTGATCAAAATATCCTTTTTATGATATATACATGCAAACCTACATACGTTATCTATAATCGTTTTATATACATGCATATGTATGTTATGCAATGTGTATGTGCGTGCATCATGTGTCTGGGTCGTTATTTGTATATGTATTGACTAGACTCCCTTCTGCGATTTCCATGCATTTCCAGAAATTACCAGGTAATGTAATCAACGCATATGTTGGTTTTTTGGTGAATGGTAATAAACTGGTCAAATTAGGTTCAAGACGGTCTACAAGAAAGCTCTCCATGTATAAAAGAACGATTCATCGATTGAACAAATAAACAAGTGGCCATACTTCAATCCACAGATCAATATGTTCGAGTCATACACCTTGGTGCATGTCAGGGGAGGCTCAATACAAGTTGGGGCCTAAATATTGACTATTATGTGTGGCTGAAAATTTTGGGGCCAAAAATTTTTTGTCACGAATATTTAAAATATTTTGGGGCCTACAGATTGATACTATAATGAGTTCGAAATTTGGGGCCTAAGATGGTTGTCTTAATGGCCTCACACACGAGCCACCCCTGGTGCATGTCCAGGTTTTGTGTCTGTTTATCATTTCTTTCTCTTTTGTCGATATATTATACAGTCAAAGCTGGGCTCAAACAGTAGCGAACATCAACCTGAGCCATTCTGGAGTCCCACACCTACATTTAGATCAATGAATCATTATCAATAATTTCTTCACATGCATAATTTGACAAGAACTACAAAAGTTTTTCATTAACATCAGAAAGCAAATTGCTTGCTCTCCAACTTCAAGCAAATCTCACTCGCTGTTTCTTTTGAGGTTCTACTGCTCTATCTCTCAACCATCCATCCCTTACCATCAATTAGTAGGGTGCAATCCTCAATGAGGTCATTGGCTGCTTTTTGTTATTTATTATAATTTCATGTAACAAACTAACTATAACTATCAATCGTTTGCTGAATGGAAGGCAGGCAAACGGAAAGAAAAGAGAGAAGATGATGGATGTCTGCAGCTTTTTTCTTGATTGTGTAACTGTTTTTGTAGTAGATTCCACATAGTGGACCCAGAGAATAGCAGACATCCATCATGAAACTGGATGGCTGAGATTTTGAGACACATTCTGAATGCAATTTGAACTGCCTCTCGTTTAATTCAGTGTGTTAACCTTCCCTTCTTTTTTCTTGTTCCTTAACTTTTAACAGTTCAAGGCAGAAGATGAAAGGTGTGATCGCAGTGCCAGGTCAGTTGAACCACAGACCAACTGCGAGTTGTTATCAGCTTTGGCAGCAGGGATGAGTGCAAAGTTGATTGTGGAAGTCACTTCTGATATATCACCTTCAACCATTGCTCTGGCAGCTGCAGCTCGCCAGACTGGTGGTCATCTGGTCTGTATTCTTCCAGAGGAGCCACCAACACTCGATGACTCAAAGCGGGTGATCTGTGACTCTGGGCTGAAGGATATGGTGGAATTCAAAGTTGGCAATCCATTTGAGCTGGTGACTAAGTACCGAAACATAGACTTCTCACTAGTTGATTGCAAGAGTGGGGATAACATAGATTTGTTCAAGGTGTTGGATGTTAACCCAAGAAAGTCAGTTGTGGTGGCTAATAACTTGGGAGTAGGAAGAAGAGGAGTAGGAAAATATGTGATGAAAGGGGTGAAAGGGAAGGTAGTAAGAACAGTTACACACCCAATTGGGAGTGACATGGAGGTGACAAAGATAGTCAAGAAAGATGAGTTTGAGACAAATGTCAGAGGGGGAGGACAAGAAGAGGCATTTACCCCTAGAAAGGTTGGTGCAAAAAGTAAGTGGATTGTTAGGATTGATGAGGAGAGTGGGGAGGAGCATATCTTCAGGGTACCCATGTCCCAAAGGAAGTCCCTTTGAGATTTTTTTTCTCTCCCTCGACTCTGTCTGTCTGTCTCTCTGTCTCTCTCTCTGAGTGTATGATAACTTCCATTAGACACCTTCTGTTATAAGAAAGTTTGAAAAAGAAAATCTTTTGTTTCGGTGAAAACTTTCTCTGTTGAAATTATTGTTAGCCTCTCTCAAAAAAAAAAAACTGCAAGAGAAACACATTTTGCCGCCAACAAGAGCAACTCTTGGTTTCAGGTTGTAATTAATATAATTATACTAAGAGAAAGGATTTAATGGAGACGATACTAATCAAGTCCAAAATAAAAAGGTGGGCAAGAACAAAAAGATGAAAAGAATTGACAAAGTTTTGAGATCATTATTCAGCCATATGAAATTTTTCTGAACCAGTTCAAAGTCTTCAGAATCTCATTTTGTCAGCATAGGCGTTCACATTGTTAAAAATTAACAAACCGCAAATAATCGTAGAGAAAAAATTACTAGTTCTTCCTCAAATTTTGTACAGAACTGCAAAAAAAGTCTGTCATACTTGATTGAAGGTTAGCATGATTTCAAATTGCCCTCAAGTTTCGGATGCGACCAACTCGGTCTGAAAGAAATATCTGCAAAAAGTCAAATTTAGTTGTGTTCTAATTAGCGCATAAGGAATATGCACCTCAATTATGTAAATCAAAGATATTAACTGATCAGAAAAGAATATCATTTAACGAATATTACTGACAACAAAACAAATCTTTTAAGAAGTATCATTGATCTATAAATGAAATAAACCCCGATGTTCACTAATTTCACTATGAAAGTTCCATTTCTGATCCCAGAAAAGTTGAGGTAGAGCATGAAGGGATTGACTATACTTGAAGTTAAATATGATTTTACTCATTTTGGCAAACCATTGGATCCATTATAGGGAAGAAAGCATAAGTAGCAGAAAGGTACTCGTTTTGGCTAACCATACTAGAAAGCAACTCAACTGGCAACATGAAAGCACAAGCCTGCATTGGAGACATCAATGGCACTGTTTAAACTCTCCTAGAATGAACCAAAAGAAAGACAATGGCAGCAGTGGTGGACCTAAAATTTTCTGGAGTGAGGCGAAGTCCAATTTGGTGAAATTCAGGTGAGGTGGTTTACAAAAAATTTCACAAAACTTGGACTGCTTTTCCTGATTTTTAAAGATTTTCTTTGATTTTTGCCGAAGACAGCTGCCTCATCTCTCCCTGAATAGGTCTTCTACATGGGATGATACTGATTGAAGTAAATCAATGAATTGTATTGTAATGTCTAATGAACCTAGTAAGAATGATTTGCATGTGTATATAAGGGAGTTTCAGAATATGATGACCACTGTATGAGGCACCAGGATGATGACAGTCTGGCTGATGCAGTGACAAATGATTTGAGAATAGCAAAAGATGCTGCATCACGAGCAATAGGTCACCTGGCTAGGGTGCCATCGTGCAACTTGAAGGTCGTGAGTTTGATACCCAGGGCATAGATATGATACCGGCCTCCACATTATCAACAACAACAACAACTAGGCCTTTTCCCATACTAGATGGGGTCGGCTACATGGATTCTTTGTTTTCACATAGCCCTATCATGTGTCATGCTAGCAGTTAACTCAATATAAACTAGATCATTCTTTATTATTTTTTCCAACACTTTTGTGGTTATCCTCTTCCTCTTTTAACATTTTCACAATCTAACTTTTTATATCTTCTTATGGGAGCATCCTTGGGTCATCTTTCTACATGACCAAACCATCTTAAATGATTTTTTTCATTTTATCCTCTATTGGTACTACTCCTAATTTGTATGTGCAAGATATGTTGCAAGATATCATTATACCAAAAAAAATACAAATGGAAAGAGAATACAAAATATGCTGCAAGATATGTTGAAGTTGCAGACTAAAGGAGTCAATGGTAACGTCTGATGATGATGGTGACATGAACATTTCCATTTAGGATTTGACCCTAAGTTATTATAGGAGAAATGTCTAGGGCCCCGTTCAAAATGATAAAGAAAATGACAGAAATTAATGAAGATTATGTAGCATATCAGCATCTAAAAGGGAATGTCTTCCCAAAAACTTCGAAGTCACCTGATTTTAAATTATTAGGATTACCAATGCATTATGTAAATCCAAGGGCTTCTGTTATGATCTTTCAATTTCAGGACTTGGACAACCTGTTGAATTACCAAGGCCCAAGAACAAAGCCCAAACTGGGGTTCATAAGCCAACAAATCATGGACAAAGCCTCAATTTTGAATGCCAATGATGTTGATGCCACCCAAGTTTAGTCGGTAACAAACAACTAAATCAACATTGGTGGAGCCATTTTAGGTGATTAGTTCGAAAATACTTTCAAAATAAGAGAGAAAATTTTACTAAAAGAAACAAGATTTACCTGCATTTCTTTCAGCAGGCACGAGAACCAGTGAATGATTAAATAGCCATCCAGTGCCAGTTAGTCCTAGTATCTCCTGCAAATAGAAGCAACGTGCTTATTGTCTGTCATGAAGGATCGTTTGTGGAGTTTTATGGAGCATTGGGGTTATCTTGAGAAGACTGAGTTGACGAGCCATCTTGAGTAGAAGGAACGTTTGTAGATTTTGGAAATTCATTCCCTCTTACCACTCTGCTGTAAACCACCTTGAATTGTGATCCATATGGCCGATTCAGGAAACTCATCGGCAGCCTGAGGTTCTGCCTCTTTGTTTTTCTTCCTTTTATCAAAATGTTCAAGGTACGATCTCCTTCAGCCCTGGTATTCCTGGCACCTCTAGGCTCAGTGCTGCTCAGAGATTGCTCTCCAGAGATTACACTTTTTTCGCTTGGGGGTTTACTGGATCCACTGTCATTATCAACCATTTCACTTTTACTTGAACAGGATTCATCTTTTATCTTCTCAACTGATGCACAGATTGTACCACTTGCAACTTGCAACGAATTTTCCACAATTTTGGCTTCACCTTCAATCTTCAACTCCAATGGAGGGATTGGAACTGTTACGTTCTCTTCATTTGCTGGCATTTTGGATGTCTCTTCAACTTTTGGTTTATCTGTCGAATCAACAACAGTTGGAAAGACTGGAATTTCAGGTTGACATGTTGTCCATACCATTCCAGGCATATATTCTATTATATGAGGATTCATATTGCACTGCCATGCATGGTTTGCATGAAAATAGTTGCTATTTACGGCAAAAGGGCGTCTAGGCAATGGACCTAATGGCTGTGGATGGGGGTAAGGAGGGTATATAAAAGGCAAAGGGTGCAAGACATCGGATGATCTTGGTGAGTGGTACGGATGATGTGGGGAGATGCAAATAGGTGTTACTGTAGGCACAGCTGTAGGGCTGGGATGAAGGGGTACACTCACTGGCCAAGGTTCAACAGCAGGAATTGTGCTTGCAACTGGATGAATATTCATATTGATTGGCATGGTTCCATGAACAACAGTAGACGGGTTGAAAGGAGCTGCGGATGCAGACAATTTCTTGCTATGAACCTCTGAAGCATCCCTTGTTTCAGAAGCAGATGCTTTAGCTACTGGTTCACCTTCTCTGGTTGTTATATTGTTCTTGGCAGGATTTTCTCCTTTTGGTGATAAGGTACCAGATTCAGATTCTATATTCATGTTCTTTATGACAGACCGATCATTAGTCTCTGGATCAGATTCATTTATCTCTGAAAACTGACCTCCAAGAACACCCATATTGACATTGACAAGAATATCTTCTGGAGATGCATCCACTTTTACCTTGTTATCAGTCGGAATATCGCACGATTCAACTTCTGCAGTTGAACTATCCAAATAAGAATTATGCGAAACCTCTCCTGCCTGCTCTTGAATCTCTTCTTGCTTATTCAAATTGATTACTTGAAGAGGCTCGCTTGGCACTGCGTTATTCTTGTCTTCCTCATGGTTCTCAATGGCTACATCCTTTGCAATCAAAGTAGCATCATCATGCTCACCTTTTGCTTTTTCTATGTTTTCCTCCAGTACTTTAACAGTTGAAATTTCAGTCGGTGATAGCATAAGGTTCATTGCCTCATTGATCACTGTTGTATCTTCTCCACTCTTCTCTGAAACAAAGGGTTCTTGAGTCTCTCTTCCACCCATTGAATCCTGATTATCAGAATTTTGTTCGCTGGGATGTGCACCATAAGTCTTAACAACCATCCCTGGTGGTGCCAGTGCCACATCTTTGTAAGAAGGAGTTTTCCCAAGCTTGGCAGCCAAGTTGGAGGTTCCAAGTGCTGAGGTTTGAGACATGGTGACACTAACATCACTTTTATTACTGGATTTTAGCCCATCTTTTGTTTCAGGTATCAGTTGAGGTCCAGTTAAAGCGTCAGATGACTTGCTACCAGTTGTAGCCAAACCAGCAATATCAGCCTTAGCAGATGAAGGTGTCGACTTAACACGATAAATGACAGACTTTACTATTTTTCTGCTGAACCTATTTGCAGAACTATTTTTCATTGATTGGTTTTCCGTGTTACTGCCAGAAGTAACAGTACGTCTTTTCAACAGATAGTAGTGACCATTTGGGTAGGAATTCTTTGATCTGGCTTGTGGTGCTTTTGTACCACCGGGGTCCTTTTTCAGATACACATTTTTTCCAGCATTAGGCCGTTTCTGTCGGAATTTCTGCCCAGTGAAGTTAGTAGATTTTGTCCTCTGAACAGCTTGCCATCCATCATCTTCCTCAGCATCTACAACAGAACCATTTTCTACAACATCATCCATCTGGATAATTTTTTCTTCTGTACCAGGTTTAAGGTCCACCTGCATAGTGCTAACCACATTATCTGCATGACCAACTACAGTTTCACTTTCCCTTTTATCTTCCTCGGACGTGCTTCCTGGGTCTTTGATGTCAGAGCTTGCTGTGCCATAGTTCTGGTTTGTTTTTCCTCTTATCTGCAAATGAACTCAATTTCAGTTGTTGTACTTCAATCCTTCCTCATAACTCCATAAGATCTCCCTCATCTTCTGTTTCTTTGTGAATGTAAAAAACATTAACATTCTATAAAGACTCCTCTCTTATGAACAACATTACGAAAAGGATTCCATGGCTTTCTGAACAAAAATATTAAGCACAGTCACGGATGCCCTTATTCAGAAACCATTAAAATCTTAGTTTCTTTGAAGTTGGAAAAGAACAAACTGTAACTACGTATCTCCACCTGAGAGGTAAGTGAAGTTTGAGCCTTGAAATCTTGTGCCAGAAGACATGGGACTCTTATGGGAGTACTAGGACAAAAATGATCTCTCAGTGAATTCACTAAATAAAATCACTTTTGAATAGAATAAACCGTTGTCTATAAGTACATGAAAAGGTTTCAATGTGTTCGACAAACCACAATTGGTTGACGAATGGTTCACTTACTTTTCCTTTCACCCGTTTTTATAACCACCGGTAGTTAACTATGATATTTCCAGAGGGAAAGAAAAAAGACTGATGTGAAATTTTCTTGTCATCTTTGAGATAAATTGACACTTCCTCAGCATGCCTATTACGTGAAAAAATTATATCAAAAACTTGAGCTTGGAACTCGACCATACCTTTGTCGCAATGCTTTTTCTCTTGCCACCCTCAGCATTTCTTCCCTTAAGATCATAATTAGGGTTTATGTAGTCAAGCAAATCAGAAACACTGCCACGAAAGAGAAAAGTTGCAGTTGTTAGAAGATGAGGTAAACAATAAAATGCATTTTTCTTGGAAGTATAAAACTTGGAACAATATATCATATATAAGGGAACAACACCATCCAGCAGTGTTCGGTTTGTAACCATAGTTAATGCCACACTTCTGCGACTTATTTCAAACTCTTCAAGTAAAGCAGCAGCATCCTGTGGCATTTATCACGAAACTTTAGATTATGCAAAACAGTAATAATTCTTTATGAGACCATTAATGGGGACTTGAACTCAATAAGTCAACCATTAGTTTGAAAAAATGCCATTGAAGATAATCATAATGGCGATGCAAACTATTCGAACACTATTTTGCCACATCATTTAAGACTTCAATCTACCAACTATATAAATTACAAAGTTGTGTTGCATTATTTTTGTTATTTTTCTTACCTTCTGAGCCACTAGGTCTTTACATGGAACATACTTGACAAATGTGACAATATACCTGTGTGCGCAAGTCATCTGGGCCAAGTTTTGCCCTAGTAGAATTTGCAAAGTTGTTTGCTCATGCTGCACACTCAAAGGATATGCTTCCATCAATGAGAGTGCTATTGCTATTGCATGATAACTTGCAGCCGTCTGCACAGATTCAAAATCCAAGAAATATGCAGATGTTAAAATGCAGATATGGGAAGTGTTGTTTGATAAATAATACTTATACTAGCCTGTAGGGTGTGATCTTTATATAAGCTGTGCTTTTAAGTGTCGCATATTATTTTTTTCATTTTTGATTTTTTAAAATCATTACAATAAGTGCTAGAACTCGTCTATGTACAGAATATTTAAACAATTTCCACATGTTTCAAATTCATGAATATTGAGCCCACCTTTTAGCACTTACATTTTATGCAACATTCAATAGAGAATTTAAGTAAAAGTGTAAAACATTTTACATGAAGGATTGCTCAAAATTAAACTTATAAACTTCATAATTTAGCAAAATTAAGAAATAAAATGAAGAAAATAAAACCTGAATATGATCTGGACCAAGCAATCTTTGGTTGCACTTTAAAAGCTTTGTGAAGATATCTGAGAGCAACATGTACATTTCCCAGACCTTCCTCCATCATTAGTATCATGCATTGTCACTGTGAGAACAAATGATGGAAGATGGCAGCAGATGCACACTAAACCATGATATGGAAGAGGATTTTTACTTCAATGCAAGTTCTGTATGTTGTAAGCGATAATAGAACACTGCAAGGTCCCCATAGCTCTTCATAGTATCTGGATGGTCGAGGCCAAGCTCTCTCTCATTAATATCCAAAGCTTTTTGCTGATAGATAGTGGCCTGTGTGAAGTCAACAAAATAAATATAGGAAAAAAATATGACTACTTCAAATAAATTGCAATATAGCTTGGTTTTCATATTAAAATATCACCGGTGATGCATGAAAAACATACTTGGATGAGAAGAAACGAAACGCCTAAACTTTGACAATGAACATAAATGTTGATAGGTGTCTTACACCACATAATGAATAGATACTTTATGGAAGCACATTACTCAAAACACCATGGATCATGCATAAATAAGACTGTACCTGATTAAAATCGCCAGTATGATAGAGAACCACAGCTAGAAGACTGTAGGCTCCAGCAGTCATTCGATGGTAAGGACCACAAACAGCTACAAGTTTTGCAAGTGCCTGTGGAACCCCAACAATGATTAAGCTTAACAGTGATTCATGATAGGTAGTCATGCATCGCTTTGCTAGTTAAGGCATATACCGAGTACCTTTGTTCCATGGTTAACAGCATCTTCAAGTTTTCCCTTATCAAGAGCTGTTTTTGATGACTCCAAAAGGGTCCGCCCATCTGCTGATGAGTAAGAAACTTGCTGCCACAAAATTCAACCTCAAAGAATCAAATTAACCATTAATCATTTATGACAAAATCATGAAACTCACGAAGAACATATGACATATGCAAATGAAATATCAATCACCTTATGTACTGGCACGAGGCTAATAATATCATTTTTATGGAAGGGATTTGGACCATTCAGATCATAATCCCGCACAGCTAACTCAACCCCAACCTGAGAAATATTGGCATGTATTGAGTCAAAGATGGAGTTAGTTTTGCTAGTCACCAAAATAAATCCAACGAATTTAACTGATCATGAAATTGTCTATTGCCTTATGAGACAATCCCCTGAGGAGAGCAAACTTCCGTATGTCTCTATATCTGGTGCTGGCTAACTCCCAGTTGTATCTCTTCTTCAAGAATACCTCCAGCCATTTCCATACAAGTAAATTAACACTGCAACTGCTATGAGATTCCTCCAAGTCGGGAACCCCAAGCAATAAGTTTAGAGTTGCAGCTATCAAAGCAGCAAACTTCTCTTTTCTTGGAGCAGCAGCAATGACAGCTTGAAGGATATGCTTGAAAGCCCTCACAATCATTTCATGAATACATAGCAACTGGACATGCGACAGTGTTTCTGATAGTTTAACCTGATCAACAAAATAATAGGATCACAGTTCATGAGTCACTGTAGAGTCCCTAACATGGAATAAAGCTCACATCCACTTCTAGCAACGTGAGGAATTAATGACAGATCAACTTGAAATTTCAGGAGGTTATCTGTTCTTTAATAAGAATACTCACAACATGACCAAGAGAGTGCATTTGGAGGCCTCTGGTATGCATGAAGTCAGTTAGTGTGCGACCATCAACAGGTGAAAGTTCCAAAGAACCAAAGTCTGCAACCTAAATGAGCATACAGCCAATAATTATGCTTTGCAACACACTAGCGCTTACATGGGTATAGAAGTACAAAAGAAAGGCATTAAATATAAAGCAAATTACCAGCTTAGGTAGTGCAACTTCTTCGTAATATTTTTGTGCCATCTCATTGAGTTCTACCAGTGACTGTGAACAAGAAAATACAACGAATGTTATAGATTTATCCATATATGTGGAGTAATGTCCATGTACGTCAGCTATATTCTCTCTTTTATGAATATAATCAGCATAGTATCATGTGCGAAAAACTTTACAATCTTCAAGGTCTGAATTGCAGATGTCTGTAACACAGGAAAGCTCGACTTTTCAGAAGAGCCCTGGCTGGCCTCCACAGACACTATCATGGAGAGTTATACAGGGGACTGATAACTCTTCATTGCAGAATATATAGAAACTTCAAAACCCATGGTTGCAGAGTCACGGCTGTGTGTGCATGGCTGTATTTCAAAATTCAAATAGGGCTTTGTGGAAACAAAGAATCCATGTAGCCGGCCCCATCTAGTATGGGAAAAGGCTTAGTTGTTGTTGTTGTTGTATACAAGAAGAAAAGCTCTAAACGTGTACTTTGAAACTATAAGTGTGAGGGTTGAGTATACCGGGCATAGGAAGTGTCAGGGTTGAGTTGGACATGAGAAGTGTCAGGGTCGACTTGGACATGGTATCCTATTAGAAGTGTCAGTATTACATATCAGATAACAAACAGTGGTAACTGCATCGCTGCTTCCACTATAAGTGGAACAAGAACACACACCACCTAACCTTTAGCACCTAATGGTTGTATTGCGTACCTTACAGTGAAGACCAGTTTCAGATTCTTTCAACCTTGTAAAAGCTGAATCAGTTAGCAACAACTTCAGAGCTGCTTCATTCTCCACTGCTTTGGTTAGGTGATGATTAACAGGTATAGGATCTTCGCTTTGGCCACTCGCTTCATTGTGTTTCTCATCATCAGTCTGTGGCTTTGTATTGCTTGCATCACTTCTTTTTTTGATACTTCGGGTGAGCCGAAGTGGCTTTCCGAGTCCCTCAACAGTTTTCTCAGTTTTTGCCTTCTCATTGGACTTCTTTTTCTCTTTTTCAGAATTGATCTGGTCTTGCAAATGCTGTATCCAGCATGCACCAAGTTCCCACCTTATAAAGTTCCCCTTGGCCTCTTCCTCTTTCTTCAGCTTAGACAGACTTTCTTCCAATATTGTCATAACAAAACTTTTGACGGAAGAGAGCTCCTCATTCTCCAAATTGTGTGACTGTAGAAGTAATTTGTTTTGCTGCTGTAATGGCTTTTTGTGGAGAAGCATCCTCAAACTGAAAGACCCATATCACAAAGATGGTGCAGGTATTGGTAAGAGCACAGTACTGTAAAAGAATTCAATATTGAAAGTTTAACAAAATACTCAAATATCGAGAATAGTATGTTAAGAAATTCAATAGTAGAAGTAGAAAGGAGAATTCAAGGCTTTAATAAACAACCTATTGATATTCAGGGCATTGGAACCCCCTTCAGGTTGGTCTATCTCATAATTCTTCATCAGATGGGTGAAATTAACTTTTCTACTGCTATCCACTTTAATGACAGCAACATAACCACAGTATCGTACATTGATGATGCCTAGAGTAGCCATATCCTGCAAATCACATTCTTTTGAGTCTGAGATCATGCATTGCAAGACATTAATATTCATAAATCCATAGAAAATTTTCCAATTGAATATTGCTATCACAATAATAGCTTTAGGATTTACATGTGCTGCTGTATTTTCATCTGCAGTTATTCCTTTCAATAGATTCCTTTCAGCAAGTTTCTGAGGTTCTATTCCAAGTGATTTTCTTCCATCAATTTTTGTATCGACCTTGCAGCTTGCATCAGGAACATCCTTTGTGATGGTTATAGACAGATCCCCAACATTGTCAACATGAAGGATCTTGTTACAGTCAATAACAGAAGCTGAATATGGCCTCTCCATAATACTCTGCACTGACGAAACAGCTTTGAAGATTGCAACATCCACAAAAAGGCTGTGAAGCAGGAAAGCTTTTCTATCGCGAAGCTCCCTTTCCTCAGCTGTCTTGCAAGGCATTGATGCAAGAGAAGAGAACTCATCCGCCCAAGGAATCATATTAAATTCCCCATCTCTTCCTAACCCACCCCCATCCCCTCCCCAATTCTCATCCTCTGTAGGGAGTGGAGGAAAGTCTGCAGGTGATTGTGATACTATTGGAGGGACAATCCATGTATTTGCACGGAATCCAAAAGGAAGATTTCCAAACTGCATGGATCAAAATTCGTTATATGACGACATTATCAATTGAAAGCCATTTAGGCAGCGGAGAATTATATTACAAGATACAGAGTATCAATCTTCTGCCAAAACAAAATATTGCCATTTGACACAAACCTTGTTGCGCTCCAAGAATGCTTTTATAAGATCATCATAGACCTGCATAGAAGGGAATGATGGTAGTTAACTAACGTGCTAATGCTGAAATAAGCGCTGGGATTTCAAACTTCAGCTCAAAATATAAACAGTCAAGTGTCAAGAATTCATGAAACATCATATTTGCTATCAAATATAACCAGTCATAAAATTTTATGTTTCTTTCTTCAGCTTGAAATTTGAGGCATCTACAGTGTTGGAAAAAAAAGGACAGGATCTTACCTTTTTGGAGTTAAATGATAATATGACACGAGTTCTAGCTTAATGGTGACTAAGAACCCATGTAGCCGAATCCACTTAGTGTGGGAAAAACACCTGGTTTTGGTTCCACTTGAAACTAATAATACTCAGAATGGTGCCTAAAAGAAAACAATATTTGACAGAAAGGAAACATCAACAAAAAACAACAACATGATTTCTAATATCGGAAGTTCAAGTTGTAGATAAGAGTTCAATACTAAGATCTTACAATCTTGCCATCCTCAGAAGGCTGGAAATGCCAGCCCAAGTGAAGGATGTTTATTCCAAATGTTTGCAGTGGAATCACGATCTTGATCATAAGTTCCTTAGGATCGTGCAATCATGATGATCCGATCACAGGAATTATTTTCTTATATATGAATTTCATGAATCATATGATCAGTTGATCATATTAGTAATGAAGATGAGAATAACAATATGTTAAGTACATGAATCGTATGATTCTCATGATATTTCTACGTATATGAACTTCATAAAAAATAAATGAGGTAATGTAAATCTTTAGGATCCCGGTTTGAACCCACAATCCTGGAACCTTGGAACCTCATGTGATCATGGGTAAGATCTACGATCTTGACAACGTTGATAATGATCAAACCAAGACCATATACAGTAGCTAACATACGGAACAGACTAAGTCAGACATGCTAAAAAGGGTTCAACGTGTCAGATTGGAAATTCTAGTGCATACTAACTTTATCAAAGGCTCTACAAAGCTGCCGAAGTAAGTCAACAAGGTTGTGACACAGTAATTTCTGTTTTCCATTTCTGTAAAACCCCTTTGTGCATGCTTCAACAACAATCAGCTTGCCATTGCAGAGTTTCACCTATCCATCAACAAATAGAATGTAAGATCAGATAAAATGAATGAAAGCCAAACTCATTAATTAAACATAACCATCACAGTGCCACGAATATGAAAAAGGGAACTTTGAGCTTTGCAAACAAGATGTTTCCCGCAGAAATTCATGGTAAATAGGAAGTATACTACATGGAGAAAAGAATTATTTACTTCAACTGAGAATAGATCTCCATCAGAACGCTTTTCGTCACCGCTGTGCCTTGTAGACCTCCGTATGACTGCAAACATAAAGCAACATATACGTCCACGATTACCAACAAAATATGTTCCAACAAGACGAGCAGAGAGGAAAAGAGAATATATTTAAAAACATAACAATATATTTCTTTCAAACTAAATAACCAGGACATAAAAGAGAACTGTCATCTTCCCCCATTTTAAATAACTAAAACGCATAAAATTAAAGACAAAGAAACAAATTAAACAACAAACTTAGGATTAAGTTGGTTCTTTACTTGGGAGAACAAGCCCCGGTTATTTAACCGTTCTTGGTGACTGATGGTGAAGCAAAATGACGAATGGTCCTCTATACTGGTGTCCGCACGAACAATATTTTCTAGTTTCAAAGAAGAAAATAGAAAATATATACTCAACTATCCTCCTTAAAAACAGGTTCTTAACTAGCACACCTCAAGTAAAGTTAATCCCATTTTTATGTTTGTTGAGATAGGACCTAGATTAGTCATAGTTAAAATACTTTAAGTTCATAATATAATTAAAGTATGGTGTAATTTTTTTTAAATGTATTTTATCATTTATCATTACTTACTAAGGTTATAAAAGTCTTTTGAGTTAAATATTGTATATTAACTTAATGGCAGCCTCCCATTAGAATGTGAGAAATAAAAAGAGAGAGAAGCCACACTAAGAAAGGGGTTGCATATTCAATCTCCTTAATTTCTATTATTATTCAATCGATTCTTCATATTTCATTAAATATTTAATATAGTATCATAGAAGAGTCTTTATTTTGAGGTTGAGGGAAGCACATGAGTCCGAAAAAGTTTTCCCTTTTGATTAGGGTTTGAATATAAACCTTAATCGGGTGAAAAAGATAAGAAAATCTCCTACAAAGCATTACTTCTGGTTAAGATTCAGCATCCTTTGAAAAAGTTAAGCGCGACACATATCCTAAGGCAGTTATAGTTGTTGTATGTATCTCAAGGCAGTTTACACATATCTCGAGGTGAACAAATGGCTTGAAAAGGTAAATTTTATAATGATCCTAGTCATTACGTCCATTAAGCTTGATGAAAAGAATCACGAAGCGTGATCCAAGGCATTAGAATTTAGCCTTATCGCAAAAGTAAAATGAGAATTTGTTACTAGAGAAACCTCCCAACCATAGCCATCAAACCCTAAGTATTAAAAGTGGAGAAGACAATGTCATAGTTGTCTCATGGCTGATTGACTCAATAGTGCCTAGTATCGACAACACCTTTATGTATTTAAATATTGCTTATGAAATATGGACAATAGTTATTGACACATATTCTAAAAAAATAATATTATGAAGAAATATGAAATACAAGCAAAGATTAAGAAATATAGATAAGAAAGTAAATCTATTAGTGAGTACTATATAGAGCTCAAAAGCTTTTGGGATAAACTCCAATACTACACTCAAGGAGAATATTCTCACTATGTCAAGAAAAAGAATGAAGAACTTGAAAAAAAGAAGTTATTCGGCTTACCGTGGGGAGTATCCAGTGAATTTCAGAACGTTAAGGCAAATATTCTTAACAGTGAAACCTTACCATCTCTTGCGATAGTATATGCTCTCTATTTATAAGAAAAGAAGCTAAGAAGAATTTTGAAAAAGAAGATATTCAAATAGGTGATAAATTTGTATTTTTAAATTTAGGAAAGTAAAGAAGTAATCATGATAGAGGTGGTACCTCTACTGGTGGTCATGGCCATGAACACACGTCCAGATAAAAAGGACAAACTAAAGTATGCCCATTATGAGAAGTCAAGGCACACTAAGAAGCAATTATAGGATTTAATTGGTAAACCAGCATATCTCAAGAACAAGGCATACTAAGTGAACTCCTTAGATACTGTGGACACTGAGATCATCATGCTTTCTATACTGAAGTGGTTGGAAGATAAGGGTAAATTTATAAAGAGTCGGGAATCTACCGTAGACTTATAAACCTCCTTCATTCATGCATTTGTCTTTAATGCAATAAACTCTATCGGTTTGTCTTCGTATATTTTTTGGATTATTGATTTAGGGGCTACCTATCATATAGTTTGTAACAAAAATATATTCAACTCATATGAATGTATAAAAGTGAGGAGTGGTGTAAAACTTGTATATGACTCTCATATATATATCCAAGGGAAAGGGATTATGAGAACGCCAATTGGTAGTCTACCTTTAGTTTTACATATTCCTAAATTCCCTACTAATCTCCTATTTGTTTATGCTATTATTAAAAAATTAAATTGTTTACTTATTTTTTATGAGAATGGTTGTGTTTTTCAAGATCATAGAACACGGAAGACCCTTAAGCATGGAAGAGTCAAAGGTAGATTACATGTGTTGAATGGAGTACAGTCAAGAGTAGCAAAAAATAAAGGGATTTTGGATACAAAATGTCAAGGACATCAACAACTTGGTCATCTTGAAGTTCCTAAGTTGAGTTTAGATTGGTTAATTAGTTAGTTTTTTTAATGTGAAACTTGTCAAAAAGCTAAGCATCATAGATCTAGATTTTTCATAAGTGAGTCTAGAAAAATAAATATGTTTGAGGTTGGGTTTGAGCCCTGTGGTGGCTTTGTTTGGCTACATATATTTTGTTACCTTTATGGATGATTGTACAAGGTTCATAATAATTTATTTAATTAAAAAAAAAAAGTGTCTACCATATTTTAATATTTCACAAAATTGTGATAGCTCAATTTCAATGTTCTATTAAATGCATGAGATCAGATAATGGTGGTGAATTCAGTGATACATTCTTCAAAATGTATCTCAAAAACCATGGTATTGTTCATTAGACTACATGTGCATATACACATTAACAAAATGGAGTAGCAAAGAAGAAAAATTGCCACATCTTAGAGACATCTAGAATTCTATTAATCGGTATCTTAAGATTTTTTGGGATGATACAGTTCTAATAGCTATCTCATAAATCATAAATATAACTCCTTCAACTATACTATAAAGAAAGATCCCACTTTAGGGACTGATGCCAAATAAGAAAATGTTTGATATTTCTCTCAAAATATTTGGATGTGTGTTATGTTCATGACCACTAAGACATAGAGACAAATTAGATCCAAAAGCTATCAAGTGTATTTTCCATGATTATTCTTCTATGCAAAAAAATATGTCTGTTATGATTCCTATAGGAGGAAAGTACATGTGTCAATGGACGTAACCTTCTTCGAAAATTACACCTAGTATGATAACAAGGGAGAGAAATCACCTACTAGAAACCAAGACTAAGTTGTTATGCCTATCAATTCAAGATTAAAAGGAGAAAGACTAATTCACAATAAGAGGAGACAGAATTTGATAATCAAACTAAGCAAAAACTACAAGTTTATAGGAGAAAGAACAAGAAAATGGTGCAGTCTACCATGCCCCAAGAAGAGAAACTCTCCTCTAATCTCCAGCCATACTAGTTTGTGCCAGAACATTTAACCACATTATCAACTGAAAATGGGTTGGATGTTTCTATTACATTGAGAAAAGGAAAGAGATCTTGTACCTACCTTATATCTCAATATATTATGTACCAAAATAATTCAAACAACTTTAAGATATTTGCTCTAAACTCTTATCTTATCCATCTACTAAGAAATTATACAGATGCCAAAGACTAACATTAGAGAGAGGCTATGAAAACTAAGACTCAAGCCTTGGAAAAGAATAATACATGGAAAATTGTAAAACTACTTCTTGGTAGAAAGTCAATGGGATATAAGTGAGTCTACACCATCAAGCATAAAGTTGATGGCAGTATTGAGAGATACAAAGCACAATTAGTAAACAAAGGGTGAAAACTCTGGCAACTCGATTTCAAAAATTCATTTCTGTAAGGGTATCTAAATGAAGGCAACATATGGGTTGAAGTAATCACCTCGTGCATTGTTTGAACTATTCAGCGATGGAATCACTTGGGTTTACCAAAAGTGTAAGTAATCATATGATGTTTGTAAAGAAGGGTCAGTTACTCTCCTTGTTTAATAAAAGACTTTGGGAGCCCTTCACTATTTCTTAGGGATTGAAATACTCAAGAATTCTAGGAGCATATTTTTAACCCAAAGGAAATACACTTTGGACTTATTAAAGATACTCAAATGCTATAATGTAAACTAGTGAATATACTCATAGAAAACAACCTAAAATTAGGTACCAATACTGATGAACCATTGCGGGAACGTAGAGAATACAAGAAATTAGAAGGATAATTTATATATTTGACTATCACATGCCTATATATCTCCTACACTACAAGTATGGTTAGTTGATTTATACATTGTCCTACTAAATCCCACGTGAATGAAGTGTGATAAATATTGAGATACTTGAAGCACACTCTTGAAAATGGTCTCATGTATACAACTCACGATCACTTAAATGTTGAGGTATACACACATGCTGATTCGGAAGCATCACCTAATGATAGAAGGTCTACGTCGAGATACCTGATTATAGTAGGTGGCAACATCGTCTTGTGGAAAAACTAAAAAAAAACTGTAGTAACTAGATCATCAATAAAGACAGAGTACAGGGCAATTGCACTTGTGTGTGAATCAATCTCCTTGAAATCCCTACTACATGAGCTTCATACTTCAAGGAATCAATTATATTCTAGTTTAATAATCTACAACAATTCATAAAGCAACTAATCTAGTGTATCATAAAAAACAAAACACATCGAGATAGACTGCTACTTCATTAGAGATGCACTAAAATCAATAATTATCCAAATAATATATGTAAGACCTTAAGAACAATGTGCAAACTTCTTGACCAAATCCCTAAAAAATGAGAGATTGGAGAAACTTATTAGCAAGCTGAAAACTCATGATATCTTCATTCCAACTTAAAGAGAGTGTTCAGATAGGACCTAAATTAGTCGTAGTTAAAATACTTTAAGTTCTTAAGTTCATAGTTAAAGTGTACTATAATTTTCATTTTTAAAGGTACTTTATTAGAATTTACTTATTAGGGGTATAAAAGTTTTTTAAATTAAATTATATATATTAACCTAATGAGCAGCCCCTCATTATAAGCAGCCGTCGCACTGAGAAAGGGGCTGCACCCTCGATTTCTTATTTTATGTACCATCGATTCTTCCTATTTCATGGAATATTCAACACTGTTCACCCACCAAAACTAATAACATAATTTATACTCTTCTACTGTTTGTATAGGATTTACCCACTTCTTGAAAGCCTTGCCCCCAACTTGTTAAGGCATCATTTCGCGAGGCATTGTTTCCATTAGTTGGGAGCACGTTAAGTACAGAGAACTCTTTTATTGAAGACAGAATTCCGTTGTTTTGAATAGTTGCAGTCGAAAGAGACAGTATCATGACGACTCCATTTCCATTCATAGTCAGCATTTATGGGAAGGAATTGAACTTCATGCAGCTTTATCGAAATTTTCCCGAAAACAGCAAAAGGAAAACTAAATCTCACAAGAAAACTGAAAAGTCAGAAAAAACATAACTTTTGAAGTCACTACTTCCCACAAGATTATCGCAATATTCAACTATCACATCTAAGACATATTTTTCAGAATTTTTTCGGATGCTTTTTTAACTTTTTCTTTTAATTTAAACAAGCAAGTTATCCTCGAGATTCTTTTGAAGGAAATTATGTTAAATCTCTCTAACGCCTGACCGTCTAAATATTCAGAAAAAGAGAACGGTACCCTTCCTTCCAGCATACAACCAACGAAGGCGTAGTTACCTGCTTAGCTCTCGTTATGGTACCCAAAAAAGTAACAACGAAGGCACACACATACACAGAGAGAGGAGATTACACTGCAAGGGCGGGGTGAGATGGGAGAGTGAGAAGAAATCATAAAACTGAGAAAGTCGTGGCAGTGCGCCGCTCAGTTCTCCCTCATCCCCTTCTTTAACTGCATCTTTCTTTTCATCGTTGCTGCTACCGTTGTTGTTGTTGTTGGTGGTGGTAGCTGATTCCGCAGAAGCGGTGGAACTTCCACCGGCTTTCGCGGTGGCGCGCTTGTCCGTGGCTCCTCCGTCGGTGGCACCGCCGCCCCCAGCATTGTTGGTGGGATCATCTTTCGGCTTGTTGTTGTTGGGGAGGTCCTTCTTGGGGTTGGGATGCTTTGTGGAAGAAGAAGTGCCGAAGCAGGTGGTGCAGGCGACAATGTCCAGCAACCTCCTTACGTGCGCCACTGCCTTCTGCTCGTCGTAGTCCTCTATGTTTCACCAAAACACCAAAAAATCTCTCATTACTCCTCTCACATCCACACCAACCGAAAGCCAGACTCTCCTTATGGTAGTTGGATTTAACGGTCATGTCATTTTGAATATAATTTAACAGCATAAACACTCTTATCACTCATCTCACATCCACACCAACCAAAAGCCATGGCTAGGACTGTCACACTTGTTGTACAAGATCCCATTGCTAAGACCCTTTCTTCTAGGACCTACGTTCCAATGCCGGATTTACAACAGGGAGATAACTCCGACAGTGACCTGAGGGCTTACAGTAGGTTCAAATATTTCGGAAAAGTGAGAGCGGCTAGTGCTAGCTAGCTCCGACGCAGCTGCTTTGAAGCCTTAAGATCAGACAAAAGTAAGATTTGCATCTTGTACCAAATATTATTTTTTATGGTGATGGTTCCGTCTAGCTGGCAGTATCTACTTCGATGTTTAGTCATAAATATGAATGCAATGTCACAGAAGGAAGAGTCAATAAAAGAAATTTGCATTTTACTTGCCTTCAACTAGAGTAAGGACCGGAGGTTTCAATGCAGAGACATCCACCGAATCCTTCAACTTGGATCCTCTTACCTGCAGAGTAGCATCACAGCATTTTCTTGTTGTGCTCATGATGTGGGTACGTTATTTAAAAAAGGATTAATCAGTCGAGAAATTTTAGACATGTTCGATTCCGGTTTACTCGCTCCTAGAAAACCCACTGCCTCCGCCCCAGTTAGGCTTGCTGTCTATTTGCGAGCCTATCTCGGGTCATTTCATCAGTCACAGTCATCCCATCAGCCACATAACACGAGTTATGGATGCTCATGGGGGACACAAGATGGAACTGATCAAGCTTGGATGAGCACTGCTCATGCGTCTTAGCTTGTTTAGTCGAGTATATTTACTATAGTTAGAAGACATTATTATCTAGGATGGGTTATGTTAGGAGTTCCATTTGAGCAGTAAAGATTGCTCTACGAAATAACTTTACTTTAAGCAAGCATGAGTTTCATTTTCTAATGAATATTATTATAAAAATAAGCTGAAGTTATTCGAGTTTAACGAGCAAGGGCCGTGTTCAGCTTGTTTTTGAGCTTGCCTTATTCTAAATGACAGTCATACAACGATATTTGAGGCTAATGAGATAAAACCAACGACTTTAAGTCGGCTTATTTTGGCTTATTTACCTACTCCAGACATATAATCAAATTTCAAAAAAATGAGAAATCAATACAACTATTTTAAAATAAAAGTTAAGAGAAAAAAGGGTTTGAATTAGCCTAAACCGAATTTTTCCAGATGATTTTAGCTTGGATTCAGTTGATCCGGATCCGCTCTAGCATCATGGCTCATTGAAGGATGGGCACTTTACCTCATGGGACAGTGAATAATTGGTAACACTGCATGTCTCAGTATTCACTGCAAGCAGTCTACGAACGTCGATGATCCTATCCGTCGATATTCCCTGCACCAAAATTCATTAAATGAAGCTCCACATTCTAACTTGGCATGAAAGTGACGTATATCTATCGTGAATCATATAGAATTTAGAGATGATCCTGTTTCATCAACTAGTCTCCATCAAAGCATGACTTTTCAAGCACTCCTTTTTCATTATTTTCTAAAATGCTCTTGTCTGGATGTTCGTTCTCTTTCCCTTCCCTCTCTTTAGTCCCACGTTACGATCTCTTTCGATCTCAACTCGTAATCTTTTGGTCTCTCCCTCAATTTCATCTTCTTGACACATCTTTTTCCTTGATGAGGAACCATCTCAAGATAAAGTAACTGCAGTGACGGATCTAGAAACTCTTTTGAGGAGGAGAGAATAGCTCCTTGAATGGCTTCGGGTGGCGAACTATGTACCAATTATATCTTTGCACCATGACACCCTGGGCCATTTTCTGCCAGATATCTTTGCACCGGACCCTTGCATGGGCTAACACCATGGAGGTTGATGCACTTAATTACGTGATAGATCAGGCAAACAAATGGCGTTATCCTGTTTATGCTCAACATAATTGTATTTGATGAGAAGGATGAAGTCTAAGTGATAACTGAATCAGGCAAGGAACCTCATCGTCCGGGCCTGTCAAGACCGAGACCAAGGCTTTAGTCGCTAAGATCTAATTTTCATACCTTCAAAATAACTTGAGCATCATTGGGGAGGTTCACCGTGATATCAAGAACAACCGGCAGAACTGCAAAATGCAACAAAATTGAAATTAGTCACATTAAACTTTTATAATAGTACAGTCCTTGCATGAATGCATGGTATACATGTTTGTGTGTAAAACACCTTAGTCTCATGAGATTTGATTGTCATAAAAGAAGCATGCAGCCTGTCATAAGGATGATATTCTTACTCTTTTCTTCCTTCTTCTTCTTTTCACCTTTTGGCTTGCCACGGCTTCCTTTTGGAGCCATCCCGGACGTAGTTCAATTGTTGTGCAACTCGAGACTCACTACTAAATACGAGAATGCTGCATAATTAGAGAAACAAAAATCATAACACATCAAGAAATATATGACGAATCAGGAAAATGTGATGAGAAAACCTGCACATTTTGTCATCACATCTTGTATGCTTTCCGAAGGAACCTTCCCCACCTTAGCCTGAGATAAGGCTTTGGGCTTGGTCATAAATTATAAGATACGTTACATGTGTCATTATTTCCATATCTCAACAAGAGTACTAAATATGATTCATATTGTCCTTTCTTTCAAGATTATGCCTGGAACAAACAAGGCATCTAGTGACAACATAAGTAACAAAGGTTTGGGTTCATGCATAAGATAACAACATCAAATACTATGATATGTGCATCTATCTATCTATATGTATGTATTTATGTATGTATATACATGTATCTGTATACATGTATTTGTACATACATTTTTTTATATAATTATATGAATGCATACATTTATAGATACACTTTTGCGTGTGCATACGCTCTTTGAATTGGGTTTCAAATATAGAGACTAATTTTATGCATATTAGGGGATAGTGCAATAAGACATGAAATGCATGCAGAGTGTTAACTCGTCTAGCAAGGATTTTTGACTCTCGCATTACAGGTGGTGAGCTCAATTCCTGATGTATTCATGTCTTGGTGTTTGATAGGCTTCACTCAGTTACTACCCTATATAACATATATATATATATGTATATGTATGTACGTGTGTATGTAGAGAGAGATTGAATGTTGTCCCTTTTTAATATAATATTTTAAGGTTCAACCTTTGTTTTAAGGGTATGAGTTTAATAATGGTGTCCTTTAACTTTTTTACACTTTTTTAATGATTTTAACTGTGTTCAAAATGTAAAAAGTGAACATGAAGTCGTCCATTGTTAAAAGTAGGTAAAATACAAAACTTGGAGGTGGTGGAGGTTGGAGGGGCTTGGTTCAGCTGGCACAAGAAACAAGGCCGATGGAGAGTACTCTTTATATCATGACACAAAAGGCTAGACGGACACAACCTGAAAAGTTTTATGCCTGTTTCTGCCCAAAGTAACACACGGAAAGCAGGGGTGACTTTTGTGGACACGAAATCAAAATAACTGTTTGTCTTCATCTTGAACACGAAATTGTCACCCCAAGGCGCACTCATGGAACTGAATTTCTACTGAAGTGGACAAAGGGAAAACTTGTGTTTCATTCATTTACTAATCCTGGAAAGGGGCAGCAACTGCAGCAACACATTCATTATCGTTTTGTTTAGACTTTCGCACCAATGACAGAAGTCAGCAAAATGGGCTTCAATTCAACCATAGCTGTCAGCCGTTGTGGGCGGATCAGCCAAGCCTACTGCTTTTAATTGTCGGTGTTGCCGCCCGTGAGCACTGCGGAAACACTCTACCCGCCAGAGCGAGCTTTTAACGGTACTCCCAAGATATTAAGGTTAACCGTATAATATACGAGCCGCTCCACTGGCTTTCTTCTTTGGGCCGGCTCAACCAGGCCTACAAGCACCGTCCATCCAGAAGATCTTATGGCCCGTAGTTGTGACATCTAAACAATTGAAAGCCACGATGTTCAAAGATTTCTGCCTTCTAGAGTACGTATAATCATGTCAAAAGTTTATTCTCGCCATGCTTCTCTCTCTATATATATATATAATGCAAAGGCAAGTACAAAAACATTTTTTGTTTTTCCTATATCAATACCAATCACTAGAGCGATTAGATGGTATCCACTATTGTTGTTGCTCATTTATACTTGATTATTATTTGTTTAGAGCACATCTTTGGTACTTTTCAAAATCTCTTAAAAATTGTAAATTGTACTTATATCAACGTTTTTGAGTATATGAACATGTTTATATATATATATATATATATATATATATATATATATATATATATATATATATATATATATATATATATATATATAAAGAGAGAGAGAGAGAATAGTAACATGTATCGTAGAATGCACAGGCAGGAGAGAAACAATTAATGTTTGTTTGTGAATCCTTTGAAACGATGTATCTGACTGTTTGATTATGCTTATGGATGGCTGGTAGTGCCAAGCTTTAGCAAGCATTATATATATATATATATATATATATATATATATATATATATATATATATATATATATATATATATATATACACACATATGTATAGAGAGAGAGAAGGGAGGAATCGGGATTTGGAAAATGTAGGACGTAGATTTCTCTTGATTTCATGGAACTATTTCTTTTACCAGAAAAATGAAAGGCTTAAACATAGTTAGCTTGCCCCGCGCCAGTGTGCTCTGACGAGCGACGGGGCCTTTCCCGAGACGGGAACCGTCAGTGGTCCTTCGCTCGCTGAATGGGCCAACCATATTTGAACTTGAGGCTCGTGAGGGCCCACGATGGGTCTGCATCGTTTGGTTCTACGAAATGAACGGTCCAGAGAACGCACATGAACAGGCCCTCATTGGCAAGAGAGCCAGAACCGAGCACCACTCTCTCTCTCTCTCTCTCTCTCTCTCTCTCTCTCTCTCTCTCTCTCTCTCTCTCTCTCTCACACACACACACACACATAGCCAGTGAAAAACGAATAAAACTGGTCGATGATTCGGTCGCTGATAAAGTACTTAAAACTTGATCAATTTTTTTTCCGGGGGTATAATCTTAGTTGTAATGAGCTACATTTCATCAAAACAACAAAGTTAAGCATGCTTGAGTGAAAACAGTACAAAAATGAGTGGCCTTTGCACAATGACCAATAGCTAACTTGGTTAAGGGATCGACCCACCAAGTTGAGTCACGAGTTCGACACCCAGAGCATGCATCTGACTTTGGCATCCCAATTATACCACAGAAAAAATGAGTAACACTGCATGGAGTCTTCTTGCTGCACCCTCTCTAACCCAAGGCGAAAACATCCCTGGTTAAAAGTTTAAAATATTTGAAATAACGCAGAGGATACTTTCACCAATACAACGCCGTTTTTAACGTTTTATATGTAAAATCCTGTTTCGTCAATCAATAAAAGATTAGGAACTGATTGTTGTTACGAAAAGGGGGCCTGTCTGTTATATTGGATTCTAAGTGGGGGTCTTCGTGCAATTTTTTGAGTCGTGTTATCTTCTCCATTTCCTCTTCGGGCACCCTCGCTTCAGCGAATGGTTTTGTTTCATACATACTTCACTAACTCACGCTTCAGTAAATGGTTCCATTGAAAGCAAAAGAAAATTCAACAAAATTAAATAAAAGACCAATAGAAGAATTTAAATCTAAGAAACCTATGCAGGTCTTCGAACATAATGCTAAAGCTATTTGGGAGATGAAACCAAAACCTTCGTGAATTTACGATGTCGATATCAATCAATCATACAAACACACACAAAAACATATACATATATATATGTTATCTGCGTGTGAGCAAAGCAGGGGAGCAGCATACCAGAAGGATAAGGAATGGTTGGTTGTCGATGTCTTGAACTAAGAATTGATATACTATTGAAAGGAGAGGGAGCCGTCAACCGCCATGGAAGCTTTATTTCATGTCTTCATTGCTGAAGGCGGTGGCAAGGAAATGGATTCTATCTCGACTGTTGAAACTGTGTGCAAAGATGTGAATGGTACTGTCTTTTTGGTTTTTGAAGCGGATGAGAAACACTGGAGGTACTTTGTGTGAGGGAGAGATAATGAGAAAGAGAGAGAAAGAGGGTGAAAGGATAAGACGGAGAAGCACAGAGAGGATGAGAGAGAGTCTGATAAGGCAAGAGGGGCGGGGATTAAAGAGGCTGGAGAGGCTGAGTGTCGTGTCATCTGGTTATCGTCAAGCAGGGTTCTTTTTTTTCAAATTTATTTGATATATGGTGACACTTCTTTTTATATGAATGAAATTGTTTTTGGATAGATTTTAACAATTTAAAATATTTGAAATTATTTTATTTATAAAAATCAAATTTATACTAAATCATTCAAATGAACCCAACCCTTGTTTGTTACTCGGCTTTTTTTGTGTTTGTTAATGGTATAAAAATAACCAGTAACCCGATAAGAATATGTATTGTTCGAACATGTTCTTGTACAAATGGTTACCAGCCAAGCACCGAGAGCTTTACCTGAACGGCAGGGTGCTCTAGTGTTGTTGCTGTTGGTGGAGAGTTCGACTTCCAGAGGATACATGTGTGGGTGTGTTAGGTTTCGGCCTTAACAGAAAAAAATAATGGTTACCAGCCAAGCCGGCCGAGCTAAATGTGGTCGAATGAGCAATCTTACAAAAGTTGAGTGCATATCTTAAATTATCACATACAGGCAGAGATGACACAAACATACCATAATACATAATAGACAAGTTTTATATTATGTTAATATGGTTGTTACTTTCACGTAACTACATCTTTAACTATTTTTATCGTTATAGAAATAAATATTTTAAAAAATAGGTCATGAATGAAAAATTGTTCAGTTTGGAAGTTTGCATCGCCCCTTTTATGTGGAATCACATGAGACAGATTCCATCTCTAACCTGATCAGGGCACAAATTACACATTAGAAGTGGATTCCATGGCTGGCTGTTGTTTGTGAGGGATGAAGATGCCATGGATAGACCTTTGGGGCAAGGATCCCGGCCTTGGAGTTTCATGCAAGATGGTGCAACTAGACTGTTCTCGACGGTCGTTGCTCTCGAATAACAATCAAACGATGTCGAGATGACAATATTATGCACCTTGCTTATCTTATTAATGGTAATTATTTTCTTACTCAAAAGAAAAATGTAGATATGATATATTCTTCCTTGTTAATCAACCCACATTGGCATTTTAATAAGACATGGCCGGTTACAGTTCGCCTAGAACCCATGAATTGTAGCCGAACTGGATTCCATCTTATCTTGGTTCGAGTTTCTAAACCGTCAATTCTGGTTGTGGTTAAGGTTTCGTTTTGAGCCAAAAGCCAAGACAAGAGGAAAAGATACACACAATATGAACCAGCTTGGTCTACAAAGTGGGTCAAGTTGGCGACAATTTGCCCCAAACCAAACCCTTTAGTTTTAAAGGCAGATTTGATCCCCACTGCACTTGTTTGCAAGAGTCATTAAAAGGATGTCGAGAAGAACATGAATTTAAATTGTTGATTTATCGTGTTGTATGAAAGCTACCAAAAGTGCCAAAATTTTACGGAAATTATGGATTTTCTTCACTAAATTAAGTTGATGACTCCATCCATTAGTGGATCTGATCCAACTGTGTAGCCAAACAAGTACCACCACAATGGGCTTCACCTGATCTTTGCAGCTTATGGTTGAGTTTCAGACTTCACCTTCTGTTCGTCACCGAAAATCTGTCATTGGGTTTGAGAAATTTTCTTTCTAAACAGAGAATATTTTCTCATGGCATGGAATTCCTCGATTGGCTAGAAAAGCATATTGATCGAGTTTTAAAATTAGTACTCATAATTTTTGGAAGTTAGGTCCAAACTTTTGCAGCAAATAAAGGATGTAGCAACTAAAGAAAACCCAAATCCACTGGCAGACTCGGAAAATTTTTTGGGGTGTGGTATACTTGTACTTTTGATGAAGCATACTTATATTTCATATCGCATTTGTATTTTCTTATATACAGTGGTGGATCCAAAGATTTTTCCAATTTTGAGTAAGGGGTATGTCTCATCTTGTCCTAAAATGAATCCGTCATTGCTCAAGCCCATTAGTAAAGTCGCTTCACTTCGTTCAGTCTAAAGACCTTCGCTACGCCCAGCGCCTTTTTATCATCCTAGCACCGAGCTATTTTTCCAGTTAGGGAAGCAAAAGTAAGACAGCAAGGATGGTGCAATTATCATCCAGTTTGAGAGATCCAAATTCGGTGCTCGAATCCACAACTCTTACATTTTATTTGGGTTAAATTTTCTTTGTGGAACTTACATGAAAAGATTGAACTGTTTGCACCCTGAGCTTAGTAATGTGCAGCAAACAAGAGAAGTGCTTTTACACAAGGACACATACACTCACAAGTGCTTTTAAAAGTATACAACTATTTTTAAAGAAAAATTGAAATCGCCGTTTAAAACTGCTACTTCCGGTTTTATAAAGGTACAACCGGAACCAAACCTGGGAACCCTGGTTCCAGTTACAGTTCCACAATAGTTGGAAACCATTTTATTGATTGCTTGAGAGCACTTCTCTTGTTTCCAGTTAAAAAGAACTGTTTGGTTTTCTAAGCCAACCAGTTCTTGGCTGGAAACCTTGTTACAGTTCCAGTTAAAAAGAACCCTGGTTTCCTTTACATTTAGTTTTTCCACAATAGTTGGCTGTTTCCACAACCTTAGAAAACCAAACCTGAGAACCCCTTTAAGGAAACCATTTTATTGAGGGTTCTTTTTGATTGCTATAAAAAGGGTTTGGACTTTCCAGCCAAGCACCCAAATTGGTTTTCTAAGGTTTTAGCTTTTCAAAAGAAAAACTAAATGTAAAGGACGAGGGGTCCGATACTTCGCAATACCAAGGATTTAAGGGCAGTGTACTGGAAACAGCCACAGGATTCACTCACAGCAAGAAATGTCTGTTCTGAGAATCTTTCTGTCATCTTTTACCCAAGTCTTTAATAACCTCATGATTGCTTGAGAGAACTAAGATCGTCTCGTCTTCTCAAGAGAAATAACAAGGTTTTGTCATGCATTGGCTTTGAAAGAAGAATATCTATTTTTGAAATAACAGACTTCTGTGCTTCCTTCATCCTGTCAGTGATTTTCAATTTTGTGAATTTGGGAGCAGCCATTCTGTTGTTCTATATATATATATATATATATATATATATATATATATATAGAGAGAGAGAGAGAGAGAGAGAGAGAGATTGTTGCTTCACCCATCATCAACCACAATCTGCCTTCAACTAGTATATCATATATTCATGAATTTGGGCAGACACTCTCTCTTTAACTATATATATAATCTTTGGTTGGTGAAAACCATGACTACTAGCAAAACTATCTCAAAAATTTAAATGTATATAAAATAGTTTTAACAAAAATCTAAATATATATAAAGTGGTTTTATTTTCTTAAGATATGATTTTGATAGTGAGCAATAGTTTTAACCAACGGAAGACAGTTTGGAGTAGAAGAGTAGTCAAAGGTTGTGAATGGCGGCTCAAAATTTGAAATGATGGAGGGTGGCCAAAAGGAAATGTCCACATGTTTGCGCATGAATGGGGCAAACCAAATGGAATGACAGAATATGAATAATCGATCTGAAAGTATAATTTGCTTTCAGTGACTCAAATTGGTGGCGATAGTTTATTAAAAAAAAAGTATTATATACTAAATGACAGCATTAGAGTACTTTGGGCATTTAGATCATGGTAGGTAGTATGTGAATGTTTGCATAAATGAAGGCTATACTATATACAATTATTTATATATACATATATATCATATCCAAATAATTCTTAAATTAAATTTAAAAAATAAAACATATATATACTTTTTACAAGTCTATTTTATTCATTGTGTAAACTTTTTGCATTTAATGCATTCATACACATTAAATAATATCAATCCTTGTATCAATGTTGACGAATGACTCAATTTATATCATTTGTGAAATCACATGTCTAGGAGAGTTACCCGTTCACTAAAAGAGAATTTGAACCTGTACCGCCCTGTTTGTGTTCGATTGGGCCAAGGTACAGTATACCCGTCCTAACCTGCCCCATTGCCATCCCTATCAAGGCCGGATGGTAGCAAATCCATAAAAAGCAAGAAGTATGTACAAGCGATTCAAAACTTTTGAAGAATTTTATGACTGCTCAAGATCAATTTCTCAACTTTGAGAGCCAAACCGGTTCTAGCGTTTGGTTCTGTTTCATTGGTTTCTCGAACACCCCTAGGAGGGAGAAATGAGGAGAAAGGCATTTTAAAGAAGTCAATGCCAATGGGAATGGCAATCTCATCTTACTTCTTTTTTCATTTTGGTAGTTTTCTCTTGTTTGTGCGTATAATTGGTTTCTTACCTTGTTGAACTCGGGCATATCGATACCCGAATCATTCATGTCCAACTCGGTATTAAATAACATTAACATTAAAAGATAAATTTAATGATAACTAAATGTAGATTTTATAGTGTTATAAATACAAAGGCAAAGTTTAATTCCTTTAACTTATTAATATACACAAAAGTTTAATAATGTCATGCTTAATTTAGCATGTATAGGTGTGTTCTTGCACTCATAGCATTAGCTCAATGGCAGGGCACTCTCATGTCATTGTTGCTGCTCTCAGGAGATGCATGCATGGGTGTGTGTGTGTTTGGTAAGCCTCGGCCTCCTCTTATAACAAGTTAAAAAAAATGAAGCAGATAAGTGGACCTTCTGTACTCGTATTCGCAGCCGTATCTATGTGACAACGTACAATGCATTGGACGTAGATCACATCAATTGTTGGATCCATTGTCTTTAATGCAATGATCCGAAAGGAAATTTCGACTGACTTACTTTAGAAGAGTAAAATATAATCCGTGGTGCTAAGGAAGGGTCCAGATCCAATCTTTTTTGTTGGGAAACAGATCGGAACTCCGTGTGGACAAAAGTCCCTCAGTGACATGTCACTTAGCTGGCCTTATGGGTGCCCCTTATAATTTAGGGCAAGCACTTGGGTATACTGTCAACAGGGTAACTAGGGTACTCTCTCTCTCTCTCTCTCTCTCTCTCTCTCTCTCTCTCTCTCTCTCTCTCTCTCTCTCTCTCTCTCTCTCTCTCTCTCTCTCTCGCTCTCTCTCTCTCTCTCTCTCTCTCTCTCTCTCTCTCTCTCTCTCTCTCTCTCTCTCTCTCTCTCTCTCTCTCTCTCTCTCTCTCTCTCGTTAGTGTTTAGGATACGACTCAAACACCTAGGAAAGCAAAAATGTATAATCAATAAGCGATCTACTCATTTATCCTATTGAATTAACAAGACGTCCCACGCGAGAATTAAACAATTGATAAAACCAATGTGCAATGCCTGCCTGGTTTTCAAAACTGCGCATGCTGCTGCTGATACCTCTAATTCCAGAAGTTGTATAATCAGTGGGCGATCTACTCTTTCTATACACACACACACACATATATATATATATATTTGTGTGTGTGGATGAACCGAATTTTTTGAAGATTTATATGGACCACCTCACCTGAATTTTACCCAAGTGAACTTGGCCTCACCTCAGCAAATTCTATATATAGGTCCACCACTGGAGTACATTATTTGGTTGCTTCAAAGTTACGATGCATGAAATATGAGACATGCATGCAAACCGCCAGATCTTTATTTTCCATCCTTTGGAGGGAAATGAAGTACCAGAAAAACTTCAATCTTACGTATAACCTTCCAAGCCACAGAGATATTTATGCGCGACAGTGCTTCAAGAACTGCACTAGAAATAAAAGAGATCTATGCTACGCTGTTTCCTTGTTTTGAAACGAAAGTAAATAATGTGTTTCATTAGTTACCGCCCAAGTGCATCATGCTTAATGAAAGATCTATATTGAGCCATGGCGTGGCAGCTGCCTTACCCGAAACACGAAAGGCAATAAAAATACTATATAATGAAGTTGAATCAGTGGGCTGTAATACATGGTTCTTCCCAGTTCAGACAGTTTCGTGGTTATTCTCCCCCACCCTATAAAAATTCCTACATCCGCCACTGGTATGCAAGTGACAGGTGCCTCCCCTTAACACCTTCACTGTTGTTCCCAGTTTCAATCCTTTGTTCTTGGCATTTGAATTGTTGAAGCTACGTGAGAGTTCATGCCTTTCTACAAGCAAGTTGAACTATCAACACACCCACAAAAAGAAAAGGAAACCAACTTTTCTACATTTTTCAATTACAGGAAATGAATGCAGAGAACAAGGAAAACTGTTTAAGAAAGGACATTGTTAGCCATAGAAAATACAAGTTTTCATGCTATCTTGTAGCAGGACGGTTCTAGGAACCTTTCTGGGTGGGGCAAATAGCCCACGGAGCTCTTTAGAGTGGCTATATAACAATGTATTATAGTTCAAGGATTCAACAGTGAGCTATAGGTTTCATGTTTTCTGTGTGTGGTGGGGTGTTGAAAGCCCCAAGTCTGCTCACTGTAGATCCACCGCGTACTGTTTCTGATTGCAGACATATAGAGACACCTGAGTTCGCACTTGCGCAAGAAATACAATTGAAAACACACCAGATGTCTCGCGTGAATATTGTAAAGCAAGTCTCATGCCATGACTCAACCACGATAATTTTTGAAGTGTCTTACAAGCTCAAGTTGTCTGCTAGGCGTGCATTATGAAATTAATAAAGACTATAACTCTCAATGTCAAGAAGCTCCGTATTCCATTCAATGGTCAGTGTTTGACTACATTCTATGGCTTTTAAGTCTCTTTGATCTTATACGTACGTATATATGTCTCTGGTTTAATACCCTCTCTCTCTCAACATTTGACCCCATATCTTGCCTTTTTCCATAGAAAATGACACCTAAACTCCTACATAAAAAGTGATCTTAGAGGTGTCTATATATTTCTCTGGTTTAATACTCTCTCTCTCTCTCTCTCTCTCTCTCTCTCTCTCTCTCTCTCTCTCTCTCTCTCTCTCTCTCTCTCTCTCTCTCTCTCTCTCTCTCTCTCTCTCTCTCTCTCTCTCTCTCTCTCTCTCTCTCCAGCTCTATGGGCAATTGCTTGGTGTCCAGAAATCGTCTTAAGAAAGAAAAGATGGTACATGTTCGAAGACAAGATGACTATGAGTTCCGGGAGTGCAAAAGTACTCCAGCGAGTGTCAATCAAGTTCCTGTTGATAATCCTAGTTGTGAGATAGTGCTAGACACTGAAGAGGCCCAACTGCCTGGTGGCAATATGAACCCCGGAGTTCCATACAGACTAATCAAGAAGAGAGAGGGAAAGATGAAGGGTGGAATATCAGATCAGAAGAAAAATGTGTTGAGTCTCAGGATTGTGTTAACAAAGAGGGAGCTGGCTCAGCTTTTGCCGAGGAGGGACTTGGGTTCACTGGAGGACGCCATTGGCGAGCTCGAGAGCAAGCTTACTTGTGTCTCACAAGAAGAAAGTCCCCGTTTGTCAAGAAATAGATGGAAACCCATGCTGGACACTATCTATGAGAATTTCTAGGTGCAGCTATATGTGTACCTTGATCATGCAGACTGGGAGGATTTACGGTCACCTGGACACTTAGTGCACTTGTCATGCCTCTTTGTGTGTTATTTTGCATAGGAAATTGCAAAAACCCGATGTTATCGTGTCACTGTTACGTGTCAAAGTGACATAGGATTGGAAGCGGCATCTAGGACAACTTGTTCTTAGGTTCGCAGTCGAGGTGTTGCACCTCGCTGGCTGATCTTGACCATGTAGTTGCTAGATTTTGCACTCAGATGTAAGTTGGCCGGCTTTTTTTCTTTTTGTTTTGTTTTCCGAGGGAAGAAATTGCTCTACTCCTATGGAGACCATGGAGCATGAAGTACAATTGTAAGAGCTTATTACCATCATATTTTATCAATAGTAAGAGCATGAAGTGTACGAAATATTTCGTGTTTTCTTTGGTTGATATCGGTATATTTTATCAATACCAATGTTATATAACTCCAACCTATACATATTTATATAAATCCATGCCGAAGAAAGATGCACGAATAGATTATTTAGCAGCCTCACATGGTTGCGGAGTTCAACATAGTTGATTTTGAAGCACAGGTGACAAATTGTCTGTGACATTTTATCCCTGAATAAACTTTGATGCAATCCCTCTCACAACAGGAGAAAGATGGATTTCTAATAGCTATCAACCTTCTTTGGCAATTCTTCTACTAAACTAACGTGATTTCAATCTTTTTTCCTTTTTCATTAATTGTCAAACTTGACTGTCATTATCGCCTCGAATACTTGACTAGGATTGAGCGCCCAACGGCGTCACAATCTTTTTTATCCTTGAGGAGTTTCATATCTCTAGTAAAAGGTTGCCCATGGCGAAATAGAGAATTATCATTGCTATGCCTAACAATGATGGAAAGAAATTCAGGATCACACCAAATTTGAAGTGTGTACTCAGTTGTCCAGATTTTTAGGGCAATTGAAAGATGTTGGTTGTGATGAGCTAGTTGAATTGCCATGTCTCCACACCCATGATATTCAAAATGTGTTAATTGTGGTTATATATACACACAAAAAAACCTGTCTCTGCACCTATGGTTTTAAGTTGTCATGTTCTATGAGCTTCGGCACCAGTATGACACAGCTCTAAACTTTATGTTGTGTACATAAGACTTTTTTAGAAATGACCAACGTAGCAGTAGCGCCGCAAGAGTTGATACTCATTGCCAGAAAACTCGCTTGAAATGAGCACCAAACTGGGTTTTGGTAAAGTTGAGCGACAGGGTCATACTTTATCCATCAGGTTTTGCCCGTCGTTGGTTCACTACCTGCTGGTAGATCCATCAACTGAAAAACTTGAAGATTACGGAAAATGCATTAGGTATTGGATGTATTGGATTGTGATCTTCCAACCAAATGGTGTCAAAAGGAAGAGTGGCACTAGATCTCCCACATCCCTCTCCTGAAATGAGAGAGAGTGTAAGTAGTGGATGGCCACTTTCAGTCCCATTACTAACAAAGATCATCAAGTGCGGGAGGAAAGGCCTTCTTCTCAGATTTCATGATATCGTACTATTTTGAAAATCAAACGTTCTTACTTTTTTAAAACTAATTTTCTGTTTTTTAAAACTACACACGCAAAATGGTTGTTAAAAAGGAAAGCCCATACAAGAAAACTCGGAAGATGGAAAAACAATGTATAAATATAAAGAACTGTACAGAAAAAAATGACAGTGATTCATACTTAATTCTTCTTAAAAAGCTCTCCACTGGTAACCTAAAAAATAATATAAACCTTGCCTTGTTTCTATTCCTTTTCTACGTTGAAATACATAAAGAAAGAAGAAAACACAAGCAAAACCAAAGGCAGTCGACTACCACAACCGAACACCGACAGAAACACGGCTTCGGCGATCATCGGCTGCCCCAACAAAGAGATGGCAACCTTAAAATTTGGATTAATGGTGTACGTGCTCAATGGGTTATGAAATTTTATTTTGTAAGAAGAGCTCTTTTTTTTTTTTGGTTATGAGAGGAGGCCGGAGCGTAACACGCGTGCACCCTCACGGAGTGGAACTCCTCACCAGCAGCAACAGCGCTAGAGCGCCCTGCTGTCGAGCTAATGCTCTTGGTACGAAAAGCTCCTTATTAACTTCAGAGGACAAGGATTTCCTTTTGTGAATGTAAATCATGAGAAAATTGCAATTTTCCTTTAATGAGCAAGCTTATGTTCGAGTAGCTTGGAGCTTCTCTTGGTATATTCTCCATTGTCTTCAACGAAATGATTAAAGAGTAACAGTTCGGCTTGTTCAGATTGTTTTACCAGCCCTACTCACAAGGGCGAGGATTTGAAATTAAACTTCTTTTATTGTGTCTCGTTTTGATTCATTGCATTAGATGTCGCCGGTTTGAAACCGAGTTAATAGTTTGAACCGGAACCAAACTGATCTATATCTTACAGGAACTAGGTGAAACCTGGTTCAATTACTGTTTGTGAATTTAGGAGAACAAGAAGCCTGGTTTATCCGGAACTGACCATGTCTATATCAGATATATTGCTGCCAAATTCTTGCATGCCAACATATTATAATGCTGCTTCGTGAAGGCTGCTTTATGCCTCTGTTGACATTTGGAAATGGAGTATCTTTTGACTGAAGACGTGATGGGCCCGGAATTAAGACAGAATTATTGACATTCGAGCACTGTCATACAACTAGCAAGGTCTTATTTTTCAAACTCCATCACATGCATCAAGAATTTTCCGCCTTCCTCTTCAAGATAAAAAAAAAGTAAGGTGAGTTCAGGAATCGGATCCTGAATCAAATCTTGAACTGTTTTTATTATGAATCTGAATATAATCCAACTAGGAGAAGTTGGATGATAAGCACAAGATTTTAAAGGAGCCAAAAGGAAATCATAAAGCATGATCTTACTTTTTCTAAATTAAAAGCGAGCTTGTTCGACCATGGATACATTTACAAAGTGGGGAGCATATTATACATAACATTAGTTGGTGATCAGGCGCAGATCATCATATATCAGTGGAGATTCATTTGTCTGTCGCACATACTAATAAAGATGCATCATTTGATTGATGCTTGTTCATGGCTTGCAGTTTTTACTCATTTAAGTCGAGTCGAACTTAAAATGTAAAGATCTTAGACAAATCCTACACCCATCCAAGTAGCTAAATTAAGTGGCGGATATACATTGATCCGAGGTTGAGCAGCTGCCCATTATGAAATTTTAAAAATGAATGAGGAATCTATAGCACACAGATGAATCTATCGTTATAATACATATTTCGCTCCGTTTTAATTAGACACAAAAACATGCAACAGAGTTGAGACAATATGTAAAAAGTGATGTAAAGGAAAAGGTCGATAAGGTGAATTACATTATACAGTGGAATCCCTCTACATGCTGAACTTAGACATGGCTGATGGCTTCCATAATCGGCAGTATCAGCAAAGCTTTTAACTCCCATATTGTCAAGATAATGAAGATTAATACAAACATCAACAAAGCATGATAGGAAAGTCTGATGCCTAAGGTTCCACAAACTGTACCTCCGGGATCTCCATTATGCTGTCAAGAACGGGTCTCCACCCACCTCTGTCATGATTCTGATGGTTGAGCTGGCATTTCTGAATGCCCAGCAACAATTCCTCTATGCCCTTAATGCTTCCGTTGTTCTCTTTGCAATGCATCACCAACCACTCTAGCTCCTGCTTTTTCAACACCACCTTTATCCGTAACTTGTTATCGGCCTTTTCTGAAGAACCAATATCCTCGTTTTGCTCTTCTGCCTTGGATGCTCCCTCTATCTTCTCATCATCCTCTTGTTTCTCTCCTCCTCCTCTTTGCATACATGTTTCCAGCAAGTTTCCCATGGCAGGATCTTCTTCTCCTTTCGCTTTGTGATAATTGAGAGAGAGACAGAGAGTTGGGTGGAAGTTTGACCAGGGTGGGTGAGGAAGATGCACTAGCAATATTTGAAGGGATTTCTTCTCATGTTATTTATTAAAGCATATTTTTCCCTTATTTTTCATTAAAACAACAATGGTGCCATTGTCTTGGGGATCCTATGATCACCGTCAGATGAGACAAGTTGCTCATGGCTGAACTAAGGGTGAAATTTTTGAACATGCAAACCCAACTAGAACAAAACCCGGAAAGTCAACATCTCCAGTGGCAAAGAAATGAATCGTGTTTGGATCGACCTGTTTTGATGTTGGTTTTCATGTTCGTGCCGGGTTTTCTCATTCCCCAAGATCTTTTTAGGGGCGTAAAGCCCAGCCTAAAAGTAACTCGCCAAGCTCATATCTGATATATATAAAGAAGCTTTAGAGTAGTATGAAATCAGCACAAAGAGAATAGCTCACCTGCCTAGGGGGTCGGCTCACAAGTTAATGGTCGTGAGTTTGATTCCAGGCCGTGCAATGGCTTCGGCCTCCCTATTGTAACCGAAAAACAAAGTCGGTCTTTGCCAAATCAAGAGTGGCACTTTAGTGATTACCGCATCCGTCTTCCACAATTATGTGAGACTGATTTTAAGGATTTAAAAGTATACTTTCTTCACCTTCGCTCACGGGAAGAAAGTTTCCAGTAGTTTGGTTGTCCTTGCACAAGGTGCTATTGTTGCTGCGCAACTAGTTTGGTTAACCACACCTTGTATGCTGAAGGACACTTTCGAATGACACGAGATACGTTCTCTCTCTCTCTCTCTCTCTCTCTCTCTCTCTCTCTCTCTCTCTCTCTCTCTCTCTCTCTCTCTCTCTCTCTCTCTCTCTCTCTCTCTCTCTCTCTCTCTCTCTCTCTCTGTGTGTGTGTGTGTGTTTAAAGGGACAATTAATCGGGACAGAACCAGGGCAAAGCTGAGATCAGGGCTAGGCTGGGGGCTAAGGTTCATTTTTAGGATCATGATTTACTGGGAAAGTGGCAAATCGCCTTCACAATTACATAATGTGGGTACGAATCACAACCCTCAAGCTGAGTTTAGTCCAGCCAAACCGCACCATGACCCACCAACAACACTATACAAACGGACCTAGAGCGAGTCCATCCTAGCGCAGCCTTAATTTTTAGCTATATACATCATGAACCAGGTAGAATTGGAAAGAATGCCATTACAAACAATATTTAGTAATTGGATGTGGTAGTATGTGGTCAAAACGCAAGTGGAAGCAAATTCAAGAAGATTTGGAGCATCATTTGGTTGTAGGATATGTAAATTCCGATCGCATGATTTTTCTTCCGAAGCATTCTTAATATCTTATTAAAAAATAGGTTTTTGATGTTTTAATGTATAAAATCAACTCTCACTATTCTCTAACATAATATAAGCATTCGTATGAATCGAGTGTTTTGTGCATCATTCATATGAGCTAACTAGTAGCCACAGTCGGATCACGTGAAAGTTCAACCCATCGTCTCCCTAGCTAGGAGCCAAAGGCTAGTTTGGGTTTGCATGGAAAAAAGGTGGACGATCCAAATTATGAGTCATCTAATAGGTTCTTCAATCTCTTTGTGACGACTGCTGATGCAATTAAAACTGATGAATAATAAGAAAACACAGCTCATAAAGTTCAAAGTTAAGGGGCAAAATCATTTCTTTCCTATGTGTACGCTGAAAGATGTAAACTACTTATATGTAAAATCTATCCAAACTAATCTTGAGAAACAGTTGATATTAAAAAATGATTTACATCCTCCAACTTATATATAAAATATATATTAGCATATTCAAATGAATCCCAATCATATGGTAGCATATCCAAATGAATCTCAATCATTCATCTCCAATTGATTAATGGTGAAATATTATGCATGTGAATAAATTATACATGTATGTTTATATATCCCAACACCCAAGTTATACCACATACCATGTACTTTGACAAAATTGAGGGAGATATTGATCTCAAATTAATGTCACGTTTGTCTTCCTGACGTTTCATGGTAAGTCGTTTTCAAAAGAAAGAAATCACAATCTTATTGTCCTTTTTTATCTATAACTCTTCGATTTTCATGTGACTCCTTTTTCAGTAGGCATCATTTACTGCTGCTTCTCCCCCATCCACAGCCAAAACGAAGGAAAGAGTGTGAAGAAGACCAACTATCTCACTTAGTCGCCGCTTCATGCGCTTAAGAAGAATTTTAAGAGTGTGAAGAATACCATCTCTAATCTTGATCAAGCCTCTCACTCTTTTTCTATTACAAGGGAGGGGGGGAGGGGCTGAGATCAGATACGAATTAAACACCACCACCCCCGGTATAGAACTCACGACCAGTCTTGAAGCCGAGTTCAGCCCGACGAGCCATCATTCTGAATGCTCCTTCAACTCCTGATGAGATCCAGTGCGTTGTTGCTGAAAAGGTCCACGATACGATGAGCTTATCATGGCCTACGTGTTGGCTGAACTAATGAGCCTGCTATTGCTCGACTCATTTCTTTATCCAATCAAGCCATACGGACCTACCTCGACTCAAACTGAGACAAATCGGAAGTTGCTCGGTTCATTTTCCAGCCTTAGATGTGCACCTGGTAGGGGTCTGCCTCTGCTCAGCTAGTCAAGAAAACTAGAGAGAGAGAGAGAGAGAGAGAGAAAAAGAGAAAGTTTATCATTTTTACCATGGCCAGGGAAAAGAACAAAACAAAGGCAGCTGCACCCTAGCTAGTTTGGCTTGACTTGTTCAAATATAAAAAGGATCTTTCCTACCTGCCACAACCATGTAGACAAGAAAAGGAAGGAAGATTACACGATAAAAGATCCATGTCTTGTTAAACGAGACAGAGGGAGAAGCAGCTTCATTCATTAATGGACAGATTGGAGGGTGGGTGGTTAGGCTTGCATGTCTCTTGTTTTAATAAACCGACATAAAGGACAGAATCCACTGATAAAAGATCGACCAAGTTTTTCTATCAAATATGCAGAGTTTCACACACATCATGGAAACGTCACGATGACAAAACTATAGAATCAAGTTTGGCTAATCTCCGTGCAGGATCAAGTAGACATGGGCAGTTTGGAACCTGCCTAGCAGTACCAACCAGAAAAAAAGCAGGCCAAGAACTGGCTAAAACCTGGTCAAACCAGGCATGGAACCGAGGACCACCCACTTTGGTTCCATCTTCTATGGAACCGGCACACAACCAGCGTTTCTATACTTCTTCACTTTCTTTTCTAAATTTTTAATCTTTAAATGAGTTTTTTCAGTTTTGATGGTTTTGGAATTCAAATCAGAATAGGAACCAACTGATCTAGACCAGAACCAAAACCAGTCTGGTCCCAGAGTGGTTCCGGTTACTGATTACAAGAAAACCGGAAGCAGCTATGTCCAGGATCAAGTGATCTTGATGGATCATTATCTACCATCAGGAGCGTTGCTATCATCTTGACACTAACATGTGTTTTGGTGCTGGATCAATCTATCCATGTGCGAGGGGCTCACAAGTCTTCCATGGTCTAACCAAAGGCGGTAGATTTTCTTCCTTATGACACGAAAGAGAACTCAATGGCACAGGTTTCCTTGGCTGGAGGATCAACTCAAGAGACCCTTTAAGTTGAAGGTCACGAATTAGATGCCCAGGGTGTGCATCTGGTAGGACTCTGGCTAACCCAACTTGCTCACTAAAAAAGAAAACCTAGCAGGTTCTTCTGCTTTTCTGATTCAGCAGAAACTTCAAAATGGTTAGCAACTTGGATTAAGAGGCCAACCATAGTCTCAGTTGGATAAGTTTGCTAGGTGATATATAATACAATATTATAAGTAATAAAAAACAGTCAACCTACACAATGAACAGTAGCGCTCTTGGCTAGGTGGTCCGCTCACAGGTTGAAGGTCATGAGCTTGACACCAGGGCTGTGCATCTGGCTTCAGCCTCCCCAGTGTACCCAAAGAAACTCAGTCAACCTGATCCTTTACTATGTGCCTTTTTGGTTGTTGGCTTTTCAATTAATTTAAGCCTTTTATTAAACAAATCATTTTTTATAAGGTCCTTATAGTTTGCCAATACACATTTCAATTTAATATTACACTTAAATACGGTCCAACCTAAACCATAATTCAGTACCATGCTTTTTGAAACACTTCCTGCATGCACCTAACCAAAGTGTAGGTGCGGTTGTTTCACCTTTCACACCAGTCAGCTTTGTACTCAACAATTCCAGCTCAATCAAGTAAAAGAAGGTTAGGAACTGGAATATAAAGTAGGTAAGCCCAGAGTGTTCTACCTCACCCATCTCTCTTTATTTCTTTTTAAGAAGCTGACGGGTGCTTGAGTCTAGCAGAACACAAGGACGACCAAAACCATCCATCAATGGATATTTTTTCAATTTATATTTCATTCATCACACCGTATAGGAAAGATATCTTACGTAATCGAGTGCAATGCACTCAAGTTTCTGGTTCGTTCGTTCTTTTTCAAGCAAATGAGCAAAACCAGATGTGCTTGGAATAGCCAAAAATCATTGAACCCACCAATAAACCCACAACCTAAACTTTGTTATGTACTAATCTAAGATGTTATAAGCAGGAGTTAATAACATTAGTTTTTGACACCTTACAAAATATGATGTATTCACCAAGATAACAATTTCTTTCAAGGGTTTTTGGTCATGAAGATCGCCTCCCTATGATTATTTTTGGCAAGGGACTGTATTGCTTTTTCCTTACAGTAACTTGAACTTGGATACATAGTTTAGTCATTATTTAAATTTTATTCAACAAAATGGCTTTTGAAACCTTGGTTGTCAGCCATTTATTTTGAAAATCTTACAAAACCCAACAATATTCCAAGAGTAAGTTTAAGGTCAACACTCTTTAAAGATTAGGGGATCCAATCGATTCTCGATGATAACCTAAGCATAAATGACATGCCGATCTTTGCTTTAAACGGTAACCAAGAAACTAGAAAGAAATTACCAACATCTTTAACCAGACCCTTTTTATAGGCAAGATTCTTGACTATATTTCTAATGCATATGAAACAGCATACTGTCATACTACAATTTCCTTCTAGAGACGAGATGCATAGCTCTCGCATGCTCTAATACATAACATACAGAAAAAAACATTCGTAATTTTACTGAACCATCGAAAGTAACTAAGAACAAACAGCACAGTACCTAAAGCAACCTTTGACGCTTCTTTGCAAGGTTTTCAAAGACCTGCCGAATATCATCAGGAGTTACCGCCTTAGATGGATCAACAGACTCCTGCATTCAGTAAACAGCAATTCACTTCCCCACAGATAAAATTTTCAAGTACACCCTTGAACAGAACCAGCCCACCAAATTGGCTTCCCCTGATACATGAACCATGCCAATACATATACGATTGAGGACTTGGGGGAACCAGACCTGGTTCAGGAGGCACTGTCACTGGCGTGACAGTAGTAAAGCCCAAGCTGTGATCTTCGACACAGGAAGCCTGCTGCCTCGCATTATGACAAGGGATGCTGAAGCCAGGTGATGTCACGACATAATTCATCTTGAAGATCTTAAAAGCCAAGCCCGAAGTCCCTCACCTAGTTGCATGGTACCCTTTGAGAATTATAAGACTGGGTTGAGAATCTTGCATCTGTTTGGTGCTTCATGGTCTCCTATGAAAAAATGATGTGCCTTTCTTTTACAAATTTCACAAAAATAACTCGAGAAAATAAGTACCTAAGGCATTGGGCATTGGATTTGATCTGGAGTGAAGTCCTCAATAAATATTGAGTTAAAGGTTCAACCCCTACCCCAGAAAGAAAAGGGAAAAAACCTGTAGCTTTTAATTCCTTGGAGTGACGTCCCAAGCAACTGGCCTAATTATTAACTATACCAGAGAATTTGACAAGAGAACAATAGATTGTATATGAACATTGTAAAGCCTCGTTCATAGTTGATTGCTAGTCGTGACTACCAGGACAAAGCCAGAAATTCAAACAGGCGTTATTCACTGATGTCCTCCCCAACTTTGATATAATGACAGAACAAAGCAGACTAGAGAACCTGAGAAAGCTACAGTCACCAGTTATTACGGCTAGTAAGAGCCAATAATGGTGTTTGAGATTAAAGTTAAGAAAAATGAAGCTTCAGGTTGAAGAGACTAACCATGAATGAGCGAAATTCATTCTTCATGTCCGCAATGCCATTAAGAATCTCTATCTTCTGAACATGATCAAGTTTGTTAAGAAAATCAAGTTCTGCACCCTCTTTCTGCTGCAAATTCTCTGCCCTCTTTTGCTTTGCCACCTTCTCATATTCCTCCATTGAGAACTCCTTGTCAACTAAAAAGATAATGCCTTTCTTAGTATAGAATTCCTTGCAAGTCCTGCACCGGCACAGACAATCTCTCCAAGCCTTTGAAAGAAACATTGGTTTCTTCTCCAAAACAAGTGATGTCTCAAGTAGGTCAAGACCAAGGATGCAAACCAGATTGTTAGGAGGGTCGTGCAACTTAATTTCTTGATCTGCTGCAATGGCTTTCCCTGAATGTCCACAGACTTGTGTATCATTCTCACTCGATCTGGGAACAGCATCAGAATCATTTGTAATACAATCTAAGTTTGGATTTTCAGGAGTAGCAATATCATTTTCGGGTATGACAGAAGATGAAGATCCATTTTCAATTGTAACATGCCTACTACCAGGTCCTTCCCAAATGGCGGAAGGATAAAGTTTCAAGAAAGAACAAGCGACTGCACAATCTTGACATATAAAATCTGCATAAGCAGGCTCTCCCTCATCATCCCTAGGAATCTGTGATGAGAAGAAATGACCGATTCACATCAGAAACAGACTCAACCACACTCTTAGTCCAATACCAGAAGGAACAGCAAAGAACTACAATTAACAAAGACAACAACTAAGCCTTTTCCCATACTAGACGGGGTCGGCTACATGGATTCGTTGTTTCCACAGAGCTCTATCATGTGCCATGTTAGCAGTTAACTCACAATAAGCTAGATCATTCTTTATTGTTTCTTTCCAATACTTTTGTGGTCGTCCTCTACCTCTTTTAATAGTTTCCAATTTTAGTTTTTCATACCAGGTTCTTCTTCTGATCTTCTTTTTATATGTCCAAACCATCTTAAACGATATTCTCTCATTTTATCCTCTATTGGTGCCACTTCTAATTTGTTTCGAGTGGCACCAATAGAGGATAAAATGAGAGAATATCGTTTAAGATGGTTTGGACATATAGAAAAAAGATCAGAAGAAGAACCTGTAAGAAGGTATGAAAAACTAAATTTGGAATTCAAAATTTAGTGCAGAGATTGACTTAAAGTGAACAGTCCAGAGAGATCTTAAGCCCCACTGTAGTGCAGGTATTCAAGCAATTTGTGTTTACTATTTTACCCACTTTTAATAGGTCGACGGGCATTCTTTTGACTAATTATAAGGAGGCCAAATGATTATGTTCCTAAATGACAATGAGGTAACCATACTTTTCAATCAGGAGCCCTCAAACCTGAAAAGAATAACTTCAGTGGTAAAACTCCATATGACCCTTCAACCCACAGATCAGTCGAACAGAGGCCACATAAATTTCAGCATGAGGATTTCAATCCCATCAAGTACTAACAATACTGTTGACATAATTAAAGTAAATTGAGACAGACAAATCCAGAAATTGGAGATTAACTATATGGTATGAAAGTTTACTGTTCTTCTCTTGTGGTGTTCGCACAATCATTTCGCTCAGTAAAATGAACCAACTAGAATTTATGCAGTATTAAGCAAGAAAAGTGTAAATTGATAAAGCACGAAAAACATCAAAGGCACAAAGAAGCTAACCTCTTCAGATGGTCCAAGACCAAGATGGTTTTCATGGAACCAATCCTCACAGATGCAGCACTGAATCATCTCCACCTGCTCTTTAGCATCTGGATCAGGATATGCACGGCCACAAGTACAATAGAACCCTTTAAAGTTATGGTTGTACAAGTTATCCCCATTTTCTAGATCTTTAATTGTGAAAAGCTTGCAAGAGAATCCACCAAACTTGGCATTTCCACAGTCACACTTGAAGCTTCTTTTGGTCCATAACTCAACAACCTTGACCCAGAAAAAGAAACCACCAAGTTCGTAGAAGCATAAGTAAGCGAAAGTGCCATAGAAAACAAATGCCTTTCATGAAAAGACTCGCATATAATCTAGTCATCAGTGAAGACTGGTAAGAAAAACAGAACTGAGATACATGAAATATCTAATAGGAGAATACAACCAACAGAAAAGGCAGACGTTCTATATACCGCACTTGGCTACTTATCTCCCAGCCACAGATTTACCTTAATATTGATACAGGAAGACAACATATAAACTAGGGCATTATTAATCTATCAGAAAATAATAAAAAATGTATACTAGAGAAGAATTATATTACCATAGCATGGAACACATTCATAACCTGGAATGTCCATGCAAATGTGTTTTCAATGAAATCTGTACCAAGGAATTGAGAGAGGCTGAACTAATAATAATCAACATCTATTGCAATAAATCCTACCAAAACCAAACCCTTCCAAGTTCCAAAAGAGGTTGGTTTGGCTACACATATTCTTAGTTGCAATTCTTAACACGTATTGGGTCATATGGGCATTTAAACCTGAAAGATCAAGATCATTGTGGTCTCCTTTCAACACTTGTTGGGCCTTTTACAACCTCCTTTGCACTTTCAAGTGCACATCCTACAACTTACATTCTTTACATTTTTAGGCCCTCCGATAAAGTGAATTGCCTAAAATTTTTCAGTCAAGTTCACTGCATTTGAGTTTTATATTGGTTTTTGCAATTAACAACAGTGTATCACCCCATGCCAACCACAGAAATCTCACTTATGCCTCTTATTATATGTTTGTTGTCATGAAAATGGTGGCTACATGACGACCCAACTCACATTTAGCAACATTTTTATATTAAGGTTTTATAAGGAATACAGTATTCTTTGTCCAAAAAATATAAAGATCTCAAAAATATAAGTCATTTACGACAGTATAAAAGAAAGTTTAGCAATATCCTTCCTCGCCTATCTGTACATCCATCTGCCATGATAGTGCAACCTGTTTCCTTCCATGACTGTATCAAAGTCGAACAATATTCTTACACTTCAATGATGGTCCGATCTAATATCTTCCCTCTCAACTTCTGATAAGAGAGCATCTTGTATCCAGGACCGATTGCATCTGCCATTGCTTGAAAATGAAAACTATTTGCTGCATTGAATGGAATGCATGCATCATAAAACCATCTACCCACTGCAAGGTATGCCTGATCATGCAACTGTTCTGAAGCCATAGCAGCACGAATTCCAGGTTGAGTACCAAGTGTAGTAGGAAGAGGAAAAAATGAATGTATACTAGAATAAAATCTTCCTCTACTCCTTCCTAAACTTCCTCTTCTACCACCACCAAATTCTTCAGCAACCCTCTTTCTCCTGCTAGGTGCTCGTGAAATGCTACTACCATTCTCTGTCCTACCATCTGAAGGCAAACTATCACTGAATCCAAATCCAGTAGCATCATAATCTTCTTCAAACATCTCCAAATCATCCTTTTGTTATTTCCTTTCCTGTATACTCTCAATCATCTGCAGGCATTGCCATTTAATTCCTTCTGGCAAACTTCCAACTCTGCCTGTGCATAGAGCAACTTCTTTCCTAGTCCCTGCTAGGTGGTGTTTCAACCTTGAAATTCCACCACTAACTACCCTCCCATAAAATAAGCATATGATCTTTAACCTAAAACCCTCAAGTGGTATACCCCACTGCCATGCCGGATCATCAGACTTTGAATGGGAGTCTCTACCATCCCTTCCTGTCATCTCAATTGAGTACTTTAATTCAAACAAAAACCTTAAAATAAAAGCACTTCATAAATCTCCAATCGTCAAATAACACTCAAGGGTGTCTCCCAAATCATAAATGCAATAAAAATCATATCCACACACTTAATAACTTCATATTTTGTCATTCAAAAAAAAAACAAAAAAAAAAAAAAAAAAATAAAAAAAAAAAGAAAAAAAATGAAGAAAAACACTATAAATATAACTAAATCCGAGATAGGAGGCTTGCACGGACACCGTAGAGCACGATTTTGGAGCTTTGAACACTATGGAGGCGAAAAACGACTCTTAGGGAGCTTAGAGAACTCGAAGAGAGTGAGGAAACTTGCAAAAAACGCGAGTTTTCGTTCGGCCGAGGACCCTTTATAAGGGTCCTTGGCCGTATCGCCCGTAGTATCGTGCGATACGGATAATTCCTTAAAAATGATATCCTATGGTGTATCGTATCGTGGTGACCCACAATACGGATAACACTGGTATACATAATAGAGGGTCTAATATGCAGTTGAACAATTTTACACAACCCTTTCCAGAAAAAGAGACTTAACTATTCCAAATTTGCAATACTTAAAATAGAACTGGAAAAGAAGGATTTAGGATATATTTATATAATGTATGTGTGTGCTCGTGCAGGTGGGTGGGTGTATGTTGCTAGATACATGTTACAGCAGACTTAGGGCGCATGACACGATGCAGAATGATAAGGTATCCAATACGATACACTATGATGTATCGTATCATTTTGGTCCACAATACAATAAGTATTGCACCGTATCGTACAACACCATGCTATTCGGATAATACTCGTTAAAAGAGTGTACCTCCTTCAGGAAGCAAACCAAAATTATTTTCATATACATAAAACAATTAAAGCATAAAATTAACCCAAAGACTTACTGAACTTTATACTAAGAAAAATGTGAATCCAAGCTCCAGCAAGTTCTTAAGAGAACATGTGCGCAGTAGAAATCTCATTTGATTCTACTGACATGAATATTGAATAGAAAAAACAATATGAAGTGTTCCTCGCAAGATAATAACATTAGCAAAAAGTTTTCACCTCATGTCCATCGTGACATGCTAAACAACAAGCCGTGCATACTCCAGCATTTCCCTCAGGGGTGCATGTAAGGCACGAGAAGACAGCCTGCCTCTTCATGTATCCTTTAGTGTAAGTGCATTCATTGCCCTCGTCACCTCCCAAAACCAAATCAGCCTCCTTCAGAAACAACAAAACCAATATAAGAATACCAACAACGACATTGAATAAACAAAAATAAACGGCTTAGAGCACTTGCTAAAAGAACGGTTGAGAAACGCTAGAAAGACGAAGTAGAACCGACATCACAACAATGATCTTCAGCTTAACCCTTCCAAAACATATTGTCCGAGCAGTCGACCGTAGAACTCCGAAACCAAATCAAACATATCAAATAAAGGATATAGAACACAAACCACTATCTCTTATAAACAAGTTACGCAGCTGGAAAACCCTAAAATTGCGAAAATGGAAAACAACAAAGAGGAAAAGAATATGCATACCAACTCCTGCTCCTCAATGCCCTGAATATACTCATCAATCGTAAGCGTCGGCTCAACCTCATCTTCAAAAACATCACCCATCTTCAGAAACTGTTTTATAACCTCCGAGAGAGAAAAAAGGGGATGATGGGTTGCCTTCAGTCCCCAGCCCTAGAGTCGGGAAAAGAGCCAACACAGATTGCAATTCGCTAAGAACTTCTAGACAATCAATCAGTTAATGGATAAAAAAGCCAAACCGAACAAAAATTACCCAAAACTAGAGAGAGAGAGAGAGAGAGAGACGTGGGGATGGCTCAAAACTCAATAGCACGAAAATGAAGACAGAGAATAACAAGATGTACCAAGCAAAGAAAAATCCAACTTCAGTGATACCAAGACGCCAAAAGGACAAACACGATCTGTGTTTCTCCTTCTTTTGCTGCAACACGACCGAAGGAAAACTCCGAGAAGAAGAGGGGATGGGAGATTTTGAAGAAGAAATAAAGGGTACCAAACTTCCAATCGAAGGAAACACTAGAGGTGATGGTTTGGGCGAAGAGAGGCTTTCTTGCGAACGCAAGCCATACAAGCGCGTGCTTCACCTACGTAATAATGTAAACGGGTTTGAGTTCAAAAAGATGGTCGATCTCCCGCCACATTTCGCTCAGATTTTGGTCATACATGCTCCACAGCGGAAATAAGAAGAATTTTGTCACAAATTGTGAGGTGTGGAGAGTAATATTTAAACTTTTGAGCAAGTGAATAAAATTGATAGTTGAGGCATTGTGTTGGGCATTTCTTCTTACCGACTTAACGAAGAGTACGAATATAGTGAGAAGTAAGGAAAGGCCTTTATATTTACTATTTACGCTCAAATATAGCTAATCAATTGTTAAAAAGGTTTTTACTTGATCATATTGGGTAAAAGAATTTAGTTTTGCTACATTGTCATTCGAATATAGTGAACAAGTTATAGTGAGGGTCTTTATTTTTAGTATTTATGGATGCATGGGGTAAGAAAGTTAGTCCTATATAATAAGATTTGTATTGTTACTTGCAATATCGAAACATTGACTAGCAAGTTAATAGAGGTGATATATACTATAATTGAGAGAAAGATTCAAATTCTATTTTTATAAGAAACAAAGTGGGTTAGAGAAAAAGCAAAGGAGATTGAGAATACAGGTTTTGAATTATAATACTATGAAAAGAAAAAGACTCAAAATGGAGTTTCTATTACTATAAATAAAGATTTAAAGGATAATGTGGTAGACATGCAACAATATAATGACTGAATTGTAATAGTAAAATTAGTGTTAGGAGTAAAGGTTTTGAATATAGTTTGTACTTATGCACTCGAAATAGGGTTAGAAGATAATATAAAAAAGCTTTTTCGAGATAGTTACATTAGATAATTCAAAATTTCCACAAAGAGAAATGATTTGTTTGGGAGGAGACTTAAATTGATATGTCGGTAAAAAGCCATTAGGATATCAAGATATTTATGAAAACTATGATTTTGGGGATATAAATGAGGATAGTAAGGAGATTTTAAATTTTTTATAGCTTTTAATCTCTTTATAACCAATAATCAAAATGAGATAACACTTAATTACTTATAAGAGTAGTTTGTCACAAACATAAATTAATTATTTTATTTGTAGGAAAAAAGGTAAACCGCATTGTAAAGATTGTAAAGTAATTCGAGGAGAAAGTTTAACCACTTAACATCAACTTTTACTAACGGATTTACAAGTAAAAACAGTGGACAAAGAATAATAGAGTATATAAAGCTATTCATACTACATGGTGGAACCTCAAATGTGAGAAAGAATATATATTTAAGCTCAAAGTTTTCAAGGTGATTCTCGAAATTATGTAAATATACCTTATGATATGTGGAATAATATAGCTATACATATTAGAGAAGTGACAAAAGATGCATTAGGCATAACTGCACAAAAAGAAACTTGGTAGTGGAGTGAAGCGGTGCAAGATAAATCAAGACAAAAAAGAAATAAATTGCACTGTATGAAGAATATTAGTGAAACTTGCGAGTCTTATAAGAAAGCAAAAAAATAAGCGAAAAAGGGTGTCAGTGAAGCAAAAGTTAAAATTTGAAGGATTTATATAAAAACTTAACTTAAAAGAAGGTGCAAGAGTTATTTTAAGGATAGTTAAAGCTAGAAATAAGAAAACTAAGGATCTTATTTTTTTTAGATGCTTTAAAAACGATGACAAAAAGATTCTAGTGGTGAATGATAATATCAAAAATAAATGAAAATTTATTTCTATAAGCTCTTTTAATGAAAATACAGATTAACTTATGAGAGTTAGCCAAATCGGAAAAGTATATAAACCACAATTTCTATCAACGTATTTAAAAGAAAGAAGTCAAAGAGACTCTTAAATATATGAAGGTTGGTAAATATATAGGGCTAAACAATATTACTATAGCAGTATGGAAAATCATAAGAGAGATGGGGCTCACTTGGCTCACATGGCTCACAAGACTATTTAATGAAATATTGAGAACCCAAAAGTTGCTCGACAAATGGAGAACAAGTATATTTATATCCATATATAAGAACAAGAGAGACATTTAGAATTCTCTAAATTATCGAGGTATCAAGTTAATGAGGTATACTATAAAATTATGAAAAGGAATTATTGAATGTAGGTTAAGACAAGTATCAAGTACAATAAAGAAAAAAATTAGATTCATGCCTGACAGATCTACTATTGAAGCGATTCACCAATTTAGACGTCTTGTTGAATATTTTAGAGTAAAAAAAGAAGAACCTTCACATGATATTTATTGATATGAAAAAACTTATGATAGGGTGTGAAGAGATATTCTTTGTAGAATCTTTAAAAAAAGAGGCATCCCATTGATATATAAATCTTACAAGAGACATGTGTAAAAGAACTACAAACTCCTTTGAAGTTAATATTGAGTTACACTAAGAATCAGCTTTAAGTTCATATTTATTTATATTGATCATTGATGAGTTAATAAAATATATTCAAGATGAAGTACATGGAATATGTTATTTGCATATGACATTATATTAGTAGATGAGTCTAAGGAAAAAGTTAAGAAATTGAAATTATGGAGAGAAATATTAGAAAGTAAATGCTCTCGACTTAGTATAACAAAGATAAAATATATGGGATGTAAGTTTGATCATTTGGTTACTTTAAATGACATAAAAATTAAGATTGGCACAATCTCATCCCTCAAGCAAATTTTTAAATACTTAAAGTCATTTTTTTAGAATGATGGAAAACTTGATGGAGATGTTATAATGGAGGTTGGTTAAAATGGAGAGGTGCACAAGGTATTCTATGTGACAAGAAAATACTATTGAAGTTGAAAGGTAAATATTATAGAGCATCAATTAGACTTGTTATATGTTATGGCTTTGAGTATTGACAGTTAATTATCGACATGTACAAAAGATGTTTGTAGCAGAAATGAAGATGTTAAGATGGATGAGTGGTCACACAAGGAAAGACTGTATACATAAATAGGTTATGAGAAATAAATTAGGTTATGAGAAGCAAATTGGGAGTAGAGCAACAATTAGACATGCTATATGTTATGATTTTGAGTATTGGACAATTAATCATCGACATGTATAAAAGACGTTTGTAGCGGAAATGAAAATGTTGAGATGAATGAGTGGTCACACAAGAAAAGACAATATGCATAATGAGGTTACTAGAAACAAATTGCGAGTAGCATCAATAAAGGATAAAATGAGAAAATCGTTTAAGATGATTTGGACATGTAGAAAGACGACCAAAGAACCTTCCCATAAGAAAATATGTAAAACTAGATTGTGAAAATGTTAAAAACGAAGAAGATGACTACAAAAGTGTTGGAAAGAAACAATAAAGAATGATGTAGTTTATTTTAAGTTAATTAGTAGCATGACACATGATAGAGCTCTAAAGAAACAAAAAATCCATGTATCTGGCTCCATCTAGTATGGAAGAAGGCTTGGTTGTTGTTGAATAAAATTGATAGTTGGATGAGTCAAACTCAATTGGATTAGTGTGGCTCATGCATAAGGCAACTGCCACAAGTCCCCGAATTTAAGCTCATTATAGTATTACAAAATGGGCCCAAAACAAAATTTAAGCACCAAATTTTTAGGCCAAACATTATCCAATTTCGTAAGCTCCGAAGTTTTATAATTTCACTCTATTGCCTCGACTTGTTTTATTCCACTCCCGAATTAGATCCTTGCAATATGAATATTGATTATTAGTTATCATTCTCAACTCTTGGATTGTATTTCTATAACTTTCTATAAGATTATAGGAGTAAGACTGTTTGTGGCTTTCTCTCAAACCTTTTAAGCGTTTGCCCAACACTTCACATAGAACTAATACAATCTGTTTAGGTGCAGCAAGTATCTTACTGAAAGCATTTTACAGCACGTCCACAAAATAACCGGATGTTGGGGAATCAACTATGAATATATGTAGAAGATGTCAGCACACAAAAGAAATGAAGTTACTTAGGCGTACAAGGTTAGTAGAGAATGTAAAATGTTATTAGAGAAATAATTGATGTATCTTCCATTTTCGACTTCTCTAAAAACTTAGTTGTATTGCAACTACCGATATCATATGAACCCAAAAACACATTTTAATTTGAAAGTTTCAGCTCCACTCTTGGTACAATGTTGTTAGATTAAAGATCTGACAGCAGCAAAGATGGGAATGGGAATGCTTTTCATCTAAGTTCCAACATTTAAGCACAGACAAATAGCACTCTTACGTGAGTAATTGAAGTCCAACCGCTATTCTCATCAAGCCATACTGTCGCAAGTCTAAAATTTCCATTTTATGATTCCTCACACAACCGTAAGGAAATCTACAAGACTACCTCTGAAAGTTGGCAAGATAGCAATTACTGGGTACATCTAGGGTTCTTCAGAAGTCATGTTATTCCTGCCCATCAGACCATTCTGATTGGTATAGAGTTCAAATTGATTATATTTTGATGCTTCGGAAAGACACGATCAAATAATTCTCAACCATGGACCTTGAACTGTCGGGCCAAGCAACAAATTCAAATTCGGTCTGTCATATTGCACTAGGAAGATAATTTGAGTTCTCAACTTACAAAAGCTTGCCGAGAAACAGGAACAACCTTCAGTTTTACAGGCAGCAACGACCCCCCCTTTTATACACAAAGGAAGCACCATCCCAGCTCCACCAAAACCAATATGATGTTGGAGACTGGGTTGATAGTATTTATAGGCTGTTTTAAGGCCAAATCCCAATGAAGGAATAGAAAAACCAATGTCAACAATAGCACAACCGTAAGATTGCCTGAAGCGGGAGGACGAAATTTATGGTAAGTACATCAGACGATCCCCGTTGCATGTATTTTGTTTGCATAAGCCATTGGCTTGACATCAGGGTGTGGCTGCAAATTCAAGAAAGTGAACCAGACCAAAACAGAAAAAAATGTCAACATCAGATTACTTTACCAATTGAAGGATACATTCTTAGGAAGTCAAACTTGAAGCTAAAAAAGATATGCATAGAGGGATAATAGACCAGAATATTTGTTTGATAAGACAGAATTGAAATATTTTAGAGAATGAACAAAGCATTATATAACAGAGCAGACTAAAAATACAAAAGATACTAACCACTGGTGCGAACGTAGCAATGTTAGGCTTCAAATCAGGTGCTTCAAATCGAATAAAGGCACCTTTGTTACCCATCTGCAGCATACAATGAAAAATTAACATTTTGTAGATTTTAACCCCGAAATCGAAATATACTTCATACGAACAAAAGTGATTCCTTAGATACTAATATAAGTATGCTGCCAAGCACTGTCCATCCAAGCAATAAAAGGAACAATACAAGGCAGATGAAACAGTATTTTTTCATTCCCACTAAATATGACTGGAAAAGGAGCCGGTCAAACACTTTGGATCAACATGCCTAATTGCCTCACTTGTCAAACTCATGTCAAGATTTACAAATTTTACATAAACAAAGCACAGACTACAATAAATGATTAAAAAGAACAGACTGTGATAGATACAAAACAAAGCACAGACTGATAAAAGAGACAGACTATAGATGAAAAGTGATAATAACTCTTTTTCTTCTGGTTTGGCTAAGAAATAAACAATTCTTCAAAATACAATTTATAACACATGAAAAAAACTGCAGTATCAAATTCACTCTGCGCCAAGTTCTAAAATGAATATGTAACACTTTTACTCCACAAAATCCCATTTGCCCACCCCCTCTCTCTCTCATCCATTATCTCATCAAACCTTCAGACACAATCAGGTAAGCAAATCCCATAAACTTATTAGAAAAAGAATGTTGAAACAGAAGTATGAGGATTTAATTACCTGGTCACAGTAATTTGGAGCAGAAAAAAACAGTTATGAGTTTACCATCATGGTCAATCTCATAACCCTCATCCTTTACTTCATGAGATCGAACAACTAAATCTGTAATTTGGTAATGTGTAAGAAGTAACTGATTAAAGAACAAGTAAAGAAACAAACCAATGGAAAACCGAAAACATACCTATATTATTTTCTTGCAAAAACCTTTCCGTCACATCTGGACCGAAAGAAAGACCTACACCCGCTTACTTGGGCCTCTTCCAGGGAGAGGTTGTGGATCACTCCAAAGCAATTCACACATCAATCCTACCCATACCAAACATTGGTACATAAAACTGCCATACTAACAGTAACAGGGTAGACAAAAGAGGCAGAAGGGTTTGGGACTATGTAGTGCAAGAATACAATGTTTGATGCCTTTAGTATGTGATGTTAAGAGCAATTGAAAAGAAAAAAAAGGATGCATCTAACCTTCTTCTGGAGGCTCACAAAACCGATCAATTGCTCGGATATCAGAGAGTTTGACCCCATCAGCACTAAAAAGACCTCCATGAACTACAAAAATTTTCTCATTTATCACATGAGCCAAAGGTAAACAGCAGAATACTTCCGCAAACAGTTCCACAAATGTTTCACTCAATTTTGAGCGCACCTCGCCCTCAAAACCATATATCTTGTTCATGTTCTTGCTCTCATGATTTCCTCTAGCTAGATACATGGCTGAAAGTTATATGACAAGAAAATAAGATGATAACCCAGGAAAAAAATCAAAAAATATATTATTACTTCAAACAAGTGAATTGGATAAAATGGGGAAAGGAGTACATAAGGATTCATGCAAATCCAATCACACAAACAGCAGTATACAATTCAACAGAAACAACAGAACTAAATACAGCAATGTATGAGGCTCAATTTCAAAAGGAAATGTAACGAGTTAGAAATTATAATGTCATTAAAAAATGCCTTTTTGATTCTAACAATTCTTAACGCTTCCAGGTGTTTAAGAGATAAATTCCTAATGTATCCAGAAAATATAACAGACTGGTAAAGATCTAGGGTTCACCTGATGGAGACATGCACTTAAATGCAAACAGAGTGAGGATGACTTCCACGGAAAAAGATCCTCTATCCACAAAATCACCATTAAATAGGTACGGATTCTCTTCTGAAGGAAGTCTGCTCAGGATACTTTTTGGGTACCATTAATCTCTAAGCTAGGAAAATTCACAAATACACACACAGTCACACCTCTCTCTCTCTTCTCTCTCTCTATCTCTCTAACCCTAATTTTAATTCCAAAAGCAGAAAATAAGGCAGGGGAAACTCACTTAATGAAACTATGGGAGGAGCATCAAAGATAAGCCATAAAAACAATTCCATCCCTAAAATATCTAAAGGCAACAAAGTTACCTTGAAGATTCTACCATTCTAAGAAGTCTCCTATCAACTTTGGTAGTGCCTAAAGTCAAAATCGAACCTGAGACCCAAAAATTATACCGAAACCAAACAGATTCAAAGAAAATATAAAAACTAATTACCTGACCATGCACATCACCACAAACAGTAAAATGTTTGGCATCAGGAATTTCATTTATATCCAACAAAGAGAAGGTAAAGCTCGCAGCATCTCTCTTGTGTTTGCAAAAAACAATCTGGAATGCGTACCTAAGAACATAAAAGACACATGGTATGGTCACGTACATCAAGCAACTGAAAGAAATTCGATTCAGTTAAATGCAGTGCAATAAAGTATACCGCTTATGTAAGGACTTCTGGTTTTTAAAGTCATCGAGCATTTTCTTAATGAAGTCTAAAGTTACAGTATCTCCCTCAATCCTTGCACCAGCGTATTCAGGTCCTACAACTGCAGTAAAATAGGGGGACAACATCATATCAAATGCTGGTATGTGTAAGTAATTTGAACTGTCAATAGCACTAAAACTACAAGTCAGTCACCAAAGAAACCAAATCCAGGTGAAAATGTTTTTATGGATTCTTATACAGCTGAAAGAAACAAATTATTAAATATTTATGTCACACATCGGATACCCAACAGAATTCCTGTTTATGTCAACAGGAAAGTACAAAATGAAATGAATTAGCATTTAAAGAGCAAATTTTTAATAAGTATTATATAGTGCATAAGACAATTAAACTTATAATTATACTGAAATTTATCAAAGAAGAACCTAAGGGCCTTGAAGCATTATTGCAGTGACAGTTATAGAATATACTTGTATCTGCAAGTGCCACTATGACATCTAGGCCATGCAAGGAACAAAACTTACGTGTAGCTCCCACAAAATGACTGCAGCAAGCGAATATCAATTTGGCTGCTGGTTTGACCATGATAATGTTATTGTGCCAATTTTACAGTTCCCGCTGTTGTCCTAGGAGGTGGGACCCACTAATAATTTGTATAGAAACTCCTATTGCAATATCTAAATTAATGTGTGTAGCCTAGCAGATTGAATGTGTCAGGATGAATCAAACTCAATCCATATCAAACCTGTTGGGGCATGGTAAATAAAAAAAGACATTTGTAATTCTTCATGTCAGGCCCTAAGGATCCAACTAATTCCTAGATATGTAAAGACCTAATTCCAACATTATCCAAAACTATTTCCATAATATGTAAAGTTTTCATAATGAAACAACAGCATGCTAGGGTCCAGCAAATCGCTTCTTAATAGATGCTATCTTCACTGCTTCTGCTTGTGATGTCTTCATGTGTGTATGTGTGCTCCAGATTAACGGGTAATCAATGAGTTGTCAGAAGGTGTCATTCAAATGGGCAATGCTTAGCCTACTAGCATGTTGAATCAACATAATTGACAAAAAAGGATAACAACATGAACATGATCCTGCTAGTTACTAGACAATGTCTTTCCAAACTTTAAAAACACAGCATGTAGGCACACCAGGTATGACTTGCTCCTATAGTATACTTTGATTAGATTAATATAAGAACAAACAACAACAACTAAGCCTTTTCCCATATTAGATGGAGTCGACTACCTGGATTCTTTGTTCCCACAGAGACCTATTATGTGCCATGCTGGTAGTTAACATGCACTAGATCATTCTTTATTGTCTCTTTCTAACACTTTTGTGGTCTTCCTCTTTTTTTTATATTTTCACAATATAGTTTTTCATACCTTCTTACTAGAGCTTCCTTTGATCGTCTTTCTCAATGTCCAAACCATCTTAAACAATTTTTCCTCATTTTATCCTCTAATGATGTCACTCCCAATTTGTTTCTAATATCCTCATTATGTATATGGTCTTCTCTTGTGTGACCACTCATCCATCTCAACATTTTCATTTCTACTACGGATATTATGTTGATGATTAACTGCTCAATACTCAAAACCTAATTGATGCTCTATAATATTTACCTTTCAACTTTAATGGTATCTTCTTGTCACATAGAATAACATATGCACCTCTCCATTTTAACCAACCTCCATTAATTTTGTACGTAACATCTCCATCAAGTTTTCTATCATTCTAAAAAGCTGATCCTAGGTATTTAAAAATTTCCTTGAGGGATGAGATGTGTGCCCATCTTAATTTCTGTCCTCTAAAGTAACCAAATGATCAAATTTACATCCCATATATTTTATCTTTATTCTACTAAGTCGAAAGCATTTACTTTCTAATATTTCTCTCCAGAATCCCAATTTCCTATTAACTTTTTTCTTAGACTCATCCACTAATACAATGTCATCTGCAAATAACATATACCAATGTACTTCAGCTTGAATATGTTTTGTTAACTCATCAAGGATCAATATAAATAAATATGGACTTAAAGTTGATCCCTGATGTAACCCAATATTAACTTCAAAGAAGTCTGTCATTCCTTCATGAGTCCTAACAAAGGTTTGATTAGCTTAATATGTGAAACATTTTTTTGAAACAGATTGATCTGTATATTAAGGCGCAAGATATAAACAAAAGATTGACAAGTAATATCACAGTTAAACTGGTCCCATTCTTATCTCATCCCTGTCACAAAAATTATCGGGATCATTGTTATTAGAAGGCAGTAACGCAAAGCCGCTTTGTTCATATATGTACATACATACATACATATATACACAGATATGCATGTATGTATAGATCACATGTAGCATCAAGCTCACATGCACACCCTGCTGGCCTTGCCTCAGGGAGAAGAATGTGAAAATACATTTTCCTTAGCTCAGGCACTGTTCCTTTATCACCATTCTGAAACAGCTGTTATTGTCTGCTTTCCTCTTAAACTTTATGAAGAAACAAGAGAAACAATAACCACAACCAAAAAAGTACCACTAGAACATAAAATCTACAAGAACAAGAAGTGGATAACAAGGCATAGAATAAATCAGAGAAGATTATCTGTTGTTTGAAATGGAAAAACGTACCTATGGAGTGGTAATCAATTGAATCGGCTGCTGAATGCTTTTCAGACTCTTGCACAGCAATGGCTTCTTCAAATTTAAGCTTCATTACAGCCCTCTCACACTCCTTTAACTTTTTTGTAGCATCAGGATCATTAGGGCGATTTTTTTTTACCTGAACCACAGAAAAAATGTAAAAAATACGAAATGGAAGACAAAATATCAATCAGCAGAATGTTCCCAAATTTAAATTTGTACAGGGGTACAAAATTACAAATACAAATTAATAACAAAGGGTTCAAGCTTCAAACTCTTAAAAGAGCTGCTATACTGCCCCAATATAATAAACTGCATCGCTTCCAATCATCTGATTATAGGAAAGGATATTTCAAGTCTTCAACCTTTTTCTTTCTTATTTAAATCATCAATGACACTGCTGTTATAGTTTTCCAAGCACATATCAGAGTTAAAAACTGTAGGCAACAAATGAAGTTACAGTGCACACCTCTCAAAAGGTTGGATGCCTAGCTTATGAGGTTAAAGTTTCACTTCCAATATGCTAGGTTCCTAAACATGAATTCTCTAATTGCAAGAAGGAAAAGCAATGAAATAAAAACTTCTGAAAATGTTTTGTGTTTTCAAGGACAGACTGCACATATAATTATATTTGGTCCACATGGCAACCAGGTAAAACTTGATAGCTGTCAGATTTGTCATTCATCAATTCAACTTGGCTGGCTAGGATAACTCAGTAAATCATACATTTAACATATTCAAAATAAATTCTACTGCAAGAATACAAGTATTAATAAGAAATAACTTCAGAAAATTCAAAAGAATTGCAAATAAAAAAATCAGCATTGGTAGAAAAAAGAATAAGTGATGGACAATGTTGACAAAATAAGAGAACAGACTTTCTCCTTTCTTTTAGAACCATATTGGCAAAAGCAATGCATGAAACACCTAATAGACGTGAAACATATAACTGGTTCTAAATAGAAGTGTTTAATTATCACATTAAATAGCCAATTAATTTGCTCTAATCATTGATGACACAAACCCTTAGTTATTGAAGTAGGGCAAGGCCTCACTCAGCTTTGCCTGCTGCCGCACTTCTGACTCGTAGCACAGCTCTGTTGAGAGCTGATATGATCTCAGCAGGCAGATGCTGAACACAAAATAAGAGAACATTTTCTCCTTTGTTTTAGTAACATTGGCAAAAGCGGTGCATGGAACACCTAATAGACGTGAAATATATAACTGTTTCTAACTAGAAGTGTTTGATTAACACATTAAATAGCTAATTTAATTTCCAAAGCAGGCATTGGTTTCCTATACCTTGAATTGCTTCACAGAGTATACATTTGATTATCTACACTTAAATGATACAGACAAGTGACAAGCAAAGCTGCGCTTAGATTTAAATAGATTTACACTAATTACATAGCTCAAGTTTTATTTCAAAATATAGCCACTCAGCAAAATCACATGAGTAACCAAGATTTCACTAAGTGCTCATTGACTTAAATCAATGCTGAGTTGGATATCTTTTATGGTGTCAATATCAAGGTTAGGTTATGTTAACCCTTAGACCTAATATGCCACCATTTAGCAGGACTCCTATAAAATGACCTAATTGTCTGCTAAATCTATTCCTCCTCATCTTGGCCCTCCAACTGCCAAGAAGGGTGCTAAGTTGGTCATGCTCACATTTTCCTTTTCCTTCCTCCATCTCTATTCCTCTTCTTTATGTTATGATCCCTCCTTAGTACTTCATCTCTTTCTTCTCCTTCTTCTTAATTTAAGTTAGCTTCTTCTTTTCTTCTTCTTCTTTTCCTCCTCGTCTTGGTTTCTCTGCTCTTCCTGTTTTTTCTTATTCCACTTTGAATTCTTGCATTTACAATTGCTTTGTTCAAATTCTTTCATATATTGGTGATCTTAAATGTTATAACCTTTTAATTAATCATCAACTATATGTAAAAATCTATTTATCTGTATTGATGTACTGTTAAATCTGCTATGCGTAAATGACATGCTTTAGCGGTGGTAACCGCTATTGACAATAGAAGGACAACAAACTGGCACTAACTTGTAATCTTATGGTGCATGAATCACTGAATCTGCTGAGTTGGCTCAGTGAATTTCCAACTATGTATATAATCTTCTTAAGGTGGTGTCCTTTTGAAGACTACCTAATCAGACAACAAATCATAGAAACAGCAGCAGATAAAGGCATCAATTCCCAGCACAAACTGAATTCTGATAGGTCTGAGATGTACCAAATTTCAGATACCAGTACCAAAGGCAGCTAAGAATTTATCTAACTTATATTATATTATATATGTATGTATATGTATACATCATCTAGTCTTGATATAAGGAAAAAGCAGGACGGACTTGGATTATGCCAAGAGAAACGATTGCCTTTATTTCTGCATTGAAGCTTTTGGATCTTCATTCAAACTGGAAGGGTCCAGGTTTGCTATGGAATCCATAATACCCGGCAGCCCCTGTAAATTAAATTCTTGGATCCTATGCATGCCAACTAGAACATGTGAATGCCCGCTCTTGTTACTAGAAAAGGCAAAGGATTGGTATGATCAAGCATGTCCATACCGATCTTAGACACTGACAAAAATAGCAATTGGGAATGAATAGAAGGTACTAAACACGGCTAATTAAGTTTATCCTTATGAAAATAATACAGTTTGGACTTGCAACATATCTGAGCATATTTTTCACTGCATTTCATCCGAGCAGACTGAACAATCCAAACTACAGAAAGCCGGTGAAGGTGAGGAGCACCCTGTAGCAATTTGTTCTCCTGATCCACCCCCAGAATGTTCGAGCATACCTTATAATGAAGTCAATCAACAAGTACATTCCATCCATGGGGAAGGAATCATGGATAGGCTATTGGAGCTTTCCAAGGTCAGCTATGATTCTCATTCTGTTTCTTCTTTTTATTATGGTACGAGGTTGGGCAAAGAAGGATAAAGTCCTTTTTCTGGTATTTGAACAGAAAACATTGTTAAGCATCATGTTTAGTGAAAAGGACGAAGGCAAGGCTCCACATAGCATGTAGGGGAGAATAAGATGCCATCACGATTCCCCGCCACTTTACCAAGTCCAAAATGGCAAGCATGAAATCCGGGAATGGGAAAGTTCAATGCATTACTACCTAAGAACGCAGGATGTAAAATGAAAGTTGCAAAGATGATCTGAGCCACTAGTTCAACATCATAGATGTTTATCAGGATTTGAATTTCATTTATCATGACACCCTGAAAATGCCAATTTGGGATGTGCTAAGCCCCAGGTCCTCCCTTCAAAGTGAAAAGATTCTGAGGTTATTCCAAGCTGAAATCACTCAAAGTCATTTGCTGAAGAAGGCCCACTGAAGGAAATGTGAAATCTGGTAAACAAACCGCTCAATAATCTTTGTGGTTGTTAAGAATAGTTATAATTATATGCCATTTTAACATGTTGAAGGAATAATATCAAATTTATGCAGAAGAGAACAATGTTAGATGTTCCTCAGATGTACATAACTGTATATGTGCTTGCATTTCTCGGAATTCATAGCTAAGCATGAGTATATACAGAAAATTAATGTCAGAATTTTGAGATATTTGATTTCTTTCATCATATATATATATATATATATATATATATATATATATATGTTACAACAGGAGGCTGAAGCCACGTATGACCTATATATTCAAGATAAAGAAAACCGATCATCTAAGCAGTGCAAGTATGACAAACAATAAAAGAGGTCAAATGGCATGTGTGAGCCCACCCATACAACCACCAAACAGTAACACAAATTTTCATCATAATTGATCTTTTAACTGCAGATGCACTTGAGAATTCACAAAGTTTGCTTGCTCCCCTTCTTACTGACCAACTTTTCCATGGGCAAGCTATGACAAAATGGTTTTGGAAGGAATTGCAAGTTCAAAAGATATGCTTTGCTGATTCCTCTTCTTCCATCATTAGAATACATGTATTAGCCATTAAAGCCAACTCACGAAATATCTTTTCGGCAAAGACTATAGTTGGCCACTCCGGCCAAAAGTATCGGTTGATTCGGTTCAACTCGTTACTTGGTAAGTTCATTTGAGAACTCAAACAGGCTCATGTTACTTGTTAACTTATTAAATCACAACAAATATGATGAGAAACAAGTATATATCATAAATATGACATATACACTTAATGGATATGAAACATAAGAGACAATTGAACGCACCAGTAAGTATGTAAGTCTCCATCTAGAACACAAAATCATCCTCCATTCTAGTATAATAGGCAAATGTAGTAAAGTCTTGAGCATTACTACCGGCTTCTAAATCAGGCTTATGGATGCTGCTGAATTCCCTATCCAATTAGCATTTTATATAGAATACATCATTGAGGATTCTGAAAAACTGATATTGCACTTGGATGAAGACTTCACATTAAACAGGTAACTGATTTTCAGGTTATGTTGATTTCCTTTTAGAACAAGCCTTCCTGATTTACATACCAACTTCTTGATTTTTCAATCGGTAACCAGAGTTAAAATTAAACTTGTCTGCAGCATAAAGAACACATACAACATAAAGATCAAAAATGGTAGTCCTCACTCCTTACAGCTCAAAGAAAATAGTCCCATTTACTATACATATCGATACTGATATTTCTAATTCATGAACATTACATACACAATCTTGTGTGCAGGGGAACCAACTGTACAGGTTTTTCGGACCACAGACCAAAACCCAGATTATTACCTGTTGAAATTCCTTCAAAGCATCCTTAAATTTTCCCATTGAAAGATATGCTGCTCCTCTTCTATAGTAACCCTGTTGATTACCATGCTTCAGAAAAACTCAGTAGGAATATGCACGTGTATATGTGTGCATGTCTGTATCACAAAAAAAGAACAAGTTTCATGCCTTGGAATATCCTGGGTCAATTTCAATTGCCTTTGTTGCATCCTGTATAGCACTTCCATATTCTTCGAGCTTGTAATGTGCAAATGCACGATTTGCCCAATACACAGCATTGTTGCTATTCAGTTCAATAGCTTTAGTATACAAATCGACGGCATGGATAAACTTGTTCGCTGATTCAAACAAAGTAAGCAAGTCAAGTCTTACTATCTTAATAAACCAACTGGCAATTGTAACATATCATAGTATCGTCTTCTATATACCAGGATCACGAGATACAAATGGGATTTTTTCAGAGACCAGACAGAAAAGCACTCTACGTGAATTTCTCCTTCACTATAGAAAGTGATGGACCGAAGTTTTGATATTTCTTAATAAAGAGGAAATCAACCTTAGTCTGGCTTAAGAACCAGATTTTACAGTCAGTTATTCCCTACACTGGCCTGCCTCTGTTTCTGGTAAGAAATATCTCAACTGCACCACACAGCTCAGATAATGTTGAAATCTGAGAAATAAAAACGCACCTTTAAATGCCTCATTTGCAAGGAGTTTTATCGCTTCTGCCTGGTCGGTATTGGAATCAACAGAAATATCCATTCTGGAACTGTTTCCAAGTTTCCGTTTGCAGTAACTATGACAAGTAACCACAGTACATGGTCCCTGCCCATTTGAAGGAGAAAGCCATGAGCTTCAAACACCGGTATTAAGTTATTAACTATAAAGGATGGGAAAAGGTGCAATAGCATTGATCATGAACAGACAATTTGACAACAAAAGGAAACAAGATTAAGTTCCTTATTTCAATGGTTTTCCATGTATCTGGGACACATGTCCTTTTCTTTTCTTTCCTTTCCAAGAAAGATATTTCACATTACAACAACAACAACTAAGCCTTTTCCCATACTACATGGGATCAGCTACATGGATTCTTTGTTTCCACAGAGCCCTACCATGTGCCATGCTAGCAATATTTCACATTACATGTCAATAAATTTGAAACTTTGTGCTAGGGTAAACAAAGTCTAGCTAGCCTGAAGCCCCGTATAGCCCATGGGATATTCTAATTACTCAGACAAGAAAACCATTTTTTCCCAATATAAGAATACAAACTAAATCACTGTCACTCTTTCTTAGAGTCTTCTTTCGTGTCCCCTCTCTTTGATTCATAAAAGGCAAAGTTGAAGGCTAGTGCTAGTGCTATGAAATCTTACCTACTATCGTGTAAGGGGGCAATTACATTGAACCAATATGCTCTTTCAGAATATTTTTTGCATCCACCATGGTAGTCTAACAACTTTAATCAGGCTGGATCAAGCCTACACAAGACAAACAAATGTACTGGATCAATTAATTCCACTAAATAATGAGTTGTGACGTCTCAATAAGCTTCAAGCCATAAACCTCACAATCTGAAAATATATATAGTAATACTGGTAATGTATGTTATGAGACCTTTTCCCCTGTGCTAAGAGAGAGAGAGAGAGTAATCTGTGTTGAAGCCAATGACATAATGTTCGTTCTAAATTGACTTTAACTTTTAGTTCCAGAACATAACTTTTTTACCTGGAAAATATATATAGTAATACTGGTAACGTATGTTATGAGACCTTTTCCCCTGTGCTAAGAGAGAGAGAGAAGTAATCCTGTGATTTGAGCAAGTTTTTTCCATTTCAAATTGGCATGAATTCAAACCCATGAACAACCAATGCATTTATACCTGGAAAACAAGCTGTACGATCTGAAATATTTCCTATTCAGTATCAAAACCTACTCCAGAGAGACTATGCCGAATTTCCAGAAAACAAAGTGGCTAACTTTTTTGCCATGGTGTGCAGCATGAGATTTTTAAGTATCAACATCATATAATCAACCCTTAAAAATTGACGGTTACTTTAACCGGTCCTGTTCTTCATCCCTGGAGCTACTATTTCAGGCACCTTACAAAATTTGCATATAGCCAGTGTTATACGTGTAGGGGTGTATTTTATGCATCAATACGTAAAGTATGCAGGACCTTTACAAAATGATACTGCAGCGTAAATAAATAAAAGTATATATATGTATATATGTGGCACTTCTCTAGTAGCTTCATACCAATACTTTTGCATTTTGCCGTATCACTGTCCCCTTGTAAATTCCTTCTGTGATCTTAACTCGTTACTACTTCTTTCGGCTTACGTCACGACAGACTTCCTTAGCAGTAAGAATCGGTGGTAATACAGCATATTCAGGCCCCAGTTACCAAAAGGAGGTGCCGGCGTGCACCAATTTCTTGAGAACCCGAGTGATATCGCAAAAAGTGTCAAGCAGTAGTAAGCTCTAGCCCCTTTGAAGCATAAGCCTTGAATTCAGATTTGAAAACGTGTTGAATCATGAGAAAACAAATTTAATGAAGACCGAAGACAAAGCTAATTTAAACTTGACCAAATATGATGCACGAACAAAGGAATGCTTGGAAATCGGCTCTAGTTTATTTGGCCATCTTCTCAGTTGATAGCTCTTTACTATCTGTTGAAGGCCTTTAAACAAAACCTCAGACGTTTTCACTTCTCATGCGCGAAATCGAACGTAAGGATGCATTTGATCCCCCTTCAAAGTAACGCGAAAAGCAGATGAACCATTCTCTGTTTACGAAAATAATCGAACCGTTTCTTGTGAATCCTTCAAGATCGTCGATGTCACAAATAACAAACGAAAAAAACTACGACAATGATATGAAGTGAAACAATGGATTCATAGAGCGTCCGATTCTGCTAAGTCTGTCGACAAATCACGAACCTTTATTCGGTTCAGCACACATACACACACGCAGAGAGAAACAGATGTTTCCGTGAAGTTCAGCGACAGATTTCCCCGTCCGTGCCTTTCTTGACTATGGATACGTACGAGAGAGAGATGTAACTGTCAGAAGTCGCCCCGCCAATTGCCTCAGTTGACGCCACCGGCTGCCGGAAATACCTCCGCTGCCTGCCGGAAAGAGAACGAGGGAGGATCCGCGATGTGACGAGGTTAGGGCAAACAGTCGAAGTCTGAGGGTACCTTCCCCTCGCTCCTTTTTCCATACTTCGGAAATATACGTAGCACTATTTTTAAACCGTATAAACGTCGCGTAACGTATATACGATGTTACCCTTTACACGTTTTCCCTTCGCCAGCATTTCGTCCGTTTACCCTCTTAATCCACACGGCTAGCTTAGCATTAAATTGTTTGATGCAAGAGACAGTTTAGTCCAGTCTTGACATTCCCTGTTTGGTTGCGATCTTTCAATTCTATTAGAACTGGTCGAGTCCCTGTACAACGAGCAATAGCTCACCCGACTAAGGGGTCGACTCACAAGTTAGATGCAAAGTTCAACACCTAGGCACGCATGGGCTTCGACCATGGCTGAAATGTTCATGTACAGTGAATTCCTGCTATTTCTCCTCAAATCACTTCACTGGTTGGACAAGCAGTCCCTTCTCTCTCCATGCCCCACTTTTGATTTAGTCGTCATTGGAAAGTTCATACACCAAAAGATCGTTTTATCAGATATGCAATTAGAATCTTTTTAATGTATATATATAGAGAGAGGAAGAAAGATGTAATGCTTTACCTTGCACTGAACAATCCATGTCTATTAAAGCTGTTGGATAAGAGATGAATTATTCAAGCTGTTGGATAAGAGAGATGGATGATATAAAAACAAAAGTAAAAAAGAGAGTAAATATCAGCGGGATTCAACATCTCTCCCATCCCCTCTCCCTCTCTCTCTCTCTCTCTCTCTCTCTCTCTCTCTATATATATATATATATATATATATATATATATATATATATATGTGGAGAGAAAATAGTAATTTCATATATAATTTTTCTTCTTTTATATATATACAGAGAGAGAATAGTAATTGTATAATGTTTAAATGACATGATCTTACTAAAACATTTTTCACATGTTTAAAGAGTTATACATTAAGTGTAACGACAAGCATGGATCATGTACATACGAGTCTACCTCGGGTCCAATAGTTATACGTTTTGACCGGTCATCACAAATCTAGTCCTAAAGCTGGATCTGGATCCCATCTGCAAAAACGATAATTGGATCTTGCTGGTGAAACATAAACTGTACCGGGTCCACACCAGAAGATATCATATTTCCTTCTTGTTAACATTGATAATCCTCGCAACCTAGCAGTAATACACATCGGAGCTAGGTTTCATATGAAGTTCGGAATCTATACAGTCTCCATATATTAACTTGACCCGTGGATCCGATCCAATAACAAATGGATATGCGTTGTTACAACACCGAGGACGACAGTTTCATCTCGGGTCAGATTCGAATCAAACCCGACCCTTTAGTACCTACCCGCAGCGTGGTAGCCGTTGGAAAGCTCTGGCAGCCGGGAAAACATGTTCACGATCAACGCCCTGATACAAATATCGCTGCCGCCCGCGCCAATGACTCGCGAGTTTGCTTTCTGATTATTCCAAAGTGTTGCCCTAGGCATCTCTCTCTCTCCCCTACCTACAAGGCTAACGATCGTCATCCTCGTCGATCCGGGACACGTCGTCTGATCTGAGGTTTGCTTCACGCGTGGGGGATTAGGTATGGTTCATTCTTCATCGTTGTTCCTCTTCTTCTCCTCCTTCATTCCGTTTTTTTATTGTTCTTCTTGCTGCTCTTTATCCTCTGGTTGTCTCGTCATTTTCTTCTCCCTATTTGTCTACTCCTCCTTGTCTAGCAAGAAAGCATGCATTTTTCGCCGGATTACTCTTTCTCCAACTAATCGACGATCCTCATCCCGATCTTGAGAATCTGGGTTGAGGTCTGAGTTTAACAGTCAGGTGGACGGTTCAGATCCCATTATATTAATTTTCCCCTGTTTTCCTCAGACCACCGGTTGGACTCTCTCTCTCTCAAGCGAACGGCCTTTTCTATTTAAAATTTTGTTTTTCTTACATTTCGACTCTATAAGGACGTGATTGTGTGAATTACCTGGATTCTCATGGGATTATTGTTCTGAAAACGACTTCATTTCTTTTCCTATTTGTTTTTTGGGTTCAGAGAAGGCTAAACAAGAGAAACGAGAAACGTTCAGTTAGGGTGTCAGACAAGTTGTCAGACGAAGTTAAGAGGAATCTGCTTCCCCTGCACGTGCATTTTCTTCCGGTTGTATTCTGTTTACTTTTCTTCGCTCTGATTATTCATTTTTTTTGGTGGCGATTCTTGCTTATTTTAGCCGTTCCTGTTTGGACATTTGAACGATGAAATATGTGTTCACGTCACAATTTATGTCGTACTTCTGCTAAGTGTGGCTATAGCTCAATTTTCTTGTACTTCCTTCTGTGTGCTACCGAAATGGTTTTCAATAGGTCGAGCCAGTAGTCTGTCTTCAGGACGTTTGCTATTTATTTGCACCGTGCAATTTTTGCATGACCTTAGATCATGCTAGTAAGTGTTCAAGAATAGTTTAAAGATAACTATATATCGGCTTGATGGTTATGGTTTTCTCGTGGCGCAAAAAGATTTAGAGGATTTTGTTGTTAACAGGCACATCCTTGTTTTCGGAAACAGCAGTCATATGTTGTAAGAAAGAAAGAAGCCGAAGCCAATAGAGATCTGCCTTTGTATTCAATCATAGGTGTTCCCAAGTGTCATATAGTTTCTCTGTAAGAAAGTAATTGTAATGTTCAAGACAAGTACATAAAAATAAATAATGGGACATCAATATGATAAGAAACGTTCATCACATTATTGCAATTGGTTGGTGTTTGTTGAAGAATAAGTGACTGCAAGTTGTGCGCTGCTCGAGAGGAAATCATGATGAATGCCATTGCACTAGGTTGAGACTTTAAGTCTGGCGGGATAATTCCCTCATCATGCATTGTAGATAGTTGAGTTTAAACATGTGAAAATATATCAGCAACGCTCAGAGTGCAACTGTCTCGAGCAATTATTTTGGCTGTTCTGCAAATATGTTGCTATAGGTGAACAATTTGTACATAAGTTTCCACATTGAAGCTTCTCTCTCTCTCTCTCTCTCTCTCTCTCTCTCTCTCTCTCTCTCTCTCTCTCTCTCTCTCTCTCTCTCTCTCTCTCTCTCTCTCTCTCTCTCTCTCTGTGTATGAGAGGACTCATCCCAAGAAAGTAAGGCATCGCACAGATGTGGGTGCCTTCGTGGTTATGGCAGAGGACCATGGTGCAACCATATCTTAATAATTTCTTCCAGTCTCACCTTGTCAGCGTTACAATGTGTTATCTACAGTTTACTTAACACACTCCGCTGCCCGCAAATGTATGGCTGTATCTTGGAATATGGGAGTGATTAGTTGCTTGAAGTTTGTTCTTGTCTTTTGCTAATTTAGAATGAGCTGAATTCTCTCGTTAAACTCCAGAACCAAGTTTTCATACAATTTTTGTCAAAATGAAATTCCCATCAGTTTAATCTAACTAATGTGCACATGCCTCTGTTTTTGTGATCAGGGTTTTCCTTGTTGACATGATAGACTACAGTAAGCTCCAATTCAATGGCACAAAAGATGTTGGATACTGAATTTGTGCTTATATATTGCTTATCAAAGGCCTAAGTGGGTTATAAAAGGAATTGCATCATCTGCTTCTTTTCTCTTCTAGGAGTATTCATATTGGCAATTCTCAGTTAAAGACTTCATTAGTCATTCCCCAGCAAAGACAGGGACATTCTCTGTAAGTTTACCCATCTGATGTTTCAAGCCAGAATCCAATTTTCTGTGATTCTATGATAGGTGGCGTCTGATGGGAGTAAAAAGTGCCACCCTGAACTGAAATGAAGTGCAATGCTTGCTGGCGGGACTTGGAAGGGCGAGCTGTGTCAACTACCTGTGGTCACCTTTTATGTATCCAAAGTTCCAAAATTCATTAAAATTTGCCATTGTTTTGGTAACACATGAAGCTCAATCCTACAGTAAATGCTCACAAGTAGTTAAAAAGAGTCCAAAAGAGATGGACTGTTGTTGGCTGCTGACCTAAGTACCTAACTTATTAGGTAATTCTGACCTTTCCTTGACAAGCAGTAAACAGGCACAGAGGATGCCAGCAAAATTCTTAGCAATGATGGTTTATGCCCAATTTGTGACCAAGTATTATCGAAAAGGTAGCGTGCATGCGCACACACCAAGTTTGATCCGCATGTTCAGCTCTGATTGATGTGACAATCGGTGCAATACATTACGGAAATGAGTTTTGACCTCATGGCTTGTACAATCAAGTCCGTATGCATTCTATTCTCTATTACTTCTGTCTCTCGAATTTTGCAGCCTTATGAAGCCTTTTGAACTTAATCCAAACGATGAATGGATTAATGTAAGCATGTTCCTTCCTCCCAACTTCGTGTGCATTGCCCATGTGTGGGTTGTATATCTGATATACCACATTTTGATGCAGATGGTCATGGCTGGAATATCTCCTCAAATATGTATCCTTTGATCATTTGCTTGCGAGCATGCATGGACTCCATTTTTATCTTTTGTGAGCAAGCATGCTAATTCCTTGCCTTTTGATTGTTAATGGAATCATCTGAGGGATCCTTATTGCATATCAGTGATGAAAAGCGCTTACAGGAGTGTGATGTTTTTTATCGGTCAAAGAGAGCTAGAGATGCAATACAAGATGAACAGAATTATAGGGCAATGCCGTCAAAAATGTGAGGCAATGCAGGAGAAGTTCACGGAGAAGATGGAGCAGGTTCATGTTGCCTACCAGAAAATGTCCAAGAGGTGCCAGATGATGGAACAGGAGATTGAAAGCTTGTCTAAGGACAAGCAAGAATTTCAAGAGAAGTTTGCTGAAAAGTCAAGGTTTGTTCGGTCTCTTTTCTGCCCTCCTACCTACATAACGCTGATGATTAAGCAAATCATGAAATTTTAGTTGGCAGGAAGTAACCTTGGAAGACATTGAAAAGCTCAGACAACACAACCTTTATTATGTTTGCTGGTTTATGGGCACTGATGCTACTTGATGTCTTTAAATCAGGCAGAAGAGAAAACTAGATGAGATGTATGATCAACTCAGGAATGAGTATGAATCGGTGAAGAGATCCACAATCCAACCATCGAGTTACTTTCGAAGGCCGGAACCTGACCTTTTCTCGCCGGGTGACCCTGCTAATATGATGGGCAACGGAGATCCCCTCAGGCAAGGTAATCAAACTCTGAACTCATCTATATCCATGCATACTGCGACATTATTCTAGCAGATTTTTGGTGCAGTACAACTGAAATGCTTAGCCAAATTATATTCTTGTACAAAGCTAAAACTAAGACTTGTCTCCTTGATGTATACTCCGCCAAATTATATTCATTTGCAAGCTGAAACCAAGAATTTTCTGTATGATTGCTGCATATGATTATGCATAGAAAAATGGAACTTGTGTATTCAAAACCTTTGAAGTTTTAAAATTTATATGAATTTGACTGCTTGCAAAAAGTCAGTTGATTTATTTATCGCAGATGGTTCGGTTGTGACTCCTAAAACTCCAGGGGAAAGAGAAGATGCATGGCCATCATCAAAGCAGAAGAGGTCTAATTCTGGAGCATTTGAAGCCTCCAGAGGATCACCGGAAAGGTCGCAGCCGCTGCATGATCATGCCCACAGGAGGCCCCCTTGTAACCTCTTCGCTTCCAGCATTCTGAATCCTTCTGCAACCTTACGAAATCTGACCTTCTCTCCCATGAAGCGGCCACAGCTCTCCCGGGACAACAGACCTCATAGATTCACGTAATAACCTTCCTTCATTTCTTCTGAGCTTTTTTTTTTCTTTGTTTCTTGGGAGAAAGTTCTTCTTGGTTTTACTAATCACTGAAAGCCCAATGGCTCCAATTGTGAATTTGGGTCAGATGTCTGTTAGACTCGTATTCAGATGTACTCAAATGTGGAAATGAAGAAGGAAAACCTGAATGCGTATTCCTTGGGTCCAGTTTTTCTTCTCACGTCCAACTAATCAGAATTGAACTCTGATAAACTCAAACCTGAATTTATAAGCAATTTGTTTACTGCTCTGCCTGTTAAGGTCATAATGATTCACTAGGGTGGTGCAATATATAAATCCAAATCATATTTTCTTGTCCAGGTTGTAAAGGATTCAAGAGGAAGATTGAATTGTTGCAAACTGCCAGAAGTTTCTTTCTTGAACACTACTACAACCATGAGGTGATTCAATATTTGGACATTCTTACTCTGCTTCTCTGTAAAGATTGAGTGATGTTCTGCCGGTAAAGCCACATGCACCCCTGGGAGTCTGAAACCTAGCACACAGACACACATGTACCCCTGGGAGTCAAACTCCCCGCCAGCAGCAAGAGTGTCAAAGTGCCCTGCCGGTAGAGCCAACTCTCTGGTAAATAGGGTATCAAATTTGTCATCCAAAATTCACCATGATTGTGCAACTAAGTTTTTAAGCATTCAACAATATTTTGATACAATATTTTGAGTCTTAGTCTCATGGAAGAGCCAATTTACTAGTTTCAAGTAAATATAAAATGAACATATTGTTTTGCCAAACGCTTAAAAGTACCTTTGTCTACTTGATTAGTGATTTTTTTAATGTTTTTATAGAATTTGAATATGTTTCTTCTTTCTCATAGTGTACATGATAGGACGTGAAGAGTTTTTATTAACAATCCAAATTAGGTTATTAACTCCTAAAGTGACTAGATAGGTAGTAAAATTAGGGTTCAACATCCAATCACTTATGAGTTCAATTACCCAAAACAGAATCATGTTAACAATCTGGTTAGATTGCCACAAACAATTCAGATTCAATATGCAACATTTGTATTTAAATTCGTGAATTTTTCAAAGATTTTGTGTTACAGTATAGTAGATTTATATATAACTTACAATTGAATAAGTTAAATGTCATATACAGCACTAAATTTGTCATGAAAGTCTAAACGTGATTATGCACCTGAGTTTTAAATGTTCGACAAAATGTTAATGCAATTCTGAGTCTTAGCCATTCGGACAGGCCATTTTACCGGTCTCACAGAAGTATGAAACATACGTATCGTTCTTTTTTACCAAAATGCAACACTAATGTCATGTGGCCACCTATGTGTAATGATTCAAATGTCTCCTAAATGGGCAAAGTCAACTATGAGGACCAGAGTTCAAGCCCAAAGAGGAGAGCCTCAAACCAATATGTGATCAAGTTGATTGCTTTCATTTGGATGATTTAATTCTAACTGTATTGTCCTCTTTTCTTTTCCTGTAAAGTATATAGTCGCATTAATAAGGCCACTATAAAACAAATATTTGAGTGAGATATACTTTTCCTCATACAAATGAATCAAGGGCCATGTACATCCCGTGGTATTACAGATCGAGTGAGATGAGGACAACCATTTCTACTTGTGAAGCTTTTTGGACCTGAAACTTAAATGAGTTTATCTTGCTTCGTTTGAGCCATAATATATGATGGTTGATCTAAGGTATACACTAGTTAGGTCTGAAAGAAGTTAGATATGACTAACACACACTCCCACTTTCTAGTTCCTTGAGGTGTTTATAATGAATTGTGAAATCCAAATATGCTAAATATTATGACTGACCACATCAGAAGGAATTGTCTCGGGTTCAATATGTGTTGCATACAATGGCATTCTATTGTTTTTTCTTATCGCAAAAGTTTAACCAACCCAGTGTGGGAAGGGCATGGTTTTAGGTTTGGCATATCGAAAAGAGAGACATTCAAGTATAATTTTTCTCTTCGAGAAATATTTCTAGGATTGGCAATGAAGTACTAGAAGATAAATATTTTGTGATCTTGTATCAACTGGCACACGAAGTTTACACAATGCGAGGGTTAAGTTCTATGTCACGATGATGAAGGAATGCTTCAACAAAAAGCAGGATGCCAAACTAAGCTTTTATTTCTTTAGGAGCGATCTATCAGCAGATATAGTGGTATTATTGTCTAAGAAACTATTGTTGAGAAAAAGGGTCCTTCTGGAAATACTTTTCCAACCAAGCAGCAATATGTAAATCTTGAAATGTGGGCGGACGTGTATGGAGGAGCATATTTAACGCGGAATTGCCTCAAGAGTCCATAACCTGTTCATATTTATATGGGATTTCACCGCAATGAAAATAAATAATGTTTAGATAGTCAACTCACGCGCATGTGATTAATTTAAAACCCTGTACATTCATGCATACACACAGGAGCAGAGACGAGACGGGCAATATTTTGCAAGTGAGCTCCTTTGATAGTCTAAGGGGTTTGAATGCTTGGATAAGCATTTAGATAAATTTGAATCTTTAAGTCATCAATCGGACGATATTGACGACATTTAATGTATTCATGGATTTTTGTATCGTTGTTGACACAGAGATCAATATGAAGACAACCAACATATACATGAATAGCAGCTTTAACATGGTCAATCCAAATCTAAATCGGTTAACTTTGAAAAGGGTTTTCGCTTTGCCTCACAATTCGCATCATCACATGCAGATTCATGTGGTTCCAGTATATACCCAAGTCGCTTTCGTTATCTCTCTGTCAGACGAAAGGTCCCATCAATAATGGAAGGCCGACAACTCTTAGGCCCCTAGTTTCAAGAATCCAAACAAGCGAAGGATCCACAGTTTCGGTGGCGGATGTAAATGAGGAGAGGTGAGCATTCACGTCACCGGACTTTTAAAAGGTACTCGAACGGTTTTAATGGTGTAAACTTCAATGTCGATAACAAATGCTGCTTAGAGAGAGAGATGTCTATACTTCAGAAGAAAATCGCTTTGTATATAAAATTAAAGTAAACATATGGGCATGAATTCCATGCCCAAATTTTCATACATGTCTTTTGGATAAGTATATTGAAGTTCAAAAGAGTTTAACCGAAAAAAAGTGAATGGTCTTAGTTTATCACTTAAAAGAAAAATGTTCATATTTTGCTTACATCCATCAAGTTATTTTTTTCGAAAAGTCAACAAATAAGAGTTTATAAAGTAGAGCAACGCAAGTATTGAAGAATTAATAAATGAAAAAACTAAATGAACATGCTAACGTGAAGAAGGTGAGATAAGGAGTAGAAAGTAATTTCAAGAGTTTTAAAAATTGATGTATATTTAGTAAAAGGTGTATGAATAGCAATTACAACAACAACTAAGCCTCTTCCCATACTAGACGGGGTCGGCTACATGGATTCTTTGTTTCCACATAGCTCTATCAATCATGATTCAAAAATCTTAGTAATCATCTAATATTACAAAGTGCATGATGATGTTTCCCTAAAAATCAAAACTGTCAATTAAACATTAGAGAAAGTTACGTTAAGAAGAAAATCCTGATGGTTTTTATTCTCAATAAAAAAGAAATAAAAGGAAAAAAAATGGGAGAAAGATTTAGAATGAAGGGGAAACGATTTTCAAAAAAAAAAAACTATCTTCAAGGTAATGCATTGCCTGGTACACTCATGACTCAACCACCAGCCACAACCAAAGAGGTCAGGTTCACATTGACTCTGAAGGGATAAGGAAAACAAGTCATACTTCATCCATATTTGATATGGAAAGGTATCCCTTTTACATAATGAATGAAGTTCACAAGAAGTTTGATGAACGTATGACCCAGAGCTGCTTGGTTAGTTCGACTCGCTTGCCCGCTAGAACACGCGACCTCACTCGATCGAACCAGTAGCAAACTAAAACCCTTAAAATCTATGATCCTTGCCCTGAGGCATAAGCAAAACTATTTATTAAGATAAATTGGTGTCTTTAGGTTTCATGCCCTAAGCAAATTGTTTGTTTGCCTTGTAAGGAACACAAAGTCCACCTGGTCATTGACTTGCTACATTCTTATCCAGTTGGTGAGATGAAGTCCAGTCCAATGAAGTTCAGGTAAGGCAGTCTATATAATTTCTCCAAATCCAGACTTCTTATCCATTCATATTATTTTTCGTTGAATTTTGGATGATCCGGCCGCTGCACCTCCCCATAATAGGTCCGACACGGTTCTTATTGGTTCCTAAACATATGTTTAAAAATAAGGAGTTCGGCCCTCAAAGCGAACCTAATACCTAATTTATAAAACATTGACCCAAAAATAATTTAGTTCATGCAGCTTAGTTAGGTGCACATTTTTGAATCATATGAAAGTCAGAATGTCAAGTTTCCGTAAGGATGTTTCTTTTTTCTCCTACTTCACATTGATCATCTCTTAGCTTTCAACTACTATGTTGATGTTCAAACCCAGAAATAATTTAGTTCTTGCGTATTTGGATCCATTGCTAAGAGTTTGGATTGGATCTAAATCGTCATGGCGAGGCTTCTTTAGGACATTAAGGTGTGAGAAATTAGATAATAAACTATAATTAAGCATAATCTTGATCTTTTGGAGCTAAATACTAACATAATATAGAAAGCAACGGTGAACTGCATGCTTGGGCTGGAACCACGAAAAAGGACTGTATGGGCACACAACCCCCGCAAAGCGAACGAGGGCCCATGTGGGTGTTGTGTGGCCTTTCTGCATCAAAAACACTAGGCTCTCTCGAGACACCTTAGGGGGTATGATTCCTAAGCATGGGAACTAGGGAATTATTTGAGTTTCGGTTGTAACCAAAAGCAAGTCTCGTAGTATTATCCCACTTTTTACATGATTATGAGGCCCATGCCTAGCCCTAAGAAACTTAAAGTGGTCAACCTGCACATGCTTATTCATTACTTTTGTATTCAAGTTGAGGTGAGAACCCATTAGTGTTGAATCTTTTGTCTTAAGGTTTTAGCAGAGTGCGCGTTTCATATTAATATACTTCATAAGTGATATACACAGAAAATTTCAAATATATCTGGAAGATTCAAAGGTAGGAATGGAACTGGGAATATGCTGGAAATGCGATGCCCACCTTATCCCTTACTTTAAGTTTGATTCTGCCACTTGTGCATTATCAAGTCTTTCATTTTCATTGTATCTTTTTTTTAATAGGAGATTAAGTCATATTATATGTCATCTTTTGATGCAAACGAACCAAGCTGCACGTAGTTCAGCTCAGTCCGGCTCGTCTCTAGCTCGTTCATGTTTCGTTCATTAAACCATATGAGCCAAACAACATGGTAAGTTCGGCTCATGAAAGTTCATTAGATGACATTTTTGTTTGGATTTTCACTTAAATTGTGAAGTAATCGCTTAAGGTGTTTAAGGTATTTATGGTAAATCAATTGTCATTTTATTATAACTTTATTTTTTCCACAAATGAAGGTTTTTAGGCAAATAAGGGGCATTGTATTTCAAAATGTCATTTAATGACTTTTAACAAGCTCAATAAAGCTGATCTTATCATGTTCGTATTTTAGCTCATATTGTACATCTTGAATGAGAACGAGCAAGGGATGAGCTCGACCAAGTCAAACTACAAGCAGCTTGGTTCATTACCAGCTCTAAACTTGTTAACATTCAAGCATGTCGAACCTTCTAAAAATCAACATAAACACATTTGTAGAGAATTGGCTGATATAATTTCAACTACAAAAGTTGTAAATAATAAAATATATTGAAATGAACGTACTGCATCCATAACAAAGTTATTAAAAACAAACTAAAAGTGATACTAATAGATGACAAAATGAGGGAAAATAGTTTAAGATTGTTTGAACACATGAAAAAACACTAAAGAACACTCTAGTAAAAAAGTATGAGAAAATAAACGGTAAAGATGTTAAAGAAAAAAGACCATAAAGTACTAGTTGTAAATAATAAAGAATAATTTAATTTATGTTCAATTAATTGTTAGCATGATACAATATGAAGCTCTATGAAAAAAGAATCCTTGTAGCCGATCCTGAAAAGAAACGCTTAATTATTATTGTTGCAAGGAATTATACTCATGTAAAAAAATAAATAAAGTTTAGAAGATATCGTCTTCGAGTTTCAGGGGCAGTGTGAAATACATTAACGTATAGATGTCTGTAGAAAATATTTGGAAAATTGGGGGACTCTAGAAAATATCTTATTCATTAATAATGTGGCTTCCTTGCAAACTTATCAACTAAAATAATTGCGCACCATCGACCATCCACCAAGTTGTTGGAATGGGAATTTTTTTAAAGAAAAGATGGAAAAGTATGCAACCAACTTGAGGAGCACAAGGTGACATGAAACAACAATTTTCAAAGCTTGTAAAAAGGGTCGACCAGCTTTTTATTTTTAAAATATTTTGTACATTTAGACTTGTTATTTACATTTTATTTTTTCAATTAAAATGCAGACCTTGTATCATAGATTTGAGTTGTTTTTTAAACGATAGGGAGGTCGAATCTCAAACTCATCCATCACCTTCAACCTTTGAGTCGACCACCTATCAGGGTGAGCTACGGCTCATCGTATTAAATTTTAGCTTTCGTTAAAGCATATCTTTTGTGGGTTTGTTTATTTATTCGTAAATCAGTTAAAACAAGCTCGAAATATCATGGTCATCTCGAGCTCGATTGATTTAATGAACCAAGTACGAACCAACCAAAGACGAGCCGAACTGAACGCAGTAACCAACCAGCGGTTTAGTTATGAACTCTCATCGATGCTAACCGGAGCTTACTTGGCACTTATTGATCTACAAAAGCACCCGCTTCATGGTTGCACACACAAGGGAACGAACTCGCCACCTGCGAGTGGGCGCACTCAGAGTGTTGCAGGGCGCTTTGACGCCCTTGCTGCCGGTTAGGAGTTCGATTACCAGGGCTGCACGTGTGTGTCCAAGCAATCATGGCAAAAGAGAGAATAAACGGATCACAAAAAAAAATCTTGTTGGGCCGCCTTTGCGATCTTTCCTCTAACTTTTTTTGTATTATTTTTCAATTGTTCTTTTTCCTTTTCACACCGGTTTGTTGTGGAGGAATGCACATCTGATTCCATCCTCTTTTCCTTTGTCCGCCTGCCGATCTTCTTTGTGTTCATTGTTCCTTCGCTCCAAGTGCGTTTCTGTGGCATTGTCGTCTGCCGAAGATTCAGTTCCCTGGCAAAGTGGGCGAACCTTAATCCCTTTGCTCCATCTCGTCAGAAAGGTAAACGATGAGTTGGTGTTTACAAATCCGGATTTTCAAATCTCGTTTCTTGGTGGAAAATCAAAAAACAAGGAACGGATCCTGCTAGAATAGCCATGTACTTCGTTTCATGTGTTTGTTCTTGCATCTGCTTCGACTTTATGTTCTTCTTGATTCGGCGTAATTGGGGGTGTCAATTTGGTCTGATGATGCATTTTTTCTTCGAATCTTGCGTGTTTAACTTGTAGTTTTGGTTAAATTGGAGGTTTTGTGAATTCGGGGTGTAGGGTTTGGGTGGTTAATTTTGTTTCGAAGGGTTTAAGAGATTTTGCCAGTGTCTGGCGCTGCTTCTGTTTCGTCCTCTATTTTTAGGTCTGCATTTTGTCATCCAGATTGCTTATTAGCACTTGAATTGGTTGGTAGTTGTCGAAATTACGGTTTTGGTATGTTGTTAGATTTCCTTTATGCGCTTGTTTTGTTGAATATGATTGAATACCCTCAGAAATGCTCATTAACACATAAAGCAGTCCAATTTAGTAATTTTAAGTTGGACAATTCTCTGGGCTGACTTCTTTTATTCTATTTTTGGGTTTACTATCACCGGCAATGATTAAGAATGCTCGTTTAATCAGGAACTTTGAAGCAGTTCGGAAACGGGGTTCTTTTTATCCTTTCATTTGATTAGTTGGTGAGGATTTCTACATGATGGAGGAAAGGTCTCCTGGGAGGTTTGGTCTGGGGAAGCAATCTTCTCTTGCGCCTGATTTTAAAGATTCTGAAGAACCGATGGATGTTGAAAGGGAGATAGATCCGACGTTTAGGCTGATGTATTTGGCGAATGAGGGCGACCTGGAAGGAATTAAGGAACTACTTGATGATGGAATAGATGTGAACTTTAGAGATATTGACGGGCGAACAGCACTTCATGTTGCTGCATGCCAAGGCAGAGTTGATGTTGTTGAGCTGCTACTCCAACGAAGTGCGAAGGTTAATGTCCAGGACCGCCGGGGAAGCACGGTAAGATCCACTGATGTTTTTGTGCGGAGATAAGTTCTCCTATTACTGCCCTGCACGTTCTTGTTTATTTATGTCGTTCCCTTTTGCTTAGTAGATTATTGTCATGAAGTGAAACCATATACTATTTTCCACTTGCTACATTAATAAGTTTCTAAAGCGTGCTAGAGTCATCGAATTTTCTCTGTAAATGGATGGTAATGTACGAACCTGCAAGGAGGCATTTATGTGGTGCTAAATGTCCCTAGCTTTTAACTGACAAATGAGTATTCCCTGTGGACATGAGTTGCCATAGAGCGATGAAGCTAGATGATAGTGGACACACAGAGAAGCATTTTGGCTCTTGAGAGCCATTTGTCCTTTTCTTGGTGCTTTTGCAGTGATTGCCGGAAGGCACATACAACATTCTGAATAGACCCTTCCTGTATCATGTTCTGGATCATCAATTGTATGCAGAAACAACATTCTCCTATTGAATCTATTTTAGAGTTTAAACCTCCTGTCTGAGTCTGCTAACTAATTAATTTTGTATTTCTGGTTGCCTCCATGCTTGTTTGCATGTGTTGTGCATGGGTATAATAGTGATCTCCAAGCTGCAAAGAAATATATGTGAAGCATCCATGTGAAAAGTTTTCATACGAGATGTAAGCTTCGGTGTAAATAGCATACAGATGAGATGCCATAAGCAACAATTGACTGCAGATGCATAATCACAAAGTAGTTGAATGATAACTTATTCCTATGGAGTCATTCACAGAATATCTACCCTCCTGTAGTCTAAGACTCTAAGGTAGCTTACCTGTCCTGGTTAATGCACATTAGCTGGTCGTAGTTCAATGAAAAAAAGATGTGTCTGTTGCCCGTTGAGTTGAACATTCTAAAGATTATAATGTATACTTCCTTAGAAGATATTTTACTCTGACCTATAAGTTAATGGCTACAAATGTTTGGTTTAATAGACTTTTTCTCTGTGACTTGGCTGATGACGTGTTGAATAGAGTCAATAGACTGTACTAATGTCAGATTGGCTGAGCAAGTAACAACGTTGTTTGTTCTTCAAAAAGCCACTTGCAGATGCGCTCTATTATAAGAACCATGACGTGTGCAAACTCATGGAGAAATATGGTGCTAAGTCCTTGGTAAGGTTTTTCTTAGTTGTAAGTTGTTATTGTTTGCGAGATTCCAAGCCTGGAAATTGGATGTCTCTTGTTATGGGTCAACCTTGCTGATCAGTGACTTTTTTCCTTTTGAAGATGACCCCCATGCATGTCCAGAATGTTCGGGAAGTTCCAGAATATGAGATTGATCCGGAGGAGCTTGACTTCACTGAGAGTGTTCCACTCACGAAGGTGTTTGTTGGTTTAGAGCTATTATTGCATAAAACTTCTTTTAGTTATATTTTATGCAATCTTTGAGTTACTATATGTCACATGAGTATGTGATTGCACGTGAAGTGTGAAATAGAGCAAATCAACAGATATGTATGTACTTTAATTATATTAGTGAGATTCCAATTGTCTTTGAGTCTCAGGAACACATGTGTTCTCAACGTTTCCTCATTGAGTCTTGCAATGTCTCAGTTTCTGCCGACCATCCTAACTGGTTGCAAGATACTAGAACTATCACCCTGTATATATGTCAACATTGAAGGTCTGGTGCAACGGTATACGTGTCTCAGGTTCTATTTGTGATTGAATAGGGTCTGGCTAGAACATCTAATTGCGATGTCTGGGGTTGAATTGAACAGTTTGTGGACTTGCATACATATTTCAGGCCCCAGGCCCCAATCTTCATCTCCATTCTGAAGAGGATGTTGTTGACAATTCCATCCTGATGTTTAATTCATTGCCTTTGCCAACCACAGTGATTAATGCCATGCATGTACTAATCAATAACATATGTATGATGATTTGCCTTTGGGTCCAAAGATCCAATGTATTTGAGCAATCTTGGATTAACCAAAACCCTAGTTACCAACTTCAGAATGTAACCTTCTAATTTCCATCATGAGCTCCCAAACAGAACCAGCAAACTCATGAAGCAAATTGCAGAACAATGTATAGTATTTAGTTCTTATATTTGATAAATTTTCTGTGAAATTATCAGATTCATATAGTGTTTGTGATGCAGACACTCTTACCTAATGTAAGTCACAACCAGATATGGCTGAACAAGCTGCTAACAGGAGTATCAACGAAGAAATTGTTTGACAATGCGTTTGTCGATACCTCCTTAGTTTTCAACTTATGTTTCACCCAGAAATTTGTGAGAGATGATGCTTGTCAACATATATGCACAGGCGCGCACACACACACATATATGTACACATGTATGTGCACATATATATGTATATATATGTAAGGCCCAATCAGATTCATGTTTTGGAGCATTGACGGGTTATAAGGTTCAGTGCTGTTAGCAAATTGAAATTGGTAAGCATGGCTCTTTTTGGTGATTAGCAACTTAGAAACATCTGAGATGATAAAGTCTGGATGTCTACCTGGGGAGATGGAGAACGGTTCTTGGATGAACTTCTAATCTACTTTACCATCCAGGGGACCTTTAGCATTGCGTCATGGAGAGGGACTAAAGTTGCTGTAAAGAAACTTGATGAGGATTTCATTACTGATGACGAAAAAGTGTAAGTGACTGGTTATATGTTTTTCTTTTTTTCTCTTTCAACTACACAGTAACTTCAATTCCGTGATCAACGTGGATTGTTCTCTGAAGAGTTGAGTGGTTCTATGCTTGGCCATTCTGATCTCAGGTTGATTCTACAGGAGGGCCTTTCGAGATGAGTTGGCATTGCTGCAGAAAATAAGACATCCAAACGTTGTCCAGTTTCTAGGCGCTGTAACTCAAAGCAGCCCAATGATGATTGTGACCGAATATCTGCCAAAGGTTCTTCTTCCTCCATGTATAGAATACAGTAAACAAGATACTTATCTTGTAAAACTTATATGCAGTTGTATTATCCTTGTTTGATTTATATTATGTTCTATGTTTTCGCCTATTCTGTTTTCTCTTCTAGTCGCTTGCTATATGAATATGACTTCTCGCGACAACTTGATGATTTCTCAAGAGGCAATAAATAAAACATGTGATTTCATTCTCAAGAATTTCCAGGGCTGTATTGTAGCTTTAACTAAAGAGCTACCATGCAACTGTTCGATAGTATCACAAGTGTCACCTTCTGTTCAAAAATGCTTTTTTCTTGTGAATAGTTGTGAGACTTCCCTTGAGGCCTTTTCTCATGTATGTCTATCGGGGAACAATCACCAGTAATTGCCTTTCTTGGCAACAAGCATAACAACCAGCCACTGGCCATGAATGCCATGTAACACATAAAAGGGACACCGGTCAGAATGGCTGCAGTCCACGTTTGAATGAATGGACAAACTGCTGAAGGCATTTCTCGGAGTCAAAAGTGCTACCTAATCCAGCATACCAGGCCTTTTTCTCATGTATGTCTATCGGGGAACAATCACCAGTAATTGCCTTTCTTGGCAACAAGCATAACAACCAGCCACTGACCATGAATGCCATGTAACACATAAAAGGGACACCGGCGAGAATGGCTGCAGTCCACGTTTGAATGAATGGACAAACTGCTGAAGGCATTTCTCGGAGTCAAAAGTGCTACCTAATCCAGCATACCCACACATTCCCAAGGGCACGAAGTGCACGAGGTCTTGAATCACATATGCATCAAAGAGAGCTTGTCGACTATCAGAAATGCACTGAAGTGGACCTTGTACTGGATGAGCAACACTTGCTATTAGCAATGCGGAGGGACACACCATTTTGGTAGCATGTTTTGGGTGACAAGTGAAACAATTTAAACCATTAGTTTTGGTGAGCTCGCTTTTTACTAAATTATCATTTAAAAACTTTCTGTATGAAAATATAAAAGACTGGTTTTCAAAAAAGTATTAACTATTAAGAAAGTATGTGCCCATGCCAATTTTCTTTCTGACTTGTACATAAACAAACCTTACAGTGTCCTTGTGTCATAAGATGCTGGATGCATCTAGCTGGCTGTACTGTCAACAATTTCGTATGACAAGGCTTTGTGGGTATCTAGGGCATAATTGATAGGACATCTTCCTGCAGTTGGTTAGGTTGGATTATTTGCAACATCCTCAATCCAGATCATATTGTATGGAGATTCTTTTCTACATAGGTTCTTACGGTTTGAATGGGATCGGATGTTGCTTCATGAGCTAATATGTCTACCGGAACTGTCGCCTCATGATACTAAGATGCACACAAATTGTTAATGATTTAGGCCTCGCTTCATGAGGTGCAATTGTCTTGCAGTAAATATGGACTGTTGTGACCTTCGCATATACCAGGACTCATCTTCTCCTCTTTACTGCAACTTGTGTTGCTAAGTTTGCTTCTTTGCCTTTTCCATGTAAACTTGCTTTATAATCCTGTATGTGGATGTTGCTTCATGAGCTAATATGTCTACCGGAACTGTCGCCTCATGATACTAAGATGCACACAAATTGTTAATGATTTAGGCCTTACGCTTCATGAGGTGCAATTGTCTTGCAGTAAATATGGACTGTTGTGACCTTCGCATACACCGGGACTCATCTTCTCCTCTTTACTGCAACTTGTGTTGCTAAGTTTGCTTCTTTGCCTTTACCATGTAAACTTGCTTTATAATCCTGTATGTGGATTACCTGCATGAAACCTGAGGTTATCTACTCTTGCAACTTATGTTTCTACAATTCACCCTTTTGCCTTTTCCATATGAGTGTGCTACATCAGTTCTGTAGGTGGTTACCTTCGTGAAAGTTGATGTTTTGTTTGTCTCTTCCATGAACTTGTGCGTGTGTAGTTACATTCATTTAAATGTACTTCTGAAATAAATGGAATAATTCATCGTTAAGAGAAGGAAAATGAAATATATGTTAATTAATGAAGCATAAAAATTTGGTATTAGTTAGAGCTCAAGCTCTTGATGTTTCATAAGTTCTGTTTGTAAGCCACAGTTCTTAGGGTTTAAGCTATGGAATATTTCCTGGCGGTCTACAGTCCAAATATTTTCCTGTTGAATTTTCTTGTAGAAGCCGCTAGTAGGAATCCTGATAAATTTTTCCTCGAACAGGCTACAGTCCCAGCTGATTTCACTTCTGATGATAATTAGGATATGTCAAAATTGTGGTGTCCCTCATATGTCTGGATCCTAAGAAAGTTAACCTTAAGAAGAATTATTGCAAGTCATAGTTGAAGAATGAGAAAAATATACTTTTATTTTGAATGAAGGCTTCAGATGAAATGAATATCTTTAGAAAAGGTTTACTTTGTTATGAGTCAGATGGTGATTAGGGAAATCTTAGATTTGTTACATTGAAAAAAGGCTTCTCAGGAGGATATCTTAATCTTTCATCTCTGTGAAGATTTTAGCTGAGCTTTTCCATGGCATCATGAGGTTGCAAACTGAAAGGAGCTTGTCCTTCAGTAGCAGACTTGTCTAATTTTGAGGATATGCCTGTTGCTAACTTATCAACCATACTCTGTAATCTGTTTGGTTAACATTTGCCGTGAATCAGACTGTCTTGTTCATCAGAAAAAAAAAGGAAACATTTTAATATTTTAACCTTTATTATATCTGGATATTGTTGCTCCGGAAACTGAAGGGAGAGAGTACATTTTTTAGTAATAGGAAGTTATTTAGATATGAGATAACACATTCCTTTTCATTAGAAGGAAGTGACATTTGAAAATATTTTGATTATTCGTCCAGTATATTGTACTAGTATATTGATATTTGAAACATCACTATTTTTTTTTAGTACACGAAACATCACTGGTTTGGTGTCAAAAGTTGGTACTTCAAAATGCTGATGCTTAATTTATTACCCTTTGCAGGGTGATCTTTGTGCATACTTGGGAAGGAAAGGTGCCTTAGGACCAGTGACGGCAATAAGATTTGCTCTGGATATTGCTAGGTACATGGAATGTGCAGGCTTGTGCTCTCTCTCTCTCTCTCTCTCTCTCTCTCTTGATGTGACCACATATTTTCTAAGCATTGTTTGTGGGTTCCTTTATTGTTTGAAACCTTATGGACTTCTACACTTTCAGGGGGATGAATTACTTGCATGAGCATAAGCCGGAAGCTATCATTCACCGTGATCTTGAGCCTTCGTAAGTATATTTCTGTCCTCATTGATGGGTTTCTTTTATGCAACCATCATGTCTCACGATTGCTCTCTTGCACTTGCTGCTGCGAGTAAGACAACAGAAATATTCTACGGGATGATTCTGGGCATCTGAAAGTTGCCGACTTTGGGCTAAGCAAGATGATGAAAATGAGAAAAACCGTAAAGGAAGATAAGTTGCTACTGGACACCTCGTGTGAGTCTCTCTTTCTCTTGCACCTATGATGTTTCTGTTTGGTGATTTCCTCTTCTTTTTGACAACATTTATCACCATTTATCTAATCCCTGATGGGACACTAGAGTTAGTAGCTTTTTCCTGAAATATTGCGCTATTTTTGTTTGTGTCAAAAATTTATATTCTTCTGGAGCATTTGAGATCAGATAGAAACAATTAAGGTGTTCTGGGTTTGTTTATCAATTTTAGCTAAGTGAATGCATTTAAATAAACAAGCAGTGATTAGGAGTCCAGCTGATGTTGCTAATTGACACCTACCTGATCTCGTGGTTGATTTTTGAATATTCGTTGTCATACTTAACTGACCTGCAAGTGCAACCATGCAGTAGCGTACAATACATAAACATTACAGGCTTAGAATTATTTGAACTTCGTGAGCACTTCCATGTACATTAATTGACAGGGCACAACCTTGTTACCTTATGTTGGAGACTTAGCATGTTAGTTTTGAGATTGTGCAGTTCAATTAGTTCTTGACAACTAGGTTAGCTGTGAAATCATGCCCTTGGTTGATAGGTCCATTGTTCATTTTTAGTGTCGAATCTGTCAATTCCAGGGGTTTGATTACCTAAAGGATTCTGCCATTCGTAGTGTCCTTCACAATTTGAAGCTTATATATACACCAAGAAGTACAGTACGTTAAAAGATTGGAGATGTGCCGGTGAGATGAACTGGACTGACGTTCCTTGGTACCATTCATCTTCAGGGAAATATTCACCATCCGAGCAAAGAACTTAGTCATTATGCGATGTGATACAGACATTTTCTTGTTAAATACTGGCTTAGGATGTTCCACTCTTGTAACCTGAAGTGTGGGTTTCAGTTTAGTGGTCGTACCTATGCTTGTTTTCTTATGTCTATAATTGGCTGCTATATTAACTTCTGAAATATCACGTTCCCATTTGCTTCATCTTTTGTTGCATTTTCCTATCTGGACTTGATACTAAAGCAAATTTATTTAATTGACAGGTAGGTATGTGGCTCCAGAGGTTTTCTTAAATGAAGGATATGATACAAAGGTGGATGTTTTCTCATTTGCTCTGATTCTGCAAGAGGTATTATACACTCTATCTGCATTTTCTTCTTTCTCCTATGTCAATAACTATTTCTATGATTGTTAGTTGCTGCCCATAAGTAGGCAAACCAGAACTTGCAAGTTCCTTTTTCTACTTTTGGAAGATCAGTCTTCTTGTGTATCACTTAACAATGTGCTGCCTTTGTTTTCGAATAAGGAAACATATTCTGCTTCTGGAGGAAATCAGATAAATGCCAATTGTAAATAACTGTCAGTTCATGTGTTTTGGCATCTGATTTATGAGAGGACCCATTTGATAGAACGTAGAACACATACTCTTGGAAACTGAGCCGTGGCTGTATTAATGTGTGTGAGATGATCACGATGATGCGATTGATGAAAATATGCTCTATATTGTTTCTTCTTTGGTGGGAAAATGTGGTTTTGATGATTATGGTCAACATAGAAATGATAGGTCTTATATCTATATATCTAGAGACAATTGCTTCTTGACTTCTTGTCCTGAGATGACCGGCAGTCTTCTTGCTGCCACTTTTTGTGTTCGGTATATGTTACAGATTATTCTTGTTAAATTGTGCTGATCATAGTATTTGACTAGTGAAGGGAATCGGTTTACATTAGAGTAACTCTAATTGCTCTTTTCCGCCGAGAAATTTCATGATGGTTTTTCTGGCACACAGATGATTGAAGGATGTCCCCCCCTTGTTGCGAAACAAGAAGACGAAGTTCCAAAAGCTTATGCTCGTAAAGAAAGGCCTCCTTTTAGAGCTCCAGCCAAGCTTTATCCCCATGGTCTTCAAGGGTATGTTGGCAAGGCCGAGTTATTTTATTATCAAAGTGATGTGGTTTTCTGGCGCTGAGTGGGATTAGTGTGGTCGAAACGACCTTTTTCTGCTTGTTAGGGGTTTGGTTCCCACAGATACTACTACTTGCACATGCCAACTCAACGTAGGCCCAGGGTGCAAGGGTTCTAGCTTCATTGTTTTGCTCTTGGTAGTTCCAATCCCTCAGGGCCGTTGTTGGAGTTGCAAATAAAAAGTTCAGATGATTCACCTGTTACTGGCTTAGACTTTATTTTCTTGCATTTGTAAAACTTGCTTGTGCAAATGTTCTAACATTCGAGTCTGGCTAACCCTGCTTCCTTTAGAAAGAGAAAAGACAATTTCTAACTGTGGGGTATCTGCAGATTGGTAATCAGATGCTGGGATGAGAAGCCTTCTGAGAGGCCAACGTTTCAAGAAATCATATCCTGCTTGTATGATATCAATGAGCAATTAATCTCGAAGAGGAACTGGAAGGGGTTTTATCACAGCAAATTTGTAAGCATGCGTACTTTTTTCTCCGAGTTTTCAACACTCTTTAAAGTAAGTTTATCTATGATGCAATTGTGTTGTATCCAGGCAAAACCACTCAAGTGCTTCCACAACATTGAAGCTATTTGGACTTCTCGGCATAAGAAAGATCAAATTGAGCCAAGCAGCCGCTCCTCCTTGGACCGATCAAAAACTTAGCTGTCTCTCATTTGTATACTGCATTTCTTTTTCTTTTTACTTTCTTTTATTTCAAGGAACATATGCTGTTAGTCTCTACCTGATCGATGAAATGGATACAGGTGAAGATTTGGTGTAGCCAAAGTGAAAGGCATGCTGTTTATGTGTATCTGTTGTTTCTGTCGTTAGTACTCTGCTGTTGCCACACATGAAACAAGAATTTGGGATGCATTGCCATGTTTAAGGTCCTCTAAATTATGCTTGATAACCGCCTGACAGCAGAGCAAGCCTCCTAGCCGGTGAGCGGAGCTTGTTCCGTGCGGGTGTGTATTCGTTTCTTGTTTTGTGACTCGGAAAACTACCTCTCAAGGGGTTTAAACAACAGAGCATACCAGGCTCCCCTTTCTTGCAGTCAAGCAGTGAAATCCCTTTCCATTAGCGTAAACCTGTTGTATTTATCCATTGGTAAATCGACGTGATGAGATGAAGTGTCGTTGAGGCGTGCTAATTGAGCAAACGTGGCTGCAAAGAAGCAAATTCCAAAGGAACATGGCACTATCCCAACAGCTGGCTGAGATGAGCTTAGATGTGACCTTGACCTGGATCCTTTGTCTGTGCTTGATTAACCATTGAATTTGGTTGGAGTGGCCTGTTCATGGGGCTCATGGTCGCATTCTCGAGTTTGGTGACATAGATGCTTCACCGACGTTCGTAAAACATAAATTCTTGCATACTGAAAATGGCTACATGTAGCTGCAGTTGGTGTCTTCACTTAAACTGGGTCAGTTCCTCTGCTGGACGTCCCCTGGTGTGACAATAGTGACCAATGGTTTCATGGGCATGGAGCTCGACAAAACCATGACTTCATGGCACAAGGAGCCATCGAGTGGCTCCCCGGGTTAGTGGATTGACTTAAAACCTTCCGGTCAAAGGTTAGCAGTCTTGATATCCGGGACACAGATACCATCGTTTGCTGCAGAGAAGCACTTCTTAATAAACGGATATGACTGAAAAGATAATGACATCCCAAGCCGACTGTCATGACTGACTGGACAGTGTTATTGTGGGTTTACTCCATGCTTGAAAACTGTAAAAATTAACTGTAGAAAGGATCTCTAGAACTGATTTAACACCTCAAGCCAATGGTAGTGTCCAGCGTTCATCAAAGCTATAGTTGGGAGCAGCACTATGAACCTGAGAATTCAGTTGCTTTGTATTTGCTTTGACAAAGATCCGAGCTTAATGCGTCCGATTAACAGATGCCGTTCACCTCGAAGCTTCATTCAGTGGTAAATGCAACAACAAAATTTGCAGACATGCGTGCATATATATCAAGAGAGAGAGAGAGAGAGAGAGAGAGAGAGAGAGCTTTGATGTTGGTGCCAACCTAAGAATCCACTAAAATAAATGAATCCAATAGCAAGAGTCAAATACTGTATGATAGTACAACTAACATAAATACTGAATTTTGGAAAGAGAACACTATAGATAATTTGATGTGCATGCTAGGAGGCAAGCAAGCTGATCCATGAAAACCAACAGAAAAACCAAAAGGATAATAAAAAGAAGAGAATCTCTCCGCATACGTTAACCGCAGCAAGAAGACTTCGAAGCTGTGTCTTGCTGAGTGATCAGGATAGTTTTCCCTTCTCTAATACCATTACCAGATGATTGATCAGAAGCAAGTGATTTCCGGCTTACTATTCGGTGAATTTCAGATAGAATAGTCTGGAACGCCTTTTCTACATTCGTAGCATCAAGCGCTGAGGTCTCAAGGGAAGACAGGATCTCCTTCTGAGCGTAGCTCTCACCGGCGTCTATTGAAACAGATCTCAAATGGCTCAAGTCAGACTTGTTGCCAATCAGCATTATGACTATATTTGCATCGGCATGATCTCGGAGCTCCTTCAACCACCTGCCGACATTCTCAAAAGTTGATGATTTTGTTATGTCATAAACCAAGAGGGCACCTACTGCTCCGCGATAATATGCACTTGTTATAGCTCGGTATCTTTCTTGCCCTGCTGTATCCCATATTTGTGCTTTTATTGTCTTCCCGTCAACCTAGAGAATAAGTATAAGAATTGTGGATCATAATCAAATGAAGGAAATAAGTAGCAGAGAAAGGTGTCATCCAAATTAGAGAGAAAAAGGTCAAGTATAAAAATCTTCATGATAATGACTCCACAACCCCAATACTGATGATAAGCTTTACCAGAACCATGAAACTAAACCGGATCAGCAAACCAAGAAGCGGCACAACCATGACAACAGCTTATACCTTCTTACAGGGAAATTGGTGGGACTCAGACGAGGTTTCAGCTGATAGATGGCTGGGGGAGAAGGCTTCTGCAACTTCGCAACATACATGGACTTGGCTTAATACTCCTAAAGGAGGTGGTGGCTCAAACTAATGAACTTGCACACAGATTTATTTGAATCACCATGTGGTCTTTATCATCATCTCCATTTCTCGGACATACACATGCAGACGCACACACACGCGCATAACGAGCACAGACAGACACATGTGCACACGGATACGCACATTGCCTTGTCTTTGCACCAGTTATTGTTGAATTTTGCCGTGTTTCAGTACCTCCACCCACATCCATGTACAAATGTAAAAAGAAGAACGAAGGATGAAACCAAAACATTTCATAATTTTGTTTCTTGTTTAAATGAGCTGACAAATGTAGCTTATTAGCTGCCGGAGTGAGCCGTACTTCAGCAATTAGGCACAGTTAGATACTTCGGGAACCATTGTAAGTGGATTCACAGATCTCCTACGTATACATTTTTCTATTCATCTCAGTGTAATGACCAAAAACACTCAAAGAGAGGGGCTATGTGAACATCTGTGTATGTGATAATGAAATGAAAGAAAACATGTGGAAGTCTCAAAGCGCAAAGAAAAGTAAGGATTAATTGATTTCATTGTGGAGCAGATACCTCCTTTATAAAGATGAATAAAGCAATAAGGCCTGCGTCTAAAAATTCTGGGTCGAACCTGACCGATTTACATGCTTTGCTAATAGATCACAATATATTACAAACTCAACATATAAAAGAACAAAAAGTTCCCACTAGGTATTGTACCAAGTTTCATACTCATGCCACAAATACAATACCAGGAAAAGCTCCACAACTTTACCCGACAGAAGTCCTGAACTGCATAATGATTCATGCAAAATCTTGTGCAACCACAGTCATATACAATACTAACGATGGTCGATCTAGGTTGTCCATGAAAATATGACGCGAGTTGTATCACCATAATAAAAGATAAAGAAAGCCAGTCAAGTTATTTTTTTTAAAAGTTTAATGAAGACACATAATTTCGTCCTTCGAGTATTATGTGCCAAGGGCAACACCATTATATTCCTTAAGAGGAATACATTGTATCAACAAGATCAATTCAAATACCGTTTGAAAGGAAATGAGACTTCACCATGACCAACATCAGTAAGAATCATATATTGATACTGAGAAGTCGAAATTAATGGATCTAATATGTCATATTCCTCAGATGTACCTTCACAATGCCAATATCAGCTCAACACTAAATTCCTCCACATTTCCGTCAAACAGATCTGAAGTAATAATCCACAAATCCCACCATATCATAACAAATTGGCAAAACCCACCAAAAAGCAGTAGAAAACAAGCAAGCACACACTAATTGAATCAGATCTCACAAAATAAACCAGAAGCAAGAAATAACATGGACCAACAAAGTTTCATAGACGAGAATCTAGTGAAGCAAAAATAACCATCAGTTTCACAATTAAACAAACAAATCTAATCCGCACTAAGCTACAAACAACCACAGAAACCAAGAAAAATAAGAAAAGGCACACACCTGAACAGTCCTTGTGGCAAATTCAACTCCAATTGTGGATTTAGATTCCAAAGAAAACTCGTTCCTGGTGAACCTGGAAAGGATGTTTGATTTCCCAACTCCAGAGTCTCCCACTAACACCAACTTGAACAAGTAATCATACTCATCATCTTGCCTCCTAGCCATTGGCAACTGGACAAGAAACACGCAGAAGGAAATGGGTTTCCCCCAAACAGAGATCTGAGACAAGGGAAACGGGTTCTCTTCGAAAGGAAATCCAATATGGGAGGCACGAGAGAATCTAGTTTTGCCTTATTTGCGTCACCGGCTCCGTTGGGTGGTACGAAAAACTGTAGAAAGTTGAGTGGTTTATGATGGGAAGTCTTTACTTTTGACAGCAAAGAGTCCTTTGTGTTTCCAAAGGAGTTCTTTACTATATTTTCTTGGGACGTAACCCCCCAACTCTCTCTCTCTCTCTCTCTCTCTCTCTCTCTCTCTCTTGTGGACTTGCCTGACCAGTCTTTGAACCGGAGAGTTGTCGGTCGGGATAGAAGTTCAAGCAGACTTGCCTGACCACATTAGTTGGAAACTGAACTGATTCCAGTTCCAGTTTGTTGATTAAATCCTGCCTTGATTACCAGATCTGACTAATCAGATTTAGATTTTTTGGTGAAACAGATCCGAATCCAACACGTCCACATTCAAGGGAATTAGTGATTGGGGATGATCCATAGTTTGAATTCATATCCAAGCCTGAATATAAGGAGATGGATATGGTCAAACAGGATTTGGATGTCAATTGCTTAACGTTGGATTTAGTTTAAATTTTTTGCATCCGAAGTTTAATTTGAACCTGCATCTAGTTATGAAGAAGTAAAAAAAAGAATCAATATACGAGTGTAGATGATATCCAACTCGATTTCATACGGATCGATAAGGTTTGATTGAGCTGCGATTAGGTCTGTCATCATTTTATTGACGAATTTCCAGTGAAGGTGGACTATGTTCATGATCATTCGTCTCTCTAGCTTACAAGCATGAGTATGAATAGAAAGGCATATTTACTCTTTTATAAGGTGTTTGATTCAGAGGCCTGGGTGACTGTGGTTCCAGTTCTGGTCACAATCAAACGCAGGCCACTTGCAATGGAACTGAAACAGGTTGTGTAGTTCCAGTTCGAGGTCCACCTATTACGAGCCCCCCCTCATTTTATAAGGTGTGCCCAATTACGAGGCCCACCTACAACCCGCTTGCAATGGAACTGAAACAGTAGTTCCAACCTTGGACTCAAACACCTCCTTGGTACCTTTACTTGGGCTCTTCAGGTTGTGCTTGTGTTGGGTTTTCCATCTTACCTGAAATCGAGAGCAATTTTGTGTTTAGTGTACAACAACAACAACAACTAAGCCTTTTCCCATACTAGACGGGGTCGGCTACATGGATTCTTTGTTTCCACAGATCCCTATCGTGTGCCATGTTAGGAGTTAACTCCCAATAAGCTAGATCATTCTTTATTGTTTCTTTCCAACACTTTTGTGGTCGTCCTCTACCTCTTTTAATACTTTCCAAATTTAGTTTTTCTAACCTTTTTAAAGGTTCTTCTTTTGATCTTCTTTCTATATGTCCAAACAATCTTAAACGATGTTCTCTCATTTTATCCTCTATTGGCGCCACTCCTAATTTGTTTCTAATAACCTCATTATGTATACGGTCTTTTCTTGTATGACTACTCATCCATCTCAACATCTTCATTTCTGTCACAGACATCTTTTGTACATGTTGATGATTAACTACCCAACACTCAGAACCATAAAACATGGTAAGCCTAATTGGTGCTCTATAATATTTACCTTTTAATTTTAATGGTATCTTCTTATCACAAAGAATACCTGATGCTCCTCTCCATTTTAACCAACCACCGTTTATTCTATGTGTACCATCTCTATCAATTCTTCCATCACTTGAAAAATTGACCCTAGGTATTTAAAACTTTCCTTTTGGAGAATGCAATGTGTGCCAATTTTGTGTTTAGTGTAGTTTCATAAATTCTTTGTTTGTGTCAAAAGCAGGTTATCTTCTTGACACGATGAGAAAACCAGATATGAAGACAACACAAACCATGTTTCGATAACCCACAGTGACACAAAAAGAATCGGGTGGTATTTAGTTGACCTGCTTTTGAGTCGGAGACAAAACGAGTCAAAATGAAAATAACGCAAGGACGAACTTACTGTCGATATCATACAATATAACACGAGAGCTAGACACAAGCTCGACCGCAAAAGTCTGTCACCTACTCAACCTCAAGTGACACAAAGATCAGACCGTGTTAAGGTTGACCTGTTTTTGACACAAGCACATAATTAAATAACACATGCACGACACAAGACACGAAATTGCCGCTGCTGGTTTAGCATGATACTGCTAAGTATCATCGAGCAATATGATGCAACCTGTGTTGGTGAGCGATACTTAGGCCAAACTTCTCTCTAAAGTTGTCTTGGTTCCGAGAGCCTTAGCTCAATGGCGGGTGCTCTAGCACTATTGTTGCTGGTGAGAGTTCCCCTCCCAGTGGGTGCATGCTGCGGGTGTGGGTGTTAGACATCGGCCTCCTCTTGTAAAAAAAAAAAAATCAACATGAGATCCATGGTAGATATGCATGTTCTCAGGTATTGAACCCATGACCTTCAGCTTTGAGGGCTTTTATCCATCGGTCCGTTGGCAAGAAAAGATGTAGCTTCGTGTTACATTCAGAAAATAATTTGTTGATTCATTAATACTAATACTAGGGAAGTTCACGGTTTGGTTTGGTTCTAGCATTAACCTCGAACCAAACTATATTTATAGTTCCTAGTTTTTAGAGAACCAAACCAAACTGTGGCATGGTCAGAACCAAACCGTACCGAATGGTTTCAGTGTAGTTTGGTTCGGTTTTGAACCATTGTTCTACTTATTTTAAGATTTGGCTAAATACCAAGTATTATGTCATCGTATTATCTCGATCTATAATCCCAATTTAATATGTATATGAGGTTATAAAACTCATATATATAAACTCATGAGAATTTATATCAATATAAGTATATAAACTTATATATATATCAACTTATTAACTTATCAAGATTTATATGTACATTAGCATATAAACTTTATATATATATATATATATATATATGTGTGTGTGTGTGTGTGTGTCAGTGTATGTATAGTTTGGTTTCAACACTGGAATCATGAACCGGACCACCATTTTTTTTCCGGTTAGAATCAAACTGAACCAAACCACTCGACATCTAGAACTGAATCAAATCACTTGTTTGGTTTGGTTCCGGCTATTTGGTTCGGTCCACATGATTCCTTGAACACCCCTATTTAATACATACCATAACAAAGTATCTGGTTCTAACCTCAAACTGGACCGGAACTGCACTGCGTTCATATGGGTTCGGGCCTAAATTTTGTATCCGGACTTAAAAGGCTATAACTAGGGCCAGGTACATTCAACTAGTCATCTGGATCCTGGAAACAGATAATACAGTATATCTGTAAAAGCATTTTGCAGGCAGAGCGTTGGCTCAACCGGCAGGGACTCCCAGGCGCCGTTGCTGTGGTGGTGGGGTTTTTGACTTCTAGTTGGTTTTTTGAAGCTGGCCTGCTTAGCCCGAGCTTTTGAGGTCAGAGGGGAAGGAAAAAAGACGACGTTTTTTTAAGTCCGCAGTATTTGTACGTTAGGTTCAGTGGCGCTACATCTTTAATCTGTAATTTTAAAGGCAATCATGTTTTAAAGTTTGCACAAGACCAATGGCGGAAAGCGACCTTGCATCTTTTAGGGTGAGGCCATGTAATCTTCTTCTTCTTCTTTTCTGTGAAAGGAAGAAAGAAGCCTAACACACACATATGCCTGCACCGTCATTAGGGAATCAAACTCACCACCTGCATTGTGAGAGTTGGAGAGCCCTGTCAGATGCGCTAATGCTCTGGGTGCAACCCATATAATCTTTTAGATTGCTAGCTTAGGGATTGATCATGGTGTCTGCATTTTTGTTATTTATTCAAATTTTGGATTAAACGTATGCCTCGCCTCTGCTGAATGCAGATTGGTCAGTACTGCACATGATCGCATGCCATTCAGAAGATAGAAGAAATACACAAACCCAATTCGAATTTATCGAGCATGATTGATTACTGCTTGGGAATATATACATGCATTTTTCGCAATATTTCACATTTAAATATATATATAAAAGAGGCAAAATACCCTTTACATATTTCTTTTATAAGAATCTAGCCACATATGGTCACAAGAAACATGAGTGCCAAATTATGAAGTAATATCTATCATGTCTTGCTTTTGTATTTCATAAATAAAATGATAATTTTGGTAGGCAAAAAGTAAAGAAGTCTATGAAGAATCTTTGGAGGTGAAGATGCTTATGATGTCGCTCATTATGTTTACGAGCCAGCAAGTAAGACTATAACGTAAGGTGCCTACCACCTTAGAGTTAAGTTGGTTTGGTTTCGAGTGGTCACACTTCGTCGACATTGTTGTTAGATTAACACTTCTATTTCACTTTCAGCTACTATGAGCATATATTACTTTATTCTTTCTGAAAAGTATGGCATATGGTCGTGATTTGCAACATATACATTTATATCTATGTATCTATCTATATATAGAGAACTTGGTATATGCTAACATCTAAATGTGTTAAAATATCAAAACAATTTCGCTGATGGATAGTTTAAATTTAAATTTAAAAAGAAAAAAGTATTCTCATGAATAAAATACACTTACAAAAAACAGATACGCACTTTATGTTGGATGGTCATGATATATTTAGATATGCTAACGTATAAGTGTACTAGCATATAGAGGTTCTCTCTCTCTCTCTCTATATATATATATATACACACACACACTCATGTTCTTAGGTTTCCTTCAGTAAGTGCAGGTGGCTGAGTGACCATTCCTTAGTGAGTGGGCACTAACATTTTTAACTTTGAGTTTCTTTTGGGGTAATGGATTGGTTTTGGTCCTTAAATTTACTGGGAATATTTCTAGTTGATTTTCAAGAATAGAAGACAACCAACATTGTTGGTACATCATGCATCTTTTTACAATCTTGAGGACCAAAACTAAGTCCGTTCATATTTGACACATTTCCCAGCAAACAGAGACTGAATTGCTTGTTTCTTCTTATTCGAGCAAAGCCGGTCGCCGCGAAATTGAGGCTCAAGGAATACCTCGTGTCACAAATCATAATATGTACATTTTTGGCTGAATATACCAAGTATATTGATAGGTAAGCTTTCCTATTTCAGGTATTGGATAAGATTTATATCTTCATATTTACTATGATTTGTGTATTTCATCATGTATTAGGAATTTCCACTCCCAGAGCCTTATCTCTGCATATCTTATTGCTGCATATGTAGTTCTAGTGTACTTTGGGTCTTGGCTGTGGTGGATCTAGAAATTTTTTCGGAACCAGACGGATTCAATCTCGCCATGTAACCTTTTCATTGGTTTTTTAAATTTCAGACCCCTCCTCGCACCAATATAGATGTCATTGGTCTTGGCCCGGTTTTAACACCAAAAGAAAAGTGGCCTCAATTTTTAGTCACGGGGATAAAAAAAGGCATTTTTTCCCCGGACCTGAACCCAGAACCAAGTTAAGCCGTGTACCCATACCCATCCCATTCAGGTTGGATTGGGTCAAACACGAACACACAACTGACCTTTTCGTGTGACTGACTCGCCCTCATGTTCTACATGCATATCAAACATGTCTACGCACTCGCGGCATGCACACACATGCGCAATGTGGTCGAGCGTGAGTTTGGCCCAAACCGACCTGAATGTGGTCAAGCGGGTTGGGCAATCTCACCTACTCTATGCAGTGAATGCTTCTATTATTAACTTAGACAAAGGGATCCTTGGTCCAAGTTGAAACTGCCTCGCATAAAAGGCAGACTGACTTGAATGGATAGAATGAACTAAGAACCAAAATGGCTGCACAGCCAGGTGGTGTCAAACCCACTTGGAGATGATGGCGTGGGTCGAGACCCACTTACCGTTGACTCAGTAACATTTACAGAAGCTCCAAGAAATTCAAAGCTGGATCCAGCCCAACGAGGCCTTAAATTCCATATGGCGATACCCCATGTTCATTCCCTCTTTACCTCTATGAAAAGAACAGTGACAAATTCTTTTGATTGATAAACTGCTTTCTCTCCCTATCTATACATATATCAATATATACATACATACATACATACATACATACATACATACATACATATATATAGAGAGAGGATTAGTCACATTTTTACATTACTATCAAAGTTGTCGTTTAGCTTCACTTGGTAGGTCGGTAACTACTTTTTCGGTGCAATGTGAAGTGCAAACATTACTCTGCTCATAAATGGAACTTGCATTAATTTCTGGAATCACACATTCACACACACACACATACATACACACACACACACACATATTTACATATACATATACATATACACATATACATATACACATACACATATACACATACACATACACATATACACACACACACACATATATATATATACATATGTATATATGCATGAGAGACAGAGGTCCCCATATGACCTAACTCTATGTCCTCTTCAAAAACCAAAGCTGGCCCATCAAACACATTCACCAAACAATTTAATTATAATAATCTTAATTATCTTGTACATCAAAACATTTTTGAAAATAAATCTGAGTCATATTCCACAATAAGTAGGGCCTCTCACATAGATCTATACGCGCAATTATGCTCTATCTTATCTTGTATTAACATTTAATTCGAAAGTGAAAAAGCAAGATCCCAAAACTTTTGCTCTTTAAAGTGTTCATTATCTAGTGACGTACACCTTATATATATATGAGTTATTAGTGGTCATGCCAACTTCCTCTCTTAAAACTTCATAATTATGAACATGGTCTTTGTTTGTGACACAAAACAAAGACCATGTTCATAATTATGAAGTTTTAAGAGAGGAAGTTGGCATGGCCACTAATAACTCACACACACACTTCACATCTTTATTTATACCACAAACATCTTCTACAAATGTAAGTGGTGAACTACACAATACTTGACACCATTGACGTTGCTAAATCAAGATCAATGTGTTGGAACAAGGGAAGATAACTCATTTGAAGTTTGTTGAATACCAATCAAGCTTTGAATTGAATACGAATCAATGGTCTGAACTAATCCGAAGAAAAAGTGTATGCAAGAGTTTCCTAAATATTGAGCGCAAGCCTCACTTTAATTAAAACAAACAGATACGACTTTTCTTTTTAAAGTTAAACAAAACTTAATTGAAGACAAAGGGACCTTTTTCTCTGTTCTCATCTGTTTGATGATATGACTAAACAAGCTATTGAGATACCAATAGCAATGCTTTCAAGATTTAAACCACTGGTATGATAAACTTTTAGGGTTCAAATACACACACACATGCATGCACACACAAACGATTCTCATTATATCCATATGCAAATTAAGCTTCTGAAACAAAGCTTCATGCAGTATGAACTGGAGAATTTTATGTTTAAATCAGTATTATGTCACACCTTTATAGATCAAGGGAAAAATTTCACCTTGAATCCCACTGTTGTGGTGTTATATCAATGAACGTATCGTTCAAAATATATCAATGTACATAGTGGAGTAGCTAGCACGCGAAATAAATTCCACCTCCCCATTCGAAAATAAACTGAGAACTAACCAATTGATGAAGGTAGGTAAATAATTTAGTGACTAAGGGTAGGTGCCCCACAGGGCACAGAGTATGTACCCTAAAGTCAATGTCATAACTCTGTGTTTGGAATGGAGGGTGGGAATGCTTCCAAAGGAGATCCAAAAGTAGCAAGTGGGTCAGATCGAGCTGGATCCACATAAGACATCTTCTATTGGATTCTCTGAAACCAATGAAAGTGATTGATGCCTATCAAAGACATTTCGGTGTAAATTGGCCGTTAAGCTTAACTGAGTCCTTCCTGTTTCACATAAATCCACATTTGGATCTGGGTCTGGATCTGAATGCATAAACTTGCATGCACCAATTAGGCCTCGTAGCCTCTCTGATAAATTCTCCGCTGAGTAAGGTACAATCCTCTCTGATAAATTCTCCGCTGCGTAAGGTACAATTCGTTCTTCCTGCTCCTCTTGCACACATGACTGCCATGATCTCTTAGTTGTCTTTTTAAGTGCTTGACATCAAGTTATGCAATGAGTACTTATTTCTTTTGTATCATGGGCAGGCCTAAGCCAGATGCACACCCCGGGTATCGAACTCGTGTCCTTCAACTTGTGACATGGGCTCCCTACCCAGGTGAGCTGTCGCTCGTCGTGCCCCCATATGAGCACTTATTAATAGCTTTGATACTATGGTTTTCAGAATTATTAGTATAATGGATTAAACGTCTGCTTTTGCATCTTATTTAACTATTAAATCTGGACATCTTATTCTGGTTTTTGCATGCTGGAACTTCAAATACGCCGCACAGGATGCAATGTGTAGAAGAGAGTTTTGGTACCAAGGATTGTGCCACAATAAATAAACAATATATATATACATATATATACATACATACACATGTGTAGAAGAGAGTTTTGGTACCAAGGATTGTGCCACAATAAATAAACAATATATATATATATATATATACATATATATACATACATACATATATATATATATATACACACACATATATATATATATATATATATATATATATATATATATATATATATATATATATATACGCGCACACTCACTCACTATTATAACACAATACTAGCAAAATCAGGAAGAAAAGTACTTTAAATATTGACAGACAGGTGTCTTTCACTTCCTATAGTTCTTAGTGAATTGAGCTATATGCTAAATAAGCCCACAAAAGAAAAAAGCTTCATGCTAGCTTTTATCATAACAAAAAGAAAAAGAATCTTTATTTTTGTAAAAAAACGAAAATATTTATATCGGATGCGGGTTGAGCCATGGCAAGTGACTAAAACAATGATCAATTTCCCAAGGTTGCTCTTCACTTTTCTTCCTATATTTTTCTCATTTATGACACATAAACAAACCCAACTGCAAGATGCTCAGGCCTCTTTTATTGTTTACCTTGCTATTATTGTAGCATTTATGTTCCAACTTATGGCCTTGTCATAGTTATGACCCCATGTGCGTTCATCCTCATCTTCTCACTGCGGTATATCAAACTCTACCTAGCTTTTCATCTCAATTTATTTTTTGGAAAAAGAAAGTTCATAATCTAACCTGCACGTTGGGTATCGACGTAAAAGAATAACTTTTATTTGTTACAAGAGGAGGCCCAAGCCTAACACACCCACACATGCATCCTCTGGGAGTCGAACCCCCCCACCAACAGCAACGATACTATAGCACCCTGTCGTTGAGTTAACACCGTCGGTGCAAAGAGAAACTTTTTACTCAACTACATTCCACACACGACTCTTTCTACAATTGATTCCCTGTATTCAAGCCAATTGCATTCAGTTCTTGCAGTGCACCTTTAAGAAAGAGCAACCCAGCTAAATTATTCATAAGTTGTAGAACCCATGACAAAATATTCTCGAGTTTCATGTTGAGCATCGACTAGCTATACAAAATCCTGTGTCAAAAAGAACGAAGCACTTACCATAGTAATAATTTACATCGAAGTAGAGCTGCTAAATGAACTGAGCCAAGGCGGCACTAAGTTTGGCTTGGTTCAGCATGTTGCTAGTTGGTTTGTGCACAGTTTGCGACCGTATGAACACGAACATAGTTTGGCTCGTAAAAGGATGGCAAGCCATTCGTGGATATGCTCGAACAGGGAGTGTTTGCTAGCAACTAGCTCGACTCAGTGGTATAGAAACCAAGCTGAGTAATAGACAGGGTTCTTTGGTTTATTCCGCTCACTGACCACCCTACACTTGAAGAAGCACTATTGAACTTAATTGTTAGGCCCATCCTTTTTGCCATTCACAATCCTTTTAACTCTTACTCTCGTTCTCTCTCTCTCTCTCTCTCTCTCTCTATATATATATATATATATATAGATTCAAACACACGGCTACCTCCCAAGCTAGATGCATCCCGCCCTGGTGCATTTCCTGTCAAGACAGATGCACCTGGCTGCATCTGTTTAGTTTAGCAGGTAGACGCATCCGGGTGTCATCTGTTTGTCGAGATAGATGCACTTAGATGCGTCTATGGACAAAAACAACGCTTTGTGCTTACTGACATTGATGGAAGAGAGAAAAAAAAGGTATGTGATTGAGAAGGAGGTGTACAATAGCATCTTCCTATTGAAATTGATAGGATTGAAGTTGAGTGATTTAGTGTAAAAAAAATAAAATTTCTTTTGAAAAATAATATGATTAAATACAAATTAGTGCGAATATCATAAACCAATTGGTTCTGACATTGGCAACACTGAGATATAAAACCAAGGAAAAACTTGAAGCAGTGGGCTCGGTACAAGTTATGGCAAGTTGGTTGTCAGAACTATTTTTCCAAGATCAGAGAGAATGTAAGAACTACGCGTCATGACTTGACATCATATGACGAAAACTTTATACAACAGTAAAAATCACGCAGGAAATTCTTTTTCTTTTTGCAAAATTGAATTTGGAAAGAAAAATAGCTGTAAATACTAAAGACAGTAAACATATAGTTTCTAGTACATATAAAGGGGTTTCATAGTACTATTAACAAAATTTCAGAAAAATGCGAGAAATTACATCTAAAGTGGATGACTTGTGTATTCTTCTTTGCAAAATATATACTTTTTAACATAGCCAGCTAATAAACTTATTAACCAAACGTAGGTTTGGAGACTCCTCATAACCATGGACTCTGGTTATTCACTGTTCTCGGATCGACCAAATATGCATGTTGCACGGCGCTCTAGCGTTGTTGCTGTTGGTGGGGAGTTCGACTCAAGTGAGTGCATGTGTTAGACTTCGGCCTCCTCATGCATGTTAAACATGGATTCTTAATTACCATAAGGTTCTTCGTGCTAATATTAGCATTCAACCTAAAAAAAGATCATGTTTCATTATTTCATCAAAAATCTCCTCAGCATTGCAATTTAAGGTTATTCTCATCAACAGCTCTTATTTGTTAGTATTTTCTTGCATTTGAGGAAAAAGACGGAGATGTTCCCTACCAGTTTGCAGTAACGAGGCCTATGTTGAGCTCCATTATGGGTGCCAATAGATGAGCTGAACTTCCTTCCATGCCCTTGCAGGGGAGTCTTTAATGCTTTGTCGAAGGCTTGCAAAGAACAAAAGCCTCACAAGTCCCACGAAAGGTTACTTAAAGCCTCCCAGTGTTTCTTATTGAACCAAAACAATCGATAAATCCTTCCAAAGATACTGGATTCAGTAAGCCAATTAGGGTTTTGTTGGTATTCTTCAATCAACCAAAAATCCATAAGCCCCTCAAGTGATAACTGGATTATTTACAATCCTTTTCAGTGTATGTTGAAGTTCTATCAGTGGAGAAACCTAGAAAATCTTCGTGAGTGTGATCAATAGTTATCTAGGGCTTTATAATATTACAGTCTGCAGATCCAACAGTAGATAATCTTGTCTTTTCATGGAGTGAATAGCCGACTGCATTGTAGCCTACGGGTTTAACTATTATTATATTATACATTTCTTTGATGCTTCCATGTTTGGACAACCTCGTCTAGTTTAGATCCACTGTTCTCGGATCGATCAAAGATCCATAAACCTCTCTGTTCTTGAATTTCTGCAACTCAAACCATCACTAGTGTCTTCAAGACATTGGGCCTACCAATCCCAGGATTTTGCTAAAACCACAATTCACCTGGATTCAGTTTCTCATTCTTGGATATTGCACACAGATCAGAGGCACCCAATTTGGCAGGAAGAGTGGTAGACGCGAATCTTTTTGCAGATTTCTTGTAGTTAGTAAGATAAATGCAACAAGAAAGCTTTCCCAGCTGTTTGTTTTGTCGTCTATTCTTTTAAACGTGAAACCCAGAACTGAGTTCTACATTCGATATTTCCACTGCCAGAAGTGAAGGTCAAACGGCTGAAGCTATCGCCTGTAAAAGGACAAGGTTAGAGCCGTCCTTGACCAGAATGAAAGTCAAAGACGATGGAACAGTCGGCGGTGGTGGCAAGCAGAGACAGAGAGGTGGCCTCTCTTTATTATTGTTACTCATGCAGTAGTTGCAGACAACCCGACCACTGTATCTGCAGCGTGGAAAAGTTCCTCCTACTCAATTAATACAGGCATTTTCACCCCGTTACTGGAATACTCCTTTCCTTTTCATGCTTTTTCACGTCCTCTCTCTCTCTCTCTCTCTCTCTCTCTCTCTCTATATATATATATATAATATATATATATATATATATATATACTCGAATACTCCTTTCCTCCTACTCAAGTCATGTAATACGACAGATTCAACAGTGCGCTACACACTCTTTTATCAATTTTCAACTCCCCTGAATGTAGATCCACGACTGCATAAAAATACAGTACCGAGTAAGCTGCTAGAGCATGACCAAATTCCAATAATATGAGTCATAACTGCATTTTGTCTTGATAGAAACAAATAATTGGAACTCAGATTTGGAATCTCTCTCTCCCTCTCTGCATTTATGGGGTAACAATTGGGTTGGACCTCCATAAATTGTATAGAAGGATGACTTTGAGTAGGTTTGTAGTATGTATAAGAAAATTGGATAAAAGTTGAATCCAGAATTCGTTCTTCGCCTTGTCCAATTCAAGTTAGAATCTAAATAGTAGATTCAGTGACGCTTGAGTCCCACCAGAGTCTACCATACTGGAATCCATATTACTAACTTTTAAAAAGACGAACTTTCTTTTCAATTAACAAAAACCAAAAACCAACCATTGTGCTTCATCTTGTGACATGAGGATTTAATGCCCAGAAATCAATATCAAGACACTATCGAGTCCTTCATTTCCCTTTCCTGAACTGTTTATCACATATAATCAGATAAGAAAGAAGGTTTTGGTAATCAAGTAGGCGATGATGCAAACAACTTAATCGATCATCTTATATCATGAAATCTGAAATTTTCTCTGCAATTTACCAACTGCGTTTCAGTGTTTAAAAACCACATATTCTCTTTTTCTGGTACAAGGGGAGACAGAAGCCAGATGCACACCCACAGGCAGTGAACTGATGACCTTCAACTTGTGAGATGATCCCCTAACCAGGTGACCTGTTGCTCGTCGTGTCGAAACCTCACATTTGTGACGAACTTGATACGATTGTTCCCTTACCATCTCCGGATAAATGGTTTAATTCACGAGAATGAAAGGTACAATAATCGTGAAACTTTACCGTATTGCCTTGTACTGGATATGTCAATATGTAGAACCACTTTCAGCGGTGGCACTAAATGCCGCCCATGATGAAGTTCTATGCTCACCGTCCATCTAATAAATCAACGGCTGATTTACTACTGTATCTGATCGATCGTACAATATTCATACAACTCTGCACCGGACCTTCATTTGAATTAGTTCGTTGTTCTCCAGTCCTTTATGCTTTAATGAACTTCTGACAGTCCATGAGAGGGTGGACCTTTCCTCTTGGAGAATCTGTGGTTACCGCGTGTTCCCGCACAGTTCAAGATGCGTGATCCATGGAGTTTGTGCATCTGTGTCGTAGTTGGCTTCGACAGAACCTCTCTCTCTACACACACATATCTAGTTGTTAAATAATCATCATCATAATAATAATTATAACAACAAGAACAATAATAATAATAAGATGCTTAAGAACTATCTGCTTCCATAATATAAGTCACTGGATATATAAGACTTAGTTGATGTTTTAGATCAAGAAAAGATAATTTTTTGTGATAACTAAATTTGTTAAGATGCATGAAAAGAGAAACCATTTTTTTGATGAAGCTTTTGTTAAATGCATTCATGCACTTGTGGTAATAAACGTTTCATTCTAATATCATTCAATGTTCGAGATGCGAGAGCAGATACTTGAGGACACACACTGTCGAGAGTGTGAGTGCTGTCTCACTTAGCCTGTTGGCAGATACTTGATTGGCAACAAAAATTATTATTTTAGCCTGTTGCGTAAAAAATTTATTTAGATAACTAGCTTGAAGTGAACATATTGAATTTGATAAATGTTTGTCAATATCAACAAGTTAAGTATTTAAGTGTCATGCATGGCAAAATATAACATAATATACCACAAAAGAGCAATAGTTCACCTGGCTATGGGGTCTATTCTCAATTTTGAAGGTCATGAGTTCAATATTGGGGACACAAAAAAAAACAATAATATCAATTTTCTATTAGTGTCATCCTTTTTGAATCTAATAAAACATTGATACCGATTTGAAAAACACAATAATATTCACTACAAGCTGAAACCAAAGTGTTGTTCCACACTAAGTGGGGCTTGTTATATGGATTCTTAATCGTAATTCTGTGCCATCTTGTATCATGTGATAATTATGGCCAAAGAAATTAATACATACTTTCCCCGAAATTGAAGCAGGATCTGGCAGACACTTACTAGTTATATAGTACAAATTATGGTATATTGAATGGTGATTAGAAAATATTGCCATATTCTTGCTATATCATTTCACGGTGATTATACATGTTACCTATATTAGAATACTCTCATTTTTTGGGGAGATTCACTCTTCATAGAAATCCCCATTATAAAGAGACTTGCAAACCACTGACCCGGATCCGGAAATTTAAGGAAATGCATTGTTTGGTGTCTGTGTTAGTTGAGATGGTCCTACCATCATCAGGTTTGAATCACAATTACCTGTCGGGAAATTCATTGCACCAGACTACTCTTTAAGCCACTTGGCAAGTGCATAACTCATGAAGTTAACCACCATCAGTGAATATGACCACATAACTGGATATAATGGATCTTGTAGTCCAGATTGAAGCCAAACCAGATCCAAAGCCAGTTTGAAGCTCAGTCTGGTAGTTCCTGTGAGGCATTTCGGCAATTATCTAACTGAATTCAGGATCTGACGAGGATTGAACTTTTCCAACCTTATGGCCACATTAAATGCAAGTGCATGGTACGCTAAATTCGGATCCAGACCTGGTTTATGCAAACTGAATCAGATCCACTCAATCTCTCTCTCTCATCAGTATTGTGCGCCAAATTCAGCACTCCGTGTTATCTTGGCGGGTGAATTCAATGTCGTCACCAACTCCCAACTCATAAAGACGAAATCTGAGGCCATCCATCAAAACCCTTGCACATATTTATACATCTCTTCACATTCACAAAGCCCATTCATTCTCATTCGTGCATCTCCAATTCTCTCCCTCTACGAGAGACTGCAGAATCTCTCTGTCTCTCTCTAAAATGGGTTTTGCAAGGAGACCAGCATGCAGCATTAAGCTGCTCGCATGCATGCTTCTGGTGATGACAGTCATGGCAGCAGCACAACAAGTGCCTTGCTACTTCATTTTTGGGGACTCACTTGTGGACAATGGAAACAACAACGTTTTATCAACTCTGGCTCGAGCCGACTACCGGCCCTATGGGATCGACTTTCCTCAGGGCCCGACCGGCCGGTTCAGCAATGGCTTGACCACCATTGATGTCATATGTGAGTCCTCTATCTTCCATCTTCTTGCCTGTGCAACATGATCATTAGCATATCGATAAGTTTTGTATTATCCTTTTAAGGAAAACCGCTTCATGGAAAGAAGCGTCTTTAATCTATTGTTTTGGGCCCCATGTTTTGCTCCATGTTCTTCATTTGCATTAAATGAGAGAAGCAAAGGTCACTAATAAGCTCATGAGAATGCTTTTCAAGTTTATTCTTTGTTTTATGACTTCTTTTTATCAAACTTAATTTGCAAAGTTTCATTCGATAAGCACATGGTGTTTTCCATTAATGGAGTGAGTTCCAAGAGTCTGCATCAATCTCTCTCTTATGGACCTTTCAATGATCTTAAATATAGCCATTAAACAGGGTAGTTGATTTCCAACTCTAAGGAGACAAGTGCTATGATCATCCGGCATGCGTGAATACGTCTCATGTGATTGTGTCCTTTGCATATGTGCATGCATGCATGAGCGCTTGGTCTGCGGTTTGTATCTGTTTTGTGTTGTGTTTACTTAGAAATAAGCACTAGTTTTTAATTATAATCCAGCCTTATTACTTATTTGATGCAGCTCAACTTCTAGGATTCAACGACCTCATTCCTCCTTATGTGAGCACAAACCCTCAAACAATTCTCAGTGGAGCAAATTTTGCGTCTGCGGCTGCTGGTATCCGTGAAGAGACTGGTCGGCAATTGGTAATTTACATTAAACAGACACAAGTGCTTATTTTGGTTAATTTGACACAAGCAATTGGCCCCATGGTTAATTTAGACAATTCAAGAAATCATTAAACAGACAGAATATATGAGATGTGAATTATATGCAAATATGACACAAGCTCCGACTCTATACGACGACTAAGAATTCATGTAGACGACCCTACTCAGCATGGGAAAGCTTGGTTAATTTTGGTTGACTTGATGAATCTAAAACACAGATCTGACCTGACTCAAGTCATTACTTCATGCCAAGAATCTAATACTTGGGTAATTCTTGACCCAAGTCATTTATGATTTAACTTTTGGCAGTATAAGAAATACCTACTGATTGAGATCGCAATAATTGAGTTAGAAATTTGGATCTTTGCAAGCTGTCCTAATTATGTTCAAGGATGGTTTGGATTAGGATTGGATTCGGATCAACAAGCATCCAATAACCGTTTAACTGGTTTTGAGAAGGTTGTGCGGATTCAATCAAGTAACAAGTATTTATTTCTAATATATTATATTTTCTTTTTAAATTTAATAGTTTTGATACTAATTTTATGTTTAATACTGAAAATATGAACTATGCATAAGGAAATATATTCGTTATCAGTTAAGCTTGACTCCATGTAGAAACCGTGTTATTATATGACAAAAAAAAGATAGAGCCCAAAGGTGACTAAGAGGCATTATAGAACATTTTTTTTGCAATTGCAGCTTCTCTTCTCAAGATTGGATGCTCCCACTATTTAGACAATTTCACTGAATTTCTTTACAGTTGAATTTATTTATTTGTCAATGAAAATGGATTAATGTTTGACAAAAATGAGAAACTCAACTGGAATTCATGCACATATGCATATAAAAACTTGATCTTAGTTTGTGATTGCCATGATATTCAAATCAATGACTTGATTCCATGAAGTGATTTGTTGATAGGGGGCAAGAATCACCATGAGTGGCCAAGTCGACAACTATCGCAATGCCGTATCGACCATCACAAGTGTGCTCGGCGATCAGGATTCTGCGGCAAATCATCTTAGCAAGTGTATATTTTCACTGGGGTTGGGAGGGAATGACTACCTCAACAACTATTTCATGCCCGATTTCTATCCAACAGGGAGGCAGTACACGCCGGAGCAGTATGCAGATAATCTAATCCAGGCCTACAGTCAGCAAATAGCGGTTAGTGACTACTCAGTGCTTATTAATCTCAGATTAAGTTGCACTCTTTAAATTACTCATTGCAAATACTTGTTGCACACTCGACTTAATTACTGCATTAGAAGGTTTGTTTTTACTTATCCTTGGTGGATTTTAGAAACTCTTTTGGGCACCTTGAATGGTTTCGGGTGGAGGTGAACTATGTATTATAGCTTATGAATCTTATTATGGGTCATAGAATTTAAGTTGATTTTCTAAATTTCGGGTGGAGCAAACACCCTACCTCAGCTCAACGTAGATTTGTCATGCATGTTGCTATTTTGTCCCCATTTCTCACTTGAGCCTTTCACCTCATTAGCTAGATGGCGTCTTTAATTTTGCTTCTGTTTCTTAGTTAGATTCTAATTTATCTTGAGTCATATTCGAATTTAAATTATATATATATATGTGTGTGTGTGTGTGTGTGTGTGTGTCTAGTAGTTATATTTATAGATATAACTAGTTGTGTTTGCGCAGACACTTTATAACTATGGTGCAAGGAAGGTGGCTTTGATTGGGGTGGGTCCGGTTGGGTGCGCCCCGAATGAGTTATCTCGATACAGCGCCGACGGTGTGACATGCATCGAAAGAATAAATGACGCTGTTCAGATCTTCAATAATGGCCTCATTCAGATCGTGGACCATTTCAACAATAACTTTCCCGGAGCCCATTTCACCTACATCAATGCATTCCATATTTTTGCTGATATTGTCAGAGATCCCTTGCGATACGGTGACTCTCTCTCTCTCTCTCTCTCTCTCTCTCTCTCTCTCTCTCTCTCTCTCTCTCTCTCTCTCTCTCTCTCTCTCTGCTTACGCTAAAAAACACACATACATAAAACCCATGTTATATATTTACCATGTCCTTAAAAACCTCAAAGTAAATAATTAAATTAAATGTATAAAGCTATATATATATATATATATGGTGTCACCTCGTGAGACCCGGTAACATATGGAAATGTAATTTGTGCTTTTAAACTCTACTATCCATCTCTTAAAATAAGGATTGAAATTAAAAAAAGTAAACAAGAAACATATTAAACTTACCCCTTTTCTCTCTCTCTCTCTCTCTCTCTATATATATATATATATATATATATATATATATATACACACACAACCAACACAATCCAATTCGAAATGCCCTAGAAACATGAAGTAGACTTTTTGGATCATCCAAAATTCAATGTATAACAATTAGTTTAAGGGGTTATAAATTTAAGATCTATTAACTATTGAATTGGAAACCTCAAAATCCTTGATGTAGATAACCATAGAGTCCATTCATGGTGATTAGAGAGAAGAATTTTTGTAGGGAACCACGAACTTATTTTATTATTAAACCTTATTTGAAGCATATTGATGTATTTTCCATTTAACATCCACAAGAGGCAGTTGCGACGCCAGCTAAAGAGTACCTAGCTGTGCAGTGTGACCTAACAGTGACCACATGTTGCTCGTCATTTTTTGGCGACCCACACAATCAGAGAGTGGGTCCACAACACAACAAAGACCAACAACTAATCCGTGGTCTACCTGGCCCATCGTGATAATGGGTCGCCATGATGGTGACCACCAGATGGTCACCATTGCATATCTCCTGTCTATACGGTAACCCTCCAGCTGTAGTATGTGGTATACGCCATATATACGATTCAAACGATCAAGCCTCTAATAGCTGAAAAGAATGACGACCATATCTGCATTTAAACTCGAAGGAGCAAGATGACGGTACTATATAATACATTGAAGCATATATTTCATGTGTTATTTGTATATGACAATATATAGTACATTGCATATAACATAATATGTAGAAGTTAGCAAATTAAAATGGCATTAACATATATTAATTCTTAGTCTCACTCTCTTGATCGATCTAGGTTTCACTGTGAGCAACATTGGATGTTGTGGTGTGGGAAGGAACAATGGGCAGATCACTTGCCTGCCATTCCAGTTGCCATGCGCAAACAGAAATGAATACCTATTCTGGGATGCGTTCCATCCATCTGAGGCAGCCAATCTCATCATTGGAAGAAGAAGCTACAGTGCAGAGTCAGCCGGAGACGCATACCCTATGGATCTGAAGCGTCTGGCAGAGATTTAATTATGGTTTTCAAGTATTAATTCTTTGGATAAGGGTATGGTTCTGCTGTTATTACATGCATATATTCAATATTTTAGAAGATAAATGCCTTGAGAGGAATTGGTTTCAAGTGCGTTAGCTAAGCCGGTGTTCTGTGTGTCTAGAGTTTGTCTTCGAAGGGAATAATTAAGAGTCTCTATCTCTGACTAGGCCAAGCCGGTTTCCTGTGTGTGTCTAGAGTTTGTCGTCGAAGGGAACAAGTCTCTCTCTCTCTAGGTATATTTGCAGTGAAGAATTAATAGACCAACAAGCCAAATGGGTCTCGTGACAGGCCCAGACTGCAAATATGTTCAGTATCCAAACTGCAGACAGTCTTCAGGTTTCTTTTGATCTGAATTTTCTTTGTTGTAGCGCCTTTTAATGGCTTTGAGCTTCTCTTGTTTCCCGCTGATGAGTGTACCATTATGTATTAAACTTGGATATATGCTGAAAATCGTGCAACAGAGTTTCTTTGTTGTAGCGCCATATAATGTCTTTAAGTCTTTGAATTGGCAAATGTGTTCATGTTGTTTCATTAATACAATTATGCATTAAACTGAAGACGAAATTACATAACTTCCGTATAGAGACAACACAATCGTCCTTAGAATTGCCTGATGTGTCAAGGAACTTCTCACCGAGCATGTTTCCCAGTTCGCGCCGGGAAACTAAGCCACATTCACAGAAACTTTTTATACGCCAGAGTGCATTCGCTGGGCACTCAAACCACAAAGACTAACTTTCTATGATGACATCTTTTCCGGTGAAGTGTACCACCGGTAGCCAGAAGCCCAAATGACACTGATTATTCCGATTCGAGCTGGGTACGCCCACTATGGGGCTAAAGCTCTCCCATCCACTATGAAGGTATTGGAAATTCTGGATTGTGCATCATTTATCCTCAACCTAAGCATCATCACCAACTATCTTCATCGGATGCTCAAATAACACGAACTGGAAGAGCTCCCTCTATGTGTGTCGAATATGAGCAAGCAATATTGGCCCAAAAGACCATTTATGCGACAGCTAAACGAGTTCAAGGACATGATGCCATCAAAGGAGCTCTCTTTCTCTTGCCACTATCAATGGTGATCGAGAAACAATCTGAGTCAAGGTCACCGCTGGACGCCTTCGAATTGTGCTGGGGCCGGAGTTGTGCCGACTGTAATTCATCCTTGGTGCCATCACGGAAACATTACCAAGGGAATAGACAGGCCAGGAATTTCCGGGGATCGAAACCGGTCACTGCTACAATTCGTGGTAGTCAAAATCGCGAGTTTAGATCACAAAATCGTGACAAAAGTTTACTCGTGATAAAGTCCTTGTTCACTTAAAAGGATTCTACGGATTTCACATAATATGTATATAGAAATGCTGAACACTTTCTTATGTGAGACTTTACTAAACGTGTGTTTCATGTGTACGGTTGTACACACAATACAAATCTATTGTCCATTAACATAACACTTTCTCATGTGAGACTTTTCTAAACGTTGTGTTTCATGTGTACGGTTGTACAGACAATACAAATCTAATTGTCCATTAACATAACACTTTCTCATGTCAGACTGACTTTACTAAACCTTGTGTTTCATGTACGGTTATACATACAATACAAATCTACTTGTACATTAACATCGGCATCAAGTCCGAGATTGCATGTGAATACATTAAATGTGATTAATACTTTAATGGTAGTTATCGAATTGATCTTATGAATGATGGCGATGATGAGTAATAGTTAGCATAGGCTATCTAATAGATCCGACTCTTTTTTTTATATAAATATAAATGTTGAATGAATGCAATACAAAAATGCACTCAATAGGGAGCGGTAAGGAAAAAGGTTTCCGTTACTTGGGTGTTCAAATCCATTCATCCCAGAGAAATTCAATCTTAACATTTTTTAAAATTGTAACAATCTTCTTACTTGAAGTTTAAGATTCCACCTCCATATGATTGTACCGGGTATCATCCATTCATTGAGTATTGAAGGTTTCTCTCTCTCTCAGAGGGAGAGTGTGTGTGGATATACATATATATACCATACTGTATATAATGTTTATAATTATAGTTATAGTTATTCATAATATACATTACATATGGGTTTACTCGAATCCAACATGAAGCCGACTCAAGGTGTGCGAGGCCTTTCAAAGTAGACTCCACCAAAAACATCAGACTGGGTGTGGGTCAACCTAATTTAACCCCGGACCAGAAGTGACCCAACCGGTCAACCCGATCCACCCATATATACGAAACCCTACAACATTCACTTTGAATAATCCAATTTGGAATGATTCAAATATGAAATGTTCAAATTCACCCAAAAAAAAAGATGTGAAATGCTCAGAAAATGGTATCTCCGATTTCTAGAAAGTATATCTTCTTCTAGTTGATGTGGATGGGGAAGTGCACACCAGGTACAAATTTCAATTCGAGCGATAGCAACATGAAACTCATCGGTTATGAGGCGTCGTATGGCCCGATCAATGAAACTCTTCAATCAAGATCAGCGCAGGATGATATGGGCCATGGCACACATACGGTGTGTACCGCTGGAGTTAGCCCCGTTGAAGGTGCAAATCTCTTTGGCTATGCCCCGAGCATAGCTCGGGGGATGGCCACCCGTGCCCGGATCGCTGCCTATAAAGTATGTTGGCTTGAATGGTGCTTCTACACGGACATTCTTGCTGGCATGGATCAGGCCGTGCAAGATGAGGTGGACATCATATACATGTCCATTGGTGGATGGCCGACTGCTTACTATGATGATAGCATCGCTATTGGTGCCTTCACAGCGATGCAACGTGGAGTATTCGTTTCCTGCTCTGCGGGGAATTCCGGCCCCGAGTCCGGTACCCTTTCTAATGAGGGCCTCCTTGCTGAAACGCACGTCCTTCCGGCAACTGAAATCGGCCAAAAGGAAGGGGATGAGCTGCGAGCAAGCCTTATTTCCAACCTTAATGCGACTGGGACGATTCTAACAAGTGGCCAGACTAGGGTCGGGGTTCAGCCGGCTCCGGTGGTTGCTGCTTTCTCCTCTCGAGGCCCTAACACCGTTTCAGCGGAGATCATGAAACTGATCTGATCGCTCCAGGCATGAATATACTCGCTGGATGGTCCCGAAACATGTCACCCTCGCTTCTTTCATATGATGATCGCCGGGTCGACTTCAACATCATTTCAGGCAAGTCCTACACACACGGACACATATTATATGTACATTAGAATGCCCACTCTAATTCGTTTATATTTGCTTTTGTACTTTTATTTTTAATTCGTATGACATTTGATCTTGTGCTCAATCAATGAATGACATTTTAAAATTGTTTATAGGCATGCCCACATGTAAGTGGGCTGGCCGCGCTGCTCAGGGCTGCGCGGCCCGAGTGGAGCCCAGCAGCTATCAAGTCTGCCCTCATGACCACCGCTTATTCTACTTACAAAGATGGAACCTCAATACTGGATGCTAACACAACAGGACCCTGCAATTCGTTTTGTTACGGTGCGGGACATGTCGATCCAGAAAAGGCACTCGACCCCGGACTTCTGTATGACATTAGCGCAGATGATTACCTCGATTTCCTTTGCGAGAACGGATACACCAAGGACCAGATCACGGGGCGGACTTACACCTGCCCCCGGACGACGAATGGCCTAAACTACCCATCTTTTGTGGTACGGTTCTACACTGATAGCTCCGAGCATACCATCACCTTCACGAGGACTCCAACCAACTATCACGCGGACTCTGTCGCAAACAATTAACCCTTACATTCTCCCCGACCCAAATCATTGCCGACCTCGGCAATGTCCTGACTTCACCCTCTTGTTTGGAGTTTATGACAACCCTTTTGATTTGCTTCAGCTCACCGAGGCATCCTGCATCCCTGTTGTCAGCACCCCATCTGTCTGGTCTTGCTGACAGTCCTTCCAACCTATGGGACACTACCTTTCACGCTTGAGATAATGCCGACCACTGCATGATGATGCCTTACGTGCAACCGCAAAGTTTCTCTTCTTGCACTACTAAATCATGTCTGGCATGTTCAGAATCTGCATGATGGCTCCCTGTCTGTTTGAGACAATCAAGACACTAACGGAGGCCTAAGTACTTCTCGCCTTTAATGAGGAAGCTTGCTTTGGTACTGCCCATCAAAGTCTTGAGTCGAGAGGATCTTTGTTTGATTGTTTGGTACAAAAGTGCACAGTCTTTATGGCAACCGACAAACCTTGACTTGGTGTGTTGTATGAGTCCTGCCTCACTGGCCACCTTCTACACTTAGGAACCGGATACGACGTATGGCGCCGGTATGAAATGGACCCTAATGGCGTAGGAGCCTTGTCTCAACTGCATGCCGTTGGAACTAGAAATCGGGTGCAACGATGTATGGTGCCGGTATGATTGAACTTGGTGCCGCATGGGGGTCTCCACCTGTCTTGGAAATCACTACCTACATGCTGGGCGCTTGCAAAGCGTAGTTATTGTGGCGACTGGCGAACTTTCTGTACTCTTAACCGGGCACGACGTATGGCATCGGTATGTACTTGAACTTGGCGCCGCATGATGGGTCTCCACCTGTCTTAGAGATCATTGCCTTCATGTTGGGCGCTTGATGGTGGTACTCCACATCACCGAAGAAGCCACTGACTTGGAACCAAAATGGGTTGTTTAGCTTGGTGTGCGCCCCCTTCACGCAAATTGATCCACTTGGGTGCACCGTCTTTCCTCAGCAAGGAACGATTAAAAAGTGGGGGTTACTTGGAAGAACGACATTACTCAACTGATCCTCCAATCCTCATTTCCAATCTCCTTCGTCGTAGTGCACCCACCAAGGAGTGACACTAGACAACCGGATACTATCCACTCGATAGCGTGATGTGGCCTATACCGATAGCCCATCAAGGAGGTCGTTCTGTGCGCCTTGGGGCTTCCGGCTTCTACCTAACCGTAGTGTTCCCTCTAGCTTACACGAAAACAACAATATCCTTGATTTCTCTAAGTGATGAAAACGTTGGCCATGAGCAACGGTTCAACAACATTCCCATCCATTCCTCTTTACCCGATTTTCCTTCAACATTCCTTTTAAGTGAGCGATGTTTCAGAGATGGTGCGCGACACTTAGCACACTTCAGATCTATCGCAACTAAGCTTGAATGACATTGAGACAACAAGATCATAATAGCTGAGATATCCATTTTGTCACGAGAAAACTGTCGGGCTCTCCCAGGACCGACACTTGGCCTTGGGGCCAAACAAACCTTAGCGGATTTCACTTAAGTGTTGGAGTTTGATCATCGGCTCCCAAAACGGCGCGTGAGAGTCTCTCCTCCGAGTGTTAAGTGTGTCGACGCCTTGGTACTCAGAGACTCAGTCACTCAAACGACAAAGGTAAAGAGGTAATGTGTTTGTAAGTTTATGAAAACGTTGAAGGCAATGCATGCAAAAGTACCTATTCAACTCACCCCACTTAGCTTGAAAATCACTTAAGAGAAAGATACTTACGCACGAAAACCATCTTAAAACGTAACATCTTTATTGATAGTGGAAAAGAAGTGCACGGCCCCAACGTACTTACATGGGTATAGGGGCTCTTCTCTCATAAAGGGTTTTAACTTAGAAACAAAAATGCCACCAAGCAATTCACCGTTAGCCAGCCAACTCGAGCTACATGACGTCTTTCACGTGTCCTGAAGGGGGTGGTGCAGCCATAGGTGCTCAGCTTCAAACAGAAGTGCCAGCCAGAAGAAGAGCTACACCGTTAGCTTCACGTTTGCGTCGCTACCAGCCTATACCACCAAGTTTGGCCACTTGGAGTGGTCTGATGGGACACACATCGTACACAGCCCCATCGCTTTCACTTTTATGTAAGACAGTCACGAGTGCGCACGGTTCTATCGTGGACCTCTATATTTTCTCTTGTGTCGTGTGGCATTGTGCGCTAATTTACATAAGAACGTATGGTCCTTTGATGTTTGTAATATGCGTGTCGATGTGTGATGCAAATTGGAATTTGTGACCAGTTTCAATAATAAATATAATTATTAGTGTGTTTCTACTTTCTTTTTCTCAAGAAAGGAGTAAAATTTCATTAAGCATGAAATACATTTGGATTGTGAACCACCGATGTCTCCTCCAGTTGTATATCCGTCTTTCTTCTTTAGATATCCTCTTAAAATTAACATATTGTTCAACAGTAGCTTAGTGATTTCACAGTATAATATGTTTAGGGTTTAGCTTAGTGCATATCCTTATGTGTGATTAATTTAACCATTATATTGTTCGATGGTGAACCCATAGGAGGTTGTCCATGGGGCATCCTCATGAGAATCCCTAGATGAGACACCAAGAAGTAACTTTGGACGTATAACAGGAAGGTAGACACGGCCTGGTTGACCAAGAACTCAACTGCCAAAACTAAAGTCCTGTTGCAGGTTGGAAGGCGACAACACAGAAGCACTCGGCCGTTATAACGATCATGTTAACCTAGCCATGAAATAAAATATGCATGTTGTAAAAATGATTCCACATTGACACCGCGGACTTTTGTATTATATAAAATTAATTGTAACCAATGCCCAACAATCCGTTGTCGTCTAGTCCGGTTAGGATATCTGGCTTTCACCCAGGCGACCCGGGTTCAAATCCCGGCAACGGAACTTTTGCGTCTCTCTTTTACGGTTTGGAACCCTTTTGAAGATGGTTGCTTTCGCTGTTGTTTTGTCGAACTTGATGTAGTTTCTTTTACGGTTTTCTCCAATCGCCGGCCCGCTTTTAGGGCGGAAGTGTAAATAGTCATTATACATATATGCATCCTGCCTTGCTTTCACCTCGTGTCATGTCGTATTATTGTGTTTATTTTCTATTATTACTAAAGGTTGTCTGAGTTTTAGCTTGATTGATATGTGATGTCAGTATGCTCATAAAAGGTAGTTTTGAGCTCTTGTATTTTGAATCATTCGATTGTAATTTGAATTTACGGTTTGGAAAATTCTTGAGTTTATCATTAGGTATAAAAAAATACATTGTTTTATGAATGTAAAATACAAGTATGCCTCACCCCAAAAGAATTCCTTAGTCTGCCACTGCCTAAATTAATGGTGTATTTAAACTGCATCAAGGGCGGGCATTTGCGCCTCCTAAGTATGGAAATTCAACAATAGCTGTAGCCCGAGATCAAGTCCATTGCCTATGATACATAGTTCGACATTAAACAGTTCTTTGGGCTACTTGGCCCACCCTACAACAATTTCTACGTCCGCAAATAACCGAACGCTTTGTCTGCTTAGTGGGGCTGGAGATGGTAGAAAATTGTGTAGGTTTGTAGCCATATGTGGAGATTGAAGCCAATCTTCGGGTCCCCAACTTGGACCGGTTTGTCACTCTTTGCTTGGGGCAGATTCCATTTGCAGTTGTGGGTTGCTTGCCAATGTTGTGACACTAAAGCAGGGTTTTGGGCACGAACCACTGAGTTGATCGGTTGTGTGCAGTGCGCGGGCTTGAGGGTCGTGAGAGCGAAAAGTGTTATCTTCCTTATCTAGACTGGCTGGTGTCTGGTCTTGATCATTTTAATGGCGGACAGGACATCTCAGTCAAAAGCAGGACACTTTTGTATTTAAAGACATGATAGGAGCCATAAGGGTTGTAGCCCTAATGCATAGATAGGCAGTTAGAGTTCATTTCCTGGAGACACTAAGCAGATGCCCAGCATAGATCTACGGTAGGGGTGCCAATTTCATACCCATCACATAAAAAACTAGGTCTTCCTCAGGCTTTACTTCCCAGGTCTGATATATATATATATATATATATATATATATATATATATATATATATATATATATATATATATATATATATATATATATATATATATATATATATATATATATATATATATATAGTGATAAATGTTTAAACTGAAATCTACTCAAACATTTTTGTCGTTTGATTAATATAATTTATCATAGAGATTTGAATAAAAAATACTATTATATTTTGTATTTAATACATTAAATATTTTTTATTTTATCACTTTAATCGTTCATCCGCAAAGATCAATAGTAGATTTGAGCATGAATATTGTTTGAGATGAGTGGTTTCAAAAGAAATAAATAATTAAATGATCTTATCAAATTATATTAGTATGGTTTGAAACTTTTGCAGGAGAGGGAGAATAGCCCATGGGACTGTTGCTGTGGCGAGAACACTGTGTTATATCCCGAGCAGACCCACTTACATTTGAGCAAGCACATTTTCTTACACCTACTACAACGAAGTCAATGCAAACGAATCCACAAATGAGAAACACAAACTCCCAATACATCCTATTAGATTCCAAAAGTGGTCGATCCCAAGAGAGACATGAATGCTGCTTTCAGTTTGCTTTTCATGATTTCGGCAAATCACCAACTTGTTTGAAGACCTGCAGTTGGGCGTCCCCATCCATTTGGTCATGGTAGACGGAAATCTTAGCCGTCCAAATATATCAGTTTGGATGGCTGTGATTTGATATTGAGCATCAAGTTCCTTATTTTTGAGATGAGAACTTATATACGGTAGGGTTGGATGCATGAAAGCACTCGTGCCAACCCTACTATATAAGAGTGGTGGGGGTTGATAACAAGAGGTGGATTCAGGAAATTATTTTAGGTGAGGAGCACTTCTATTTCGTATGAATATACTTATAAGTCACTTTGAGAAAGCATTTGTATATATATAGGAAACCATTTGTAAAGAGCTTCGGGCTATTTGATCAAAGTGTATGTTTTTAGCTAACCTGTAGTGGTTCTTCAATAACGTCTTGAGCCATAAAATTTCTCATGTATCACAGTATCAATACAAAAATTGGAAACTAAATCTGGTTCGCGTTAGATGGATCTTATTTTGTTTACCAGATCCTGTTAACTGTAAAAGGATTCGGTATCGAATCCGACACATTGAAATCTTCCGCGGTGGACAATTTGGTTTCATGCGTCGCTGTCAATATTCAATAAATCCTGAGAAGATACACTTTGTATTGCTGTCTCTTGGATCATCTTGGTTGGTACCTCTGCTTTTGCATGTGATTCGGATCCGCGTTAAAAAAGCCAAGATTTTGATCCTTTCAAGGCGATGCTACCGTATCGTAGATTTCCACACAATGATCCTGCCATATCTCTATTTTCAAATAATCTTAGATTTCTGACCACAATAGTGCAAAATATCTGCTCCAAGTGGCGTTACTTTCGCAACAATTGCAGAAGATTCTGGCGTTCTTGTAGCATCCAAATCAGTTGATGCCTTCACGGTGTGTAAACAGTCAATCTCCATATGGTAATGCAGTAAACATCCAATCAGTTAGTTTTCTACATGCATTCCCATATCGACCAACATCTTCACGATACATTGAATCACTAAGGTTAGACCACAATCAGAAATTTCGTCGTTTTGGTTTTTATGATACTTTAGACTCAATAGAGGAATAAACAAATAGGCATTTTACAGGCATAATTAATCTGTTCTTTGTCAGGTGTCTGTGGCAGCAAAGAGGGCCTCTTAAGGGTGAACACTAAGCATATTCGGGGAACTTGTCCACCAGCTTTCGGCTTCGAACAAAAGCTAACAAAGATGGTTCTGGCGAAATAAAAGAATGACCTTTATTCCGTATCTGAAGGATTATGACAGAATCAATTGCATGTGGAGGTACACGTTGGTATAGGTACTTTGTTCCCTGCTATTTCTAACTATTTATGATTGTGTCTTCATCTTAATGAAGTTGCTACAGTCAAACACAGGTTTCTTATTTAAATCTACTCTCTGTTCCGTGCCATATCTATACTTTATGTTACCTTCGTAATGACCGTTGATTTGATAAAAGAAATTCTTTTGACTCCACTTGTATGCTCTGGAAAAGGTATTCTTTTGTTGATCTTAATGCAGATTGAATATAAAATTGCATGCTTTGAATCTATGGCCACCTATTGTCGAATCAAAGAATGGGTTTTTTATGTCCATATCTGTCTTACCCTGTATATTCTTTATTCTCCTTCAAGAATGACGCTATCCACTCATTGTGACTCTTGATGCGCTTGGTAATTGCTGCCGTATTTGATTTATCACTGACCGTCCCTTATGCAATGTACCATGTTCAGATTTTCAACGCATGATGAAAATCTCTTGATAAATGCAAAGTGGTGTAAGTTATATGCGTGGAACTCACAAGCTTTTATGATTTATTCAAACTAATAAGCAATTGAAATGTTGAAATTCCAGAGTTTAAGTCACCTATGATTCCCCGCTTATGTTCTATGCGGATTTTAATATTGTAATCTGACGTAGTTGCAGGTGTTAGAAAAGAATTGTGTGGTAGTTTCTATAAGAATCTGGTGAAGAAGCTCTGCTGAAGAACTAGGCGTATGCCGGGAAGCAAGTACAACCGTGGTCCTGGAGTTCCAGCCACCAGATTGGAGAGGCTGTTGAGGGAAAGAGGACTGAGGAAACTCAAGAGAGGAAACAGTTTGGAGAATGTAGCGCTTGATAATGAGGCTAGCGTGAGCGGGAATGAGGAATACGAGGAATTGCTGCAAGCTGTGGCCGACGCGGTTGCCAATTCATGTGGAGAGAAACGCGAGAAAGAAGACGGACGGACAGGAAAACAGAGGCTGTTGGTGGTGGCCAACCGGCTTCCGGTGTCTGCAATCAGGAAAGGGGATGATTCTTGGTCGTTGGAGATCAGTGCCGGAGGCCTTGTCAGTGCTCTTCTTGGTATCCTTTCATCAATTCAAACCTTTGTTTTCGTTTGTTTTGTTTGTCTGTTTAGAGATATTTTGCTACATGGTGTTTGGATGCTGTCTTTGATTTTCATGAATACGTATTATATGCCTTAAATGTCCAGAGATCATGTACTGTGCCACGCTCATTTATCTTTTGTTAATACGAGTAGTAATCTTTAAAAACACCTGCTGCTCTGAATGATGCATCAATCTCCAGTCTCCATTGTTGCCGATCATAATCAAGAAAGAAAATTGTCATCTTGGTAGAGAGTTTCACTCATCAATTGGATCTTTTGTTTCTTTTCCTGTTCCTGAGTTTTTTTTGTTATTTGAAACTTGTCATTTTATTTACATGAATCGGAATTTATATCAGTAAATGTGCTGGAGAGATCTCCTATTGTCTGCTCATTTTATCTTTGAATAAACTGTAATTTGAATTCTTTTAGAGAAGACGCTACTTCATATGATTGCTCATTATTGAGGAACAAAAGTTTCAACTTTTAAAGTATCTTCAACAGTTATGCTGGTTATAGTGAAGTGAGGTCATCTTCTTTTTGTTTGTTTTTGGGGAGAACTGTTTGGATGAAGCTGTTAGTCGTTTCTTAATCATGAACTAAGGAAAGTGCATTATTTCCAATCCTTAGGTGTGAAGCAGTTTGAAACAAAGTGGATCGGATGGGCTGGTGTGAATGTGCCAGATGAGAATGGTCAGAGAGCACTTACCAAAGCATTAGCTGAAAAGGTAACTATAGTTACTGAGTGTGTGTTTTCTTTTAGACTTTTGTTTGCATTCATGGAAATCGCTATTGGGTTTATTTCTTTGTGATCAATATGTTATTTTAATTTTCTGATCAAAATTTTAACATGATGAATGTAGAGTTGTATACCTGTCTTTCTTGATGAGGACATTGTTCACCAATACTATAATGGTTACTGCAACAACATTTTGTGGCCCCTTTTTCACTACCTGGGGCTTCCTCAGGAGGATCAGCTTGCTACCACCCGCACTTTTCAGTCTCAATTTGATGCATATAAGAAGGCCAATCAAATGTTCGCAGAGGTGGTAAATGAACATTACCAAGAGGGAGATGTCGTGTGGTGCCATGATTATCATCTGATGTTCCTTCCCAAATGCCTAAAGGAATATAACAGGAAGATGAAAGTTGGTTGGTTCCTACATACCCCTTTTCCTTCCTCTGAGATCCACAGGACATTGCCATCTCGTTCAGAGCTATTGCGATCGGTTCTTGCTGCTGATTTAGTTGGGTAAGACATTCCTGTGTAAAACGTTATTCATCAGTTAATCTATGAATTCTTCTATTCTCTTAGTTTCATTCATCTCGTCATATTGTAAAATATGGAGATGCGGTTTCTGTATTACCAAGAAAGTACATCATCCGTTACAGGGGATCAGGAATTGGAGATTATATTAGTACCTGTGGCATGTTAGTTTAATAAGTTTCAAAACATCCACTTCATTGGTGAAACATCTTGCAAACAAATTAGCATGTCTATGGGAAACGGCAATAAAAGTTGACCATCGGATCACAATAGTTTTAGGTGGCAGAAGATCCCTGGATTTTTTTAAGGCTTCTCAGTTCTCGTATATACCCATGCTTGCTGGCATCATGCTTACTTTGTTCTGTGTTTCAAGCAGTTAAATATGTACCTAATGGTAGTTTTCAAGCTTTCCAGACTCCTTTGATTTAGATAAACCTATCCCAGCTTGGTAGGTGATCCTGAGCAATCTTGACCTGCAAGCCACGGATTATGAAACTGGAGATAGAAGGCGTCCACTACTTTATGCCAAGGCCACCCAGATGATTATTTCAAAGATGCTTCTTTCTCTCATTCATTACTACTGCATATCAAGTTTGCCTTGAGCATATCTGTTACAAGTAGAAAACTGCTCACAGAAAGGAGCATAAAAGAAAAGATGAAACATAGTCAAAGAAGGACAAGAGAATCTAAGAGAAGTGCTCTGGGTTTGTGTGACTCCTTAGTGTTAACGCTTTGGATCATGCTGCGAGGAGTGCTAATATTGGGTTTTGCCAGTAAAATCTGGATGTATGTTCTAAGAAAGTAGAGAAATCGCTGTTAGGGTACTTACCGTGTCGACTTTTTGCTAAAATCATTCTAATAAGTTTACAAGCAACACTGACCTACTACAAGCTTAATGGAGGTTTCTGGAGTCATAAGTTCAGAATTCATATTCGTTCCTTCATCTTAGCAAAATTCCCAATGGTTTAATTATGTTATGTTATGCGTATGTGTATTTCTGTAGCAGTTGTGTCCTCAATCTACAAAATTTTGGGCTTGTCTTTTTGTACCTGCCATACCCGAACTTGTACCTATACTAGCACCTGTATCCATGTGGGCTTAACCATGCCTTTATGGCTGCATACTAACTTACCTTTTCAAATAGCATGAACATGCAAACCTGATACTAGGTAAGCTTGTCTTATTTTTGATGATCTTCTTTCCTAGATGGAGGTTTGACCTAATTGCAATTTGATCAGTCAAGTTGAACCATAACATGGAATGATTCTATATGATCTATGCATGTGATACGGTGTTTGATTGGTGCATCAGAGCACTTCATATGGGATTCAAAAGGCTTTTGTCTGGTTGATGGTGAAAAGCGGAGGCTTGATGTGCCTTGAAAAGGCTGAGCCCATGCGACCGAGGTATCAGAGATTGAGCTTACTTTCAGCAGATTGTGCCTTTTGTGTTCTGGATCATTTGATAAGGTCAAGTGATTGAAGCATCTGGGTTATGTTATACCAATTGATATATTGATATGGACTTCTTATTAATCGAGCCAGTAGAAGCAGAAGCAGAAGCAGGAAAAGAAAAGAACATTGGATATAGTACCTCTATTCAGAATTGAACTTTACAGTTGATGATGAAATAGGAAGACAACAACAACAACAAAGCCTTTTCCCATACTAGACGGGGTCGGCTACATGGATTCTTTGTTTCCACAGATCCCTATCGTGTGCCATGTTAGCAGTTATGATGAAATAGGAAGAATGATAAGATATTTCCTGGTGACACCTCCATTAGTCAGGCAGTTCATTAAATTGAAACTCCACTTTTAGTAAGTTTGCATTAGTTCTTTATTCTTTTGTTTTTGAAGTTCCATCCTGCTCCTTAACCAAACGATGGTATTTGGTAAATATTTCCAACTTTTGGACCGCTAAATTTAATTCTTATGAGTTATACCTTGCTGTATATTGTGAGAAAAAGAAGCACGTTGTGTGGGAGTGATGCTTTTGAAGTTTAGCTGCCTTTATTCTAATTGTCTGTTTCTTTCTGTTTCAGTTTTCACACATATGACTATGCAAGACACTTCGTCAGTGCATGCACGCGAATCCTTGGACTTGAGGGCACACCAGATGGTGTAGAGGATCAGGGAAAGCTTACCCGAGTTGCAGCGGTACTATTCATTGCTGAAGCTAGAGAAATGTTGTGGACGACCAATTTTCCCACTTGATTTTGGCCATTTACTTTTGCATGTTGATACATCTTCCGTTCCTTGCAAACACATGTCAATTCTATTTTTAATCCATAAACTTATTCAATGAATATGATCTTTGAACTTTCTGCATTGCCTTGCAAAATTTTCTTGAAGGCATGAATGAACTTCCTCTTCTCATGTGACTAGTAATGTTTTTTTCTTCTACTTGTTCAAAATTTTGGTACAGTTTCCTATTGGGATAGATTCTGATAGATTCATTCGAGCACTCGAGCTTCCACAGGTCCAAGAGCACATCAGGGAGCTAAAAGAACGATTTTCTGGAAGGAAGGTGAATTCCATTCTCTAGGCATGCGAAGCAAACTGCACTACATAGGTTTTTCTGAAAGCTTGTTACTGTTTTCCATTATATGATTAATTGACGTCTTCTTTGTTCAGATTGAATGTGGTACTACTTCCAAAACATTGGGGTGATCTTTGTTGAAGAGGCTGGTTATGACCCGAGATATGCTCGGAGATCCAATATCCACATAGGGATACCAGAAATGTCCCACTTAAGCTGTAACATATATATTATTAAATAAGGGTAGAATAATCTTTTAAGTTATAAAAGGTATATAAGTGTAATCCTGGCCATTAGGTCACATTAAGGAAAAAGAGGAATAAAAGAAGGGAGCCGCTGGCTCCATTCCATATCCCTTTGATGCTTGCTGCATTTTTTGATGATTTGATGATGGTATAAGAGCTTAATTCTTGGTATTTGTGTGCTCGAAGATCACACAAAAGAGGCATTTTTTTGAAGAAGTTAGGGTTTGCAAAAGGGAGCAATCCGGAATATACAAAAATCGTAGCCTAGAGTGAGGGGGTGATCATGACGGAAAAGGAAAAGGTGCTTGAAATTGCATAAAATTCCAGCATGGACAAATCACAGGCATTCCAAATCATGAATTTGAAAGTTGATGGTAGAAATTATCTTCAACGGGTGAGATCTATTGAACTCACAGTGTTGGTAGAGGAAAATGGGAATACGTTACTGGAGAAATTCCCACACCTAGCATTACCGATCCCTCTTACTCCAGGTGGCATAGAAAAAATGCTTTGGTAAGTGCTTGGTTGATTGAGTAAATGATACCTTTCATTAGGAGTACTTTTATATTCTTCAAATTAGCCCATGAGATTTGGCTGGTTGTCTAAGATGCCACTGCTAAGAGAAAAAACATCGCTGAGAAATACGAAATTATAGAAAGGATTCACAAATGCCGACAAGGGGAGAACAATAAGTAAATATTATGCAAATCTTTGAGGATTATGGGAAGAGCTATAATTTTATTCAAAAACAAAATGTAAAAACTGCATAAAAGAAGTAAATGAAGAATTTAAATAAAAAAGTGTTTGATTTGTTATGGGGTATTTCTTCATTTTTCGAGAAAGTGAAAAATAACATCTTAAGTAGGGAAGAATAGGCATTGGTATTAAAATAGTTGATCGGTCATTGTTTAAAAAGAGAGTATTATTACATCTCTTGGACTGATTAAAAACATTCTACATGTTCCTAATCTATTAATGAATTTACTTTTTGTTCGTGCTTTAGCTAAAGACTTACACTGCATAATGACATTTGATTTCACTCACTGTATTTTTCATGAACTAAAGACAGAGGAGAATTTGTGGTCATCATGAAGAGAGGACTATACTTTTATGAGGAGGCCCATACGGTAGCAGAAGGAACTTCATTACTTGTTGAAAAACAGAAAATAGAATTATCACTTTGGCATCAATGATTGGGACACCTTTTTCTCTCTAAGATAATATTTTTTGTTACTTGAATTCTAAAATTGTAATGATTTTATTTTGAGATGTGATACATGTTAGAGAGCTAAACATCATCGTGTTTCCTTTCCATTGAATGCAATTAGATATTTGGGGTCCATGTTCCATTACATCTTTACATGATTATAGATATTTTATATCATTTATAGATGATTGTACTAGGTTTACCATGATTTACCTTTTGAAAACAAGAGATGAAGTTGTGAATGTTATGCTTGGGAGAGAGTATATGAGTAATTCCTTATATTCATCCTTTTTAAGTAAGGGCATATTACATCAAACTTCATGCTCTTACTCTCCACAATAGAATGGTGTCTTTGAAAGAAAGAATAAACATATATTGGAGGTGGTAGAACTTTAATGATTGGTTATAATGTCCCTAAAGTCTATTGAGAGAAGCCACCTTAACAACTGGTAATCTTATAAATTGCATGCTTCGTACAATTCTTAATGTAGATTCTCTCTTCTATCTATTGTGTCCTAACTCCTAACCAAAGACAATTTTCATGTTCCTTTGAAAATATTTGGATGTACTTGTTTGTACATGTGTATAAAAGTAGTAGAGATAAACTTGATGTTCGAGCAATAAAATATATATTTTTGGGATACTCCTCTACACAGAAAGGGTACAAATGCTATGAACTAGTTAAAAGGAGATGTTATGTCATGATGGATGTGGCATTTCATGAGGAAATTCTATTTATGAGAATAAAGATAGACAATCAACCAACAATTTGCCTTCTATAGTATTGCCGATAATACCTTCAGAAGTATACTCAGAAAGTGAGATGGAAATGCGAGAAAATAGTTCTTTAGAAAAAGGTGAATGGAAGACCTACTCTAGAGGGGAAAGGAAGGTTGTTATGGGAAAGGAAGGTTGTTATGCAAAATCCGAATGCTATCCTTAATCAAGTTCCTTACCCTAAAACAATTTCTCCTTCTCCTCATGTAACTCCTAGCACTTCTAATGCTCCTGATGATTTACCTATCCCTTTAAGAAAGGAAAAATGTGAGATTGCCACGTATCTATTAGATCAGATGGTATCATACTTTAATTTTCTAAAAGAATATCAATTATTTGTGATGAATGCAAAAATACTCAGGTTTCCAAGAGTTTTAAGGAAGCAAACTAGAGCTCCATATGGCATGCAACTATGGATGATGAAATTACACTTTTAGAAAAGAATGAAACCTAAGTTATTTCAGACCTCCCGTCAGAAAGGAAAACTATGGGTTGCAAGTGGGTGTACACGATTAAATTCAATGTAGATGAAAGTATAGAGCGGTATAAAGCCAGGTTAGTGGCTAAGGGTTATAGTCAATCATATGGAATTGACTATAACAAGACATTCACCCCGATGACTAAGATGAATACCATACGAATTCTTCTAAGTGGAGTTGTGAATCAAAAGTGGGAACCTTTTTCTCTAAGGTGACCTTTCACAGGATATCTATTGTGAATAATTATCGATATTCATATGTGGATGCAACCTAATCATATATCATCAAGTGTCAAACCAATAAGTCAAATACAAACATACCCAAGAAAGGGTATTTCAAGTAAAGAACAAGCCAATATCACAAGTCAAACCAGATATAAAAGGGATGCAATCACAACTATTTTATTGATTGTATAAGACTATTTATAGAGCAGATGTTATAAGATAGGATGAGATAAGAGGGGTGAAGAGGGCCTCCAACGGTTGGCCAACAAGCTAGCCATTGGACCCCCCAACGGCTATCTCTTGGCCAAGACTTATTATAGGCCCATGGTCCTATTACAAAATATTCACGGACCCTATTGGCCCGTGATCTTATTACATCATATTTAATACCCCCTTCAAACTTATAGTATATATACCGAAAGTTTGTTCAATAAGAAATAAAAACGAATAGCGGAGAGGGATTTAATGAAAAGGTTAGCTAAATGTATTTCTGATGTAACATAACACAAATTAATCTTTTTCTGTAAGCATTCCTCACAAACAAAATGACAGTCCATCTCAATATGCTTCATTCGTTCATAAAAGGTGTTGTTGGAGGTGATATACATGACACTTTTATTATTGCAAAACATAATGGCTAATTGTTGTAAAATGATGCCCATGTCCTTTAGTACCATCATAATCTAGGAGATTTCTGTAGCAACAATAGTCAAAACATGATATTTAGCTTTGGTAAAGGAAAGTGAAACCTTTTGCTGCTTTTTGCACTTTCATGAAATTAGCGATTCACCTAAAAAATACATAAAACAGTAGTAGAATGCATATTGTTGATATCTTTATCCCAATCAATATTAGTATATACTGATAAATCAAAGGATTAAGAAGAAGTTAAGAGTACCCATTGTTTGTAGAACTCCTTCCATATCCAATAATTATCATAACAACACCGATATGAATAGTAGTAGGTGATTGCTAAAATTAACTAGTATGCATTGCATGAGAGATATCATGTCTAGTGATAGTGAGATAGGTAAGAGCACCTATCAATTATTTATAGGGAGTTGGGTCTACTAATTTTTCTCTATTTGTAGCTCTTAACTTGGTGCCCAACCTTAGGAGTATTAACTTGCTTATTGTCAGTGATCTCAGACTTATCAATTATTTCTATTACTCATGGTTTGCTATATTCATAGAATAGTTTACGGGGAATTGAAATTTATTCAGATGGTAACTGGGCAAGTTCTACTGAGGATAAAAGATCGACATCAGGATATATTATGTGTGTGGGAGGGAATGCAATTTCTTGAAAGAGTAAGAAACAATCTATGGTTGCTAGATCTCAGTGCAGAGGTAGAATATAGAGCAATCACTCTAGGAATGTGTGAAGGTTTATGAGTGTTGTCCTTTATGAGTGAAATTGATTTCAAGATAACCCTTCTAGTTAGATTTTATAAAGATAGCATGGCTGCCCTGCAAATTGCTTTTACATGAGCGTACCAAACATATTGAAGTGGATTGTCACTTCATTCGAGAAAAATTATCGTCTAGAATATTTGATCTCACATATGTACGTTCAAAACAATACAACAATACAACAATACAACAATAACTAAGCCTTTTCCCATACTAGATGGGGTCGGCTACATGGATTCTGTTTTTTTTTAGAATCCATGGTAAGTCCGACAAAGTTTTACGCTGGCTGTCGGAAGCCTATCACAACCCTCCTCCTTTATCCGGGCTTGGGACCGGCCATGCAACGGTGATCCCTTACATGGGCGGAGTTATGTACGTTCAAAACAATAATTGGCGATATCCTTATGAAGCCTATTACAATCAGTTGCAATAAAAGAGCCTTAGATAAATTAGGAATCATGAGCATTCAAGTCCCAACTTGAGAGGGCATGTTGAAGAGACTGGTTATGACCTGAGATCTGCTGGGAGATCCAATATCTACATAAGGGATACTAGAAAAGTCTCACTTAAGATGTAATGTATATATTACTTAATAAGGGTAGAATAGTGTTTCAAGTTATAAAGTATATATAAGTGTAATACTGGCCATTAGGTCACGTTAAGGAAAAAGAGGAACAAAAGAAAGGAGCCGCTGACTCCATTGGAGGACAGGCTGCCATTCCATATCCCTTTGATGCTTGCCGCATTCTTTGATGATTTGATGCTTGAGTTCACCAACAATCTTTTTGCTTATTCTGTGTCATTTGGTGCTTTAAGAACTAAATTCCAAAATATCTGTATCGTTTCTATGTTTCAAGAAGTTTACCTAACACTTAAAATCTGAAACTAGAGGATTGCTGGCAACTCTAGTTCTTTAACATCACGCACTTGATGTGGATGTTACTTGTCATCCTGGTGGTTTACTTGATTAAAAGCTTAACAGAAAATCTGTCAGTGCTCAATTAACGTGATCTTTTTGTACATTTTTTTTCATATAATGCTACTTAATAGAACTTTATGCAACATTTCTGCTATGATGATTCCCATTCTTTAACCCTGGTCAACTTCAATTAAGTTTTCTGCTGTATGTATGCTGAACCATTTCCAGTCATTACGAGTTTTTTTCGCTTCTTATTCTTCAACAGGCTCATCTTATCTTCAGTAGGCTGTTTAGTTGAGGAAATGCTATTGAATTGAGTTCAGATTCCCTGACCAAAATAACAAAATCCTCCAGTGTGGTTTTGTTTTACATACCATTTTTCTCTTTTCTTTCACTTCTTCCGTAGCCAAGTTTCTCTTGTCTTCTTTCTCTTGAGATTTACATAGAAGAACTTGCTTCTGTTGAACAGGTGATGTTAGGCGTAGATCGCCTTGACATGATTAAAGGAATCCCTCAAAAGATTTTGGCATTTGAAAAATTTCTTGAAGAAAATCCCAAATGGCGGGATAAAGTTGTCTTGCTGCAAATTGCTGTTCCTACAAGAACTGATGTCCCTGAATGTATGAATTCTCAAACTAAGCCTACAGTTTATTTTGTTGATCCGTTGTAGACATTAATGGAGAAATTGTTCACTGTTCTTGATCTGATGGCATCGACATCTTTATGGAAGTGATTTTACTGGTTCTCCTTTTGTAAAACAAGATTCCCTTTGCTGATGTTTTCCTGTCAAGTAACTTGTGATACAGTTGTTTTCCTGTCAAGTATGTTTACCAGTCTGCCGGTTCTTGAAAAATCAATTTCTGTCGCCGTAACATATAACCTTGTAATGTATGCTGTTGGCTGGGAGTAAATAAGAACTGATGATAGGGTGTGAAAAGTTACTTAACAAAAATGCTCAAAGCCAATGAAATGTCATTCATTGTGTCACTCAAAGTTACACATGGTTCTATGTCTATTTTAACCTGATAATAGATAACTATCCTGGATATGGTAGCATAAAAGTTCAAAATAGAGGTGATATCAGACTTGTTTTGTAAACCATAAAATTGCCTTATGTTCTTGCATTGGCTATTGCAGTATTTTGTATACTCTTCACACTAAATAGGTGATTAAACCTCATTTAATTCTACATATACTAATTTTTTGTTCAAATCCAATAACTTGAAATGGTGTATTTATAGTTTAAAGTATCTGAAGTTATTAATAAGAAAATATAGAATATGCCTCAAGTGATTGTATTTACCCTTTCTTGACCTAAATATAGTCTTTTTGTATTGATTCCATCCTTAAATATATCACAGGTTTATTGTCTCCTTGCACATCTAGGTGTACGTTGGTTGATGACAGAGGTAGGTTTGAACGGTCTAAAAAACGAATTAGGAGTCAAAATAAGGTACAGATTACTCCTGTCACTCTGTTGTATTCTAGAAATGATAGAATGACCCTTTCAATTGCGACTTTCCTACGAGAAAAAGGAGAAATGGGGAAAACTTGAAATGAAGAAGAATATTATGACAGATAATGTGGACATTTTGCCTTAGTAGTGAAAGTCCAGCATAAAGTGTGGTGGTTATAGCAGTTCCTTTCACTATCTATAGATAAGTTTTTTGGCAAAAACTTGTTTTTACCTTTTTAATAGGTTCTGCACCTTAACTAACAAATGTGATTTATATACAACATACTGGCATCTGTAAAAGAGATAATTTGTTCATTATTTTCTTTTACTTCACAGATCAGAAGCTTACAAGTCAGGTCCATGAAATTGTCGGGCGCATCAATGGCCGTTTTGGTACATTGACAGCTGTTCCACTACATCACCTTGTATGCATTGTTACTGTTATTGATTTGTAACTGCATACTTCCATCTAATAATTGCTTCACATGCAAGATTATTGCTTGATTCTAATTAATTTTCTTTTTGTATGTAGGATCGGTCACTTGACTTTTATGCTTTGTGTGCGCTATATGCCATCACTGGTACTTGGCTTTTCTTTGCATGTATTTCTTTATCCGTCCTCTACTTACATTATAACGATGTGTTTTACAGGAATAGGACTTGATGTTTATCATGATTTTCTTATATTTTAGGTAGGACTTTGTTCTATTACTCTCTTATGTGATTCGTTAATTTCATCTAATGTCAAAAATACAGGATAAGCTAAATTTGTTAATGAGTATATACTATTTTTTACTCAATCTCTCACAGGAACAAAGCACACATAAATATACAGGCACAACACAATGCACACACACAGGGAGGGAGTATAAATCAGTATGGATGTAAAATGATTCAGGCACGAGGCTTCAGTATGATTCTGAACCCTGCTTAAGGGGACACCTCTCCCATGCATGTGCATCTTTATCTTTGTTGATTGGTGAAAAGTATAATCCGCAAAATGTCAAAAATGTAGATATGTTGCCAGCTTGTTCCAACTGTTGTGGACAAGCAGTGCCATGCCATTCTAAAGCACTTCGGAAGAAAAGTATCATATTTTCTGAAGAAGTCAAGAGTTAATGATATGAAGTTTGTTTGTACAAGGAACAAAAGTTAATTGAGTGAAAGATAAACCAAACAAAAGGTTAATTAGGAAGGAAACTGGTAATCAAATAAGACCTTAAGTAGCATGGTTGTTTATTTACTTAAAATAGGAATATGATCTATATTATTCTTGTAGTGTAAACAACCCCTTTGTTTATGTGATGGATGCTGGGGAAGGGGGGGAGGGGGGGGAGAGAACTGTAGACTTGATTCTTGCATACTACTAATAAGACTTAATTGTTAGTTTAACAATAGAAATATGAACAAGAAAAAATATAATAATGTTGCAATGGGCTTACGTGATTGTGTGCTAGTGATGGTATTGCTAAGTTAGTGGATGTGAATAGCTAGTGTAGCATGATGATGTTAATGAGGATTTACTTGCAAAAGTCTACTAAATTCCCAAACTGTTATCGCCAAAAACCAAGGCAACATGGGTGGCATCTGAGGTTCCAAAATCTGGTGGGAGTTGGCTAGTTACATAGGAGTCAAGGTGCTTTAAGGTAGTTAATGATTTAGTTGGTACTTAAAAGTAGGATGGTCGAGCTTTCTAAAATGGCACAAACTCGATAATGGGAAGCTAAAGCAAGAAGACGTGCCGGCAAAAGTGAAGGATGCCTCACCTGTTACCACCTCACAAGTTCTGTATTGTTAATGAGTTAGGAGATCCATTTCTCGACTTCTCTCTCGTTAACCTCATCATTACCATATTGTGATTAACCCTCGGTCAACTCAGATATAACATGAAAGGCATGGGATATACCGAGATGGATTCCTAGGGACTCACAGTTATTGTCCGTGATTTATCTAAATTCCAAGAACAAAGGTTTACGTTCTCTAGGACTACTCATTCCATTTCAATTAAGTCATTCCTTATGATAATACATTCTTTGCACGCCTGGTGGGACATCATATTCTTTTGGTATTGAGCTGTATATGGAGACATGATTCTTTTAGGAGTATTCAATGACTTCGGGTAGTATTGATGCTCCTAGCCAAGACTATATTCGTTGATTCACAGCCATCGGATGCCGCATAAGTTGATGGCTAGTCTTCGACTTCATATCTCAATGACCTGGTATGGACGAGCATGTCTTTAAACATTTGAAGCCAACTCTTCATGAATGACTTCATAAACAATAACGATCTCTTTTCTAACTCATAAAAGAGACTATGACAACTATGATTACAAATAAGCTAGGGCATCCAAAGTCTATTTCTCGGCCAGCGACTCCTGCTCTTGCATAGTTGATTTGTAATTATATTTGGCATAGTCTCTTTTATGAGTTACAAGAGATATCCTTGTTGTTGATAAAGTCATTCCTAAAGAGTTGGCTTCAATTTTTTTAAGGATATGCTCATCCACTCTAGGTGGTTGACAGTTGGGATGCTCATGTCCCATTCTCATAGCAAGTCTACTTGGGATGTGAAGCCGAAGACTAGCCAGACTGTTCATTTGCACCGATACTTAGATATGTTTACAAAGTGTGAGGCATGCCAAAGAATGTCAACCTCTATTCTTCAAGGGTTCATATAAGTCTCAAACAACAAACGTGAGTCCTTGGGAATCTATTTGGGCATATCCTAGTGTTTTTCATGCTATACCTGGATTGATGAGGTTAATTGAAATGTGGTAGGTAATGAGGTAAATTAGAGAGAAGTCACATACCAGCTCCCACCCAATTTTGGGTACTTGTATGTCACCCATGTTGCCTCAATTTTCAGTGAACGTCAACCTCCTATATGACAGGGTCCGTACAAGGCTCAGGCAAGACAACCATATTTTTTTCAATAGCATTAAAGAGTTGTATCTAATACTAGGTAATACAGGGTCAATGCTATGTTTGGTAAAGTTAGAAGAACAAATTCAGGTACATGTACAGACACACACACACACATGTTGATTCACACGTGTACATCATCTGCTACCCTGTGCACCAATCCCTAATTGAAAAAAGTCATGTTTAGTGTTTTCTAAGCTTGTTTAAAAATCTAATATAGGGCTATTATCTACATGGTTAAGTTAATCAGGATGTTTTCCATCAATCCAACTTCAGTGGGAAGTTTTCTGAAAAGTTTCAAAATTCAACTCCGATGTTGATTCACACGTGGACATCATCTGCTACTCTGTGCACCAATACCTAATTGAAAAGAGCCATGTTTAATGTTTTCTAAGTTTTTTTACAAATCTAATATAGGGCTATCATCTACATGGTTAAGTTAGTCAGGATGTTTTCCATCAATCCGACTTCAGTGGGAAGTTTTCTGAAAGGTTTCAAAATTCAGCTCCGATGGTTGACCTTATTCAATTACAATAACCTATCAACCAACTATAAGGTTGGTTATTGATAAAATCATCTTGTTAGTTGAAATCACTTGATCAAAAGATTGTTTCCTTATAATTCAAGTTAAGAATAAGTATGAAAGGTTAGGTTAGTCAAAAGGTCCAACATCTATGACTTATGTAGACCATATTGCACCCAAAACTTTGTGACAAGTATAAACATCTGGTGCTGGTAAAATATATTATTTTAGTACCCTCATGGAAGTCTTCTAAAAGAAGCTTGCTTGTTTTAAAGCACATTTTTGCTCCATCATTCGGAGAATTTGTCATAGAACATATTAAAAAAAGAAAAGATTATGGAGTTTGAACTAAACAGATCTACGCCAATTATTTCTGTAGGCGTGTGGAATTGTGATAATTCATCAATGTGGCTCAACTTTCAGGAAGTAAAATAATCACAAAGTTTTCTGACAACAATTTGTCACATGTATATCAATCGTTATAGGAGTTGAAAGTTAGGCAAGACAGCTAGATGGTTTAGGAACTCCAGATGTGATGAAGTTGTATGTGATTTTACTCTTATAGAGTCTGTTCTCAAGTGCCCAAGATGTTAAAGAAGCAAAATATTCAGACAAAGAGAAAAAAAGAGGTGAACGAAATGTGAATTGAGTTGTTGATTTGATTTTCACCAACGTGAAAGAAGTCTATGTGTCCTATTCTGAATGTCATGTTGCGTTGTAAACCTTTTCACTTCTATTTTGGAATTTCCTTCGGTTTAGTTGTGGAAATTTATGTTGCATTGCCCAGTGATATGCAGGACATTTATTTCTTTACCTGTTGTTCCTTTATCTTGTGCAATATGAAAGATAATGGGATAAACGAATGAAATATCACACTTTACTACAAGACTTCATTCTCTCTCATAGGCATGTCTGAAGATGACTAAGGTTCCACATATCCACACTTTTTTTCCATATCTGCATGTTCTTCGAGTTTCTTATCCTGCTTTCGATGTCGTACTGATGCTGTGATAGTCTGGCAGATGTGGCAATGGTTACTTCTCTGCGTGATGGAATGAACCTTGTCAGCTATGAGTTTGTTGCATGCCAAGATTCTAAGAAAGGAGTTCTTATTCTTAGTGAAGTAAGCGAACTGATTACAGCACTTTCTCAGATCAGTACGAGAAATTCCTTCATTTGACTTCATTCAAGAAGTGCATGTGTACCTAAACATCCACTGCTTGCTCACACTCATATGTGTATTTAAGTGATATATATAGATATAGATATATATGTTGGTGAAGTTTGTACACGCAAGCCATGTATATTCATTCACATGTTGGGATTGTCCGTGCATCAAGTGTGAACACACCGATGTATACATGTGCCTGGGAAGGGGGAGAGAGCGAAGGAGGAAGGGAATATAATGATTCTTCTTTGGAATAGCATACTTTACAAGAGGGTGTAATGTTATTTATCGAGGAAGTATGGTAAGAGAGAGACGGGCTCACGAAAGAAAATTTATGATAGTGAAATTTCAAAAATGGCAATTTAAAGTGCTTGGCTTTGAACTGTGTTCGCTATGTTTTTATGATATAGCTTCTTGACCAATTGGGTTTCATTCTTTGCCGTTTCAAAGTTTTGCAAAGTTTGCCCTTGTTCTCTAGTTTGCAGGAGCCGCACAATCTCTTGGTGCTGGAGCTTTACTTGTTAACCCCTGGAATATCACAGAAGTTGCTGCTTCTATTGGATATGCGTTAGACATGCCCGCAGATGAGAGAGAGAAGAGGCACAGGCATAACTTTCTGCATGTTACCACACACACTGCCCAGGTCTGGGCTGAAACGTTTGTGAGGTGCTTATTCCATGACATGCTAATTCTTTTTTGGAAAATATTGATCATTTCACGCTTCGTCGAAGAGGGTTATGGTAATGAGACTTAGTAATACTATTCTTCAGTGAACTTAACGATACTATAGTTGAAGCTCAGCTAAGGACAAGACAAGTACCTCCTTCTCTTCCTGTCAAAGTTGCTGTTGAACGTTACTTGCAAGCAAGGAATCGGCTTTTGATATTGGTACTTTTTGTCATATACCTTCAAATGATGATTTCAGTTATGGTTTCAAAAACTTGTGTAGCATAGAAATAAAAAAATATTATATTATTTTGTTGTTATCAACCATGTGCGTGATTACACATTTATAAAACGTGATAACGCTTAGTATGATAAGGTACTCCAATAATAACTTTTCCCCGTGAATGTTTGTATTATTAGGTGCAATGCATAGTTTGGGTATGTTGTTGTACGAACTTGAGCTGTGCACGCTCCAATTTGATGAATCTGATTGATATTCTAAGGTCAAATAACCTTTTTAGTATTTCTTTCCACGTAGCAGATTGAATCTTCAAAAGGGTGCCCTGGGGGAAAGTCTTGGCAATGGATTCTCATGTGTCTAGTTCTTGCACTTTCCTGTACGAAATGTTCATATTCATAGCTCGTTTCATAATGTCTCTGGTGTTGCAAAGCAGTGAGAATGACGTGATTATTTTCTCTTGTTTCCCCTTGTTTTTTTGTCATTTTGGAATATGCAGGTGCAGCCAGATTTCTTTGCAGATGTTCCTGTGTCATTGATAAGAGGGACACCGCTCCTCTCTTATGCAAAATGTTACGCTCTTAGCCTTATCGTCATAAATTTAACCAAACCTCAGATACCCTTATTGCACATGGTATTGAACTTCAATGACATTGACTGGAGCTGATCACTAATTCCAATCCCTTTCGGGTCCAAGGAACAAAGCCAGCACCAAAAAGCTCAGAAGAGTCCTATAAGTAACAAGTTCCCAGAAACCTTCATAACTGTAAGGATGTTAATCCACTCTTCACCGAACCTGGTTTAAAATTCGTGGAGAATCATAACTATTGAAGCAACACTAACCAGGGTGCGACACCCGTGTTGTATACTTGTGCTTTTCCCGTGCTTTACTCAGCACTGTCTATTTTATGTTCTTTTGAACTAAAGGTTCTATTTCTTAGACAGTTTAGTGCTGTGCCACTGAGACACTTGGTAGAACATTGACCGATTGTTATATTAGTGAATTGATGTATGAAAATAAAAACTGACTTTTTGTTTTAGTTTTATATTATTAATTTATAAAGTAATATATATAATCTGTACCTGTGTATTGTCGCTTCCCTACTGCCACAATTTTCAAAGTTGCTGTCTCTAACAACCACCACATTGTGGTAGGCAGTAAGAGTATCTAATGAACAAGTGAATGTGTCACCTTATCTTTGACTGATAGACTGCATAAAGGCACTAAGTTATCCCTTATCATTCGTGCTGCAATCTGTTCAAATTCGGCCCATTATCAATAAATATGTCTGTCTTATTATCATATCTTGGACAAGGAGTATCCTTGGCAACTGTGTATTTGATAATCTTTGATAATGTGTGGAGTTTTCTTTATGGCACAAGCTTTCTTGATGGTGTCGTATATTTTTGCCTATTTTCTTTTGCATTAGGATTGTTGCTGATGCATGCCCACATATAGTTTCTTTTTCTTTTTCTTTTTCCTTTTCATCAGTTATAAAGAAACACCATTTTCTCGTCATTCTGAATCTCTGATTATTCTGCCTCGGAACTCCAGGGATTCAATGCAACATTGACTGCTCCAGTTGATACTCCTGGAAGAAGGGGAGCTGATCAAATTAAAGAGATGGAGATAACCCTGCACCCAGATTTGAAAGAACCTCTTAAAATTCTATGTGCTGATCCAAAGACGACAATTGTTGTCCTTAGCGGAAGTGATAGGACTACACTGGATGAGGTGTCCCAATAATTGTATCTTTTTCTTCCTTTTGGTATTATCATATCAATAATTGTATCTTTCATTGTGGACCTTCAGTACTTTCTAATACTGATAAATCGATTCATGCAGAATTTTGGGGACTACAACATGTGGCTGGCTGCTGAAAATGGTATGTTTTTGCGCCTTACTGAAGGAGAATGGATGACTACGATGCCAGAGCATCTAAACATGGACTGGGTTGAAAACGTACAGGTACCCTAAAAAAAATTTATCATTCAATGTTTTTAAGTATAAAAAACTGATGATTAATGATGATGTTTGTCTACCACAGTTACATTCTTTCTGTTATCTGTATAGGATGTTTTTGATTATTTCACAGAAAGAACACCTCGGTCTTATGTTGAAGTTCGTGAAACTTCTCTAGTATGGAATTATAAGTTTGCTGGTATGTCCAAAAATTGCTCTATGTTTTTTGGGGTTGTCTTAAATATTGTATCGATTTGATTTGCCATGCATTTCTCTGTTAGATGTTGAATTTGGAAGGCTCCAGGCAAGGGATATGTTGCAGCATCTATGGACTGGACCAATTTCAAATGCGGCTGTAGATGTTGTGCAAGGTAGCCGATCGGTTGAGGTCCGCTCGGTTGGTGTTTCAAAGGTGCCTATCATTTACTATGCTTTTCTACCACCTTTGAGTTGGTGTTGGGTTTCTGTTGGATGGCATGTCCCTTAGACTATGCATAGGATTGAACTGATTTAGCCCGGATGTTCCGGTTGTTGTTGCCATTCTTTTATCTGTCAAATTTTCAAATATACAACTTCTGGGGACATCCTTGTGAAATTCGCTTACCTGGATTTATACTTTGAACAGATGCAGGCTTTAAGTTTTCATGGTAAAAAGTGGGAAATAGGTTAACTATATCTTTCTTAATCAATCCCAGTTTCATGCATGATTCGCTGTTGTCACAAGCCCTTGAACAGGCTGGCTGTTGTTAATCTTGATTAACTTGGCAAGTATGCCTGTCCTATGTAATGGCCAGTGAACTTGCGATGATCTCTTTAATGGTTGTTTTCTGTTTTCCCTTTAAGGCTGTCGAATAGTTCAGCTACTAAATCTCCATTTCCCTTCTAATTAACTTGGTCAAGGATATGTTATTTCAGGCACTAACTTCCTTCTTGCATTTGTACTTGAAAATTACTGTGGCTGTCTTGTTCTCCTTTGTCTTGGCAAACGTTAGAAAGTATGAGGCTACAAGAATACAATGCTTAAAGTGATTGACAATTTCTTGACTAGTAGTAATCAATTCATGAATGTAAGTGGACTTCTATTCAATTTCATGTGTAGCTAACTTGTATGTGCATATGACATTTTGCTTCTTTTCCTTTTAAATTTTCCTGAATAACTTCATGTCAATTCAGGGTGCTGCCATTGATCGAATCTTGGGAGAAATAGTTCTTACCAAATGTTTGGATACACCGATCGATTACCTCCTTTGCATTGGACATTTTCTTGGAAAGGTACCAGAATTAGTTTCTTTCAAGTAATTTTATGCTTTATTTGAAAACAAGTTCCTGGATTCTGCATTTGGGTTGCTTATGCTTCTTCCTCAAAATCTGTTCTTTTATCAAGTTCTTGACTTATTTGATCTATTTTCTGCCTGAATTATAGTGCATGTTACATTGTTTCATGATTTAAATCCTTCATTCTCTAGCTGCTAGTTAAAGTCATAGGCTTTATGATTAAGAAATTTCAAATGTTTATGCTCTTCTTGGTTGCCATCTGCTCCTTGCGAGTTGTAAGCACTTTGAAGTCTGAACTGATCTATTACTTGTTTTTTTTTACCATAGTGGCTTTTAATCCTGATTGCCTCCCTTCGACATCAATTGTGTGGTTCCTATACACATTGATTGGTGCTCTTCCCACAATACAGATAAATTGTTTCCTCAACCAAGCCATTAGTTGGGGTCGGATAGAAGGTGCAACAAGAGGAGTTCCTTGGAGCACACTCTCTATGTGAAATTTACTTTAGACTCCTCACGAGTTGGTGCTTTAATGCTGGTGCACCTTATTGAAAACCCAATATCCTTTTATGTTTGGCTGTATGTCAGCGGTAGAACGATTGATTTGCAAGGTGAGGTGGCTGCATCACCTGAAATCTTAAAGGATCCGGCAGATCAAGACAAGCAATCCATTTTTGTTTGGAAAACTACATAAACGAGATCACCTGAATTTCACCAACTGGGATGCGCCTCGGCGCAAAATATTTTATGTGTGCCACTGGCTAATGCAACTCTTCTTTACGTGGCCTTGGAAATGGCCATATAAGAGGTTACCCCTCACATCAGGAGGATATATGAGCACAGATTAATTGTGTAGGAAAGCAAAACTGAATGATATTTGACCCTTTAAAGGTTATCACTGATTGTATATTTCTCTGTTGCTCATCATGCCGTAACCTTTTTCAGGATGAAGACATCTATTCCTTCTTTGAACCAGAATTACCACGTGATGCATCGGGAACAGCCAGAGGGAAGGTGCTGGAGTCGGTGAAATCGTTTCCTGAAAGACGGTCGTTCTACAAAACTTACTCTGCAAAATGCGCTGGGAAGGTGCCGCATGGTCGGACACACAGAAGGTCATCATCGTTTTCGGAGAGAAGGATGCTTGGTAACAACAATAGTAGCTGTAGAAGACCTCGAGAGAACGTTGCTTGGCATGAAGGCTCGTCTGTGCTCGACCTCAAGGGTGAGAACTACTTCTCTTGTGCAGTCGGCAGGAAATGCTCTACGGCTCGTTACCTGCTTCACTCCTCTGAAGAAGTAGTCTCTTTTCTGAAGGAAATGTCAGAGGCAAGCAGTCTCTGTGAAGTCTGATGATGGTGGTCGACATGTTTGGTCATGATCCGTGAATCCTTTGAGAGAGAGGGAAGGAGGGAGGTTTTAGAGATCTTTTTATTCTTCTAGAAGTTCACGGGAAATTCTAATTTGATCACTCCATTATGGTTATACATCCTATGCTGATTTCGATTATTCATTGTTGACTTCACAATTTTCGATCATAATGTCTCATTCAAGTTTCATGTCCTGTAGTTGCGTTGAGATTCTTTAGTTCTCAACTTGCTCCCTGGTGGTGATGTTAGGCACAATGTCGTTGAGTATTGATACTCAATTTGTATCGGAGAAGTCCAACGATACAAGACACATCGGTACATTGTTATGTATCATAAATGTGTGCGTGTGCGTGTGCAACTGTGAAATCCCAAAATAATACAAAATCGAGGATGTCCCTCAAATCACAAATGATCGACTTATGGCAAAGAAGACGTAAAGGAACTGCAATTCGGATTACTGCTCCCTGTTTTTGCAGAACTTTTCTACACCAATGAATTTTTTTTGTAAGAATATTTGGTGGTTTTATTTGCACCTGAAATTTCAGAACAGACGGCTTTCAATTACCAAGTTTTCACACGACAGTATGTCCTCAGGAGTCTATTGCTTCAGTGCACGCAAAGCTTTAGAAAACGTTACAATACAGCTTCTTAAACGTAGCTGCATTGCATTATTCTTACCGATCAATCCGATTAACAAGCTTGCATCTGAAACTTAAAGAAGGAAGCAGTATCTTATCAATGGGAGTACAGGGTCAGGGTGTTTTAGATCTCTCTCTCTCCAATTACAAAACACCTCAAGAGTGCTAAACACCCACACGACAAATTGATTGCCGTAGCACCTTCAAAAGTTGAAGAAAGAGACAGGAGGTTCTTTCTCCATCACATGCCAGCTTGAAGCGCGGTCAATTTCATGACAGTCCCTACCTTATCAAATTTTGATTAACCGTTCCATCACAACACGAAAGGACCCACATGCATGCTTGCATTGTTCAGTTAGAAGCGCCTTGATCGTCAGCTTTTCTTTTCTTGTGACGAAGAGCCAGTTTTTGAGGTCAGCTTAGTGTGGCGACCAAGCACCCTTTTCTTGCGTGGCTATCGCCGACAACTATGGCAAATACATGCACCAAGATGGCTCGATCAAACTTGCAAGCACGGCACAAGAAAAACTCTTAATCGAGTACCTTTTTAAAGGAGCCAATTGATCCATCAGACCAGAATCAGTTTTCGTTATATTTCACGAGTTTGATGGGTTTGACATGCATAGATCAGTGAAGGTCAACCTTTAAATGGCTGAAGGTCTTTTTTTAGTGTTCGTTCACCATGTAATTTTCAACATGGCAACAGTTTCTTTCAGGAATCCCCCTTGAGTTCTTTCGTTTCGCATCAATATTTTATTGGATGAGCTTTACATTGATATATGAATCCAACTCATGGTGTTTTAATGGAGCCTCCAACCAGAGTCCCTACTCCATAAACTTTTGACTAAACCAAACTTTTTCTTCGACGACTCTCTCTCTATAAGATTTAATTAATATAAGTTCTATTTATGGAATTCTGTACTGAAGGCTTAACCCCAATCATAAGTTTTGGATGAAAAAGACAGATTATTATTTTAGTTATTAAATTTGAACCCATTAGTATTCTCATTATCCGAGAAGGAGGCAGAAAGGTCCGTGTAACCGGCTCACTCGGCTGATCCGAGCACCCAAGCAATGACGATGAAGCTTGCCGTGGACGCCATCCCCTTTTTCTTCCCTCCGTCCGCCTATAAATACCAGGCCTACCAACAATTTCTGCCTCCTACCCGACGACGTTAGCCACGCCTTTCCGGCGTCCGATCGTTCTCTCGAAGCCAGATATGAAGGAACTTCTCGAACAAGACGTCATGTCGACCTCCCCAGAATCCCATTCCGACCATCCTCCGACCGTACCTATTCTGGAAACCCTAATGCCAGACGATAGCAGGATCCGATCGTCGCCGATAAACATCCCGGCTGGAAAGCTCAGGTATCTTCGGTCGTCAGAGTTCCATTTTGGAGATAGGGATGAAGAGGAAGAGGAAGTGGAAGAGGACAAAGAAGCGGTGGTACCTCACGTTATCTTGTACCGGCGCTTCGCCGGAGGAAGACGAAGAACTGCGTTTCCGGTGTGTGTGGGTGAAGGGAAGACTCTGAAATGGAGGGAGCTGACCAAGTTGCGCAACTCGGTTTTGAAGGAAACCGGGTTCTTCGAGGGACGGTTCGCGTCCTAAAGAGCATTTTCCAAATGAGTCCCTTGCTTTGGAGTCAGTTTCAAGCCCAGACCCTACGTTTCGCTAATACTAAAATCGTCCCCGCTTTATGAAATATTTACTCAATTAGTCCACCTGTCATAGTCACTAAAGTCACTAAAACCGTTCTAAATTTACCCATCCACATGAAAAATCATTTAAATGAGGATGTTTATGACAAACATTTCTGAAGACCAATAATACCAACTTGTTTCAATACAGTTATTTGGGGTAATACTAAAAACACAATATCTTTAGGTGTATAAAAAAGCTTAAGCATATCTTCAGTCTGATTTTTTTAGATCAATAATGAAAATTTGAATTAAAAATATCATTTATATAATAAAACTTAATTAATCTCAAAGATCAACAATAAAAATGTTTAATCATTTTATATACCTGAAGACATTATGCAATTAACCGAACCTCTATTTATTTAATCAAACTTGATCTTTTCAATTACAAAAATAGGATATTAACAGTGCACAAAGATAAATCCAACCTCGCTAGAGGGTCAATTCACAAGTTGAAGGTCATGAGTTGGATACCTGGGCAGCATCTGGTTTCAACCTTCTCATTGTACAAAAAAAAGTAATAATATCAATAGCGAACTATGAGTTTGAAATGTACAATTGTTTAGCTATTTGTTTTAAGAACTTGCAAAGTCATTGTTGGTATGCTTTACAATCAAATATTCTAATTACATTGCTAAGAAATGAATACTGTAGATTCGAGCCACATGGGTATAAATTCTTTTGATATTCTATTTGAATTTTTTGAATTTTAGCTTAGCTTAAAAGATCTTAGGAAAGCCCACGTGGTTTAACTTTGACAATAGCCAAAACAAAATGGATTGAAAATAATTAATGGGGTACGCATTTGGAATAACCCATAAAAATATAAAACCGAAACATGAGAGAGAGAGAAGAGAGTTTGTGTAGCTTTTGCATAATATACTGAATTTATCGTCGGCTTGCCTGAAAATCTTCAGGCGACCAAGACGGGATTGTGATCGGAATGTACTTAACACATGAAACGGAAAGAGGACACTGTGATTTTGTGCGTGTCAAGTAGCATACTTTCTGAATGAGAAGAGGTCAGGTCGTAATGTATATAATCAATAGTGGTTTATTTATGATAAATTTTTCTGTGGCTGGCTGGGAACTCTTTCTTCAATTTGGTTGCATCCATCTCATTGTTGCTTCTTGGTGCAACTATCACCTTGGCTTGCTCTTCAAGTGTGAAGTTAACCCACTTGAATTTGGGATCAATGTAATCTCTGTACATCTCAAGAATCTCGTTATGGCTCACAGCCCCGGATTTGTGAAGTTCCATATCCCCCTCAAGTTCCTCTTTGCCATCTCAATTGAAAGAGGCAGAAGTTCATCCAAAATAGTCATGCTGTTTGGAATGTTAACTACTTTGTTATAACGAGAAATCTTGGTAATGAAATTGCGTGGATTACTCAGGTCGGATGAAATTGGCATGCGAACCCTGAGGGTGCAAACATTGTCATATTCTTTCAAGAGCTCCTCAACCTGATAAAAATTCAGAGACAGATTATTAGAGATATTCATAATCATAATGGAAAGGGAATAGAACCATATCATGTAAGCAAGCTTACCATAGCCTTAGTTTTGGAATAGAAAGAACCAATGAAGTTGGGTTTGTCTTCCTCCTTAAAACCAATGCCAGAACCCTCTGGATGAGCTGCATCATACTCAAATATGCACCCAGTAGCAAAGTTTATCATCAAGATACCATGCTCTCTGCTGACATCAGCCAATGTTAAAGTCCCAGCAACATTGGTGCGGATGGTTTCCGTCTTATGAGATTCACACCAATCAACATTGGGTCTGCCAGTCACACCTGCAGCATTAAAAATATGTGTTGGCTTCACACTCTGAATATCAGCCACAAGTGATGAGCGATCCTCTAGGCGCCCTTTTCCATATTCATATGGAATCCCTTGCTTTTCACACAATTTCCCCAGCAAACCCCCAATCCATCCTGTTCTACCATAGATCAAGAACTTGAGAGGATGTTTCTGCAAAGATCCAATGTTCTTGGATGATGGAACCACCATTCGAGTATTAGTTGAGACATATGATGCAGGTTTTTCCTCTTCAGAACCATCAAAATGTCTCTCTAACCCACCAGGCATCATCAGCATCCTTGGATGAGGAAGCAATGCACCACTGACATCACCCCACCAATCAGGATTCTTGGTATACCAGTCCATTGTTTTCTTCAAGCCCTCTTCCCAAGTGGTCCTCTCAGACCAACCCAAGATCTTCAGCTTTTGATCATCGAGAAAGTATCTCTGGTCATTAAATGGTCTGTTCTCTACAAATTTTATACTAGTCTCAGGGTCCATTGAGAAAAGTCTGCATATATCTTTGGCTACATCAATAACTCTCCTTTCCTTCTTAGTCCCAATATTGTAAACATGCCCAACCTCTCCCTTGTGAAGGATGACTTCAAAAGCCTCTGCAACATCTTCGCAATATAAATAACTCCTCACATTAGAACCATCCCCATGAATTGGAAGAGGCTTGCCTTGCATAGCCAGGAGGATGAACTTTGGAATTAACTTCTCGGGAAACTGATTGGGGCCATAGACATTATTTCCACGTGTTGTGATCACAGGTAACCCATACGACCTACCATAAGCCATGACAAGCATTTCTGCCCCTGCCTTTGTTGCAGAGTAGGGGTTGGTTGGGAGCAGCTGTGACGCCTCATGGTTACCAACTACAGCATCTTCATCGGTTTCACCATAGACTTCATCAGTGCTCACATGGATGAACCTCCTGATCTGTCCAGTAAGTTTGCATGCTTCTAATAGAACATGAGTTCCATAGATATTATTCTTTGTGAATTCAAAGCTGTTACCAAATGAATTGTCAACATGGGTTTGTGCTGCAAAGTGCATAATGGTGTCAATAGACTCGGTGATGAGAAGGTAATTGACAAGGTCAGCACTTCCAATATCCCCCTTCACAAACTTGAAGTTGGGAGACTGTTCGCTGATTGTTGACATTTTTATCTTTTCTGCATGCATTTAAAAGGAAGTCAGAGATGACAAACAATATCTAAGAGAATTAAAACAAACTCCACGTGTCCACTGATCCAGAGAACAGATTAAGATACAAACACTTAAGACAAAATTTATGAGAAACAAACATGAAATAGATGAAGCGCAAAAGCAAATTGTGGTGATATCAGAAAATGATAACCTAATATCTAAAGATATTCTAGTGGTTTCTTCAGCATAAAACAGTTTGGGAGAAAAATGAGGAATGGCATTCTGTAGACACCAAAATGAAATGAATGGCATCCTATGAAAGAAGGAGATTTTTATGACGCAAAAGAAAAGTAGCATACACGTGTATAATAGATGCAGATCCACCAACGTAATGGGAAAATGAAATGAACTTCATGATTTCTTTCTCATTCAAGCTTATGTTCCCGATTTTCTTCCACAATCTACCAGTAAGAAAAACGGATACCCAGAATAAACGTTTTTGGGGAAAAGGGAGGATTAACTATATTAAAATGAAAAGCGACAATATACTAATTAAAAAGAGAAAGGACTAACCAACAAACTGATATAGATAAACACAAAGAAACTTAAAGGACATAGAAATTCAAGAAGGCTTCAGATGCAGGCAGAAGGAGCGCTAGAAATAATTAAAGTTAACATTAACCAGAAAAGTGCAAAAGTAACACACGTTGTGATCATTTACTGCAAGAATTGGCCATTTTTGCAGGACCTGGAGAATCCGGCCTTAATAGCTCAACATACACCTTCAGAAACCCAAAACTGATGAAAAGAGAGAGTTTCTATGAGTTGGGTATTGAAGATCTCATTCAACCGAATCAGATGCAAGAAGAACTAATCAGAGATTTAGTTGACAACATCAAATTACACCATCAGTCCTTTAAAGAACCAGATCCCCCTTGAACCAAAGCTAGACACACCCAATCAGTGGTGGATCTAGAAATTCTTGTAAGGTTAGGCGAATATGGAGCAGTTTAGGGTGGGGCGAAGTATGTTTGAAGCTCAGAGTATCAGATGTAAGATATAGTTTTTCTTTCGAATTTTAGAATTTTGGGGTGGGACGGACGCCTCACCTTAGTTCAATGTAGATCCCCCACTGCACCCAACTATCAAATTGGAAACATCATGATAAAGGCAGAGCATATCATTAACAGCATCACAATAAACGAAATGGAGCAAATTTATCAAGCAATCCGAAAATTCACAGCGTGAATTCTCCAGATCTGGTCTTATACAGCAAAACCGTAAAAGAAATAATCACAGAACAGATAACATTGAGAATCGCCAGTACCAACAAAAGAATAACTCACCGAAATGAGACAAAAACCGAAAGGGCCGACAGAGGAACGACTGTTGGTGATAGTATAGGTGAAATAAAGAGGGCGATCAACGATATATTGCGACTGGCAGTTAAGATTCTTGGGAAGGAGGAAATTTAGGAGGTGAAGGGAAGCTGGGCACCTGAGAGAAGAGAGGTAGTTAAGGAGCGCAAAAACTAGCGGACATGGTTATGGCACGAATCCACCGTGCATTCCCTATAGAGAGAGAGAGAGAGAGAGAGAGAGAGAGAGAGAGAGAAGAGAGAGAGAGAGAAACGGGTGGAAGTGAGCGGTAGTCATAACTTGAGAAGAATGCGTGAACGAAGAAACGCGTTTTTGTGATTCAGTCAAAACAATTGAAATGTCAATTTTTATGACATCCCCAACTTTGGATCAATTTGCAACTTTAAGTCTCATTTTTGGTTATTGTGACAGAACCTTCAAACAATGGAAGTTGTAATTTACTCTCAGAGGATTAAGAGATTAGGCAGCTATTGGTACTGGTTCATTGAGCGGTGGTGATGGTGATTGTGGCGCATGGTGGTGGCAGCAATGGCGGCCATGGTGGTGAATGGCGATTGGGTGGTTGCGAACCCATAGATTGGAGTGGCATCATTCAGCCACTGGCTAATTGGATTCGAGTTGATGACCGAGTCAAGTAAGGTATGTTTCATAAGGATTTGTACAGATCCAATCAAACCTTACACAAAAGTACTGAACAGTTTCTACCTGTATCGAAAATGTGGTAAAGAAAAGTGGCATGGTGAATACATGATCAAATTCGTTGGACTCCGAACTTGGCAGATCCGTGCTGACTTGAGCAATCCAGTTTTGACTCGGCTGATTCAAGCCTGATTTTGGTTTGAATAGGAGGGGGCACTAGGTTGACTAAGGTCAAAATACACCGGTGGGATGGCAGGGCTTGGAAAGAAGCTATTTAAGATTATATGATGAGAAATAAAATATAAAAAATAATAGACTTCCATTTTAGATCTAAAGCAACAGATTGTTGGTGGATTTTCAAAATATCATAAAAGTTAATGAAACTATGGACAAAGTTTCAAGAAAATCTACATTAACCCAAACTCATTTTTGCTCTTATATTTTTCACGATTGAAATCAAACTTCCCGGGGAGCTGTCGTTGCCAGCATAAATGACAAAGGGAAACATAACTATATACTCACAACGAGCAACGAGCAACAATTGTAGTTGGCTGAGGGGATGGGCTCACAAGTTGAAGGTCATGAGTTTGATATTTGGGGCGTGCATCTAGCTTTGGCTCTTCATTTACCAGAAAATTACTCATCTGCATTTATTTTGAAAGATCTCCTAATTCAGAATGATTTGGCCCACACATTATACATGAATTCACGAAGATCTGCCTATAGTATATGGAATTTCACAAACACCCTTTAATTGTTTCACCAAAAAGCTTTAGCAATATCATAATCCACAAGGCTTATAGCATTAGCTCGCATGGCAGGGGCCTCAACTCACAAGACGAAGGTCATAAGTTTGATACCCGGGGTGTGCACACATGATCATATCATAAGATACTTATTTTGTACTACCGATAATCAATATCTCAAACTGTGTTGGAAACTTCATGAAGTAGAAATTATCGATATCACTGAGTGTGTTGGTGACAGCAACAAATAGCAGATCAAGCAATAATTTTCATAATGAGGGATCTATTTTAAAGCCTAAGACTACTAAAACTATGGTTTTTGTCGTAATTAAATGTGGATCTTTAACACGAGTAAAAAGTGAAGTCGTACAATTCTGCTATTTAACTTATTACGAGACCCACCAATAACCCATACTTAGGGTGTTCTGCTGGAACCAAAACTGCAGTTTTAGTTCTAAAAAGACGATACCCTTAGTAAAAGATCAAATACAGTTTATCCTCTCTTATTCGTTCAGCTCTCCGCCCCTTCGCCCTACTCTATTGATGCTCACTAATGATGTCTTTAATCGGAACACTTATTTATGCATATTGTTATAAATGCATACTCAAAAAAGTGAAAATAAATACACCTTTTTTTATTACATGAGGAGACCGAAGCCTAAGTCAAACTCCCCACCAACAACAAGATAACTAGAGTGTTCAGCCGTTGAGCCAATGTTCTTGTATTGTCCCAATCGGCAGGGTGCTTTGACATCGTGTTAGTGGTGGAGAGTTCGATTCCTAGGGAGTGCATGCATGTGTGTGTTAATCCAGTTAATAGTTAGGTTAACTAAACTTAATCAACTAATCCAACTAGGTTAATACAAAAATGTGAAAGGCTGAATCTTACTAGATGTGCAAAATGTTGAATACAATTCTAACAAGATGGCAAAGTTAGGCACATTTTGATGAAGGGCGAAATTGTCATTTATGATTCACGGCGGCGAAGACCTATTTGGTGATGTTGATGGTTCATTGTTTGCATCCATGACTTTCAAATAGAAGGATAGATTCCATACAATACCAAACTACGACCATTAGATATATTTTCTTAGCTCTCGAAAATTTGGAAACAGAGAGGCTTTGATGACAAATTGATATTTCTTTTGTTGGTTATAATAGGAGGCAGAAGCCTAAAACACATACACAAGCATGGGATTGAACTCCTGACCTGCATCGTGGGAGTTGAACGGCCATGCTAGATGAGCTACCGATCGGGTGTGACAAATTGGTATTTATCAGCCAACTACATAGTTTTAACTTGAGAAATATATTGTGATGCTCGAATGTGATCTAAAATAATGTGTGCATGATATCAATGCATTTCCTGTGTGCAGTTATTTGGTATCACCATCTTGCTTGACTTGGCGCACGATGCGCAACGAAGTATTAACCCAACCTCCTTGGATGGGACATTATCAAAGTCATCTTGAAGAATGCAAGATACAAAGGAATTTTTTTAAGATAAACTTTGGTTTGTGAAATTATCACTTAAATGTTTTTTTAATTTTTATAATACTTTAATAACCATTATTTTGCATTGTTATGTCACTTAGAAGCCACCAAGTGACATTAACATGCCATGTTGATGCTGCTAACATCAGCTACAATAGTGTCACAATAACATTTTTTTGGTGTTTCGTAATACTCTCATTCTTTGAGATAACTGATCTATATGTTGTAAGGAAATGAAAATGGAAATGGAAATGTAAATGAGACATAAGAAATGAAAAATTTTCAAAACTTAGGAAATGGAGAAACGACAATGTATATAACAAATAAAAAACAAAAATAATTTACACATTTCAGTGATGAATTTAATATTTAATTGCATTAAACTGATAAATATTAAAAAATACTTATACTTTACGAAGTTTCCGTGCTTCATAGTAACGGGCAAATAGCAGGCCACTAAAGTGTAAAAAAGTATAACGTATTAAACTGACAATTTTACGAATCATAAGGTATTAAAGTGAAGTTAAAAAAAATGCTTGAAACTTTTGGTTTCACACGGTTTTAATTTTGGTTCATTTCCCCAAAAGAAAAATACTTGAAACTTCAGTTTCATCCTATTTTTAAGGTGATCGTGGTCCGGTTCAACTGGGAGAAATTCAAACGTATTGAAAATCATATATTTTCTGTAATAAATTGAAAATCTTGTTTTTAAATGGAAAAGTGTAGATAAATAGTAAAAACATTACAACAACAACTAAGCTTTTTTCCATACTAAACGAGATCAGCTACATGGATTCTTTGTTTCAAGAGAGCTCTATCATATGCCATGTTAGCAGTTAACTCACAATAAGCTAGATCATTATTTATTGTTTCTTTCCAACACTTTTGTGGTCATCCTGTACCTCTTTTAATACTTTCCCAAATTTAGTTTTTCATACTTTCTTAAAGGTTCTTCTTTTGATCTTCTTTTTATATGTTCAAACCATTTTAAACGATATTCTCTCATTTTATCCTCTATTGATGTCACTCCTAATTTGTTTTTAGTAATCTCATTATGTATGTGGTCTTTTCTTTTATGATCACTCATCCAAACCACGTAAGGGATCACCTTTGCATTGCCGGTCTCAAACCCGGATAAAGACGAGGGTTGTGTTAGGCTTTCGACAACCAACATAAAACTTTGTCAGATTTCTATACCATGGATTACACAAATAGTAAAAAAATTAAAGTTAAAAAAAGTAACGCTATGAGGAAAATAAATAAAATATGTACATAAGGGAGTTACTAAGAATTTTGAAAAAGTAAGAAGATGAGAATATCTGAGATTCCTTGTCTTGCATTATCTTTTAGAATTTTACGAAAAAGTTATTTACGTTACTTGGTTCCCCCGTCTTAGGTGTTGAGAATAAGAAAACAAGAAACCGAACAATCACAGTGCCATAAGACCACAACACAGTTCAAAATCATGAATTCCTTTACCTACCTTACGATCAACGTTAGAAGTTGGAGCCACTACATATCAAGAAAATCACAATATAATTTTCGTACCTTATAATTCCGGTCTGGGAAAGTAAACCTCTGCATCAAACCCTTAGTTTCAATTAGACATGGCCGGTTTGAAACCAGTTTAGATATTAGAACCGAATATCACCCAATTCAATTTCGGTTTCACCTTTCATGGAACCAACTTAAAACCGGAATCGATGTTTCCAAACCATTAGTTTTGGTACTTTTTTTAAAAAAAATAACTTTATATTTTAATTCTTTTTTATAATTTTTACGTGTAAACTCAAAGCCAAACTGTCTCAGAACAGTCTCTGAGTCGATTGAGTTACGGTTCCCGGTTCTGAAAAAACTGGAATCAGTCGTGTAATTGTAGTGCATGACGAGCACCAATTAGATATAAAAAAGACATCTTGATGCCAATATAGTTTACTGGTTCTTTTTATCACTTTCAATATTAGAAAATGTGAATGCACGTCTTCAACTTGTATTGGGTCAGCGGTGTGGCTTGCCTTGTGAAAAATGCTAAACGGACACTCAATGCTTTTATGTACTGTGGGCACAATTGCAAACATAAAAAAATTATTGGACTCGATCCAGATCCGCTTAAAGCCATTCAGTTCTATATATTTGGATCCCCAGCAAATTACTATCGTGACCTTAAATTTAATGCAGGTATTAAAAACAAAATTCTAGTGTCATATTTAAAAAAATAACAGATAATAATCCTTTGAAAATATATACTCTCAAAGAACTCTATCATTCTTAGAATATAATATTGTATTAACAAACTTTTGATCTAATGGTTGATGCTGCAGTTGTGTTGAGTTGATGCCAACCTGTTGACACCCCTAAGTTGGGTGAACTCTCCTAAAGATTTGTGGCAAGTTTGAACTGGGTGGTGATTGAAGTATAAATAATCCATTGTAAGCCTCATTTTAAGCCCCGATAGATTGGGATATGGATTTGGAACCCTATAACCCATTATGCACCAAAGTTGGATTTGGATATGGGTCTGGAAACTATTTCTCGTTGACATTAAGCTTCGAGGCTGATTTGGCTTTGGCTTCCTTAATTGTGACGCTTATGCTTAAGCTTCGTCAATGAGAGAGAGAGAGAGCGAGACGTAACGGGAACAAGCGCGCTTATTCACCGAAAGCCGTTTTGCTTAGTTGGGATAAAATTTAAACGAGGTATTCCGTAATCTCTCTTCCATGTAGAATTTAACCGTTTCTCGTATGCTTGATTCCTGTTTTATCTTGGAACCTGTTGGTTTTTCTTTCGCCTCGATGGTGTTCACCAAATTGGCGTTGCGTTTACCTGGAAAACGAAGGTCTTCGTTTTCTCTTGCATCCTAGGAAGATCTTTTCAAAAGTGGTCGTCTTCTAGATGGAAGTTAATAGTTCCCGTCATGTAAGAAGAGGTGTTTCAATCTTGTTCTGAGACTTTCTTGGTGAAGTATTTGTATTTGAAAATATGGTTGTAGCTCTTTCGTTGACTAATTCTCTCTGTGTGTGTGAGAGAGAGAGACACCTGTGACTTGGAGATTCTTCTATTATTCATATAGTCTGTTAATGACCGAAATTCAGCCGGAGTTTGTTGTGATACTATATTTATGTTTGTTCATGCCCTAAAATTAAGTCAAAGTTACATCAAGGACGTGGTTTTATGTGAGGAGATAGCTATGGAGTTCCATTGTAGAGAAAGAAGAAACCCATTGAATTTTAAAGCTGGTAAATTGCAATATAATTTTGCATTTGAACATTTACACAATATGATGTGGATTTTCAAGTTCTTCACTGGTTAAGCTTATTTTGAAAGTCAGTGCTTCGTCTTGAATCTCAAACTTTCTGAAATTGTGCAAGATTCTATTGTTTCCTGTGTGTAACAAACATTGGAACCGTTCTAGTAAGATTCTTTCTTAATCTGTTCCAACCCGATAGAGCTTTACTAGATCTCCACAAGAAAATCCTGTCTGCCATTGATGGGTGGAGTCTGAGAAATCGTTTTCCCTGGATTTCTGCTGTATGCAGAATGCACCCTTCTAAGTAGTACAACAACAACAAACAACAACAACTACGCCTTTTGCCATACTAGACGGGGCGCCCTTCTAAGTAGTAAAGGGCTAAAAAGGTATCTAAATGCTTTATTTGTTATCTAGATAATCACAAAGTCCAAAAGTGAAACAACGAGTCCCCCAGAGGCTGCTTCCCCCTTGTCATCCTTTTTTGTGCTTAGCCCTACATATTCTTAAATTTCTCCTTTCTATTTTGCCACGCATATTGAACATCTTATGATGTTGAATGTACCAAAACCAAAACCAAAACCAGGAACAGAAACCGATGTTTCCCCACACTGAGTGGGGTTGGCTACATGTGTTCTTTCTCATCATTGAGCTCATTCTTATGGTCTTGCATGTTTTGTGATAAAATGTGGCATACACCTTATAAAATTCAAGGGGTGTATTTTTTCTCTATTGGAAGTTAGTATTGAATACAATAACTTTGGAATATTACAGAAAATAAGCTTGTCTTGGTGTTCTAGAAGAAAATTTCCCTCAACTTTGTATTACAGTGTTACCATCTTGTGGAACACAAAGTGACCTAAATAAGGATAACAGTACTGCATACACCTGTTTCCAATCCTAGGGGTGGACAGTATTTCATGAGTATGTTGTACAATTTGTCGATTTCTACTGTAGGGTGTATTTTTTCTCTATTGGAAGTTAGTATTGAATACAATAACTTTGGAATATTACAGAAAATAAGCTTGTCTTGGTGTTTTAGAAGAAAATTTCCCTCAACTTTGTATTACAGTGTTGCCATCTTGTGGAACACAAAGTGACCTAAATAAGGATAACAGTACTGCATACACCTGTTTCCAATCCTAGGGGTGGACAGTATTTCATGAGTATGTTGTACAATTTGTCGATTTCTACTGTAGGGTGTATTTTTTCTCTATTGGAAGTTAGTATTGAATACAATAACTTTGGAATATTACAGAAAATAAGCTTGTCTTGGTGTCTTAGAAGAAAATTTCCCTCAACTTTGTATTACAGTGTTGCCATCTTGTGGAACACAAAGTGACCTAAATAAGGATAACAGTACTGCATACACCTGTTTCCAATCCGAGGGGTGGACAGTATTTCATGAGTATGTTGTACAATTTGTCGATTTCTACTGTAGAATACAATGTTTTCTTAGTGAATCAGTGTAGTCCATCGAGCTAATTCTAACAGATGGTTGCCCTCATATGAAAGAGAAGAAGCTTGAATTTTTCAGAAAGGCTCAAACTCCATTTGAAATCTTGAAAGAAAGCACTTGAAGTCCACGTTATACAATTTGGTAAAAGGAAAGAATCCTGTCTGTTTGTGTGTGTGTTATTATTACTCATTCCTTGTACTACTGCAGCTTAAAATATGTGTTTTGGATTAATACAACTTAAAATATGCTCTCTGTAGTAAAATAATTTAGTGTTGCTATGCTTGTTTTGACTTATTGTCTCACTATTATCCAGATGTTCATCCTGATGTTTCAAGGTGCATACAAGCCAGACACTCTGAGACATAAAACACAGAAATGGAGTTCAGTACTCTTTGCATTCCTGTTTCTTATCTTTGCAACAACAATGTTATTGTTTATTGACTATGCCATATCAGGTCGCATGTTTTATGTGTCTAAGTTGAAGAAATTTCAGTTTTCCTCTCACGCTCCTACTCTTGAATTTGTGAATGGAACTAATGTGATATGGCAGATACCTAATTCTCCAAAGGCTGTCCTTTTTCTGGCTCATGGTTGCAATGGAAAAGCAGCAAATTTCTGGGATAGGTCTAAACACTGTCCAGATTGTGTTGGTTTACCTGAAGAACGTCACGTCGTCCTTAGTGCACTTGCTCACAGATTTGCAGTTATAGCCATTTCAAGTGCTGGTCAATGTTGGTCGTTCGGAAAGGAGATCGAAAAAGCTAAACAGATCATTGATTGGTGGATTAATAGAATGGGGCTTGAAAAGCTTCCTCTTACAGCTCTTGGGGCCTCTTCCGGTGGATATTTTGTTTCTAACCTTGCAACGAGAATCAAATTTAGTAGCATTGCAGTCATGATCGCAGAAGGTACTTTTGAATATATGGAGATACCGGACGACTACCCACCAACTCTTTTTGTTCACATGCCAAAGGACCATAAGAGAGCTCAGTTGATATCTAAAAATATGGAAACTCTTAAAATGAGACATATCTTAGTTTCGGAAATCAAATGTATGGAATTCCCTTTGACACCGACCCTTCTGTCAGACCGAATCCCAGAATTGGATAAGACGGTTTCAGAAAGAATTTTTGAGGTTTTGCAAGAAAGAGGGATTATAGATAGAAAGGGGTTTATGGTGAGCGATGGCCGCAATATGCTTTGGAAACATGCCCTAGCACAGAAGAAAGTATTATTACCTGAAAGATTTGAATGGATTAAGCACATTGAAGAAGAGCTTAATCTTGCATTTGCTTATCATGAAATGACCAGCTTACCAATAGAAAAAATACTTCACTGGTTTGAGTCGCATATGGTTTCACGTGAAGCTGCTTTGACATACATCATCAGTTCACAACATAGCAAGATGAATGAAACAAAAGCATAAAGTTGTCAATTATATATGCTAATTGGAAAATCGTTTGCCTAACAGATTAGAAGTCAGCAACAGGTGAGTGCAGACATTCTGGTGGCACTAGAATAGGGTAATTTCTTCATCAGAAAAAGGGCTCTTGATGGTTGTTTTCTGTTTCCAAGTATGATATAGTTCATAAAGCACTGAGGCTCTACTTCCACTTTTCGCTTATGAAATCTCTTGCTCCTACAAATATGAAGATAACCACAGATGTAGTTCTCAAAGATGATTTAGACACTTCTTTTCAACATGTCAAATACCTGATTTAATTAGTTCTTGACTCTCATCTCATAATCAATTGTACTGTCTATGTTACTGTGTTTAGTGAACATGGACTTATTTTCTTCTCTACGTTGGCAATATGACAATGGATACTGTATTGTGGCTTCCACTCCTTATGCCATTGTATGCTATACATTTTGAACCTTCGTATTCATCTGGTGCAGATTAGGACTTATTTTTTGCTGAGTGATTTCTGAAGTATGCGCAGTTACTCAAAAGCTGGTATCCTATTTTTGACAATGAGATGATATTTTCACGGTTGGTCTGAGCGGAGCGCAAGGCAGCAGTCCCCCATGGCCCAGGCCGTTGCTTGGCGGCAGCCCTGAGACGCACCTCGCATGCCCAGCGAAATCAACTCAAAACAGGGCGCGAACCCCCATTTGCGTCACTCCTGGCTCAGACTCACGAAGCCCTGTTTTATTGTGGTTCCAACTCGCTTGGTCCTAAGACACAAACACGCCCTGGAGACTGTTTTTACTTCATCATTGTGAACCACCTTATATCCAACAGACCAGGGCGATACAGTTTGTTCTCTCATGGCATTTGGGGACGAGAATAGTCCCTTCTATTTTCTTTTGATCACTCAATAGAAATCGTAGAAAATAATCCTCGAATTCCACTAGCGAGCTAACAACAACTAAGCCTTTACTCATACTAAACATGTTAGTTATATGATTCTTTGTTTTCATAGAACTTGATCATGTGTTATGCTAACAATTAATTCAAGTGTAAGTTAGATCATGTTAAATAAATCCATCAAGGTTTTATGTTCTTGAAAGCTTAACATAATCCTCCTCTTTTATTCCAGCTTGGAACTTATGTTAGCTCAATAACAAAGCACTCTATCACCGTTGATATTAGTCGGAGTTCCACTCCGAGAGGATGCAAGTATGGGTGTGTGTAATACTTCAGCTTCCTCTTGTAAAACAAAAAAGAAAAAAAAGCCTATGTTCTCTCCATCTGGGCTTGAGACCGGCTATGAGATCGGTAGCACCATTAGCATTCAAAGAGGTGTTTAGTGTCTCGATTTCAAGTCCCTGTTTAATAGTTTCACCCCCGTTGAGTGTGGGGAATAAAGCTTTTGTTTTCGTTTTGGAGTTACTGTAATTAAAATCGGCTGGTTGCTACGTTCAGTAAATAGTGAGTTTTATATTTACAAAAGAAAAAGGGAAATGGTGAGTTCTTATTTTTCGTCTAATTTCCGAAGTGAATTTGAAGGGTTCAAATTACAAGCCGGTGAAGAATCGGTCTTTTGGGTGACGGACACTTACTATTACAGTTGCAACATTTCTAGGCCAGTCCGGAACTACACAGATGGGGACACAGTGTTCCCTTTGTTCCACTCTGGCCCCTTTTACTTCGTCAGTGGAGTCCCAGGACACTGTGGGAGAGGGCAGAGACTCGTCGTCGTAGTTCTCGCCGACCTGTCCCCCGCTCCCACTTCCCCGTCGCCGGCCACCCCTCCAACACCAAGCCCTTCTCACCCTCCCATCGTCCCGCATCCACCCAGCCAACCTCCTACCAGCCCGCACTCACCGAGCCAACCTCCCAGTGGACCACACCCTGCACCGAGCCAACCCCCTAGTGCAACCCCGACCTCTGAACCGGCTCCTCCACCAGGCAAGATAACCAGTCCGCCGCCTACGCCGAGCACACCTGGTGAAGCTCCAGTACCAAGTCCAGCTAAATCTGCCTCTTCTCCTTCACGGAGACGAAGTTTGATGGCAGGGTCGTTCTTTGCTGCGATGATCTGTTGGTCGGTGGTGTTCATTTGAGGCTTCGGGTGGGAAGTGATGCTTGCTGATCGGTGTTTGTGTTCGTGTTTAGGTTCTTTTGGTTTTCTGTTATTTGTTTTATGTGCACAGATGACGTTGGTTTGCATGCGGGGAGGGGATTAATGCTTTGTAATGGTGGTTGTTCATCTTGAATCCCTTTGCTGGGGACTGTTTTAATTTTGAACAAATTCATACTCTCTCTCTCATATATATGTATATATATATAGAAAGAAATCTGGTTGATGACCGCCTTCTGATGGCGGTTGTCGCAAGCTGATAAAAAAAATCTGGTCCCTGGAGCATTATCCTCACATACATTCCAACTATCTAATAAATGATTTCCCAATCAAACTTTGTTAAAACAAGGGTCTCGGCCTTTAAGGCAAGACCTTTCTGGATGCGTTCACATGGTTGCATGGCTTCCATTGGTTTGTTTTGTAGCAACCCATCTTGCCTATCGAAAATATAAGCTACTAAATATTGAAGATTATTTAATGCAAATTCATGTATCAATAATTTTCAAATCTTTGTAATGATATGTTGATCCGCTGTATCGACTCTCGTATTTTAGACCATAAATGTGTTTATCTTTTTTAGCAACTCATGTATAAGCTATTAAATATCAGAGGGTATGTAATGCAAATTCATGCATCACTAATTTTCAAATCTTTGAAATGATGTGGATCTGCAGTACCGACTCTCATGTTTTAGACAATAACAAGAACTGCTAAGCCTTTTCTCATACTACTAGATAGAGTCTGCTACAAAGATTCTTTATTTCTATTGAGCTCGACCTTGTATCATGCTAACAGTTAATTAAACACAAGTTATGATTCTTTATTTTACACCACAGTTTTATTTGGTTCAAATCCTTTGTTTTGTCATGGTATTGCTTTCAATTTATTTTTAATAATCTTATTATATATATGATATTTTTTTTATGACCATTCATCCATCTCATCACCTTCATTCTTACCATCTTTTCTAAATGTGTTTAAACCATAAAATGTGTTATTTTTTTGGAACAGAGGGAGGCTTAAGCAAGGTATACACACTTCGCAGTTTGAAACTCATGGCCTCCATCTTGTTAGTCCATTACCAGGTGAGCCAACTCTCTGAGTGCCTACGCACGGTTACATATGAAACAATTGATGACCGTAGCAATCACATGTATGCACTTGAGAAAATATTCATAACTATAGAAAGGGTTTTCGTTTACAAGGACGTCATTTGAATTTGTTTCATATAAGCCATTGGATGAAGTTTCATCCAATGGTCTAAATATAAGCATAGATGCTCCGGTAAAACATTATCATCTACTCTTTTTTTGTTACAAAGGGAGGCCGAAGCCTTGCACGCATGCATGTGTGCACCCCTTTGGGAATTGAACTCACCACCAGAGCGTGGGAGTAAGAGAGACTTGCCAGTTGAGCTAACGCTCTGGCACCTTATCATCTACCTTTAGAAATATTCACGCTTCCTCCATCAATATTATGTTGGGGAGATACCCAAAACACGACCAGAATAATGATCTTACAAACTATACATCAATTCAAATACTAAGCCTTTCATCTCTTCCCTCTCTCCTGTGTGTGTGTGTGTGTGTGTATATATATATATATATATATATATATAGAGAGAGAGAGAGAGAGAGAGAGAGAGAGAGACTCGTTACCTCATATATGCTTGTACACTTAGGTGTCATCCAAACAAATCTCACAAGATGTATGGTTTAAATTTATATTCAATTCAAAAGGTATAAAGTATATTTATACTTTTTGGATGTATGCTTTATTTACATGCACACCTTTTGTATTTTGAATATATATATATATATATATATTTATAAAGTATTTTGTATTTTGAATATATCTCACAAGACTCTTCACATGGTTTGACACTTCCATTTGGCTATTCTTCGGTGTCCATTTTCAATCATGGAATACAAAGTTCCTATCATCTAAGTTTCCTTGAATTATCATGGAAGTCAACTGATTGGATTTCGATTCAAAAATATAACTCAATTTCTATCCCTGCATTATATTCAGGGAGTAATGTGAACCAGATTAAGTTATCTACATCTAAAGTACAACCAAATTATCTAAACAATTGGATTCAGTTTTATGAATCCAAATAGACCCGACTTCCAATTAGGTCTGCATGATCCAATTAGTCGGATATAACGCTGGGATCCAACCTGAGTCCAACTCATTGGCGTTCTATCTTGCACTGCTTTCATATGCTTCCTTGGGAAGTATATAATGAACACTGTTGTTTGAATAGATTTCGTTAATGTCCCTTGGTGTAATTGAAAATCCTACAGCTACACTTGATGGTGATCAGACGGCCACAAGGTGCGGTGATCAAATGGTATTTTCAGTTTGAGGCTGAAAAGAAAAAAAAATGAAATTAAACATGAAGATCAAACCATGAACAGAGAAGTATCATAGAGCATCAGCTAGGGGGTTGTCTCTCCAACACGAAGACACGAGGGTCTGATAAGTTAATCAGAAGAATCTTTTGCTTTCTTTCCAGTGCTTAGAAAGGAATGGAGAAAGTTTGGTTCGACTTGACAAAACTATATAGTGTGTCGCTTCAGGTTATCGGAAGGACAAAAATAAAGTTGATCTGCACTTATATGAATTCGCTACTTATTTGTATAAACAATACCATGAGTCTACTCGCTAAACTCAAAACCCTAAATTTATATGCAAGTTTTGTCGTCAGGGAAGCGAAATTCTCGCTTATTTAAGTTGAAATTTGATTATTGATGAATAATTTATTCATTCTCTTTCCTTTATGAGACTACATGCGGCTAAATTGCATTGATAATGTTTAGTACTCAGGTAGGATGATCAACTCCTACTGTTTGCCCTTTTGATTGAAATGATGATGTTTGGTTTTCTTACCATTAACAGAACCGTGATTCGAAATTGAACCAAACTCGAACCGATGGTTCTGCATGGTTTGGTTCAGTTCACTAAGAACTTAGAAGAGGCTATAGCTGTTAGCTCAAGGTTGAGGCTAGAGCTGAATCAAACCGGACCACAAACAACCCGAGTCTAAAGCTACTGGACAATTTTCAGGGCATGCTCCTTATTTTTCTCAGTCGATGTCGAAGTCTAAACAACCAAGGTTCAATACTCTGATACCGTTTTCTTCTCAGTCGATGTCAAGTCTAAAGCTGCTGGATGCATTGCCTTTGTTTTTTTCTTCCACTCTTTTCAAGGGGATACATTGCCTTTGACAATTTTCTTCAGCAATACTTTCCAAAACATTGCTTTCTGTAGCCTGCCGATGTCTTTATGCTTCATTCTTAACCCTAGAACTGCTGACTGCTGATCGTCAAACAAATGTTACCTGTAACTCTTTGGGGCGAAAAATACGCTCAAACCAGAGATGAGATCGAAAAATAATTTAATCTGTTGGCATTTTTGTGAGAGTATTCCTCAGGCAATACAGCCAATGATTGGCCCCGGGCCACCGACAAGGATTCAGAGCTATGGCAAGAGATGATTAACCCAGTACCATTCAAAAATATTTTAATCTATTGCCTTTGGCAATGCACATGATCCTGGATACATATGATGCCCCGAGACTTGCCTCCAATTCAATGTGCCCAACAATGCATTGGTAGAGAGAGATATTAATATGAAACTCGTTCGTTCTTCTTGTTGCGAACCCCTGCAAGTAGTTCGCTGAGTGCAGATGAAAGAATATAGATATTAGACAGGCATCTCAGCTACATACAGATAGAAATGGCTCGATAACAAAAAACTAAAACAAGTACACAGGCATAGCCATGTCCCACAGAGTCACACTAGACACTCAATGTAATAAATTGAAGCACGACGCGTTTGTTTCCCCTGAATCAGATCTAAAGGCCAGTAATGAAACCGACGTGCAAATCTCCGCCACTATCAGGGCATGCTCCTTATATTCTCTTGCGGAAAGGCTGCTCTGGATTCTTAAGGCATTTGAAATTCAATATTGGACATGAAAGGAAGCAAGCTTTATCCGCTCAAGCGTTTCGATGACCTTGATTGTAGCCTACTTTTTGCCTTCTCTGTCTCCGGTTTTGCTTGATCCAAAGCCTGCCATGTAGATCGTCAGATGGATTAAATTTCAACAAAGAAGCGTATGAGATACTGTAAATTCAACCATTTATCTAGAGGTATACAACAGCGCCGACAATATAAGCATCACAAAAACCTTCTACTCAATCTTCACGATCTGTCACCGTATGATAATTACCTCAAAAATAAAATTACAACTGGCTGTTATTATCACTTGGTTGGGCTTCAATGAGAAACTCATTAACAGCCACGGTTGTCATCCATCTAGTATATTTATCATCAATGTACTTATATCTTAGATCTCGGGTTCCAGGAATTAATTCTATATCACCAGATGACTTTTCTTTATGGTATGACGGTAAGCATTCAAAATAACTTGCTAAAATATTTCTTAGATCAAACCCAAGAATTGAACCACCAAAGAAAACATTAAGTTGGTTCTGTTTACCATATGCAAGAATGTGTTTGTCTGTGTGTGTGTGTGTGTGTGTGAGAGAGAGAGAGGGGGAGAGGGCAGGTGGGGACTAGGGAGGGGGAATCTTCTCAAGCATAACTAAGATTCTCGTAGCTCACATTTTGCTGACCTCAACCCAATCCTTCCAAGTCCATCATCTCCAAGCTATTAAATTGGCGTCTGTCACCTCCATACTGAAAATGATGCGTGAGTGTGCACGTGTGTGAAGCATAAACAAATGCAAGTTTCAGTCTCCCAAGTTCGACAAACAAGAAGAGCCTGCCAAATGTTTTCCCTTCAAATTTAACGACCAGCTGTAGACAAGTTCCAATTATAAATACGCACTCTAGAGCGTTCAATTACTTTATCCACCCATCCAATCTAGCGACCCTTTCTGATATTGCATGCAAGCACATTCAGAAATACACTTACGCACACTATTCATCGGAAAAAAGTCAATGGCAAATAGCACCTAGCTTTCTCAACAAAGTTTACCTCAATCAGCGACTCTACACGTCTTCTCATTCTGGTATGCATGAAACCTTCAGAGCACTGAAGAAAACAAAAATTCAAGAATCTGAGATCCCATTTGAATGCTGTATTTGGTTTGCATCGGATTAATAATACATGAGAATAATAGATGCGGCACGTTAAGATGTACATGCAACTGGACCTGAATTCAAACTAGATACAGCCAAAGCTGTCATTTTCTATCAAACCCCTAAATCATGACAAGCAAGACAAACATGATCCGAAATCAAACCGAGATTTCACTTGGCAGGTCTGATCTCCAAATTAAACTTCAGATTTTGGTTGAACATCGATTTACCTCAAATCAGTTTATCCTATTCCACAAGTGAAGGCCATGTCATGTACAAATTTTCTTGGTTCTTATCGCACCAATTGGAAGAAATCAAGAAAGAGGGCTAATTAAAGCTTACAAGTCACCTGTTCTGTCCTTCTAGAGGAGTCGTGCAAGGATTCTTATCGCACCAATTGGAAGAAATCAAGAAAGAGAGCTGCGTTAAAGCTTACAAGCCACATGCTCTATCCTTCTAGAGGAGTCGTGCAAGGATTAGCTGCATTTTGCGTGATATACCATGAGAAATCTTAGACAAGATGCACAACCTACCTTTACTATGAGATTTGAGTAATATGCAATTCCAGATCTAGACTGCTTTGCAGACAAAGGGTACGGCACATCATACTTGACTCAACCCTTACCCGGCTGATTTCATCATGTAAACTATTTGCCCTACAAGAAGCTTTTTTAAGGAAAACCTACCTTCACGTGATAGCTGACATATGCGTGAAAGGTAGATAGACTCCAAACAGTTCTGTCCAACTTCTGGCCTTCCACATGACGAGGAGAAACCACTGAAAATATAAAAGCTTTACATTTGAGAGAAATCAACTAACTGGATTTTTTGCTTTTGCCAAAAGAACTTGAAATATGGTTACCAAAAGTAATGAATCCTGCATTAGCAGTCAATGCCTGATCTGGAACACCTTTCAACTCCGATGGAGGAGATGGCGACCATAAACAGAGTGGTGCAGTACTAACTCCTGCTGCACGTCTTGCCTCCACAAATTCCTACACATGCATGAGTAAGATTGAAAATCTTCCCCTGCATTGGAATTATTTTGCTTCAACTTTGAAAATCACTAGAGTAGGGCTACAGATTTGCCTTCTGACTTTGTTGGGAATTGAATCAGTTGTCATGACATGAGAACGTTTGGTAAGAACAATTAGTAGTTCAGACTTAGACATGCACAGGTGAAAAGTGCTGCTACCTGCAAGAAGGATGTAGCTAATACTGTGTCCACTGAATCTTTAAACCTCATCGGGTATATAACAGTTACCTTTTCCGGCTGCCAACATGAAAGTGGGAGTCAGGATTAGGAATCATGTCACAACAAATTTGGCAACCACAAATACATGTTAAGTGTATAACATAATAAGATGGTTTGAACAAGAATAGCTTTTATTTTTCTTGAACCCAACCTCCGTTTCATTGTTCTTTGTAACTTTTGGTGTTTTATGTGTTTAGGCTAGAAAGGATTTCATGTCTTGCTTTATTAGGTAAAATCTACGGATCCAGCACCAAACCAATGGAATCAACAGGAGCACATAGAGTGCACAAATTCCTGAAAAAATGTAAACCATGAAGAATAGCATGCCTTGAATATGTACTCCAAATCCCATGATTTTAGATGTTAAACTCCTTACTTTTGTAGCATGCAGATAGGAGTTTATAAGCTTCAACTTTTACAAGCATTTGATGAAAAGAGAAGAACTGAGCATGATTCAGAATTGTAAAGAGGCTCAAAAAGTGCATCTGCTGCATCATTTTATCTCACAATAAGTGTATTATAGCCTTCAAATAGTTGTGATCATTGAGAACATTATGAATCATGTGGAATGAGAAACATTTCACCAATTTGAATTTTTAAAGTTAAATTATCACCTGGGGAATCAGGAAAAATGATTCTTTAGGCCGATGGACAAGAGCCACAAGGCTATCTACATCTGGAGCAACGGTCTTGGATGCTAGGTGCTTCAGAATTATTCTTAATGGAGCTCCGAGTACAACTTCTCTTACTGATGCAATATTCACCAAGAAGGCATATCTCTGCTCTGTTTAGTTATGAAATAGAGACATAAGATGAACGAGAATAATAAAAAAAACATAGGCATCAAAGTTGGATACAAATGCAAGTTAATCAGCCATAAGCTTTCTTTTCTGATTCACATTGGACCTGACGCACACTCTAACAATCTGAAACTTTTGGTGCCTTCAGAATTATTAGTGACCTTAGGTTCTATTTAAAAAATTTATCAATTCTTTTATTTCCTACATGTCTCTGAAAGTGTTAAGAACCTCACATTCAAACAAGTCACTATCCTTAATAATAAGTTTCACATGTGGCGATACAAGTACTTGAGGCCTACTTGAGTGTGTGGAATATGGATGTCATATAAGTTCCCTATTCAAGAAGTCTTTCATGATCCAGCATTTAGCATCAGGATACCAGTGTTATGCAACCTCCAGCGATACCCTAAGCATTTTCATAAGCAGCTATTCAACCACTAGTAGATCTGATGGAAATCTACATGAGAATCTAAAATGACATACAAAGCCAATAATGCTCATTAACTTTTGCGGAAGTATCATGCATAACATGATGCAGTAATTTAGAGGTTGAAACAGCAAATAAGAATAATGAATATCAGGATTTACAGTCATCAAGCTCTTCTTTTTTTCTTCCCATAATATATGGCATAGTAAGCTCATTATAACCTTGAGTTAGAAACTTCTTTGACCTTCATGTGACGGCAATTTTGATAGATTTAGTTTCATAGTGAGATTGTATCCATCCTTTGGGGGATCAAGAATTTGCACGGTACCACCATATGCTGTTTTTATGGCTTCAATTGCACCAAAAGGAAGACCATCGAAAAAAACAGTTTCAGGAGGTGGCATTGGCAATGACATTGATAACAGCATTGAGTGAGGATCCCTCACAGAGAACTGCAAGAAAGAATTTTTGGCATTAAAGCAAAAAGAGGAACTTGTCAACCTATAGCATCAATTAGGTCTAGCAAAACCCTGGAAACATGAATTAAAAGAGATCGGCCAAAGCTGCATGATGTCATGAGACATATGCCAAAAGTATGAGTATGATATTGGTTGCATACCTGAATGTGATAGCGGACATCGTCAAATTCAACTGAATGGCAATCCATTTCAACAACTCTATCCGGACTGCAAGACCAAGATTGGAACAGTAGTGATCAGCAGAGAATAGCAAATAAATTCCCAAACATAATTGAAGAAGTTGCATGGCAAAATTCATGCATCAATCTCCATTAGGGTACGGCTGTCGGAATTCAGACACTGATATAAGTGATGCTCATACCGTCATACATATATTTGACATATTATGCTAGATATCAGTCAAGGCATCTCAGTAAGAAAAATTATCAGGATAAAGTACAATCCTAGGGAATTCTACAATTCAAGTTCTCAAAGTATAACATAAACAAGACAAACAACTAATATATTTTTGTCAAAGAGAAAGTGAAGAGAGAAGAGAAGGTTTGAACAGTAAAAAGAACAAATTATTAATTTAGCGGAAAACAAGTTTGGAAATTATTTGTTCTTCTTAATAGAGACGAGGGATAATGTGGTATTAAAAAGTGATCTAGTTGGATTAGTTTTAGAATGAAATAAAACATCATTAGGGCAAAGTTTTCATTTAGTTGATTCTCTTACATGGTAAGCACCATCCCATCATGCACAGGGAAGAAACTACCATGACAAGTACCCGTATTCAGCTTTTGGTACGAACTCACAGAAATTTAGCTCGCATTTGGTGCTAATTAATCAAACTATTAAGCAGATGCATCGTTTTAGCGGATCCAAAAGTGGCCGAATCAGTGTTCTATCAAATACCACAAAAATTCTTTCGCGTATTCAGTTTGTGACAATAAAGGGAACGTGGTGAAGAAAAACAAACCCATATTTTCAACTTAGAATAGCAGATCAAATCAAAACCATGGTTGGACGAAACAAGAGCGCGGTAGAAGCGAAATTGTGAAAGGGGAGAAAATCCACTTACTTTTCGATGCGATTGAGTAGGATCTGCAGAAGAAACCTCGAGCGGGGTTGAAGGAGAATCATGCTGCCGAAAGAAATCCCGACCGCCCTTTACATGGTATTTCTGCACACCTTTTTTACCGTGATTTCAATTTTACCCTATTAAAATTCGAAAATTATCTTAATACCCCTAACATCTGAACCTCTGGGTAATCGTGATTCGTGGTCCGGAGATCGATAATAGTTGAAATTAAAGGAAACGCAAAGAGTTGATGGTTGGAGAATAAAGGAAAGGAAACCCAAAGCATTGACGATTGATCACAGTAGAGCAGTGGCACAAGTATGGTTTCCAGCCATATGTTTTGAACATATGCAACCGAAAATAATCACCTTCATCTTCTTGTTCTCCTCTTCTCTTCTCGCTTACGCCTGATTTCCGCGCTACACCCGACGTCCTGTCTTATTCAGATTCTTCTTGGCACCAGAATGGCTCATTCCACGTTGGTCCTGATGGCAGACCTAGAAATCTTCTAAGAGGAGAATTGCCCGTGGCTATAGTGACACAACCTCTTTTTCAGGGTGCGGCAAATAGCCCACGGGTATACGGTAGGCTCTCTATCATAGCTCACGGTTTTATACTATCTTTCTAATTTACAACTTTTATTTAAAACGCGAATAAGTCCGTTTCTACTGGTGGTATAAAATAGAAAAACAAAAACAAAGCCTTGTCCCACACTAAGTGAGTCCACTGCATTATTTCTTGGTCGCCGTTATGCTAAATCATCCAATGCCAAACAATGATGTAATGCATAAGATTAAAAATAAGAAACCGTAGCAAATTGGTAAACCGTCAATACGCATATAAAATATAAAGCACAAATTGCTTTTTTGGTAGGTTATCACATGTTTATTATACTAATGCTCTAAAAAGCAGTGATTGAGAGCGGACAAGATGTAATCACTTATATATATATTCATTCATACTTTAACCATTTCAAAGATTAGGTGAACGAAATTGAGTGTTGAAATTCAAATTTCAAAAATAAAAAGGTATATTAACTTTTTGTACGTGCATTAAATAGGTGAGAGTCCGCATAGACTATACACACACATATATATATATATATAATGATATTGAAACCATGGTGTTCTAAACAAAGGGTTGGATCTTGATCCAAATCCATGAATCCACTCAAACCCATTTATCATTGACCCGTCAAACCCATTCCGGTGTCGACAATTTTCAGTGTGAGTCTTAAACGAGATTTTTCTAAGGGAGCGAAGATGACTTCCTTTTAATAGGCAAGCTGGGGTTAGACAGACCCTACCAGACATGCACGCTCCTAGGTTTCAAACTCTAAACCTTCAACATAAATGTTCGTCAGTTTCAACACCCTAGCCAGGAGAGCTATGATTGATCACTCCTTTTCAAATCAAGCTGCCCGCAAACATGTTGATAGCAAAATGCCGATGTAAAATTGTAATTTCAAAGTGGTCTAAGCTTATCAAATTTTCCCAAGCAACGTTTTCCTCCATGAAAATTTTTCCCATCTGGTTGGGAAAACCTTGCACCTCTCCCTTCTCGCCTTCTACCTTACCTAGTTTTTCAAAACTTATATATGAGTTTTTCATATGGAAAAGAAATTCCATTCCATGTGAACAAGTTTTCTCCCGACATAAGGCCACCAGTGAAAGATATGTAAACGACACAAAAGTTTCCTATCAGACAAAAATGGAATCCAGTCCCCACATTGAATGGATTCGTTCTCTTCGATTCGGGAATGAATTTTCTTCGTCAGGTTCCCTTCCCATGACAGATGCTTATCAAATATGTTCTGAATGTAAGCACCGACGACTAACTACTAGAAAAAATGAGATAAGGAATCAAGAGATCTTGAACCCACGTTTATGCTTAACGACTTTTTGCAGGAAAGAGGAACCATGATGTATATATTACTGCACAATTACAAACATATGGCCGGAAAGAAGAACCCTCATTTACCAGCATTAGTATTACCTATACTCGGAATGCAGAACGGCTTTGTACTTTGCAAAAAACAAAAAAAGTAAAACAAGCTATAGGAGAAGATTTTTCATGATTTCATTTATGATCAAGATTCATTTATGATCAAGCGGCAATTATACAAAAGGCAGTTAGTTGATTGTAAATCCCTAAAGAAAAAGCAAGTGCTGAAGAAAAATGCCAGCGCACAGAGACAGAGAGAGAGAGGCACATGTTGACTTGTTGAGCACAAATTGAAGCAGTTCGATTGCAATCCACGAGTTAATGACAATTGAGACCATCACTAATCATGATTACGCAAATCGGAGGAGGAAGAAGCATGCAGGGCGGAATTCGATTGCGATGAACGGGAGGAATATCCAATCCTTCCATTGTGAATTCACAACCCCAAATTAAAAACGTTGGATTTTCATTGAGATTATCGAGGGGAATCCGAACCTTCCATCATAAATTCTCACAATCACACCAAAGCGAAAATCAGACCTGGGTTTTGAATGAGATGATGGAAGGAGATTCCGATCCCTCGACCATACATTACAATCCACATTTACTTTGAAAACGAAAAAACAAGAGTCGAATGGAGAACAGAAGGAGAAAGGCAACAACTGTACAATTGAATCGGCGTCCCCCAATCTCATCAAACACAGAATTCCGGCAATCATGACGATGGCGGCAGAGAAGAAGTCCTGGTCGAGGTGACCGGGAAGAGACGGAGCAGCCGCGGCGGTTCTGCAGATTCGCCACTCCTCCGCGGCGTCGACGGGTGGAGGTAAAACCCCTTTCCGGCGATGGCCCTCTCTTCAGCCACCGCCGCCGTCGCAACGGGATCCGAATTGAGTGGCCGTACAGGACTGCTGAGAGAAAGCTGGGTGAGATTGAGAACCGCGCTCGGCGACAGCTGTACCGAAGACGAAGCATTGCCGGCGAAGAAGGGGAAATCGCGGTCGGAGAGCTTGAGATTGCGGAGGGTCTTCTCGCGACGGCGCTCGTAGAGCTTGAAGGAGGAGGAATTCTTGATAGTGGAGAGGTGGGGACGGGCCGGCGGCGAGGGACCGGAGGAGGAAGGGAGGGGTTTCCTGGCGGGCTCGGAGGGGAGGCCGGTGAGCCGCTGGACGACGTGCTTGAAGGAGGAAGGATCGGTGTGGACGAAGGTCGTCGGCGGGGGGGTCTCCTGGAGTATGAGGGAGGGTCTCCTTTGTGGTGTGGTGGGAGGGAAGGGCGGTGTGCGTGCGGAGCTGCTGTTGCTTGTGGAACTTGTTGGAGACGGTGGCTGATCCGATCGTGGTGGTGGTGGAGGAGATGCGACTGTTAGGCACTCCATCTACTGCAACAACAATGGGCGTAATCCCAAAGGAATCTCAAGCAGGAAGATGAAACACGGAGAGAGAGAGAGAGAGAGAGAGAGAGAGAGAAGATGGTTACCAGAGATGGCTATAACGAGGATTCAACGGGGTGCAGTTGGAGTGTTGTACTTTGATCTTTTTTCTTCTTCTTTAATTTTTTCACGGGAAGGCTTAGATCAGCCGGTAGATCGCATGGCGTTTGTGCTTTTGACAAGAGGAGTCGAACTCTTCACCGCCAAGCAACAACGACCTGCCGTTGCGCTGATGCTCTCGGTGCAGACATCTTTATTTAATCCGATAAAAAATGAGCTCAAACAGGCACAAGCCGCGACACCCCTGGCTAGCATGTGAATTAAAAAGAAGATTTATTCATTGTAAAGGGCTCAAACAGGGACAGAGAGAACGAACGGTATATGCTTAATTCAATTCCTGCTTAAATCTATTCAAATATTTATATAGAGATGTGAATTAAAAAGTAAAGTGCATCATTGTAATTGTACCATTACATGTACAAAAAGTATAATAGTATAATTTGTTTTCTAAAATAAAATATTTATAGTTGTAAGTGTGATTGGATGCTGAATTTTTTTTTGTGAGAAAAGAAGATTTAAGCCTGAATGGAATTGAACACATATCCCTTGTGTAATGTTACCGGTCATCGATCATGCCTACGTATATGACAGCTTTCATGCGATCTTGATTTCCAAGATCGACACTCATGAGGAGAACATGATGGGTGGAGACATCTTCCTCCCACTTGTATCAAATTCAATGCTTTTGGCATTTTCAGGCAAACTTGGCACATTAGATACTCAACCAGGATCCGAAAGGTGCCTTAGTAGACCTTTTGGGTTTATATTTTGCCACTAGATAAGCCAAAACCTATTAGAATCGTGCGCAAAGAACAATAACTCACATGGCTAGGGGGTCGACTCACAAGTTGAAGGTCATGCGTTTGATAAAGATGGAATTTAAATAAATATAGGAAACCCTAACCTGATAAGAGAATTCTCTATGAGATTTAGGCTTCATCACTTATATGTTGATGAGTTAAGATCAAGATCATTATTAGGCTAAATACAATTCAAGCATCTGGTTGAGGGCTGGAAGGAGACTGACGAGGAGTTGATGGAGATCAAGCATCGGTGATATATGTTTGTCAAACTTGATTTGCGTTTGAATTTCTGGCATCTTTTTCCATAGGGATTCTATAAAAAATATAATCATAAATCATATAGTTTAGTGGAAAACACGCCTCTAGAAAAACTTCTTGATATGTCACGCTATAGTACCCGAGATCAAATTTAGACCGACATCAAGATTTGGATATGAGATCCACAAAATGTGCATAAAAAATCAATTCCACTAAAACATGGAATTTAAATAAATATAAGAAACCTTAACCGGATAAAAAATTAATCCACAATGACATTTCGTCTCTCTCTCTCTCTCTCTCTCTCTCTCTCTCTCTCTCTCTTTCTCTCTCAACATTATCAAAATTAATCTCATCACAATGACCTTTCTTTTCAATACTTTTTGTGATCGTCTTTTGCCTCTTTTAATACTTTCAAAATCTTTTTTCATACCTTCTTAGATGTGATCTTTTTTTAATATATCCAAACCATCTTAAATGATATTCTTTGGTTTTATTCTCTACGGATGTCACTCCCAATTTGTTTCTAATAACCTCATTATGTATAATGTCTTTCCTTATATAACCATTTATTCATCTCAACATCTTCATTTCTACTATCGACATCTTATGTACATGTTTATGATTAACTACCCAACAATCATAAGACATAGGGATGAAGGGTGAACTCTGCATATATTGAATCTACCTCTGTTGGTGGCAGGCGGATTCTGGCGTTTCCAACGAAGAACAGTTTCAACCTGTTTTGTGACGTTGAGACTAGTGTTTGTCGGAATCTCTACACAACGGATTTGAGTAATTGGGTGCGAGGTTCCCACACACGGGCTTTCTCGAGATGAGATTTCAGGTGTGTATGTCTCACTGTATATTGTTTGTGAGCTCTATCTTTTCCTCCCGGATGCTCCCCCTCATCCCGGATGCTCCACCTGCGGCTTCCCTCGTCTGGAGCAAATCTTGGAGACGTTACCGGAAATCCCGGTAACGGTCATCCATTACACTTTGGCCCTATTCGTTCAGGTAACGGACTGGATGGCCAGTCCAACCGTTACCTGGGCCGAGAATGGCCACCTGTTCTTATCTTTAACATCTCCCACTTGGCCATTCGAGCCAAGTGAATCGATATACTGGTTTTCCTCCCACTTTTCAGGGTTTTTCCTAGTTATGTCATTTCCTGATCATAATCAGAACCTGTTGTGTGGTTATTTTCCTACACAACAATTTATGAGTTGTATGATTATTTACCTATACAACAATCAAACATACCTCAAACCAATGTTAGTAACATGTTTTGAGAAGAGATGCACTGTTATGCCTTTTATTAAGGGGTCTGCCAACATATCTTCCGTTGGCATGTATGAGATGGATATTTCCTTTCTCATAACCATATCATGAATATAGTGGTATTTTACCATTATATGCTTGCTTTTCGAGCAATCCGCTCCACTCTTAATAAGAGTATTGTTATCACAATAGATAACTATTGGCTCGTCTGTTATTTCTAACTTCAAATCTCATATGAAGTGGCTTATCCAGACAACACTTGTTGCAGCCATACAACAAGCTACATACTCAGCTTCCTGTGTATGCAATGCTACACAACCTTGTTTCTTACATGTCAAAGAAACAACACCACCTCCAAATAAGAATATTTATCCCGAGGTTGATTTGCTGTCATCTTTGCTCCCAGTAAAGTCAGCATCTGAGTATCCTACCACTTTCAGTTCATCTGCTTGAAAGCACAGTTTCAAGTCTTTTGTTCCTTTCAAATATCTTAGAATCCTTTTCACAGCTACCCAATGCTACCAACCAGGATTACTTTGATACCTATTTACAAGACCAAAAACAAATCTGATATCAGGTCTTGTACACAACATAACATACATCAAGCTGTCAATAGCTTGTGCATAAGGAACATTAGGCTTATCATCTCCTTCACCAGGACAATCAGCCTTACTCAATTTAACCCCTTTTGTAATAAGTGTATCTGCAAACTTGCATTCACCCATTTTAAACTTCTTGAGGATATAGTCAATATATCTCTCCTGACTCAAGCATAGGAGTATAGATCCTCTATCTTGAGAGATTTTTATTCCCAAGATATAGGTTGCTTCTCCCATATCCTTCATTTCAAACTTGAAATTCAACCATGACTTGATTTTGACAATCATCTCATTGTCGTTTCCAGTCAACAATATGTCATCTACATATAATGATAAGATGACAAAGTGGCTCCCACTGTTTTAAACATATACACAGTGATCAAGTTTGTTAGCCACAAACCCAAGTTCTATGATGGTATTTTGAAAAGTCAAATGCCATTGGCGAGGTGACTGTTTAAGGCCATATAGGGATTTTTTCAACCTATATACTTTATCTTCCTGGCCTTCAACTACAAATCCTTCAGGTTGCTGCATGTATATGGTTTCTTCTAAATCCCCATTTAGAAAAGCTTTCTTTACATCTAACTGATGTAAATCTAAATCATAGTATGTAGATATTGCTAGGATTATCCGTATGTATGCAAATTTCGCAACTGGAGAATATGACTCAACATAATCTATCCTCTCTTTTTGTGAAAAACCCTTTACAACCAACTTCGCTTTAAATTTGTCGATTGTACCATCGATCTTGTATTTTTTTTTAGAACCCATTTATAGCCTATAGCTTTTCTTCCTTTTGGTAAATCAGTCAATTCCCAGACTTGGTTTTTCTCAATGGACTCAATTTCTTCATCCATGGCTTTCTCCTAGTCTGTCGCTTCTAATGAGCTCATTGCTTGCTGATAAGTCAAGTTATTAGTCAACTCATCTAAATCTACCGAATTACACACTTCCTCTGCAAGATAAGTATGATAATCCTTTAAGTAGGACGGAGTGACTCTTCGCCTCTTATGTCCACTGAATGTATCGGTAATTTCAGGAAGATCTTCTATTGGCTCAAAAGATTATTAGTCTAAGTCTACCAAATCATTAACACATTCATCATTGTTCTCTAGGATGTCATTCTTAGTATCTTCTAAGAATTCAACATCTCTACTTTCAATGAGTTCATGATCCTTATGATAAAACCGATATCCTTTTCAATCTTTTCGATATCCAATAAATATACATCTCAAGGACCTGTTGTCTAGCTTATTTCTAGACTGATTAAGGATCTTGACATGTGTAATAGATCTCCACCTCCTAAGATGACCTAGATTGGGTTTTCTTCCAAACCACATCTCATATGGTATAGTGTTGAGTATGTAAACAATTGTATTTACTGCTTCTCCCCAAAATACCCTTGAAAGAGAGGCATCAATTAACATTTACCTTGTCATATTCAGCAAGGTTTTATTGTATCTTTTAGCTACACCATTTTATTGAGGTGTTCTAAGCATTGTATTTTATTTAGTAATACCAAAGTCTTTGCAAAATTCCAAGAATTCTGCCGAGGTATATTTACCTCCTGTATTTGATCTTAAGACTTTGATCGAATACCCTAATATTTTCCACTTCTTGCTTATATTCTTTAAAAATATCAAGTGCTTCAGATTTATATGTCAAAAGGTATAAATACATATATCTAGAGTAATCATCGATAAAGGTTATAAAATAACCCTTTATCCGCTGTCTCTTTACTCTAAAAGGTCCACATAAATATGTGTAAATAACTTCCAACAAGGTTGTTGCTCTTATTGTTTTCTTAAGAAAAACTTTTCTTGTCATTTTTCCTTGCATACAAGCTTCACACTTGTTGAAAGTATTTTCCTCAAATCCAAGCAATAAGTCAAAGTTGGATAATTTTCTCAATCTTTCCAGACTTATATGCCCTAGGCGTTTATGTCACATATTCACATAAATAGTTAAGGCACTCTCAATATAAGTAGAAGATGCACTATTTTTATTATCACATAATTTGAACAGTCCTTGTTTTACATCAAATTCCCTAGAGAACAAAATTCTCCCATGCTTACCCATAGTCACCTTGTTAGGAATAAACCTAACCTCAAAACCTTTCTTTACTAAGGCAGAGACCAAGACCAGATTGCGCCTTATTGATGGCATAATTAACACATCGGTCAATACAATTGGTTTGCCTTGTACATGTATCCTGAAGGATCAAATACAGAGAACATCTGAGAAAGTACTATTTCTCATATAAACTCAATGTTTCCCAGGTTGATATTCCTTTAGATCCATTCTCCCTTTCTTGATCTTCGAGATGTATCTTGTATCTCCTAAGTCTATCCACCAACCTGTCATTGGGCAGTTCAAATACAAGCATTTTGAAATCACGCAGATTATGTTTTGCTTCTCCGACTGTCCGCACTATGGGTTGTTTCCTCTACCTTTCTTGTTGCGCCAGTCCCTTTTGTAGTGTCCCATATTTGTACAATTGAAACACTTGATCCGATAAGCGGCTTCCTGCGATTTCTTAAAATTTTGACAATCTTTCTTGTTATTCTTGCCAAACTTTTTATTTGGTTTCTTCTTGTGGTTGATTTTGGAGCTAGATGCTAACTCATCCTAAAGTACTAACAATTTTTCTTTCTTAGTTTTGGGTATGTGTTCTTGCTCTATTGCTAGTTTAAGGGGCAACTCAGAAAGGTTAATCTCAGGCTCTAATCTCAGGGCAGTGGTGACCATGTTCTATAATGGGAGTAGACTGTTCAATATCGTTGATATCTGCATTGGTTCGGGGATGACTAATTTTGCTACGGCTAAGCCTCTAGCCATTACCAACATATGATTTACATGCTCAACCACATTGTCTCCTTCCTTCATTTTGAAGGAGTTATACTTTTGTAATAACAATTGCACATGCAGTTTTGCAGTTGTATCATATTTAGCTGTTAATGAGTCAAACAACTCTTTTGCGGTCTCGTATTCTTCAAAGACCCTGATCAAGTCATCCTCCATATAAGTCAACATGATCGTCCTTACTATGGTATCATCTTTTAAAAAATCAATTCTACTAAAACATTGAATTTAAATAAATATAGGAAACCTTAACCTGATAAAAAATTAACCCACAAAGACATTTCGTCTCTCTCTCACAGACATTATCAAAATTAATCTCATCACACCTTTCTTTTCAACACTTTTTGTGATTGGCCTTTGCCTCTTTTAATACTTTCAAAATCTATTTTCATACTTTCTTAGATGTGATCTTTTTTTAATATATCCAAACCATCTTAAATGATATTCTCTCGTTTTATTCTCTATTGATGTCACTCTCAATTTATTTCTCATTATGTATATTGTCTTTCCTTATATAACCATTTATTCATCTCAACATCTTCATTTCTACTATTGACATCTTATGTACATGTTAATGATTAACTACCCAACAATCATGACCATAAGACATAGGGGTAAAGGGTGAACTCTGCATTGTAGTCATGGGATGACCGCCTCACCTCGCTTCAATGTAAATCTATGACTGCTCATGGCACAATCTTGGTAATGGATGTGTAACCAAACCCCTTACACAGGAAAAGTGTGACATTTAGAATCCAACACTCAGTGGAATTCAATTCTGACCTCTCAACAAATAAACCAGTCAAGAGATTTAGTGTCAAATCGAATGACCCACGTAAAAGGCCTAATATTAACTAAAATAAAACTTGATTCTCGCCTGAGGGAGAATTCAATTCAAGAGTGTGAACTGGAATTTTTAGAGAAACAAACTGTAATAGGGAACGTGGATTTACTTCATCGTGAATCATCATTATACTAGTGTGTCATATCTAACCCGATTTGAATGGTTAAAATTTAAATTCAAACAATAAAAGTTGTTTTATAATTTTAAAAATGTACATTTTTATGTAAACGAGCAAAAATTACTTTTTATCCGAATGAGGTAGATTTTGTGCTTTACCAAATTCCGATTTTCATAAAAAATATATTCTAATAAATTTAGGAGAAACCGGATGCTTTCGTAGCTAGTGTTTATTGTTGAAGTGAAACAGCACACTTGAGTACCACCTCAAAAGATAATACCCTAACTGTGGTTGTAGAGATCTTGTCTTACCTTTACTTTTTTTTATGCATATATCTATTTAATTATATATACATATATGTATGTAGGGGGCGGCTTAACTATATAATGTATTTTAGTACATAATCTTGTACAATATATTTGTGTGTATATATGAGCGAAGATTTGAATCACTTTGCCGGTATTCATAGAACAATATATTTGATTCAAATTTTTATTGTCAGGTGAAAATGTTTGTATAAGATTATGTATCAAAATATATTATACAGTTAAGACTCACTTTTTTATATATGTATGTGTATGTGTGTGCTCACTCATATGCATGTATGTATATATAACATTTACATATTTTATGAAAAATTATGCCAAATCAAATACAACAAACGCTTGGGTGGTTAAAGTGGATGGGTACTTGGTTCTCATTAAGTAATGTCTCGAGTTCGGGTATTGTGAATGCAGCAAATCAGCATTAGGAGAGCTTTACTTCATGGTTGGTATTCCCAACTCACACTGAATTAGTCGGGATCTTTGCGCTTCTTGATACTAGCCTTACAAACATAATTAAAAAATTATCTTATTATATAATGTTTTACAAAAAAAATAAAGAAAAAGTATGAGTATTTAAGAGAAGGTGATGAAGTTTTCACACACACATATATATCACAGATTTCTCAAGGTTCTTCCATTAATCCAAAATACTCGGGAAACCATCCATTCCAGCAACAAATTCTTCCTACTTCGCCGGTTCCACCAGCTTAGGACCACGAATACTTTATGGGGTAGTTTCCCTTAACTAATTGTTCCCTCTCCACATACTTATCTCTATTTCCCTCTCTCTCTCACACACACACGCACACACAAACACAAACACAAACACATTCTTGCATGCTGCTCATGTTTCTTGCGCATGGTAAACAGTACCAACTTAATGTTTTCTTTGGTGGTTCAATTCTTGGGTTTGATCTAAGAAATATTAAAGCAAGTTATTTTGAATGCTTACCGTCATACCATAAAGAAAAGTCATCTAGTGATATAGAATTAATTCCTGGAACCCGAGATCTAAGATATAAGTACATTGATGATAAATATACTAGATGGATGAAAACCGTGGCTGTTAATGAGTTTCTCATTGAAGCCCAACCAAGTGACAATAACAGCCAATTGTTGTAATTTTATTTTTGATAAAATTATCATACGGTGACAGATCATAAAGATTGAGTAGAAGGGTTTTTTGATGTTTATATTGTCGGCGCTGCTGTATACCTCTAGATAAATGGTTGAATTTACAGTATCTCATAAGCTTCTGGGTTGAAATTTAATCCATCTGACGATCTACATGCCAGGCTTTGGATCAAGCAAAACTGGAGACAGAGAAGGCAAAAAATAGGCTACAATCAAGGTCATCGAAGCGCTTGAGCGGATAAAGTTTGCTTCCTTTCATGTCAGCCTTTCCAATCGTCCAATATTGAATTTCAAATGCCTTAAGAATCCAGAACAGCCTTTCCGTAAGTGAATATAAGGAGCATGCCTTGATAGTGGCGGAGCTTTGCACGTCGGTATCATTACTGGCCTTTAGATCTGATTCAGGGGAAACAAACGCGTCGTGCTTCAATTTATTACATTGAGTGTCTAATGTGACTCAGTGGGACATGGCTATGCCTATGTGTGCTTGTTTTAGAAGGATTTTTTGTTATTGAACCATTTCTATCTGTATGTAGCTGAAATGCCTGTCTAATGTCTATATTCTCTCATCTGCACTCAGAGAACTACTTGCAGGGGTTCGCGACAAGAAGAATGAACGAGTTTCATATGAATATCTCTACCAATGTGTGGTTGGGCGCATTGAATTGGAGGCAAGTCTCGGCATCATGTGCCTTGCCAATTCAATAGATTAATATATTTTTGAATGGTACTGGGTTAATCATCTCTTGCCAGAGGTCTGAATCCTTGTCGGTGGCCCAGGGCCAATCATTGGCTGTATTGCCTGAGGAATACTGTCACAAAAATGCCAACAGATTAAATTATTTTTCGATCTCATCTCTGGTTTGAGCGGATTTTTCGCCCCAAAGAGTTACAGGTAACACTTGTTTGACGATCAGCATTCAGCAGTGCTAGGGTTAAGAATGAAGCATAAGGACTTCAGCAGGCTACAGAAGGCAATGTTTTGGAAAGTATTGCTGAAGAAAATTGTCAAAGGCAATGTATCCCCTTGAAAAGGATGGAAGAAGAAAAACCAAGGCAAAGCATCCAGCAGCTTTAGACTTGACATCGACAGAAGAAAACGGTATCAGAGTATAGATGGCAATATTTCCAGTAGCTTTAGACTCGGGTTGTTTGTGGTCCGGTTTGGTTCAGCTCTAGCCTCAACCTTGAACCAACAGCTATAGCCGCTTCTAAGTTCTTAGTGAACTGAACCAAACCATGCAGAACCATCGGTTCCAGTTTGGTTCAATTTTGAATCACGGTTCTGTTAATAGTAAGAAAACCAAACATCATCATTGCAATCGAAAGGGCAAACAGTAGGAGTTGATCATCCTACCTGAGTACTAAACATTATCAATGCAGTTAGCCGCATGTAGTCTCATAAAGGAAATAGAAGAGAGAAACTATAGCTCTATATTTAAGAACAAAAAGCACCCATCTTCTCCTTTACCCACTAAAAACAAGACCATTCATGAAAGGTCATTGATATTTATTGCAGAAATAAAAAAAACAAATCAAAACATAAGAAAAGAAGATCCAAATGCATTGCTTTTGGATAATAGGGATGATAACTTAGATACTAACAATGCAGAAATATACCGCAAATTACAGAAGCAAGGAGGAAAAGTTTGAGCATTCTCTGGTGATACCTTACGTTCAATGCTTTGGCGATACTTTCATGCTAAATTACAATTTCAACTCAAAAGTATTTATAGAAGTTCCATATTTTGAGCAGACTCATTAATCAGCGGGAAATATTTTGTCACAAAGAAGACTCACAAAGTTCATTTCATACTTGAAGCAGACTCACAAAGTTCATTTCAGTATTTTAAAGTTTGAAGCAGACTCATTAATCAGCGGGAAATATTTTGAGCTAATTACCATGTTGGTAGTAAGATCCGTAACAGTATCTACGTTATCTGCCAAAGAAGATGGGTTAGGCTTCAGGGAGCCTACCTGGAGAGAACTATCCACATTTAATCCCGAAATGAACTTTACTGTGGAGATGCTTCAAGAATTCAGAGCAAATTGTTTCTTACCTTGGAGCCTACTGCAGAAAGCAATGCATCATCTGGATTAGGTTGATCTGCAATGGCATCCATTAAAGCCAAACAACACTTGTGTCGAGCTTCCATTCCTAGACATCAGAATAGAAGACAGAAGAGATGTAGGGTTGCTTGGGCAGATAAAGTAAAGAAATGGAAGTACTCGAGCTCAGTCAGAAGAGATGTAGGGTTGTTTTTTTCAATCTTGTGCTGTTGCATGACTCCCATCTAAATCTAATCTTTGTTTGGAAAACCAAAAGAAATTAGATTAATTAAGAATATGGTTCCTAGCCGGTGGTTTGAATCAAAACTAGATTGGGTCGAAGACCAACTGAAACCAGAATTGAAACCTTTTAAATTGGGTTAAAACCTAACCGATCTAAGTATGACGCTGTTGGCCTGTTCAGTTAAAGTGTGTTTGATTCGTAGTTTTAAAATTTTAGTACTGAAAAATAGACAGACTCTCTGTGTTTGATTCACGAGGAGGTCTTTAAGTTTTCTTTACGATGCCCAGTTCAGTTCCTCGGACTCACCTCGTTGATGGTGTCAACATTCTTTACTGAAATTGAAACTGCATAACTATAGTTCCACGCTAACAATAGTCCCATGTTTGATGGATAATAAAACTTAGAGCCACGAGTACCAAAAATCAAGGTTCATCTCATGTGGGACCATGACTTACATACCTTCTTATACTTCCTCCTCTCATCAAGCTAGAAGAAGAATTTCTGATGGTTCAAATCACAAGATGATTTCATTTTATAAACTTTATTATATATTAATATTCCTTATTATTATTTTATTTTTACAGAAAACCAGAATTGAAATAGGCACTTCACAGAGGTCCGATAAACTATCTGAAACTGAAAAAAAAACATTTTAAAAGGTTAAAATTTTGAAATTCTTTTTAGATTATGGGACCGGTGCTTTCAGCTTCGAGCTGGACTAAACATACATATTTAATTATGTTGGTTAAACATGTTCAATAAGCTCTACTCCCCTTAGTCGGTCATATTACTGATGTTCCTTCCATCAAAAAGGCCAATACTCTCAAACCACCACCACCACCACCATCATCTCTCTCTCTCGTTTTCATTTGGCACTAGTGCACACCACCAACTCCAAACCTCACGAGTTCGCGTATGCATGAAGAAGAAATTGTCACTCACCCCAGAGCGTTAGCTCAACTGATAGAGCATATTGGGACCTGTATTGTTGATGAGAAGTTCGACTCTCAAGTGGGTTCATGGAGTCTGTGTTAGGCTGCAGCCTTCTTCTATAAAAAAAAAAGAAAAGAAAAGAAAAACTGTCACTTGTCACATGAGGTCAGTGCGAGGTTGACCATGAGCAGTGAAGTACATTGGTGGTATCATTTGAAGATCTTTTCTTTTCCGTCTTTTCTTTTTTATTTATAAAAGGAGGGCATAACCTAACACACATCCTTAGAGTCGAGTTCTCCACCACCTGCAACGATGTTAGAGGGTCCTGCCGTTGAGTTAATTTTTTGGGTGCTTTTCTTTTTAATTTATGGGATGTGATGTTGATGGGTATGAAAGCTAAGATCAAATGCTATACCCTAGAAAAAGATGATGAGAATCATTGCATGCAAGCAATTAATTCTTAATGACGGGAAAGCAACATACATGATTCCACAAACAACATTAGCATTAGTGGATTCCTTGGTCAGTGGGAGAAAAGGTGACTGGAAAAATGCACATTATATGTTCTTCGAAGATTGAGAGAAGTATCGAATCCTAATGGACCCGGATAATTATTGTTTTGTCGCTACGACTTACTATTATGCACTTTTCGTACACAAGGAAGGAGCCATGGCTCTCTCAGCTAGGGGGTCGACTCTAAAACACCTTCAAGTTGAAGATCAAGAGTTTAACTCACAAAAATATTGGATCTTAGATGGATCCATAGAATTATTCTTTCACAATTGCCACTAGAAATAAAATTCCGTACACACGGAGATATGGCTCTCCCGGCTAGGGGGTCGGCTCAAAAGTACCTTCAAGTTGAAGGTCAAGAGTTCAACCGATACGAATAACTGAATCCTAAATGAACCAATGGAACTAGGGGTTTGTCTCAAGACTACCTGCAAGTTGAAGGCAAGAGTTGATTGAAACAAATATTGGGTCCTAACTGGACTCGTAGAATTATTGTTCTGCATTTTATTTAAGCTGAGCTCATCTTCTCAAAGGGCCAGATCCTGGCTCAGCTCTTAAATATAACATGAATATAGATAAAGACAAATGTTTTATCGGTTCACAGTGGAGAGGCCGAAGCAAGATGCACCCCGTGGGTATCGAACTCATGACTCCAATATATATACAATAAAGAATTGGCTCAAGCTCTGCTCTTTCGGAACGGTTCTAGCTCGACCCGGGAGGTAAACTAGCTCACTTGCAGAACTTTCTTCACACGATATCTTTCACTATTAACTTTTGTTATTCCCCAATAGGATCTAGGACAAGACTCATGAATGAATGCAACCAAGAAGTCGACACTTCAATATCGATGTGTAGCAGGACTAGGGAATCAAGCCAAATTGTTGGCCACCATCGCATGATTATTCTTGGCCAAGTGGACATCCTGTATTTAACAAACGTGAGTAGAATTTTGACGTTAGCGTTAAAGTTTATCAACAACTTGAAATCAAATTAAGTTTAATTGTTCATTTAATATGCCCATTTCGGAGTGCTAATTTAATAATAAACTTTAACATAGTTTTGAGCACTTGTTTTCGTTCATTATGAGAAGAAATAATTAATGTAACACTAATAAAAGAAAAATGAGAAATATACTTAAAATGTTATATGGACATTTCGAGATATGTCAAGATAAAATTCTAGCCAGAATGTAAGAAACTAGGTAATCAACACTCGATCGGTAGAAGAAAGGCCCGAGAGTCTAAGGAAACTATAAAGGTCTCGGAAGCGTTTGGAAGAAATGATAAAACATAGTTTCTTTAAACTGGAGGTGCAGATATTTCTGGCTACTACTTTATCAAGTGAAAAAACCCACTAAGTTCTTTGTTTTGGGGAATCTACTTTTACTAGGATTTGTAAATAATGTATTTGCAAATGGGCACTCCGTGCATCACTGAAAGATGTGAGAGATGGCAAAACCATTTCCGCTTATCTCCCTCTGTCTGCGTGCATGAACTGCCTATTTAAGGCCTTGAATTTCACTCTCCAATGGTGTGTGTGTGAGAGAGAGAGAGAGAGATGAGGACACTCGAGGGAGCAGTGGTGCTCAATGTTCCTGCACATATCGCTTGGGAAATGTACAGAGACAATGAGATGGTAAGCAAAATAAACCCTGAGATGCTTACTGGAGCTGAGTATCTTCAGGGAGATGGATCTCCTGGCACCTTGCGTCTCTTCAAACTGGGACCTGGTAAATCCGAGACTTTCTTCTTTTGATTCAGCTACAAAAACCAATTTGATGTTTCTCAATCATCAAAACCTATCGCATGTTTGTTCAAAAGATTTTTGTGATAGAAACTCTTTCTTGTTGAGTTTCACAAAGCTATCTATGTCTTAAGACCCGCCAGAACAACGTCTCAAAGTTCGCTGCACGTTTGTGAGCATTATATGCATACAACTAAACATGCTTCTGTTGTATTCAATATGGTCCAACGTATACATACATATGCACACACTTTATTTATATACGTACATACATACACACATATATACATATGCACACACCAACACAAATTGCCTAAAACCAGTTCTTTGCTTAATTTCTTTCTGCTCCACCATGTTTACCTTCGTGCTTGTCTTTCTTTGCTTCGTGCAATTCCCATCTCACTTTTCCTTCTGCATCATGCAAATTCCAATCACACTAAATTCCACCAACTGCGTAGAGTTGTTCCTAAAGGAAGTACCTTTGTTCACTAGCTGTTCGCGACTATGTTAAGGAGTCTACTGAACAGATAGAGAAGGTTGTGGAGGGCCGCTCAGTGACCTACAGTGTTGTTGCTGGCCAACTCAGAGACATGTATAACCCCTACAAGGTCACATTTTCTTTCTCCCCGGTTCGTGACTTCGAAAGCAGCAAATGCATTGCAGAGTGGAAGGCAGACTTCGAGCCCTTGACATCAGCTATGCCACCACCGGAGAAAGCAAAGGAATTCGCACTCGGATTTCTGCGTTCCTTCGAGAAATATTACAGTACTTCAATGAAATGATATGACCAGTTCTACTTGCGTAGTACCTTGTGACTACTGCATAAGTGAGTATCTTTAAAAGACGCATGTATGTTTGTATTTCCTTTGGAAACTTATCTGGAAAGAAACCATATGTATCGTGAATCATGCACTACTGTAGTCAATCGAGGTCTCCACGCAGAGCCTTGATGCTTGTATACAAATAGTATTGTGATGTGCACAGTACATGGGGGTAGCAATTTTGGACCCGACACAGATCCGAGCTGAAAAGGTCGTGTCCGGGTCAGGATTTAAGTACTGCTGTTCGTCACAAAGAAACCCAACAAAAAGCTGCTGCAAATAATATATATATATATATATATATATATATATATATATATATATATATATATATATATATATATAAAAACCTTGTGTATGCTAGTATAATCAGGTATGAACAAATCTTAATCATCAATTTTAGGTGATGAATGGTTAAAAATTGAATTTAAAAGTATATATATTAAAGTATACTTCATTCACATGTATTTCTTTTGTTTTTTTGAATTCAAATTTTAATCACTTATCAACCAAAAAATAGTTAAGATTTGTTTGAATTTACTGTTAAGCAAGTGTGATAGCATATACCAAGCTCTCGCTTTTGGTCTCTCTCTCTCTCTATATATATATACATATATATAAACCTTTAAAAGGTTTTAAAAAAAAGAGAAAAGATGATGGGGAATTCTTCAAAATTCTTAGCACAATTCAGATCGTTGAACAAATAAATAGTCGAGAATTTGATCATACAAATAAATAGTCAAGAATTTGGCCATGAAAGTCATAGTGCACTAGCTAAGGGTTTGGCTGTCGGCCATGAGGTAAGGGTTTTGGTTTGTGGTGTACAATGGTAAAAGTCAGGGGTTCAATCCCGGCAGTGTCAATCTTGAAGTGAAATTTACATCAATGGCTTTGTGCAGCTGTTAGCTTTCCAAGCTCATATAAGAGAAAAATGCGTCCCTTCCTTTTGCTAAAACTGGTCTATGCACAAACAGAACTTGGAACAACATGATAAACGACCCAAATGTTACTTATAAAGTTAAGAACTCATTGCAGGTTAATAGGACAAGTTTATCGCTATATTTAGGACTGAGATAATCATCTACTTTAGTAACTTATTGAACAAAAATGCTGATATTGTTCTTTTAATAAATCAAGAATCTTCATCTTTGAGAAGCATCGTGATCATCCATCCAATAAGAAAAGCTTGAATTGATTCAAATGAATGATTTAAACACTTATTCATAGACTTGGTCGGTTTTAAACCAGCTCGGCCATATTGAAATTTTAAATTTTAAATAAATTGCTTTGGAAACTAAATAATTTGAAATATGTGAAAAATGCCCCAAAACCTCGAAATAGTGGATTTTAGCTCAAGGAAGGAGAGGAGCATCAAGTGAATCCTCGTCAAATCAAACTATTTTAATTTTATTTAAAGAAGAAGAACCAAGCTCGAGCCTTTGGGTTCGGGTCAGAGGGATAAAACCACATCCAATTCATGGTTCACTACCCGATGGGAGAGGAGGAGACCTGCCGGAATCCTGCCACTGTGGGCTAATCAGCACAGGAACCGGTGGCTCAGCTCCCCTGCCCCGGGGCTCAACTCCACTCCCTCTGAATTACAGCAACCCAAGAAAGAAGTTGTTGCCTCTCCCAGCCGCCACATCCTCACGCATGCAGAATGAAAATAACGACGTAAACAAGGGAGAGGCCAGGTACAAAATGACACAGTGCCAAACCCTAGACTAGAACCAGGTACATGACAGGTCGAATTCTGATCTGAAGCATCTCTGGTCTGAACCGATCCAATCTAGACAAACCATTGGTGCCGACCTGGTGCTGGACCACACCGTCATCTGGCCCGGCACGTTTCGGAAGTGCTGGGTTGAGATAGATCCGGCAACAGGGCCCCTGCTATAGGAGGAATGTTGATGGCTGTTGAAGAAATCAGGCTCGGTTCAACAGCTATCAGGTATGCACTTCTACTAGCGTGCGCACCTGTGTTCTACACTTCTATTTTAAATATTTTTAGTACTATGTCAACCATAAATATCAACCTATCTTCTTTATTGGTGATCAATTTAAAAAAAAACATTTTTCTTTTGGTTTTATTAGATATTAACAATTATATATAATAATATACAAATTATACTTATGTATAGCTGTATCTTCTCGCACTCATATGCATGTCAGCTTTCCATGGTATATATAAAGATTTTAAGAAAAGAATTATTTAGAAAACTCTATGTTTAATCAGCTAGTCTATGCACATTCTACGTGCAGATCACCACCTGCATTGCTGAATTTCAACTGATAATGCTTTCCAATCGCCTTAGGGCTCAAATTTATAAAGTTCCGAGTCGATCCAAAACCTCATTAATTAGTTCTCAAGATAATATTAGGGCTCATAATTACAAATGCCTCTTTGGTGTAATGACCGCGACCCATGATCCAGACCCGGATCTGATAGATTAATTGGGTATGAGCCAGCTGCGTCCTGGGAGGCAGCGTAGGGCCTACTTTTGAATAATCTTTAGGTACGTAAATCTCGAGAAAAACAAATTTAAATTCTAAAATTCTATCAAGGATGTTCTCCTTTGATGTCACTATGGTTCGCTGTGTAGATTCCTTATTATGCGCAACACAAACACGCCTATGAACAAAAGTTATTTAGAAGATCATGTATGTGTGAATATACGTTAAAATTGATATAACATGCCAAATAGTAAGTACCAAATCTGTAAGCACTAAGACTAGATTGCAGAAAGGAATTTCGGGAAACTTTGCATAGATTGAAACAACTAACACGTTGACACAATAAGTTTGCAAAGAAATAATTTGTTTCAAATCTCGAGCTGGAGAATTTTGTATAGCTTGAGAGTTAAGCTCCCAAACACGTTATCTGTCACTAAAGTTGTAGGGTAAGTCATGAACCAAACTTTTTGCTGAAATCACCTTTTGTCTAATGCTCTCCTGTGATGACAGCGAATCTTCCATTAATCACGTCATTCGGTTCTGTTCAAGCTTCTTCCTACTGCAATGTGGATAAGATTAAGCCCCATACTTGTTTCATTGCATCATGCTGATACAAAGCTAAATAAACTTTCCTAAAGATGTCGAAGAGGATCAATAAATAAGCAGCTCAATCAGATAAATCATACAGCTCACAATCATTCGGACCTGCCAGTTCTCGTTGAAATTATGGATCTCACCAAATATACCGAGTATGATTTGCTGAACCAGCGCTTTAGAACCAGGATGCTCAATGAAGTTGGTCGCGAAGAATGAGCAGAGGATGGATCACCAGCATCCTCTGAGGACTAACTCGAATTAAGGAGAAGGCAAGAATGAGAAAAGACACCACACTGTATTAGATCTGAAACCAAAAGTACACTAAAGCAATAGAATCTTTTGCCTATATACACGCTCTGTGTCATTGAAACACCATTATAGAGATCTTTTCCATAAAATAACCACAAAACAGCGTCATACAATATGATACAAAAGGAGTCCTGACATGCTGAAGTTCCTACATGTTTTTATCAACATACATGCAATGTTGAAAATCATAAATACTGAACCAGTTAACTAACAACAACAGGAACTTCCTGATATTCGATCCTCTCTTTGAGCCTCTGGGGAAGGATGCACCTACCACCAAACCTTTGTTGCAAATATATCACGATAACTAATACCAGCCCTACAAAAGGAATGATGAGATCCCAAGCGGCAGAATAGAAGTCCCATTCTGGGTCAGCATAGAAGTAAGCTGACCTTGACCCAGGGACATTATAGAAGGATCTGCATATATCATATATGTGGGGAAACGACCGCACAATTGTTAATCCGATAAAAAAGAAAGGCGTAAGAACTTTTTCCCTCAAGTTCACAAATAAGTTGAGTGTAATTTGTGGGAATAGAAATCCATCAAGGATCAGCCCAGCATAAGACTTGATACCATTGAAAATGGAGCGTTGTACTTCCCAGGCTTGGTGGTCTACTGATGATCCCCAATGTGCGAAGCAACCAACCAACCATCCAAAAACGTAGAGGAATAAACACAAAATCAGAGATCTTCTCTCTGACACCAGTGAATTTGGCCTGGCTGCCCATGTGAGCTGGAGAAACCGGAAGTGCAACAGAAATGTGATCATGGTCATTACTCTCACAAGGACTTCGTCCACTCTCAACCATCCGCCACCTAAATATTGAGGTCCATTTTGATGTTGATTAGCAACAAAAGCTTCAAAATTGAACAACAGAGGTACCATACGCCCAAGGGTAAGCACCGAAGTCATCATGAGTGACACAAAAGGAAGCACCTCAGGATGTCGCTTCACATACAAAAGCTGTAACAAGACAAAGATGGACTCCAACGTAAGAGCGATAAGAACCATAGGTATCTCCATCTCCATCAGGAAAAGTGATTTTCTTGTTTGTTCTATATATGGAACAGACGCGTGCATCTGCAAGGGCTCAAAATAAAGAGGGTCTACATTCTGCCTCATGCTCTTGAGCGTGCCACTCGTATATTCAGTAATAAGTTTTCCTCCACTAAGAGGTGCTAATTGAAAATTCAAACTGATATTGCAATCCATGATGTTAGTGCCATCGCTTTGACTTACAGGCCGACAACCAACCATGCAAAGAGTTCCAGTCTCGGAATCATATAATCCTTCAGCAGAGATCATCACCAACCGTTTGGTAGCGTTCTTGGGAAGAACTCCATCCCATCGAAACCTAGGAGGAATTTGAATGCCTATAACATAGCTTATGTTGAGAAGGCGATTAGCACCATGAGATTTAGGTGCATTTCTGAATGAACTAGTAGTGTCAAATGCCGTAATTTTATTGTCGTAGAAACCTTCATCATTAGCTAATGGAGATAAATAAGCCCAAGCATGCTGTTTGTGCGAGTTTCTCACATTTACATTCAATCCCATGTTTACACCGGAGTGCCCGTCAGGATATCGTCTTCCAAGGTGTTCCCTTTTATTCTTATCATGAAATCCACACAATCCTTCCATTCGTTTGAATTGTGTGAATTTATACTTCACATTGAATTTACTTGCCGCACGAGTATTCACGTCAAGAGAGAAAAAGAATGGATCAAAGTACCCAGATTCATTCGATCTTTTGTTACTCCAGATACTGCCCTCGACGGTTTTTCTTCTCTCAAGTGTCAGCACCGAGTACAAGCTCAAATTCATCCCCACCATACAATCACCAAGCGAAGCGTCCGATAATGAGTGCGAATGATTCAAAAGTCTACAAAATGTGAAGCACAATTTATTGTTTTGTTCATTCCATAATCCATCGCCGATCAGTGTCCTTTCAAGAGGATAATCATCAGAAATTCCACTGAACGGTAAATTCCAGTACGTACCATTGGAAAATCCAAGCATCGAGAAAACCTTGTCATCTTTAGAACAGTCTAACGTAGCCATTCTCATAGAAGTCAAACGACCATCTTGGCTTCCAAAAGTCCTACAATTCTCAGATTTGCAATTTTGATCAGTGTCTACGGAAAAAGGAAAGTGTGAGATCCGCTTGAGTAGGTCACAGGAGTTCCTCTTCAAACTCGGTTCACTATTTGCTGCATCAGAAGCAGAACACATTGCTTTCGCTTGGGAATCCAAGCTATAACTGTGATTCTTAGAGGAAACTGCTAACATAGACATCGCTTGCACGTCTTTCCCACCACTAGCGTCATCCTTGGGTACGAAGTTCAGAACCCCAGTAACTAAACTACGAGCGACAGTCGAGCTCCTTCTATAATCAAACTTCAAAGCGGCAGAAAGAACGGAAATCGTACCTTCGCGGGATCCACCCGTTCTAGAACCGACCATACACAACTTCCCCGACGATTCGTTCCAAAAACCCGCAAGAGACAGCGATACGCTTCTTCCGCTACGGAAAACCCTTGGTCGCCGAGGTCGAAACCCTCCAGCTCCGGGGACCGAAACAGAGGAGGAATTCCACCGAAAAGATGCCGAGATGAACAAATCAGCATCGATTGCAAGAATCTCCCGCCGGTCGGTGGCATAGACGCCTGTGGTAATGAATCTGGCAGGGTCCGATGGGACTAAGAGCGATTGGCGATCGTTCTGGCCGACGATCCGCTTTCCTCCCCGGTAAACGAAGAGCTTGGGAATTTCAAAATATGAACTTAGGGTTTTCTCTCCACGTTTGAGTTCCGGGACGATCGACGAGCACTGTGCTTTGTAGGAGAAGTCAATGGAGGAGGAAGGATTGCAGTGGAGTGAGAAGAAGAGGAACAAGAAGAAGAACAGCGCCGGAGAATCAGAAACACCAGAAATCAAAAGGAAAGAGTTCGCCATTTCCGAGAAAGATTTCATCTCTGAGCATCATCTTCGTTCCCGGTATTTATACCGGCGGAGGAAGCAGGAAGCCGTTGAAGATCACGAGTCGCCATCGCAAATTTCCACAGAGGGGGGTTTCGTTATTGCTGCATAATTCGAGTGCATATCCGAAATCTGATGATCGAAGACTTTGAGTCGTTGACCAACGGTTTGGTGTCTTCGTCATTTGAAGTTGGGTTGGTCGAATTGGCGAATGGACTCGTCACACTTCTTTTTTTCGTGAAAAGGAGGGAAGAAGCACGAATACTTACCTGAGGAAGGTTGCCTCACGGCATGCATGCGTTCTTTTACCCACCATTATAAGCGAACCCAAAGGTCGCCGGAATTCTGCATGGAATTTCTCTTTATTTCTCCATCATTCCACAGTTTAACGCTTTCAGGGACTTTTGGTTTTACAAGGTTCCAAAGGATTGGACTTTTTTTTACTCGTAGTTTTAACTTCCGTTTTTTAAGTCAAAAACTTCAGCTTCAGCAGCATCAGCACGAAAGAGATGATGCTCCATGTGATACTCAATTTAGGTGAAAAACTTTGTCACCAAAGAAAAGTGGAGTCACAAGAGTTTGACCCAATGACTCCATATGAAAATTCAAGCGTTTCCTTATCTCTCGTCTTCCTGTTATTCTTCACACAAAAATACAAAATAAATACTATTTACGAATCAAATAGGCACCTCAAAAAATACCATGATTACAAAGCTATATGGGTCTAGGTATGGTAGGGTCTGGCACCACGAATTACACTCTAAGCAAGAGAATCACATCTTGCAGCAGTTGATCTTATATCGTAGGCCAGTTGCGGTCACCATATTACTCACCTTCAATCCTTGCTCAGGTTGCAGGGATGATTGAATACAGTAGATGAAACGTAGGTCAGCTTTAAGCCAACAAGCAGATCGACCATCGCCGACGTTCTACATAAAAACTTGCGGAGGCTTGCAACCAAATCTGAGCAAGGTCTTTACACAGTTGTGAATCCGTCGGTTTACAAATTACTACACCTTGTGAAGATTCATCCTGCGGGCATATTTACAACGAAGGATGAAGGCGAGAGTTTGTGTCACAATGTCCCGAGATAAAATTCCTTTTGTGTAATCTTCCAACCTGCCAGCTTGCTCCTGATTTTATGCAACAGAAACTTTAACTTGCCTGCTCTAGAGCCCGAATTGTCAAGAGTGGTACCTAAATGAGTGCCAAGTTATGTTGGATGGGTAAGTCAATTTGGTTGTTGTGCTCGATATGGGTATGCCTATCAATACGTGTGGCACGTACCGATACCACATTCAATGTACTGGTACGTGTAAACATGTATCGGTACATCAAGTACCCTATCGAGTACATACTGAATTCGAGTCAACCCATACCCTATCCAAAAAAACATATATAAAAGCGTTTTTAACTTTGTCGTCTTTCTCTCCTCTACCCCATTCCGTGCGTGGCTGTCTTTCCCTCTCTGTGATATGACCATTCTCAGTTGTCTCTCTCTTCTCTACCACAATCCCATGTACAATTTCTTCCCTTTTTCACTCTATGCTCTACCCAAAATCAAAAGATTCTGAATGGTTAAAGAAGGAACTGCATAAATATGGATATATCCCTCACAAAAATGTTGTTCTTTGTGATGTTGGGGAAGATGAAAAAGGAACAATTGCTTTGGGTCCACACTGAAAGACTTGCTATTGCCTTGGGGCTTATTAGCTTACCAACTGGAAGTCCTATTTGTGTAATCAAGAACCTTTGTGTATGTTCAGATTGCCATACTGCAATTAAGTTGATCTCAAAGGTTGTTGGTCGTAAAATTATTATTAAGGATATGAATCGCTTTCACCATTTCAATAGTGGATACTGCTCATGTAGTGATTATTGGTGATGATCACAAAATGCATTTACTAAGTAGTTAACTTAGCAACTATGTCCAAACCAAAAAAAAGGTTGGACAATGAAGTTTGAGGTGAGGAGTCAATTTTGACATATTTTGTTGTTCTTATTGCAATTATTGTTATTTAAAAAACTATTTTTTATGTGACTCGATTTATTTCCTTAAAAAAATTATATTGTAAATTCTTATGTCACATGGGTGCGGGTGCGGGATACGGCAAATTTCAAAAATTTTGAGTGCGGCGACACGGCTAGGATATATAATATTATATATAATATTCAAGCTACATAAATCAATCATAATACAACTAGTATTTGCTAATTTTTGGTGTAATAGGTATCAATTAGCAAGTTTCCTCATAATGCTCTGAAACTTACAGTGATTTTACGAGCTGCAAAATATCCTAAGTTATGGATTCAAAGAGTTTCAAGATCTTTTGTAGGATATAACATATACTAGTATTTGTGCTAGGATCCACTAGTAATGTCATACTCTTCTGTTCTATTCATTTGACAATGTTCCTGGTCTTTAAATGTGTTTGGTGACATAGATTATTCTCTACAAAGGCATACAGTATGGAGTTCAATTGTTCGCACCCAAAATCATTCAAGCACTTTTATATTGTATAAAGCTATAATAGTAAGTACACAACTTTATATTAAAGCAAAACATATAAATGGTAAAAAACTACTAATTTCATCATAATACACAAATCAATCTTCATTATCCAGACCCATTTATCGGTGACTTACAAAAAAATAATAATAATATTTTTTTTTTGTGCAAATTTTTTTTTGGCAAATATTTTTTTTTTGGACATGCCGCACTGACACGGTGTCGGTGTCGGTGTCGCACCAGTGTCGGGGTCGACACTCCACCCCTTAGAAGTGTCTGTGTGACTTAGGTAAATTCAACCATTGACATTTGCTTTAAGATCATCTTGTTTTGTGCAGCAATAGCAGTCTTGGTAGAAAATTTGTAGATGGCTTGGATGTTTGAGTAAGCTGTTTAATTGTTCTGACTTTGAAGATGAATATAAATGACATTCTCATAGTTAGAATAGAATTATTCTCAAACACTAGAATACTAGAATGGCATGACGACTTCATGAATTGTTCAACCAATGGTATATCCAACTTAAATACCCTTTCACCAAAAACATGGTGCTTTTTTTTCCTGTGGTTTATGGGCGTTGAAGATCCATCTAACAATACCTCGGTGTGCATGTCTTAGAAACATGGTATATATGGGTGTGCATGATATTCACTCAATTCTGATACACCAATTTGTGTTGATAAAGCTGCTCTTACTAACATTCTTAGAGAAGACTACTAGTTTTTTGCTTATTTATCTTCTGTGTTAGTTTGGGTGGACATGGATTAGGACTTTTCAGGTCGCAGTTGCTTGGGCATTGTATGCGCTCCTGGTTGTGTTGTCTTGTATCGTATTATTAGGTATGAACCCAGACACGGAATTTTCGGGTTTTGTTTGTCAGGTTCTTGTTGCAACCCTAACCTATATTAAAATGCTTTGCATCCATACCCTCTTAAAATGTGCGTGGTATCACTGTCTTACGCCAAATGTTTTGTGGCACAAAGAGCAGTAGTTCTATTTGGCTAGGGGGTTGACCTGCAAGTTGAAAGACATGAGTTTGACACTTTGGGTTGCATCAGGTTTCGGCCTCCCCATTGTGCCAAAAAATATTAACAGACGTTTGCACAAGGAGCAACAGCTCACCTTGTGAGGGGGTCTACTCACAAGTTGAAGATCATAAGTTTGATACCTGGGATGTGCAGTCGGCTTTGGCCTCCCCATTATACCAAAAAAGCTAATCAATATTGTATATTACTCGTTTTTCAAACAAATGATCTGAATGTTTTGAATTACTTCTTAATGTGAACATCATACACATAACAATTCAAGTACCTGCAAAATTTCTGTACCATTCGAAGATTGAGAGGTTTGTGCTTGGCTGGCATCGACATAGTCAATCTAATGAATGTAGTGGAGGAACAAGTTTAGGTCCACTTTAATCCCATCTTGAAACTGTTCCACCAAAAAATTTACAAGTGCGATCATTCAACTTATGTAATGACTATAGTTCATTGTTATGACAGAATTTCAAAATTCTACCACTTCAAATGGCCTAATATCTAAGTTCAGCCAAATGTTTTCTAAAGAATCTGAAATGCCATAGAAACACACTACCTACTCCTCAATTGTACGTATGCCATTGAAATCATACAAGAAAGAAACATAATACAACTCCTATACTGGCTATTTATGAGATTAAAGTTCCTGAATAGCTCACCATATGGGAATGCATAGGGATCAAGAGGTCTCGTGGTACAATCAGTTCAGAAGAGTATGCTTTTAGAGAGCTCCCTCTTGCTCACCTTCTGCAGGACAAGTTCCAGGCGGAACTACAGTAACCTGGAAGGTACAACAATAGGAGAGAGAGAGACCCCCAACAAGATTCATATTTCTCAATTTATGCTCTAAATCCTTTGGCAAAGTTTTCAATTCCGGCCTGGCACCAAAGCCTGCCCAACAAGAAGCCAAGTTGCACCATGCCCAAAATTTACAACGGCGATTTAAATCACCGGGCCCAGGTCATGGATGTAAAAATATCCAACTTAGTCTCAAGAAAAGTGATTGTGTCCCTTCTGCCGACCATATAAAAGCTAGCACAAACAACATTCGTGCATAGTGCATGGAGTTTACCCTACCAAAATTTCTCGTAAAGAAATATTTCTTCTATTTCGCACAGCTACATTGTCAAACAAATTAGATAAAGAGACCAACAACTTACACTTTCAAGCAGGCTGTTCACAGGCAAATGTCAATAGCCAGGCTGTCAGCTAATATGACATTGTTTTTCTATTCACACATGCAAGCACGAACTGTCCAGCAACAAAATTAATGGGCTTAAATCAGTTGAATTACAGCTTCTAACAATCTTGACGATCAACATCAATGTCAGAAACATGACAGCATGCCATTCGGGAAAAAAAATCCTACATTATGCTTGTTGTTCAAGATTCTTTGTAAAAGAAACAACAGGTTAGGAAGGAAAGGACAAATCTATGGCAAAAAATTACTTCAAAATTAGAGCTCATAAATCAATACTACAAAAAAATTACACTGGACCCGCATCTGCTGCACCCCCAGAAACTGCTGAAAGTTTTATCCCCAAAACCTGCTGAAAATGCTCTTTTTGTCCTTCTTTGCTCTGGCTTCTAACGAAGGAAAATCAATTGAATAGTAGGCAATGTCCATAACTATGGGGTTGCAAAGGACTGACTGGAAAGCTGGTGGGGAACGTCGCAATACCTGGAATGCTTTTTGAGTTAGGTTCACCCACTGCAAACTCGTACTCATTGAGCATTTCCAGGAGAAACTTTTCCGGCTGCAATAAAGGGTAAAGTGCCATGATCAGAGAGTAGCGAAACTGGATTATACGACCTTAAATGAATGAAGGAACAAATAAAGATAATGTCAGGGATAAACATAATTAGTGCCTAGTCGCTTGACCAACAGATGCACGCATTAACCCATTCCAACCAGAATGAACAAAATATAAGGCCAATCTGGAGAATAAGCCATTCCCTGTTGTGAAACTTGATGGGTTGCTTAGCTTGTATGCATCTAGGAAGGATGATTTACCAGGTATATTCCAATCATCCCCATCTAATGAAACCAAAGCAGCAAAATTACCTTCTTTCCGATCCCAGACAATGATATGGTTGACACTCCTTTGGAGATGCCTTCTTTGGCTTTCTCCTCTTCCATGATTCGAGTTGCATGCTCTATACAACTATTAGACCTGCAGCTGTCTGCAAGGGATTTCAACTCCTGCAGCATCGACTGTTTAAACAGAAAAGATGAACTTACAATGACATCCAAGGAGAAAAATGGTAATGAAAAGACAGCCATCACATACAAAAGTGCATGCCTGATCAGGATTAGAAGCTGACTGCAATTGCTTCAGAACAACATCAACCATAGAACGAGCACCTCAATATAACGCATATGCTTCTGTCCTTTTCCCAGCTGAGCAATAAGACTTGGACAAATAGAAACACCTGCCAGAGCAAGCCAGGTTACTCACAAATACAGTGTTAGGTGCAAACAATTTTATTAGAATCTAGTACATGTCAGGGACTGAGGAAGAACAACGCATTTATTCAACATGCAACTTGCAAAAGCAAAAGCAGAACTGAGACTAACAAGTAGCAAAAGCAAAAGCAAAAGCAAAAGTAATGGAAAATGGGAAACCTCCATTAGATTTAAAAGTTAAGATCGGCCAGGGCCCCAGAATATGAATGTCACTGTAGAAACTCAACAACAACTACAACAACTAAGCCTTTTCCCATACTAGATGGGGTTGGCCACAGTAGAAACTACTACTACAACAACAACTAAGCCTTTTCTCATATTAGATGGAGTCGGATACATGGATTCTTGTTTCTACATAGTCCTATCATAATTTCTAGAATTCATGGTAAATAAGTCCGACAAAGTTTTAGGCTCGTTGTCGGAAGCCTATCCCTCTTATATCCAGGCTTAAGATTGGCCAAGGGTGATCCTTACATGGGCGGATAAATGAGAAAAAAATAGTCGAACATCACTTAATAACCAGTCCTTGCTTTTCTGTTCTCCACATATGGTTTGCTTATTAAAAGCACTTTTTAGTGCAAGACACTGACAGCATCGTTAAAAATATTATAATATCATGAAAAGCATGAAAATTTGCCTAAATTGGTTCCTTCAGCAATAGTGTTTTTAACCTTGTTTATTTACCATACATCAGTACATTTTTCTTTTTCCCTATGCATTCTTCTTTCGGTTCATGTTTTACTTATGGCTATCTGTATAGTGGGAGAGAGCATTATAATATTTCATTCATACTGTTGTCATGTGACATGGAGCCATATGCCCTAGTACGTATTAAGAATAGTTACCTTGCAGTTGGACTCTTCATCACAATGAGAAACCAGGTTCCTCTTTATGTATCTCTAAGACCACGTTGCTTCCAATATACACATTTTATCATTGAAAAACTGGCTTACTTTGTTTCTGAGGAGTTATGAGCATTCCTTTTCTGGGATATCCTTTTGATGTTTGTAAAATACAGAATAGCGTTGCATGTGAGGTTGGATTAGAAAACGCAGTTTGTCAATCTCTATGCTATCACACAAGAGGCTTCAACTATAATCTTGTTGCATAACATTTGTGTGTATCTGAACATGTAAGACTGATTAATATAATGTCTTAAAGTATCAACAGTATTTCTGAAAGTTATCTTTTCAGTCGAGCAATCACTCAGCATTGACTTGGCTAAGCTTTTTGATGTCTACTAATGCATGAGAATAGCCTATGTCACATGGGTGCGGGTGCGGGATATGGCAAATTTAAAAAAATTTAGGTGCAGTGACACGGTTAGGATATATAATATTCAAGCTACATAAATCAATCATAATAAAACTAGTATTTACTAATTTTGGGTACACGTAGGTACCAATTAGCAAGTTCCCTCATAATGATCTGAAACTTACAATGATTTTACGAGCTTCAAAATATCCAAGTTATGGATTCAAATAGTTTTGAGATCTTTTGTAGGATATAACATATACTAGTATTTATGCTGGGATCCACTAGTGATGTCACACTCTTCTGTTCTATTGATCTGGCAATGTTTTTGGTCTTTAAATGTGTTTGGCGACATATATTATTCTGTGCAAAGGCATACAATATGGAGTCAAGAATTCAATCAGATTTAGTAATAAGAAACCAATTGTTCGCACCCAAAATCATTCAAGCAACTTTATATTGTATATAGTTACAATAGCAAGTACACAACTTTATATTAAAGCAAAACATATAAATGGTAAACAACTACTAATTTCATCATAATACACAAATCAATCTTCATTATTCAGAACAATTGATCCGTGAGTTTAAAAAAAAAAATTTGCAATTTTTTTTATGGCCATGCTGCACCGACACATTGTCGGTGTCGCACCAGTGTCGGGGTCGACACTCCACCCCTTAGAAGTATCTATGTGACTTAGAGAATAGCTAATTTCCAGAAAATCTTTTGACAAGTGATTTATGTTTAGAAAATTTGCATGCTTCTGCTTATAGAAAGAAATGTGAAATTTGAAATAGTGGTGGAATCTGAGCCCTTTGGAGAGAAAGAAACACTTCAGTAACTAACTGGTGATGCTGATGCTGATGCAGCTGCTAGAACAAAAAACTACAGCGGTGCTGAGCTTGAAGGTGTTGTCAAAAGTGCAGTGCCATTTGCCTTGAACAGATAGATAAGTTTTGATGATCTTACCAAACCTTTGGATGAGGAAAGCATAAAGGTCACAATGGAAGATTTCTTGTATGCACTTCAAGAAGTCAGGCCGGCATTTGGAGCCTCCACAGGTGATCTAGAAAGAAGCAGATTAGTTAAATGTTACTGCAAACTTATGCTTCGGGAAATTCAATAACTGTATTAGGTGTTTGAAACCTGACTTGTTTTGAACATTTTAATTGAATATTTGTGTATATTTTTGGCCTTTTCTATTGATTGCTCCAATTGTTGTCAAGAATTTAATCACCTACATTGTTAAGAGTAAACCTAAATAAATGCAGTGTAGCGGGTTTTTATGAATTCTAAGGTTTTCAATCTGGTGATAATCTTCTTTGTTATACTTTTGTGTCTGTGCCTATACATTTTAAAGGACATGCTTTTCATTTAGTTATACCGTTGGTTGTTGTTGTTGTTGATATCGTTCTGTTTGGAATGACAGAAATTGAGAGGGAAGGGCTTGCTTGTTCAAACTATTTTTCATATTTTGTTCTTTTCGAGAGGAGAGAAAAAAGTTGTGAATTTCTATTTTCTTGAAAAGGTTGTGTTTGTTCTCCTATTAATGCATCATAAAGTATTCCTGATTTGATGCATCATAACCTGAGATATGTAGGTTCACCTAAATATTTCCTCCTTTCAAGGGTCTATGGTTCTTTGTACCCTTAAGACATCCACCATAGCAACAGATTGCACTGTTTTGTGTTCGCATCAGTAGTTAAATCGTCACTTTAGTTTTTGGGATGCTGTATTGGCTTAAATCTCTGATCACGAACTAGACCCTTATTTCATAATATTGTAATAATATTTCTTTACCCATATTGATTATGTCCTTCCTACATACTCAATGGCATGGTTCACTGTGGTGAAAGGCATAAACACATATATGAGAGGGCCATGTTACTGGTAGAACAAGTGAAAGTGAGCAAAGGAAGTCCTCTGGTTACTTGTCTTTTAGAAGGCCCTAGTGGCAGGTACTCATTTCTTGACAATAATCACAATATTTAAGTCATTACTGAATCTTCATCTTTTATTGTTCACAGTGGTAAGTCTGCTCTGGCAGCAACAATTGGTATAGACAGTGATTTCCCCTTCGTGAAAATAGTAAGTGCTCAAACAATTATAATAATTGCTTTTTTGTCTATTCTTGTGAGTGGTTAGGTCACTAAATGTCATGTACTTGTTACTGCAGATACCCTTAAATGGTTGGCCTTAGTGAAGGCACTAAATGTGCACAGATTGCAAAGGTCTGTTCAAGTAATTTAAAGTCAGTTTTACATCTAGATTCCAAACTTATGATTTCCTTGGAGTTTCTGTAAAGGATTAAGTTCACCATTTCTAATAGGAGTGTTTAGGAGAATAGCTGTTTGCTTGAACCTCGAAAACATGAATTGAGATCTCTCTCTCTCTCAATGTGACTAATGAGCTGAGCTCCACCCTGTCTCTCTTTCAAAGCGTTGATTGCTTTGGGATTGTTCTGGTAATCTTCTTAGACAAATTTGTTAACGCACCAGAGATTTGGAGGTCAGTCTGTCATTGCCATTGTTATTGTTAAACTGAAAATATATGCAAGTCACTTCTCAGTATGAGCTTAGGCACAATCTAGGATTTTCATGTGCGGAATTCACCTGAACTGGCTACTTTTGTATGATGTTCCTGTGGCTTGTCATCTCATTGATGTTTTACTTTTGTCTTATTTTTTCGTTGGGAAATCCTTTTAAAGGGTAGCAGTGGTCTTAGATGCTAAAGGGCAATAAGAAATCTACCAATTTCACTTGACTCGTCATTTCTTAGCTAAATTGTATCTTTAGTGGAGATCCATATTTTATCTAATTGTTAATTGCATCAGTCGGAACTTAAACTGGTCTTTTGAATCTACAGGTATTTGAAGATGCATACAAATCCCCATTGAGTATCATCATTCTTAATGATATTGAAAGGTAAGATTTCTATGAAATGTCACGTACAAGTGTTTTTTCTGTTTCTGAAAATTGAATCGCAATGTTGCATTTACGCTAAGTATGTACTGGGTTGAGTCGTCCCTCCAGGCTATTGGAATATGTATCTACTGCCCCTCGATTTTCAAATGTGATTTCACAGACATTATTGGTTCTTCTGAAAAGAGTTCCACCAAAGGTAAGTTTCTTATTTATTTTCATTTCTCTTTGTGTGTGAGCATACATGCGTGCATCTCATGCTTATCCTGGCTCGTAAATCCAAAATGCAAACTAAAACCAAATTGTGTGTACTTATGTTTCTTTATGTTTTCGAGAAGACTGGTTTCTTAGGGAAAAGTTATGTTGCTAGCAGCTGCCAGCTGCAGAAACGTGCTTAACCTGATGAAGTAACATTTTTTTGAGGGGACCTGATAAAGCAACTTGATGACTAACGAAAATCATTCCTGATCTCAACTTGGTAGTTATATGGGCTTTAGCAGCCCGGATTTTAGGAGATAGTATGACAGAAGCAATTTTGTTCCAGCATGCCAAAAGTTTTTGATGCAGAAAAGATGCCAAGATTATGGCCTTCTGTATCTCACTGATTGGTGTACTTGAGTTCCTTGTTACAGTTTAAACTGTTCTTTTACCTGGTTGGATGACTATATTTAATTCATCAAAGCTCGCCTTGTTCATTTTGTAGGGCAAGAAACTGTTGGTAATTGGAACGTCTAGCGAAATACACTTCTTGGAATCACTTGGAGTTTGCGATGCTTTCTCTGTCGCGTATCATGTGCCTGTATTGCGCACTCAAGATGCTCGAAAGGTATAATGGGTAAAAAGTGGATAAAAACTAAATCCGTTGGTACTCATAGAACTTTGGGTTAAGAGTCATGTTGGATGACTTTTGATTCATTTGTGGTGGATCAATCTATCGAAGCTGTTGAATCATGTTACAAGTATAGTTGGTTCTGTTTTAATTTCTAGTAGTTCTTCCAGGAAAAAGGAAAATGCTGTAAATAAGATCTATGATTTCCAATCCCAAACCATACTTCCCTAAACTGATATTTGTATAAAACTAAGTAATGACTAAAGTTGTTTAAAATCGCGGGGAGTGCTTAGTTTGGGGTATGAAAGCGATCATCATGTTCAGCAGTCAGACGGTTTAATTTCTGTTTATCTGCCACAGGTTCTGGAACAACTTAATGTATTTGAGGAATATGATATCGATGCTGCAGCTGAAGCCCTGGACAATGTACGTGCTCTCTCTCTCTCTCTCTCTCTCTCTCTCTCTCTCTCTCTCTCCTGCGTCTGTGTGTCTTTAGGTCCTTGTACTGAAACTGGCATGTAGTGGTACGGAAATGAGTAATATTCTGGGCCATGCAGTGGAGGAAATAAATGCCACGTCTTGTTCTTTAACTAGTTTATCAAGGGAAAGAGAGGTCATGGCTTTCAGATTGTAAATTGAGTTTGTCAAAATATTGCTTCAGGAGTTTTCTATGTTTATTAAGTGTTTTTCCTCCTCAGATGCCAATTAAGGTTGTACATGCTGGTGGAGATGGCGGCTCAAGGAGTAAAAGGTGGAGATTCTGAAGATATTCACTCGGGCGAGGCACAGATTAACATCAACCATTTCTTCGATTGCCTTGGCGATGCTATTTCTTCAAGAGATTTATAATGGCTTTCTCCAGGGACTTGGTTTATCTGCTATATGGAAGTTGATGGTGGCTAAATTTTAGTTCAAAGGTCCCATCTTTAGGATAACTCCTCCAGCATGTCCCTTCGTGAAAATTTTCCTCATACAACATTTGCTTATGCTTCTCTGGTCTGGATGCAGAAAGGGTGGAGGGCGTTGTTCTCCCCGTTTGCTTCAAGTCTGTTCTGCTCATCAGTTTGTGTATTAACGGTGCATTTATTGAAAGCTTATAACTTTGTTGTATGTTATCTTCTAATAGTGGATTAACATTTTATGGCTTCTATTAGCAAGTGTTTGGTGGAGTTCAATAGAGCCTGAAACACTCTTCCATAAGTTTTGACACTATTGGCTGGGGGTTGCAGGGGTAGCATCCTCTTCGCCGGAAGGTGGGGATTCTGGGGTGTCAAGTCCTAAGATGATTTCTTTAGTATATTCAATCCAAATTAGTGTACTCCATTTTTTTTCAGAAATACCTTAGGTGAACAATGTTGTGGGTTCTCTGAGCCATGTAAATCTTGTCTTGTGCTGAACTATGATGGAAAATGAATCAGTTGTAGTTCTTCAATCTAATTCTTCAATATTTTGCTGAAAGCGGTATCTGTAAGTTATATAGTATATTTGGATTTGTTGTACATTATTGTTCTGTTAAAGTTGCACCTTTCATTCATACCTGAAAATCACTAGCCCAGTAGAGGCATCTGTCAGGTAGGGTTGGTAAACGAAGAGTGCTGCTCACAAATTTGTTCATTCTCAGCTCGTTCATATTCAGTGGTTTACCTTGACTGAGCTGAACATGAAGCTTGTGCTCAGCTCGTTGGTGTGTTCAGATCGGCTTGTGAAGCTTGTCCAAAAGATGAGCTGTTTGTAAACTGTTCATTTTAACGCTTGGTTCTTCAATGGTTAGAGTGGGAGTAGGCCATTTATAGGTGAACATTACGCGATACAGATTGTTTTCAACATGGATTAAAACAAGCACAAAAATGAGTTCAAGTGAGCTCAAACATGTGTTCAAGAGTCGAAGCTTGGGTCTTATGAAACAGCAAACAGTTCATGAACATTAGCTTAACACAAATTGCTGATTAATATATAAACATGAGCTGGCTGGTGCATGAAATTCGTTTCCTACTCAATGTGAGTTAAATGAAATTTGCTTCCTGAGCTCCGAACTCTCTCTCAAAATGGTTCTTTCTGGATCTATTATCCGTAAGTAGTTGTGGTCAAGATGTTGATGATGCTACTACCAACATTTGGTTTCAAGCGGTTTGGCACTTGTTCCCCTTAAGCAAGGTCTGGAGTTCGAGTATTGTGAATGGAGAAAACCAGTACTGCAAGGTCTGGAGTTCGGTTCGGGTCTTTGTGGGCTTCTGGATACCGCTGGTTTGGTCCCAAGAAAAGGTAGCGATGATGCTGAGAAAGTAATTAATATCATTACTGCGAATGCCGGCACTAAGAACTAGCCATGAAAAAGCATCAAAATGATAATCAGAAGATTTCCAAAATCCAAAACGTAGGTCATAAGGAAGGGAAAACAACTATATATATATATAGAGAGAGAGAAAGAGAGAGAGAGAGAGAGAGAGAGAGAGAGAGAGAGAGAGAGAGAGAGAGAGAGAGAGACGAGTCTATGTTAACACACGTAAGATTTTCATGCATAAATCATGAGCTGGAATGAGCCGAACCACAAGAAGCTTGATGTTTTTCTTCTCAGGGCAGTACCATTTTCATGAGCTTATGCGCTAAATTGTATGAAAATTAATCGGGCATGAACGAAAACAATGCATCATTTGAAAGAATTATTGTGTTTCTTTTAAGATAAATTCACATAATATGTGTGATTAAATTATATATAAAAATTAATCGAAGTATGCATGAAAATGATTGCAGCATTTGAAAGGATTCTCGTTTATTTTTCGCGAACATTGTATGTACGATTAAATTACACATGAAGAGAGTTGACCATGGAAGAATGTGATCATACAAAGGCAATTACGCAACAATGTCTCAAATCATAAGCGTATTAATTTAAGCTCAACTAGGCTGACAACAATCCATAGTTTTGGACCAATTGCTTAAAGGCACTTAAACTCCTCATGATCATTAATAATTGATAATTAATAGGGTTTAGGCCACATAATTAACTTAACCAGTCAAAAAATGACTAAAGATTCTGGCATCATATCGAGAGAGGTACTGGGCAAATATGTAAATAAGGTACTTATTTTTTCATGGGGCCAATAAAATGGAGAAGAGAAAACTTGCAGCCCACGGTTTAATCCGTGTAGTATCCTACATATTTAACTCACCCTAAAGTCCTCGGTTACGTCAATCAGCGCATCCATGAAGACTTGTAGTGGGCGTGTGTGTGTCGCCCGCCATGAGCCATGCTCACCCTCACTAAGTTGGGAAAATGAAAACCTATAATATAAAGGTTAATTAGATAACAATTATATAAGTGCTAGCAAATTCAAATAAATTTTAATCATTTAATTTTGATTATTAATGGTTGAAGTTTGAATTTTAAAAACAAAAGTACTATGCGAATAAAGTACACTTGCAAAAATATACATATATTTTTGTTTACATTCAAATTTCAACAATCCATTAAGATTTGTTTGGATTTGCTAGCAACTAAGTGTGTTAACATATAGCAAGTATTTATTAAGACTTATAGTTGCCCTTTTGGATAGTCGAGAAAAGGTAACATATGATATGACCAAGCCTTTTTCACCACAAGCAGTTGAAATACAGGACACGACACGAATATCCAACATGAATATCCGACACGAACATGACCAAAGGAGGCAGGCATTTGCCTCCATATACATGAAAACCTGAGACGAACATGACCAAAATCATGAGATGGGCACAACCCAAAAGGTAGGTTCGTGTCCACCCGAAGCATGAAAAGATCGGGTCATGTTCAGGTCGCCCTGTTTCTGTCACCAGAACACGAAATGAGACCATCCTACATGAAATAGGAAACAAAATGATGTCATAACGGGCTCTGCACGTCATATACTAAAACTGGCTCGGTATTAAATATTTTTGCCATTTAATAAAAAATCCTGGTCAGTACAAAGGTGTCCAATTTAGTCTATGTCTCTGAAACTGACGCACACTTTCGTAATTGCATTTACGGTTTCACGCAAACGCAACCAAAGTCCACATTCCAAATCCCTCGGTGGAGGAAAAGGTAAAATTGTCGTCTAAAGGATGGCACAACCATAAATTAGTAGATTTTACTGGCGTATGTTCGTAAATGATTGCCCACCAAATAGCGGCACGGCAATGATGCGCGAGAGGCGAATCGGATAAAATACGCGCCGTATAAATAGGCTGTCCCAAAAGTAGACAGAGAGAGAGAGAGAGAGAGAGGGGGGACAAAAAGAGCGCCTCTTCTTCGTCTTTTCTTCTGTTCTCTTTGGATGAGAACTCTCGGGCTTGCGACGGCCTTAGTCACGGCAGATCTGTGCCTGAATTCGTCTGGTCGGTGGCCGGAAGTGATTGAAGGTCGCCTAATCTCTGGTGAAATCCGTCCTTAGGTTTTGGTTTTGGCGCGGCCTGGTTCTCGTGGAAGTTTCTACGTTTTTTTGCTGGATCTGTTGAGGAGATTGTTTGGTAGATGAAAACGCGTGTAGGGGAGTTTGAAGGTATGATGCGTTTTCTCTTGTTCTGGATCTCGGAAATTTGGGTTGATTTGGTGTCTTTTGTGATCTGTCATGGAAAGAATGGAGTTCTGTGTGTGTGTGTGGGGGGGGGGGGGTTATAGGGGTTTTATCGTGTATTATTTGAATTTTCGGTTTCTATTGGGAAACGTGTATCGGTTTCATCCCTGTTTGAGATCCTCTTGCGTTTTCCGGGTTTAATTTGGTATTTCTTTTATTTTCTCAATTGTAACTTCTTTTCTCTGTTTTTGAAGCTATTGGTGACGTTATCCAGAGGAAACATTCAAGTTTTCTATTCTCTGAGTATGTACTTTGATCTCTGTAATTCGTGTGCATATCTGATCGTCATGATTATCACGGCTGCGGTGACTGCTTCTGGATTGCCTTAGCATCTGAAAACTCGCAGAGCTATCATTTTGTGAATGCTGTTTTTTAAGGAAATAAACTCATATTGATTTCCGGAGGTCTTCATTAACGTGTGGCAAAGGGATCTGCTTTGTTGTTGTGCGCTTCACAAAGAATAAAAGACAAGGAGAAGAGAGGAAAGCAGACCTGCTGTTCCCATATGGATGTGTGACAAGTAGTTTGATAAGAGGGATGGGTTGCTTCTGAGATATGCGATGGCAATGTGGAGAGGGTGGGGGATTATTCATGCGTTGGATACTGTATGGTTGGAGAACGTAGCCTACATAATTATTTGGAATAGTTGAGTTGACGAAGGTAGATGCAGTGGATGTTATCGTACTAGCTTTATATGCGTGAGGCTTATGATGGGCTGCTTTTGTTTCAAGGCTTCTGTTAGTAATGAGGATCAGGCAGCTTCTAGAAGAGTAATCAGCCAGTCATTGCACAGACAATCTGTTGTACCTGAAAGGAGACCAGCTTCTGTTATAATTAGCACAACCGTAGCAAATGGCAGGGAAATACACTCAGAGAAGCAAGTTGGACGCATGATTCGAATTAATAGTGAAGATGGCAGAAGAAATCGGGAGACAGATCACCCTTGTCGTCATGGCCCACATGATGCTACATCTGCTACTGACCTTCATCCACGGATTACTAATATACCCAGGGATGTTGAAGGAGAGCAAGTAGCGGCTGGTTGGCCTCCTTGGCTTGCAGCTGTTGCTGGAGAAGCAATCAAGGGTTGGATACCTCGCCGTGCTGATTCTTTTGAAAAGTTAAACAAAGTAAGAATCTACCTAGAATTTTCTGTACTGCCCTTTCCAAAATATACCTAGCAATTTATCCGTGGTATGCAACATCCACTTAAATATCGATGGCTGTATTGGTTGGCATGAACAATGACCATTTCTGTATGTGATTTTTTTCTTCTGATGTCCCAATGCATGAGTTCTTTTAGAAAATTGTTTGTTAAGTAAAAGATAAGAAAGTTAGGCATAATTTTCAATATGATTTTGTTATCAATGTCTGTCCACACCATGATTATATATCACCACCACTATCATCATGACCCATCTCCGATTGAGCTCAAGGAAGATTTTCTTGCTTCCATAAGGTGATTTGTTGATAGACCATGATTGCTGCAGGTTTACTAGCAGAAGTTGGGTCATGTTTGCTCGATGTTATCTGCACCTTGGGTAATCCAACTGCTTTGTGATATCCAATGCTCTGAAATCCGAAAGTCTTAAACTAAAAACAAACATTGTTTCACAACCCTCCTGTAGCAGAGTACAAATCATCTAGGGTGCGCTGACATGCACAAGAAAGATCCACTTGTATGAAAATATTTTCTCCTTTTTTGTGAAATCTCTTATGAAATAAATCAGAGAAAGCACATACGAAAATGAAAAGGAATAGATAAACTTGGATAAGTATGGAAGATGGAGTATTTGCCAAGTGGTTGTCTAAGTCACACTATAAGTGTGGAGTATCATGCAGACTGAGACTTATTTACTATTTGCAATCTTCTGAAAACTTGTTTCCACAAGAGCAACCACGAATGCAGTTGTGCAAAAGAAAACATCCTAGGAAGATTATGCAGACTGAGAATCAATAGCTAATTTTTAGATCTTTTGAACAAAATGTTTTCTCTACCTTGGAAGGAAGCGGCTGCAGCATATTTGTGAAGGCCTTGATGTTTTCTCTACCATGAGCTGAAATCTTTAATCAGTCTGATCATTTCATCCTGTTGAGGTTTGTTTAACAAGTTATATTCCAGGTACTTAAATTGATTTCACATTTTATGTTTCTATGTTCGGGATTTTGGTCTATTCCATGTCGCAAAATGTGCTCAACTTTTTTGGTCTGGGCCCTCTTTCTATTCTTGCTTCAGATCTTCTGTTTACGGTCTCGAAAGTTGAATTTTATGCATTTGGGGTGGAATTGCAGAAAGTGCAGTGGATACTTGCAGTTATAACATTACTATCTTTGAATGAATTTACTTTTCTTCGAATAGATTTGTGAAGTGAAAGGGTGAAGGAAATACTTATGGTTTGTACCCTTAAATATTTGTTACTAAAACCAATTTATTGAACATGCAACTTGCTTGTATTATTTGATGCAAATAACATTGTATTGTCAATGGCTACAACAAATCAAAGCCATTCTGTCCATGTAGGTCAAGTGTGAGAATTGAATTCCCAGGTGACCTGATTGGCGACAAAGATTTATTCACATCTAAGTAGTTAATAGCGTGCTATAGCGCCCGCTATAGCGCGCTATAGCGTATTAGCGGCCAGAGAACTGCTATATCGTTGGAAGATTAGCGGGCGACCTTCTTGGCCGCTAATAGCGGCGCTATGACCGCTATATCGGTCCGCTATATCGGTCCGCTATATCAAGAATAGCGTACAAGATGGTTTATCAATTTTTATTTTGTTATATTTTGACTTGATTTACTTGCACACGTTGATAAATACTTATTTTGTTGTTTGTTTATTTGTATAATGGTTTATCATAATAGCTAAAAGATGTATTTTCAAAATAATAATGTATATCTCATCATGTATTTTACCAGTCGAAGCTATGTTAGTGTCCTATAAAGGGATACATATGGTGTCTCTTGGAGATGTGAAAAGTCATTTGAGTAAACATGTTAGCTTACTTTGTTATATTTTGACTTGATTTACTTCCACAGGTTGATAAATGCTTATTTTGTTGTCTACTTATTTGTATAATAGTTTATCATAATAGCTAAAAGATGTATTTTAAAAATAATAATGTATATCTCATCAAGCATTGTACCTGTCGAGGCTATGTTAGTGTCCTACAAAGAGATATATATGGTGACTCTTGGAGATGTGAAAAGTCATTCGAGTAAACATGTTAAATGAATAAAATGGTCATAACAAAACCTCTACATGGGGAGGTAGTATACCAAATTAAAGTATGAGATCTTACCCTTAATTTAGAAAGCATTGTTTATAAACTCTTGCATGCAAAAAGAGCGTGTAGAAGTTTATCATAGTGTTTGTTCTGATTATGTCGAAGAGTTGACCTCTTTCTTTTGTAAGACGAGCAAGAGTTCTTTTGCAAGCAATTGCCATTAGTGTCCTTTGTATCCATACTTGATCCGATAAGTATAATATATATTAGTTTCTTTTACTTATTTTGCCTAATGTATAGAATAATTTGGTTACATTTATGTTTTTGTTTTAAATATAAGTTTAACAATTCAATATGCATATGCTACGTGAAATTTATTGTTTGTCTTCTTAAATTTGTTTATTTAGTTTGATAAAGTAGTAGTTATGTGTTTCTTGATATTTCTTAGAAATGAGTAATCCATTATATATATATATATATATAATTATTTAATCATAAATGAAAGTGTACCGCTAAATCCGCTATATCCCCGCTACCGCTATATTAGGGTTAACCGCTAACAGCCCGCTAACCGCTATTGATAACATAGATTCACATGCTTATTATATGAGGACATGTGTGACTAAACCAAAACTCACATGCTTATAAGCTTTTGTGAAACACTTCATGATCGGGCACCAACAACTTCTGAAATATGTTGAAGTTGGCCATTAAATTTTGAAGAATTTAAACATTGGAGGTTTAACATGGAACTTGTAGCATTGAGAGTTCATGAGATATCAACACCCTCTTTTCCAAATACGCTAAACAGTCAGGTAACACTGCTGTTCATGGTGTTACTTGTTTGGTTTCTAATTATAGTTCTTGGTTGTATGAGCAGCTAAAAACTTGGTGTATATTCCATTAATAAAGATGAACATGTAATATTGTTTAATGATTTTGCTGCGTGCAGATTGGTCAAGGGACATACAGTAATGTCTACCGAGCACGAGATCTTGATAATGAAAAGATTGTCGCTCTAAAGAAGGTCAGATTTGACAATTTGGAGCCTGAGAGTGTCCGTTTTATGGCAAGGGAAATTCACATATTACGTAGGCTCGATCATCCAAATGTCATTAAATTGGAGGGCCTGGTAACATCACGAATGTCCTGCAGCCTCTACCTAGTGTTTGAGTACATGGAGCATGACCTTGCTGGTCTTGCATCCAATCCTAGTGTAAAATTCACTGAACCACAGGTAACTACCCAAACTTAACAACAAATTGAGTTTTTGTTTCTCATCATTATTCTTTTAAGTTGTATTTGTATTTCACAATTAATGGAGTTATATACGGGATTGTCAGGTCAAATGTTTTATGCAGCAATTGCTCTGTGGTCTTAACCACTGTCACAGTCGTGGTATCCTTCATCGAGACATCAAAGGTTCTAATCTTTTAATTGACAACAATGGCATTTTGAAGATTGCAGATTTTGGCCTTGCAACATTTTTCTATCCTGGTCAAAAACAACCATTGACGAGTCGTGTAGTAACTCTTTGGTATAGGCCTCCAGAACTCCTGCTTGGAGCCACAGAATATGGTGCTTCTGTGGATCTTTGGAGCACTGGTTGCATTCTTGCGGAACTATTTGCATCCAAGCCCATCCTGCCTGGTCGGACTGAGGTATTCATCTTTCTCTTCTGTTATTATTGTTCACCTTTCTCTGAATCATTCTCTGCTGGTACTGTTATTCATCTTATTTGGCTTCTTTAAAATAGCCTTTTTCAAAAACGTGAGAAGGTGAACAAGTTAATTACAAGATTCTCATTAGCTTGAGAAACTCAAACGTTCTTAGAGTAGCAAATGTGCCCTTCCTGGAGTTTGGATGCTCATGTTTTATGTAATAGTTGTTATAGTGTCAAGTGTGCATTGAAGTTTCTCCTCCCCCCCTCCCTGCCCCCGCTATAAGCACCAGTTTTCATCCTAAGAGTTTTTTCTCAACCACATCTCACCTTGTGATTATCATTTTCTTCCCTCTAGGTTGAGCAATTGCATAAGATTTTTAAGCTTTGTGGTTCACCATCAGAAGAATACTGGAAAAAATCCAAACTACCACATGCAACCATCTTTAAACCCCAACACCCTTACAGGCGCTGTATCACAGAAACATTTAAAGACTTTCCTCCTTCTGCCCTTGCGCTTGTGGAGGTCCTACTAGCTATCGATCCTGCTGATCGTGGAACTGCAGCTTCAGCCCTGAAAAGTGAGGTACGGACTTCCTCCTTGTTTTTCTATGAGGAAAAAAACCTGGGTCATATTTTCGCTAACTTTTTCCCCTGATATTCTCTGTGATTTGTTTGATGCCGATTTAGTCCTGGTCTCATTTTGCACACATGTACAACATGTGCTCTGTTTCCTATATGCTGAGGCACCAAATGGCATGCTTGTGGATGTGTCCAGTTTTTTACCAGAATTTGTTGGATATGGTAATATAAAACATATTGATCAGTTTTGGCCTTCCAAATCCAGTCTGGATTCAGTTGGCAAATAAGGCATTAGACTCTGATGTGGATGCCTGAGTTGTATAAAATAAAAAAAGGAGGAATTAGTTGCTACTCTAATGAGAGTTACATCCATGCCAGGCAAAACAGAATGTCTGTTATGAAAGCTGATCTACCATATATAACATCTTCTTGCTTGACATATCAGAAAATGAAAATTGTTTCTGATGTCAGATTGGACATCAGATGGCGGAGTTCTTTAGGGATCCATACTTGGTTCATTTTTATACTACCATTTCAGAAGTCTAACTCTGTATTAGCTTAGAAGGTATTAACAATTTCAGTGTGGTTTTTGAATATCTGAGCTGATCCCACCATTTTACATCCCTAGGTCTGTGTCAGTCATAGATGAACCAAATGTTCATTTGGGCAGTAGCATCTGAAGCTCTAATTGCTGTGTTATGCTAAGCAAACCAGATATATTGAGTTACACTACACAGTGTACCAATTAGATTTCAGTTCAACTTTACCCATATATACAGTTCAATGGTATTATTGGGATCAAAGTTGTATCTTACTCTCTGCTTATATCTTGAATTCTGTATTTGGCATGCATCTATTAGCAGAAACAGCTACCAAAAAGAAGCTTAGAGGGCCTGACGTTTCTTGTTGCATTAGAAAATAAGCTTATCACTTTTAAAATGCTTCATTTGCTTGACATATAATCCTTGTGTGCTCCACACTCTAAACCATAAGCAGATGCCAAAGTGTTCTCTTGGATGAGGGATTCGCTGGGTTGTTGAGTGTCAGCTGATTTGCTGGCCTGGACCATAATTTATGGGACCTACTTGTCATTCTTAAAAAAAATCATGTGGCATACTGTAATTCATTGTCCCACTCTTGACCTACGCACTCATGATACTTTTAATTTTCTTGTGCCAACAAACTGCAACAATTAGATACACTTTTTGGCCTAATCAGAAGTTCTAACCTTTCTTGTTTGAAGTGGCTGTGTTTAAGATATTTTTCTATGTATCTTACACCTGTTTCTTTATGGGTTCAGTTCTTCTCCACAAAGCCATATGCTTGTGATCCTTCAAGCTTACCTAAATACCCTCCCAGCAAGGAGATTGATGCAAAATTGAGGGATGAAGAAGCTAGACGGTAAATTGAGCTGCCTGTCTTCTCATTAATTGCGTTAAGGAAGTATCATGTGATTTATATTTTTCTGTATGAAATATATATTCCTGTATTTGATATGTTCAATTAACGTCATTTTATTTGCCAAATTCTGCTTCCTTTGTGCCTTAAACAGATGTGCAGCCTTCTGTTCTCCACACCTTTATATTGATTCTTTGTGCAGATTGTGTGATCCTCCTTTGATCGTGTCAATAACTTAATAGCATTCAGATGTTTTTCTAAAAGAAATCATTGATAAGAGCATGGCATGGATGATAATTTATGGTGTTGGATTTTGAGTCTGTCAAGTGTCATATTTTTTTAAGATGCTGATTTCATAGTGTCTCTGCCATTATTGATAAGGAGCAGTATGATAAAATATTATGCAACATTGGAAGACCATTGATGTTTTCAGGTTGCTGGTGACAAGCTTATTCTAGATGTTATGCGTCCTTGCAGATTAAATATTCTAGAACAATACTAGACCAATTTCAACAACAACAACAACTAAGCCTTTTCCCATACTTGACGGGGTCGGCTACTACATGGATTCTTTGTTTCCACATAGCCCTATCATGTGCCATGTTAGCAGTTAACTCACAATAAGCTAAATCATTCTTTATTGTTTCTTTCCAACACTTTTGTGATCGTCCTCTACCTCTTTTAATACTTTCAAAATCTAGTTTTTCATACCTTCTTATAGGTTCTTCTTTTGATCTTCTTTCTATACGTCCAAACCATCTTAAATGATATTCTCTCATTTTATTCTCTATTGGTGCCACTCGTAATTTGTTTCTAATAACCTCATTATGTATACGGTCTTTTCTTGACTCATTCATCTCAACATCTTCATTTTTGTCACATACATCTTTTGTACATGTAGATGATTAACTGCCCAACACTCAGAACCATAAAACATGACAGGTCTAATTGCTTCTCTATAATATTTACCTTTTAACTTTAATGGTATCTTCTTATCATAAAGAATACCTGATGCTCCTCTCCATTTTAACCAACCAGCATTAATTCTACACGTAACATCTCCATCAATTCTTCCATCACTCTGAAAAATTGACCCGAGGTATTTAAAACTTTCCTTTTGAGGGGAATGATACTAGACCGATTTCAATATAAAATATTTTCTCCTGCGTTTACTTGGGAAAGCTTTTATACATTAGTTTCTCACTACTGGCATGTGTTGCTTAGCTGGATAATTGATTTGGATTTTCAGCTTTTGAGAATCCAAATCAACTTCTGACCACTATGCAGCTGTGAGACATGGATTCACTGCTACAATATTATCACTCTCAGCAGCCCTCCGTAAAATTGAGTTCTTCTCGACTTGAAAGAATTGATTCCTCCCAAGGACAGCGTTAGAGACTTCACATGGGAGAAACCAATCTTTGTCCCCCATGATTCTTCCTGATGATGCAAATACACAGCACCCTCTAGTATGATATGTGAATAGCCGCCAGATGTTCTTCAATGCAAGATGGTTGTCATAAAATCCAAAAAGTATCGTGTCTTATAGTCTCTAATGTTTAATGCAATTTATCTATAATCCTTTTGGCAACTTTTAGTTCAGATCCTGCCTTCTCTGTGTCATGGTCCCCCTCTTAATGTGAGGCAGCTCATTTCTACAAGTTATTCAGTTGAATCTGATAAATAAACACTCAGCACCTAGACACAATGTCAGAACTAAATCATCTGCAGCAGCTTATCCCCCATGATTTCTCTTTCACTTTTATCATTGTCGTGTTTCCTCTCCTATCTGATATAACATCCTGTTTTTGGGTTTGTTTTAAACTTGGAGAAATGACCTTTTGAGCGGTTGGAACAACCATTCTGAAACCATGGCTAGGACCCCAACCTACGGGCCTAGGTCGGTCGATGGTTGGCATGGTGGGGTGGTGTCAATGGAATCCAAACCCTTGACCACCTGTCCAAAGCTAGAGGCTCTCTCCACTATGGCAACTCTCCTTAGACCATTAAGTTTGCAAGATGTAGGTATTTATCAGTCATTGCCTTAGCTTATAGTGAGAATTTGGATGAAATTTTCTTCTCATGGCATAGAGCGGCAGTATTGGTGTGTACTGTAACCTTTTGCTTTCTTGTGGGAGTATAACGTTAAACTGCTTCGCTGGAGGCCCTAATAGATGTTGTTGAATAAACAGATTCCAATGTTGATATTGTGACTTAAAATCAGTGTTGTTTGACGCGTATCGTATCGTGTATCGTTTTGCTCCACGATACGGGCGTATCGTATCGAACTTTAATATTTAAAAAATATGTTTTTTTAAAAAAAATCAAGAAAATTTAGTAAAAATCTAAAACAAATCAGAAAAAAATAGAAAAAATTTAGAAAAAATCTGGTAATTGCAAAGAATTCATATAATGCAAAGTTGAGTACATATTGATGATTTGATCATGATTCACCATTGAACAATTGAACAAAAATTATATATTTTGAAGCAAAAAATGAAATACATTTACATTTACATATTGTAATCAGGATCATCAACTAAATAATCTTCATCTTCTCTTTGCTGAAGATCCTCATCACAACCTTCTGCTTGAAAATCAAAATCTTCATGTCCTTGATAATGTTGTTGCGCTCCTTCCAAATTAATCCATGCAATGTCTTCTTTAGTTAGGAGGGCATTTTCTTCGCTATCTTCTATAATCCAGTCTTCTAATATATCAAAATTATCCAAACTTATTGGATCAAATTGGCTTTCTTCTCTATTTATCTTTTCCAATTGCCTACAAGAAAGAAAGACAAGTAATTAGTAAATAGCATTAACAATTGAAGTCAAACAATATATTGAATTGAATCTTTAAGTATTAACTAATATAAGATTACATTTCGCAAAGCCGCATGTTACAACGAATGAAAACTAAGTCATTCAGCCGTTTATGTTTCAACTTGTTGTACTTTTTTGTATGATGTGTTCAAAGACACTCCAATTCCTTTCGCAACCCATTGCACTACAAGTTTGACTCAAAATTCTTACAACAAAATCTCTAAGGTTTGGACAATCACTTCCAAACCTATTCCACCAAACATCTGTAGAAAAAGGCAAACATTAGAGAATTAATCCACAATAATATAAGATTTAAGAAACTTAAATACAAAGATAAACAATTTACCTGGGTGCATATTAGTGCGATTGCTAATTGCTACAGGCAAACCCATTAAGTGAAGAGCATTATCATAGATCTCCATCTCTCGATGTATAGTATCTACTCTTATTAGGGACTAATCTATCTATACAATCAATGATGCCTCGATTAACCTCACTGTCCCTTTTGAAGCTTGCTGAGTACCTGAATGTTGGGTTTAGATAATATGCAGCTGCATGAATAGGCTGATGCAATTGTTTATTCCATCTATTATCTATAATTTTCTACATGGGCACATAATCTCTCTTTTTTCTATTAAAATTATTTATAATAGTTTCTTTTGCCCTATCCATGGCTTCATAAACATAGCTCATAGATGGTTTCGTAGCCCATAGATGGTTTCTCCTCGCTATTAGTCAATCTCAAAACCTTTACTAAAGGACATGTAATCCTCAAGAGTCTAACACATGCATTCCAAAATGTACTCCTGAAGACTGTTTCTGAAATCTCATTCAACTTTCTGTTTCTTCTATTTTGAGGCAACTCTGTAAATTGTTGCCACTCACCTGAGGAGAACATTCTCTTCAAGGCTTGCTTTTGTCTCACAATACTTTGTATAGATAAGAAGTTTGTTGCAAACCGAGTTGCAACTATTCGAAGAAGCTTTGCACCTTCTGTATATCTTCTCACCATACATAATACAAAGGCATGGTTATAGATAAATTTGGTGATATCTTGGCAACACTCAATTGTTGCCTTTATCTCATCCATCTCACCAATATCTTCAAGGATGCGATCTAAACAATGGGTTGTGCATGGTATCCAATAGAAAGTCCCATAAGTATCTGCTAACTCCTTCCCAGTTGCTTTGTAGTTAGCTGCATTATCTGTAATCAATTGGACTACATTCTCTAGCCCAACCTCGCATATCACCTAATCAAACTCTTGCCTTAGGATATCTGCAGTGTCTCTCCTCTAACATGTCTAGAGATCTCAAAAACATAAGTCCTTTAGGACAGTAGAGAAGAAAGTTTAGCAAGGTCCTTTCTCGCCTGTGTGTCCATTTGTCTGCCATGATAGTGCATCCAGTCTCCTTCCATGACTCTCTCAAAGTCGAACAATATTCTTGCACTTCAATGACGGTCTTATCTAAGATCTTTCCTCCCAATTTTTGATAGTATTCTGGACCAATGTTAGCAATTGCATCTTACATTGCTTGAAAATGAAAACTATTTGCCGCATTAAATGGAATGCATGCATCATAAAATCATCTGCCCACTGTAAGGTTTGCCTGATCATGCAGTTGTTCTGAAGCCATAGCAATACGAATTTCAGGTTGAGCATCAAGTGTAGTGCTAGGAGGAAAAAATGAATGTATGCTACAAGCAGCTCTTTCTCTACTCCTTCTTGAGCTTCCTCTTCTACCACTTCAAAAAACTTGAGCAACCCTCTTTTCCCTGTTTGGTGGTCGAGAATTGCTACTAAAAATCTCTGTTCTAGCATCTGTGCTTGTACAAGGAGCAACTTCTTTCCTAGTCTCTGTTAGGTGGTGCTTCAATCGTGAAATTCTACCACTAATCACTTTGTTACAAAACAAACATCTGATCTTTAATCTTGAACCCTCAACTGGTATACCCCACTGCCATGTCGGATCATCAGACCGAGAATGGGAGTCTCTAACACCCCTTCCTGCCATCTCAAAAGAGCACTTTAATTCAATAAAAAACCTAAAAATAAAAGCACTTCGTAAATCCTCAATCTTCACATAACACTCAAATAGAGTGTCTCCCACTTCATGAATGCAATAAAAATCATATCCACACACTTAATAACTTGCAAATAACACAAAAAAAAACAACAAATACAAAGAAAAAAATTCAGAAAAACACTTAAAATATACCACAATCTGAGTTAGAAAGCTTGCACGAACACTGTAGAGTACGCTTTTTGACCCTTGAACACCAAGGAGGAGGATAACTACCGAAAGAAGGCTTGAAGAGCTCTAAAAAAAAGCACAAAAACTTGCAAAAATGCAGGTTTATGTTTGTCCAGGGACCCTTTATACGGGTCCCTGGGCGTATCGCACGATACGGCATGATAACCTGTATCTTACGAGGTTTATCGTTTCGTATCGTGGTTGCCCATGATACGTATCGCACCTTATCGTATGATACGATGCGATACGGACAACACTGCTTAAAATGAACACACCAAAGCTCTAGTGATGATTATTTGAACTTAGATTGATTGCTTTGGCAGCAAAACTGATTGGTTGATTATGCCTTTCTGAGCAAATAAGGAATTAAAAAAATCTTATTCAACTAATGAGATGGAAATGACTCTTTTTTAGAATGAAAATGTTCTTTGTTTTCCGATGAAACTTTGTATTTATTTGATGCCATTCTTGTCAACAAAATAAGAGTTTCAGTGACTTGAAGTGGCATGCCAAATTGCCAATGTCTTCTGAAGCGTGTGTATGTGTGTGCGTGCATGCAAGAACACAATAACAAACAATATCTAACCTGGCTCAGCTGGTTGAGCATGATATTGTTGGTTTTTGGACGAGGATTCTTTTACTTGGTAAGAGGCCGTTGAGCTTGTGCAAGAATCAACTTATTAGGAATTTTAAACCATGACAGCAAGTGATTACTGATGTTTATCATACCTGCATTATCTTGCTGTTTACCGTTTCACACCCAATATTTTCCTTCCGACATATCTTGCTGTTGCATTCGACGTTCATTTGAAGTACTTAGGAAATGTAATGAAAAAGGTCACAGAGATCTCAAAATCATCGACTTGTTTGGTTGAGATCATCTCTTTACCTAAACAATTTGGATACTTATTAAAATTTGAATAGCAGGCAAAGGTCAGTCAGAGGATCAGGTTATGACCCCACAAGAAAAGGACCAAGGGAGAGTAAAGCAATCCCGGCTCCTGATGCAAATGCAGAATTAGCCGCTTCATTACAGGTATCAATTCAAACAGGAATACTTGGTCTTTTTTCTTTACCTGGAGTTTGCATCAACACCGAATCAATTTGCAGTGTGGTTGTGTCTAAATGTAAATTTAGGTTTGAATAAGTTCAGCTACTCCATACTCTTAGTCAAGTTGATCCTAGTTATTGGTAGGTTTGGTTTTTATATACACAAGCTCCAAGATAGGTCAATAAGTTTGTGCTTTATCACAACCTTTATATCTATTAGTGACACCTTGTTCTTTCACTCGTGGCAGAAAAGACAGGTTCAATCTAATACAAAAAGCACAAGTGAGAAGTTTCACGTCTTTCAAGAAGAGATTGCTTCTGGTTTTCCCATTGATCCACCCAAGCACGTTCATGGTGCTGGGGAAGCAACTGCTTCCGTGCATCCTCGAGATAAAATTTCTCATTCTGGACCTCTTGTGCACGGCTCTGCATGGGCGAAAAAGCACAGGAACGAGGATGGTATGCCAAAGGATTCAATGTCTCGAGATTTATCATCCTTATCAAGTTTTGTGGGAGTAGGAAGAATTGCCAGGCCTGATGGACATAAGGAAACGGCAGCCTCACTTCAGGATCATTCATTTATACTGAGTGCAGGAGGCAGAGGGTCGCACTCGGGAGCAAATCAAGATCGGATGTATTTTCAGGGACGAATGAGCACTCATCAGAAAAAAGATGCCAAGACAAGCCAAAGGGACCAGACTTCGGTACAAACTATAACTTCTTTCCCTTTGTCAGGGTGTTTGAGGTCCAAGGCCTAGGACTATGGAACTGGAACTACAAGTTTCAGTTCCCATTGCAATCAATAGCGGGCCTTAGCACAGTATGACCCCACTTTTTACCTGATTCCAAGGTCCACATACGGCCCACTCCTGGGGGTGGGCTATTGCATCTGGAACTCCTAGTCCTGGCCTTGGAATCAAACACCCCTTTGGGGGTTACTTGTTACTAGATCTTCTTTGTGGAATTCTCTAGCTTATCATTGACCAACCAAACCAAAAACAATATCAAGCTCCAGCCCAGACTAAGTGGTTCGGGTTCATGGCTTTGTAGTTGTCAATTGTCATTGTTCTCTATTTGTGTTGTATTAGCATTTCTTTTGGCTACAATAGGGAGGCCAAAACCACGTATTCATGGCCTGAGAATCAAACTCTATATGAGTCTTGTGAATTGCCCTGCCAGGTGAGCTAACGCTCCGCCATATTAGCATTTAACTCGAAAGAAAAAAGATCTTGTTCTATTCTCTTCCAACACTTTTGATCCCATTTACTGAACTGTCATCTTTATGTTTGAGATTCAGGCATATGGACCAAAGGGAAGTAAGATTCATTACTCGGGCCCACTTGTTCGGTCTGGAAACATAGATCAGGTGCTCAAGGATCATGAACGGCAGATCCAAGAGGCTGTGCGACAGGCACGGATTGTCAAGGTCAAAGGTGCCAGAATTCCTGCTGGTGGTTGATGTGCTGGCTGTGCCTGAATATTTTATTTCTGTTGCCATGGTCCTTGTAAGAGGAAGCTTGCTGTGCCGCAGAACTTTGCAGCCGGCTTGGCTTGGTGGAAGGAAGCTGAAGAGATTTGGGCAGTTGGCTTCTTTAAGATCTAGAGTGCAGTGAGTGAGGATAGATGTATAGGGTGCTCACTGTAGAAGTTCCAATTGCCATTTGCGAGAAGTTTCAGTAGTTGCCGATGTGATGCTCTTTTTGATATATTTCTTTTAATTGCTTATATTTTCTTGTGCTTTTTGTCTTTTTTTTTTTTTGTGTGTGTGTGTGAGAGAGAGAGAGAGAGAGATTGACTATGGGTAACTTATTGGTCAGGGGCGCTTCTTGGGTTAATATGTAATGACAGCCTCAAATTCAATGCACGCAAGGGTCTCAGTACTGTCTGCAGTTACAGGATTTTGAACGTGGCTTGTATTTGACTCCCTTGAGCTTGATCGAACTCAGTTGCTTAATCAATGAACCAAGCTTGACATGTAGGTCAAGTTTGAGCTCGCCCCATTTGAGAAACTTGAGCGAATTAAGTCCAACAAAGTTAATCTAACTAAAACTAGAGTTTGAGGCTTTAATCTCAGTTTGATCTTTATTTCACGAGATGGAGTTTTCCTTACTGAATTGGCGCTTGAACAAGTCAAGTTCAGTCATTTGTGAGTTACAACCTGGATACAAAGATGGGGCATAGCTCATGGATCTGAGAGTCAGCATCAACGTTTAGGTCACTGCCTTGGTGGTGGTAATAGACTGGTGACCTCAACTTGCTCGACTGAGGCCAGAAGAAAAAGAAAAAGCTCTGATGGTTGTGAGCTTGTGCCAAGCTTTGTCGTACGCCTGTGTGTGTGGGTGGGGGGGGATCCATGACTTGTTGGAGCCCGTCGCTTTTCCGCCTTGTGCCAGAGAATTCTACTTGGCCTTGGAGCTTGTTACACAATTCAAGTTTCAAGCTGAAACCATTTAATCAGTATGTAGGTAAGCGAATGCTTTCTAAGAGAAAAAGTCCAGTTAATGTCTGAGGATACATAAGAGGCTTCCCCATCATTAAGCTTGCTATCATCACAAACACGGGGGAAAGAAAGATTCGTGGGGATATGCTATATGTGTTCCTAGTCGTCGATATTTCCCTACTTCGCGTACAAGATCATGTTTTTTGCTGACTTTGGGATGATCAATGACACAAGATTTGAGTGGACTCCGTGGAGATCGATGCAAGCCCACTCAGAGCTTAATCACTTGGGACGTGATGCTTATTTTAAGAGATTACTTGTACGTGTATTTTTGTTTTGACGTAGACTGGATTTATCTATGAGGTCAACGCATACCTTGTTTGATAAATAAAGGATTCACCTTCCTGTTTGAAAATGCATGCGAGAGCAAATTATATATTTCTCGAGGTTGAATTCCTACAGGGACGGCTGTGAATTCTACTGAATCTCTTATTTTCCAAGGGAAATGCTGGCTTGCATCAGCTTGATAAGGGTCAATGGCAGATCTAGATTGAGCTAGGGTGAGTGAACGTCCCACTCAAATTCGAAAATTGACTTAAAGTCCATAGCCCATGGTGGAATCGATGGGTTATAATATTATTACAGTTGATCCCACCAACCATTCAAGTGACTATTCACCACAACCTAAAAGAGTTTCTAGATCCGCCACTGATAAGGGTCCTCTTCTTCCTGTTATTTTTTTCAGAAATATCTTTTAATTGTTTTCTTTGAATTTTTTTAAGATGATGGGAAACTTCTTTGAGGTAAACTCTGAGCGATGCAACCGCTGTACCTTCTAGGGAACATGAGTTTACAAACATAACCAAACTGTAACTTGACTAAATTTTGGAACTTCATTGATAAGTCTAGATATAGCCCTGCTAAGACTGTGAACCTAGTTCTCACATGATTCGGATCAAACCCACACAAGGTCGGGTCTCTCGCTTCCCCTTCTGCGAGTTTGCATTATGCAAACTTTGTCTTGATCCTTAACAATCTTAATTTCTCTCTTTCTTTTTCTTTTTAATTATGAGGATCACACTTTGGTTTAAACCCTGGGAGAGAACATGATGATCATGTTTTACGTGCGTGTGTTAGAGGTATGAATGAAAAGAAAATAGTAGTGGACAGTTTGGTTATGTTTGTAAATTCCAACAGATATATAGACATCGATGGACACAGCTTTTAAAACATTGACCAAAATTGAGTCATAGCTCTCAATATATATTATCGGGAAGGGCCGGATCTATTATTCTAAAAGAGAAAAGAACACCAAAAGGGCACCCTTTTTGACTCACCCAACCTTTCTTTAATTGGTCGAATGCAGTAATTCAGCTACTTCTTTTGGTGTTCGTTTTGACCTTCTCAAAACACATGAAGTGGCCTATAGAAACTGGAGTAGGATGAAGCAGGTGCCTGTTTTGTTTTGATGCCTAAATAAATTTACCTTAGCTATGTGTGTATATATCTAAAAGAAAACGAGAGTTGTTAACCATCTTTTCATGTCAAATTCTACTACATGAATGATGCATATCGAGTGATTGTCAACATCAACATAAGGATTGATATCACTTAATGTTATATGCATGCATTAAATATGATATGAATCAGTGGTTTGATCACTACCGTATCATGATGTCTACCTCATTTGGGGAAATCGAGGGAATTTGTAATTAGATGAAATACAATCTACCTCATTTGGGGAAAGTTAGAAAATGTCACTTCATGGACCAGTAAGAATTAATATTCTCTTTTTCATGGAACGTCTGTCTTATGAGTTAAAAATGAAGATTTGGTTGATGAAATTTATTTTGTGATTCAGGACCTGAATTGGCTACGATGTCAGTAAATTGTAGAAAATCAGTCTCATGCAAATTTATTTCTTATTTGCTGTTTCAGAAAATTGACATCACTTATGTTGGAACTGTTCTTTTCAGTTAGTAGCAGCATGTCGAAGACCACCAGTTTTCTGTGTAATCACTGAGTACCTTTCTGGTGGATCTTTAAGGGCATACCTGCACAAACTAAAGCCCGAGTTGCTTCCTATTCAGAAAGTGATCGCGATCGCTCTTGATATTTCTCGAGGAATGGAGTACTTGCACTCCCAAGGAATTATACATAGAGACCTAAAACCGGAGAACATGCTATTTGATCAAGAACTTCACCTAAAAATTGCAGATTTTGGTATAGCTTGTGAAGAGGCTCGTTGTGATGCTCTGGCTGAAGATCCATGAACGTACCGGTGGATGGCACCCGAAATGATCAAGCACAAACCTTACAGACATGAGGTTGATATCTATAGCTTCGGACTTGTTCTATGGGAAATGGTTGCTGGAAAGATTCCTTACGAGGACAAGACTCCAATCCAAGCAGCCTTTGCAGTAGTAGACAAGGTATGCAGACCGATATTTTTTTTATGGTGATCTTAAAATGAGTTGCACCTTCTTTCTTTTCTTGATTGGCTAACTGCGGCGAGACAGAGATTACCACATACCATCTTTCGAACTCAAGATCTTCAACTTGAAGGTTCTTTCAAGTTAACCCTCTAGCCATGGGAGTTGTGGCTTATTGTCTGGATTGAATGTTTCTCTTTTATATTCTTCATGTTCTTAATTCGATGTCTGCAAATGATCTTTAACAAGAGATTATTTTTGATGTTCAGAATGCCAGGCCTCCTATCCCACCAACTTGCCCACCTCCTCTTCAAGCTCTTATTGAGCAGTGCTGGTCTCTCCATCCTGAAAAGAGGCCAGAATTCTGGCAGATTGTGAAGGTCTTGGAACAGTTTGAGTCGTCTCTGGCATGCGATGGCACTCTCAACCTGGTCCAAGGATCTGCCTGCCAAGATCACAAGAAGCTCCTTTCTCATTGGATTTCAAAGCTCAGTTTGGGACAGTACTAGTTCATCATCCACCCGTAAAGAACATTCTTTCACATACTTTCCCTCTTGATTTTGATGATACTCTTGGCTTTGACACCATCCCTTGTAATCATCTTCATCAGTTCTTGCTCTGTTTCATATATGCATAATTTTGTTTCTGTATCTCATGCCAAGCCAATGCTAGAGAGAGAGAGACCAGAACCGAGCCAAGCTGAGTCTCACCAGTAAAAGTAAGACCAGAAGGAATACGGCACAAGGACTTCTTCCGAGGTCACCCAGCCCAATACTAGTGTCTTCTAAGCATATTTCTGAGTTAAAAGTACCAGTTTTGTCTAAGCACTTAACTTCGGAGTTCTTGGGAATCATGTGTTAATGCTCGTATGATTGCGAAAATGAAGGAGCATGTTTTTTTTGAGGTTGTGATTGGACTCGGTTCTGCATTTTAGTGTGGCTCATCATGTTACAAGCATCCCTATGGAGTATTACACGTACTAGTTAGCTTGGAACCCTGTGAGGGCCCAGATCCAATTTTGTACATAGACAGACCTGACTTGACTCAAGCTCTGTGTTTTGAAAGAAAAAAGAAGTGGGTGAGAACCTTTGATTGTTTGGTCGCCCTCCAGAATAGCACCCTAACTTGCTGGGTCCTAACGTTGGGCTCTAGGGCGTGCAATCTTTTAATTAATGAACTTCAAGTGTCTGATACAGAAGGGTTAGCCTAGTCGAAGGTGGGCCTCTGCTGTTAGTTGTGTGGTTTGGGTTCTTGATTGTCTGGTCCTCTGCCTTGTTATTTTCGAGCTACAGCGGGCAAGGGTCCCAGCTTTTAGGTTTTATGCTGATGGAGGTGTGACTTCTCACATCTAAGGTGTCGAACCTTCGAGGTTGAGGTGAAGAGTTCGAAACAGAGGGTGCGCATATCCAGTAAGGGTTTTGCGTCACACCAGGTTGCCAATAAAAAAGGAAAAAGTTTCAATGTCTTCGGCTGGGGAACCAGCCAGCCAAAGATTGCTCAACATGCAAACCAGAACCAAGCTATCGTACTAAGTTGGATTGGCTATATGAATATATTCAATCACCGTTTCGTTTCATTTTGTGTTATATTTGCATTTAACTACAAAAGACATATCATAATTTTATCATTTTTTTTGTTACAAGAGAAGGACGAAGCCTAACACCCACACCCACACATGCATCCTCTGGGGGTCGAACTTCCCACCAGCAGTTAACAGCGTTAGAGTACACTGCCTGGTTGTCTAACACTTATTAGCTGCCTTTTTATCACATCTTCTATCTAAAGTATTTTCCTTTTAATTTCTCATGGCCTGTCTGATGGCATATCCAAATGCTCTGACTATGTTAAGTCTATCTCTTTCATTTTGTCTTCTATGGATGTCATATCAAATTTTTTTTGAAATACGAAAAGTTATTTTTTTGTATACGTGATGTTGCCATTAATTGGTTGAAAATGGGCTTAATTAAATTAAGAACTTTTAAAGTCAAGAAAACAAAATAGCAAAAGAGGGGGGGGGGAATCATAACCAGATCGATCTGAATTGATATTTCTTTTGCATCTATTCAGTGTGGATTGGATTGGGCAATTGAGATTGGTCCACACAACACTAACTTTAGTGACCCACCTTAAAAGGTTGTCTTGATTTCTTGTTATATCCATAGTGTAGTGTTGTGTGGTTGTGATGTGGCATTTTCTTTATGAAGTATCATTATTTATGATCCCCTCGGTGGTTATGTCATATTGTCTTTTGACTCCAGAGTGTCCTACATCCCTTGAACCAGGATGAATACGGGACACGTTAAAGCTGCTTGTGGTTCGACCTGGTTAATGTTTCGTTCCATAATTACAGAACCAGAGTAAAACCACTTGGATTGGATCATTTAGTTAGGTTTATGTAATATTTATGTGTATACATATAGGATTCGATCACCATATTTTTGCCACTCAATAATTTCATCAGCACGAACCCAACTATGTATGTAATTCACCCCATAATATGGGCAGCAAACGCCCTTTGAGTTGGCTATAGAAAGTATTAGCCACCAATATGCTTGATCTTGTGTTGTATCAAGATTTATTGAGAAAAATAGAAAGGAGACCCTTTTCATAGTTTTCAAAACACTAATTTTGAGGTTTTTCTCATCGTTCTTAAGCGTTCACCGTCTTAAGTTTTCAAAACTTCTTGGGGGCAGCTTATATATTTGTATCTCTATCTCCAAATGACCTTAAGTGTCTCTCTACTTCTACATTATCTTTAGGGAGAAGGTAAAATATTGTCCACCTTTCGACATAGAAGCCTCATTGAGTTAGGCCTACAAGTGCCCCTCACATTACAAAATGAAACTACAATAACAACAACTAAGCCTTTTCCTCATACTAGGTTGGGCTGCCAACATGGTTTCTTTGTTTTTATAGAACTCAATCATGTACTGTATTACATTAAACATTTTGTTCCGAGACTTTGTTGCTTTGCAAGTTCCAATAAGATGTATCAACCACAAGTTGGATTTGGGTCTGGTTCCCATTCTAGATTAATTGTATTTGCAATTACCGACCCTTCCTTGATGTGCAGTTCCATCACAAACATAATCTGTTATTATTTTAGTGCTGAGAGATCTATTATGCCTCCTTCCCCAGTAGACCTGCAGGCATTGAACTGTTGAGGACTTACACTACCCAATTTTGATCAAATCTAGATGTTAGACACAAACTCGATCCGCTAACATTTGGTTCAATCCAGGTACGAGACATGTTCAGGCACATATTCCATTCCCGTATAGTTTTCGAAGTACCATCAGGCTCAATTATAAGCCAAACCATTTCAGGTCCAAATATTTTGTGCCGAAGACTAGAACATTTTCAGAACGGGACCGGATTCGTAGGCTGGCCCAAATGCCTCTGTTAAAGATACCTATGTTGGGCCTGATTAGTGATCAGTTTAGTTTGGGTAAACTGAATTCATTTCAAGAACAACTAGCTCTTGTTGTTAATGAGAAGTCCTAAGAACAACTTCTTTGTCAAAGGGCAAACAGATGGATCGATCTATTGACAGACCTATTACCAAAGACATCAATAAGTTTGATTAGCTACTAAACAGAAGATTAACAACCACATAAATCTTGCTCCTACGATGGGTAGTTTAGCCTACGAAGCAAGGGCTTCTTGGTTAAAGGTGAGCAAACTTCTGATTTTGAGTTTAGCGAAGTTCTACTGTCAACCTGACCTCCGTTTACGTTTTCCCTTTTTTACAACGGGAGCCTGGAACCAGGTAGGTACATGCCACATCCCGGGTTCGAACTCACACCCAATGTCATGTGGAGTGGAGAGACTGCTAGGTGTTGATGCTCTGAGTGCTCACCTCCTTTTGTTTTACAATGACATAACAGGTGTAGCTGGAGAAAAAGTGTACTAACCTATTCCTATTGTGTCGCTACAAAGTCCCTTCCGTTTTGATAATAGAAGAAAATGGACTCTCTAAGGGTATACATCTTTAGCATAGCAAGTGTAAAAAAAGTGTACTAAACAGAATATGTTAATCGGCAAGTGTAAAATATGTTAACCTATATTCAACACCACCGTGTTAGCTCATGTGGCAGGGCTCTTGACTTGCATCATAGAGTGTGTCACGGACGTGAGTTCGTGGGCACACGTGCCCCGCATGCACCCCTCATCCGGAGGGCTTGATCATGTGTAAAGTGTACTTAGTTCATGTACATATGCGTCTTTGTAATGGTCGGGTGTGTTTATAAACCCGAGCCAAGTCATGTAAACCTAGGTCTAGTCGAGTTAGGTTCAAGTCGAGACTAGGTCATGTCTAGGTTAGACATGTGAGTCAAAATGGGTTGAGTCAAACCGAGCCTAGTTGGTTAGGAACTAGCCGGGCATGGGTTAGGTCAAGTTGGTCCGTTAAGCTTAACCAAGGCAAAGTCGGTTTAACCCTAGGTTAGGTGTGGTTCGGTCCTAGTAGGGTCAAGGTGACCCGAGTCCTAGGTAGTTAGGGCATGGTTTGATGTAGGTCGGTTAGGTCCTGGCCTGGTTAGGGTCGGCCAAGACAGGTGGAAGCAACAGGGTCAATGGTTAGACCCCGAGTGGACAGGTGGACCTCGCACTAACGCGCGCCGCAAGACAGCGCCCCACGCTTCTCGGGCGGGAGCAGACAGCGCCCTGCACTTCTCGGGCGGCAGCAGGCTAGCGCCCTGCGCCCCAACGTGCGGGAGCGGTTACACCCAACACCCCGCGCCCAGCGCGCGAGAGCGGTTATGTCCAGCGCTCCGCACCCAACGAGCGAGAGCAGTTACGCTTAACCGTCCCCCTGGATTTGAGGCCAACTAGCCAGGCTCTTTTTAAGGGTCGGCCTTCCCACACTTGCAGGGGAGAGAGGGACTTGCAGAACCAAGAGAGAGAGTGCAGAGAAAAGCCTTGTACAGAACTGAACAGGTGCCGCCACAGGTGCAGGTCAGAAGTCTAGCGCCGTTAGCCTCCCTAGGAGCCTTCAGTCGTGTGCCTCTTCCCAGCCTCAGCCAAGAACCCCTTCTCCCGACGCCCAACCATTTGAGGCTTCGTCTTCCATTTCCAATCGAAAGGGCCTCCAGCCCGGGACACCAACCTTCGACCTTCCTCCTTTAATCTTCATCCTTCCAACCTTCAATCGGGTGTGTAGTAGGACTCGCCTAGATAGGAGCCGTTCGGTCCCTACCGTTTAGCACCAGCCTTCATCCCTTGCGCAGCACGTCTGCCTCAGTCGTTTGGTGTTGGGATTGGTTTGGGAAATCTCCCTTCGTCCTAACTAGGCAAGTTTCTTGTGTGGGTTGCTGATAGAATCCAAACGGATTCTAGCCATCACGGATGTTAAAAGCTTTTGAAAAAATTTTCTTTAAAAATTAACACCGTGACAGAGTGCAAGTTCGACTCCTGGGGACCCCCATACCCCGGCGTCGGCCTCTCATTATACCAAAAAAAAAGAGATGGGAGACCATTTGGTCACGGCACCATAATTAGGAAGGTTGGATCAAATAGTTGGGTTGCAGGCATGTGGGCCACAACCCCACTGGGGGTTCTTCACAACTTGGCGAACAGAAATAAGAATGCCCAACCTGTTTGCCTCTTCACTTTGATTTATTTAAACACTTGAGTGATTGATGCAGGTACACACAATGAAATGTTTAGGAAATAAAAGCGCCCAATTGAAGGCCCACACAAATCCAGACTGTTTATCGTTGCAAGTTGTAACGTTCCCATTGATGGCAAACATTCAATGAAATAAAGGTGATTTCCAAGCAAGCAAGCGTGCACACATACAGAGAGAGAGAGCTCTACAGCTCAGTAAAACCTTATCCCTCCGATCAAATAAGAGAACATGCCCAAAAGCTGTCTGGTCCTACACATTCTACATATGAACACACACACACACACACACACACTATATATATATATATATATATATATATATATATATATATATATATATATATATATATATATATATATATATATATATATATATATATATATATATATATATGCATTATCTCAAAACACACACTGAAACCTTTTAAAGAGCACAGCACCGACAGTGGAAAACCTCAGAACTGTCATTTACATAATTGTACAGAAGCTACAGATTATGATCAGATCATCTGCAAGAAATCTACTTCACTTGAGAGGATTACACACAACAAACCACAGGCATTTCTTCATGGCCCTGAGAGATTGTAAAATGAAGGCAATATGCAAATGATACAAGAAAAGAATGAACAAATTTCCAAGGGGAAATTGGACGGCATCCATCTAGAACCGGGTCTGCATCTCAGAAACCCTTTCCTTTCCCTTGAAAACTTCTCCCAAAGGCAAATGACAACTCAACAAATAGAATCAAGAGTGCAGACAAGCAGGCACTCGAATGGGGAACCTGCAAATATACTTATTATCAAAGAATCAAAACTTTAAGCACCCAGTCTATCTATGTCGTTAATTGAAGCGGGCTCTGGAAATATCTCCCTAGAAAGCCTCCTATCTCCTCCTTGGCCACTTCCTTGTGAGCCTGCTGTTCCAGCTTGTTTCATGCTGGTATTCCCCTCTCTATGGAGGCCAGGAACCGCTACAATCTCTGAGGAGCTATGCCGCCAACTTCCAAAGAGCGCTGCATTCCAAGAACCACCAGATGAAGTTGTCCTTAGCCTTGCCGACGCATAAGCATTGGTTGGCTCCTCCCTAACGACCTTTAGAGGATTCTCTAGAGCTTTAAGGATGTATCTCATCAGTGGCCGCTTCGAAGGCTTGGGATTTAAGCATGATCTGGCCACAATTGCCATAGCCCATACCTCTTCTAACAAATCTTCATCTATAATAAGATGAGGATCGATAATCTTTGTTACTAGTTCCTTTTCATTTATGTTGATGTAAGGCAACATCGACTCCAGCCACTTGCTCGTACTTGCATCATTGGAACCACTGATCCCGAGCTTGCCAGTGACCAATTCAAGCAGAACCTTGCCGAAGCAGTAAACATCATATGCACAAGTTGTTGAGGGCATGACTGAAAATTTATGGACAATGGAATACACAATCAGGACAGCCATAGAAGCATCCGAAAAGAAGACTAAGTGGAAGAAATCCAAATAGGACAATGCAAGAGAGCTACTAATCCTGTCTGATACACCCTTAAAGTCTTGGTTTAATTCTTTACTTTTTCCTTCAGATTCATAAAATAACAGAAAAATAGCAGGTGTGATATTGATATTATAAAGTGGGTGTACCTGAAGTACTTGGCTCCGCATTCCTGCACATCCACCAAACACGAATTTCATCAGAACAGAACATTTCAAGCAGTGGATAAATACAGAAATTGCAACCAGGAACTATAGCTGTTAATTAGGCACACCCAGAGTAAAAGAATTGTTTGAGTGCCAAATTCTCAACGTAGTCGACAAACTAGCAATGGCTACAATTAATGAAAGATTCTATGACATGGATATAAACAAACTGTCGTGTTTCATCCGCTAGCCCTGTTAAACTTTTACGCATAATAGGCCAAAAAAAATTTATATCTGAACAACTTAAAACCCAAACCAAAAGCAAGCCATGCAATCAAGGAATTATGCAGAGACCTCCATGACACCCTTTATTATCCCATAATCCAGATATAGCATCATTTGACACTATATTGAAGATAGGTATCTTCTTCATTTTTATGAACCCATCTATTAAATAAGTATCACCTTGAGTTGATAAGGATCTGTTCTCTTTGGAAGAACCTATCTCTTATAGGAGTATCGTTGCAAGTTGGTAAGGATATTTTTGCTTTTGAAGATCCTATTATTTATATGAATTCATGTGAGCAGCAAAATAATTCATGAGAGGAACCTCACGTCATAACACATCGGACATGGGTCTCTCCTGAGTTTGCTAAAGCATGAATTGCAAAACCAAGATAGAGTTGCACGCAGGTTTTGAAATGAAGTCTGTGAAACTCTGCTCAAAATATCTCTATGATAAAAGTCTCTCCCCTACCAATCCACACTTTCAAGAAAAAATACTATCAAAGATCTGTCACCCCAAGGTTTAGCTTATAATCAAGGGTGTTACATGTTACCATCCTTTATGAGAACACCATGACTGCACCTATCCTAGATATGCAAAGAGTGAATCTTGTTAACAGATCAATGGACATAACAAAGACAGTTTCACCCTCACAGACACACAAGCAACATTTATGTGCACACATGCACATCATGCGTGCATGTGCACTTGCACGTGCACACACACAGAACCCCATGAAGTCATTTGAACATTAAGGTATGGACTCACTCTACAAAACTACATCTTGATTCAACATTGGCAAGGACAGAAGCTAAACCTGATCCATACTGAGACCTACAAGGTAATCAATAGAGAGAGGGACAACAGCTAGAAACATAGCAAATTGCACCATACAAACAAAGATAGAGAGGCATTAGCAATGAAGACGTTTAGCAAAGACACAAGAACAAGGTAAAGGAAAAAAGAAATGACATGGAACTAGAATGCTAAAAATAACAGAATGAAGAAGATGGAGAAATATCAAAAGAAAATACAGAGAACAATATAAAACAAGAATAAAGAACACTTACTGTGAAAAGCGCAAAAATCTGGATATGACACTTTGGTGAGCATCACCTTCCTGATCGCATACTTCACTCAAGCTTCCCAACCGTACTTCAAATTTGTCATCCAAAAGAATACTACTTGCTTGGACATCTCTGAACCCAGAAAAACAAATCAAGTACTAACTGTTAGACAAAAATGCTAGAATTATGACAATCACTACCCTAAGATAGGATAATAGCTTCACCAGAATTTCCAGAACATGATCATCAAAAAGGAAAAGAAAAGTACATGTCTAAGACATACTATATCAAGAAGCTAAACAGTACAAGTGTCACAACCGATACATGATAATAGCTATAATAGTATAAGACCATAGTCAGCAAAGTCTGCTAAAACAAAGTCTTTTTGAATAACTTGAAAATGCCAAAAAGAAAAAAAGAAAAAAGAGAATATACCTTTTATCCTACAATTTTATGTATTTATCAAATCTGTTCCCATATAATAATGGAATGCTATTGGTTCAAATGACAAAGACGTTCTTGAAAAAGAGATAGCTTTTCCAGGATGAAATTGAAGATTCTTTTCATGTTAGCTTTTCCAGGATGAAATTGAAGATTCTTTTCATGTACTAAGGCTAACGATTTCCTAATACTTAACTACAATGATATGTAGCAGTGGAAGTGGGACAAAGTCGAACTCAGTTGATGGTTGACTGGGTGGTAGTCATAGAAAAACTTGCTTTTCCCATATTTTGGATATTAGCTTCATGCAGCAATTAAAAAGCCATCCTATTTCTGAGGGAAGTACTTGGAGCATGACCAGCCATGCACAAAGAGAAAAAATCAACATACATTCTTAAAGGACCAAGTGTGAATCTAAATCTATTGGATCTTGTTTCAGTTCTTATCTTAGAGCACAGTGAGACTTGAACTAGCCAACCTACCATGATCGTCATGGAAAGATCTTATACATATGTCTAAATTATTTATCTCTTTAGTATTAGTTAGACAATTTTGTGTGACTCTGTTCTCTCCCCTTTCCACCAGTTCTTTTCAACATAAGGTCTTTCTCTAGTCAGGCACTCACAAGTCATAACTAATTTATTTTATCATGTGATACATTGTTAACTATGGGGTCATAGCAGTTGGAGGAAACGAGTAAGACATCTACTCAAGTGTTTTTGCTAAAAAACTTGTGCAAGTCTGATCTTGCTCATAAACACAGTGGCAGACATAGAAAATTTTCTGGGAATGAGGTGAAGTCCAGGTAGGCGAAATTTAGGTAAAGAGATCTATGTAATTTTTCGAAAAAAGTCAGACTGCCTTGTACTGATTTGCTTTTGACTTCTTCAGATTTTTTGTGAGGTTGCCACTGCATACACGTATTAATGATGAGCGAGAATAGAGATATCCCAGGACAACCAACACATGTTGCAGCATATTGGTTTTCCAGTTACCAATTTCTAGCTGTCAGAAATAGAATAAGATAGATTTCATTAACAGGAAAGCAAGATAAAAGCACAGGGTCAAGAAATGTTTGTCATGCCATTTTGTGTGTTGGTCCAAAGAAGTATAAGTTGGTCTTCAGTTCAATTTGAAAGTTCTTTAGCTTTGTATATTACATATAAAATAACAAACTCCAGTCTCAGAAAGGTTGGCATAGTCGGAGAGGGCCTCTCCTAGCCTTAGGGTTGTATGTGGAAGGTTAGCGACCAGGTCTCGCCTCCCGCATGAAGCTTCCCCCGGTAAGAATAAGATAAAGAGGAAAAGAGTCCAGATTTAGAAGCTATCTACCTTGGAAAGATGAGTCACATGCACAACTAACAAAACTGTAGCTTGGCAACAAATTTATATTCCAGGATATTTGGTGTTACTGTTATCCCATGTAAGGGATCACCCTTGCATTGCCGGTCCCAAGCCCGGATAAAGGAGGAGGGTTATGTTAGGCTTCCGACAGCCAGCGTAAAACTTCGTCGGATTTCTACAACATGGATTACAAAAATTATGAGCATTGTTGTTGTTGATATTGGTTTTAGAACACAATAATTGCAAGCCAATTAATAATTATGAAGCATGACCTTCTCAAGAGAGATACTCCCTTACCCTTACGTGGGGTCAGCTAGAGGTGCAACATGAGGACTTCCTAGGAGGTCACCCATCCTAGTACTTTCTCTCCCAAGCATACATAACTTTGGAGTTCGGATGGGATCCAGTGCATTCATGCTCGAAATGTTGTTTCCCTTAAGACGTGACAAAGTTTTATCCTGGCTATCGGCTACCTAATGCAACCCTCCTTTTCTATCTAGGTTTGGAACCAGTCATGCAAGGGTGAACCTTTACATTGACATTCAAAAGAGATTCTGATACCCGTTCACACGAAATTGTAATAACCGATAAGAGTATATTATTGTCCTAATAATCCATGAAATGGACATCTTCCTATCAAACTTTAAATTGGACAAGAGTTGTGGACTATGCCATTAAAAGTCTGACATTTCAAAAAATCCTCCAAGCCATAGCAATATAAGTGATAACAACTAATAGATTGTAAGGAAGTTGTATTGTTACAAAATCATTAATGAGATTTGACAACAGACGGTAATATCACCAAATCAAACCATGAATCTTTTGAAAGTTTTTTGACAAGTTATTATTTCTTTTAATAACTTGAATGTTTCTTTTTACATCTATAACCTTTTCAACATTTCAAATTATTGTAGTATAATTTCGTGAAAGATAACTATACCTATTTTGTCTGCGTTCCACTTTCTTTTTACTTTAAATATCAAATGTTTTTTCTCACTAAATAAATAAAACCTATAGTTTCTTTTTGACAATCGCTCGAGGAATGGAGAGTGGGTACACTTATACCCATATACAAGAACAAGAGAGACATTCATAATTTTGTGAATTATCAGGGTATCAGGTTAATGAGGCATACTATGAAATTATAGGAAAGAATTATCGAGTGTAAGTTAAGACAAGTATCGAGTACAATAGAGAACCAATTTAGATTCATATCAGGCATATCTACTATTGAGGCTATTCACCTTTTGAGACATCTTATGAAACATTTTAGAGCAAAAAAAAAGACCTTCACATAATATTTATTGATCTAGAAAAAACTTACGATAGAGTACCAAGGGATGTTATTTGGAGAACCTTGGAAAAAAGAAGTATCCTATTAATATACATAAACCTTATAAGAGACACGTATGATGGTGCAAAAACATGTATGAGGACTCATCAAGGAATGACTGACTATTTTGAAGTTAATATTGGGTTACATCAACGATCAACTTTAAGTCCATATTTATTTATAATGGTGATTGATGAGTTAACAAAACATATTCAAGATGAAGTACCTTGTTGTATGTTATTTGTAGATGATATTGTGTTAGTCGAGGAGTCTAAGGAAAAAATTAATAGAAAATTGGAACTATGGAGAGAAATATTAGAAAGTAAAGGCTTCCGACTTAGTAGAACAAAGATAGAATATATAGAATGTAAGTTTGATCATTTGGTTACTTCAAAGGACATAGCAAATTGGCACACGTTGCATTCCCAAAAGGAAAGTTTTAAGTACCCAAAGTCAATTTTTCATAGTGATAGAAGAATTGATCGAGATGTTACGCATAGAATTAATACATGTTGGTTAAAACGGAGAGGAGCATTCGGTATTCTTTGTGACAAGAAGATACCATTAAAGTTAAAAGATAAATATTATAAAACAACAATTAGACCAGCCATGTTTTATAGTTATGAGTGTGGCAGTTAATCATCAACATGTAGAAAAGATGTCCGTGGCAAAAATGAAGATGTTGAGATTGATGAGTGGTCATACAAGGAAAGACCATATACATAATGAGGTTATTAGAAACAAAATGGGAGTTACACCAATAAAGAAGGTATGAAAAACTAGATTTTGAAAGTATTAAAAGAGGTAGAGGACGACCACAAAAGTGTTGGAAAGAAACAATAAAGAATGATCAGCTTATGTTGAGTTAACTGCTAACATGGCACATGATAGGGCTATGTGGAAACAAAGAATCCATGTAGTCAACCCCGTCTAGTACGAGAAAAGGCTTAGTTGTTATTGTTTGTTGTTGTAGTTTCTTTTTGACAATCTGCTATAAAAAATGATCCGTGTTCTGATGTTGCATCCAGAGTTGTGTTACCCTCCCCCTTGGGTTCGACAAAACACGTAAAAAATCCCAGCTTCTTAACAATATCATAGCCTTGTACTTTCAAAGAAAATTTGTGTTGTTTGATTCCTGGACCAATGTTATAACATCATATCATACTGTTATGGGGTACCGATATCATATGACAGGGTACAATATGGACTAGCACGATGCGGTAAGCACCAATAAATGAATAACAAAATATATAGGCATGAAATATCATAATATGACAACCATAGTTAGATTTCAACTTCTAGTAAAGATAATTTTTGTGGTACATAATTCATTAAGAACCTGATGTATACAAGTAGCGTCTAACTTCCATAATCTTGGTTCAGGTAGAACTAATCAACTTTCAACGGTCTCGAGTTCCTACTCAACTTTTGATGAAGGCAATCACATCCTTAACTTTCTATCTTGTTCCTCTCAAGATTTCTTTTTGAGTTCATGAACACTCAACATACCTCACGTTAAGTCTATATGGAAGCTCCTACATTGTTCATGAAGATGACAAGATCCATTAACATGTACTTAAGTTTATATCTTCACTATTACCTACCATTTCCAGACCACATTCAAGAAATTCCCCTTTCCTCCTTTATCTATGAAAAGATGTCCTGGAAAACATGTTGTCCTGTTTCACTTAGAAGCATTGATGCCATGCCATGTTTCACTTTCCGGAAGCTCCAGAAAGCATGTTATGTCTCTGCGTTTATGTGTATGTGCATGCATGTTCAACAAGCACATCAAAAGCAACAGAAGACTTGAATTTCACAAACCTAGGAGCAAGAGTTCTGCAATCTGTGCAGAATGAATAGTAAGTCGTTCATGCATTGGGGCATGTTTGTGTGTATGTGAGGGGAGAGAGAGAGAGACCTGTGAACTAGAGGCGGTGTAAATTCATGGTGCAGATACGACAAAGCTTCTGCTGTCCCAGTTGCTATTTTTAGCCTTGTTATCCAATCCAATGATTGTATCCCATCTTCCGCATTAGTAGCCTTCCTGTGCAGAGAGTTCGAAAGATCCCCATTCGGCATGTACTTATACACTAGGAACTTCACATCCTCGTTGTCCAAACAGTGCCCCAGCAGTGGAACCAATCTGGTGTGAGACGCCTTTCCGAAGACGTTCAATTCAACCATATAAGCTTCACTTTTGACAGTGCTCGAAGTAATCTTCTTTACCACAATTGGAACCCTCCCGTCCAAATTCCCCCGGTAGATATCTCCAGTATGGCCATTCTTAATAAGATTCGAACTACTGAAATCTGTTGTCGCACGAAGCAATTGCTCATAGGTGAAAGCCTCGCCCAAACTGGAAAGACTCAAGGAGATTCCAGCAGGTGCCGGAGCTCTTGCAACCGAAACTACGGCGACAGGATTTTCATTGCTTCGATAACCCTCACTGGCACCAGTCTTCAATTCATATTTACGTATGAAAACAACACAGAGTAGCACAAGAAGTAATATGAGTCCCACTGCACCTAATGCTCCACCCAGAATGGCTTTCCAATACTTATTCTTTTGCCTTGAATTCTCTGGCGGGGTGGAAAACCCAATAAAGACCAATCCCCTAGCTGCATAGAATGAAGAGCATTCCTCGGCCGTCCTTTGAAAAGGAAGATCCATGAGGCAATTCATCTTGAAAGAGGAATTGGTGGTCGCATTACTAGAAAGAACTGCGGGAATCCTTCCCTCAAAAAAATTGTACGAGAAATCGAAGGAATCCGATCTTTGAACCACGAATCCGAGCTGTGGAGAGAGAATCCCGTAAAACAAATTGTGGGAAATATTGAAGACTTGTACCAGACTCGAATTCGACGAGAAGAAGCTGTTATCCGACAGATTCCCCGTCAAATTATTGAGAGAAACATCAAAAATTCGGAAACTTCGCGAAGCTGTCAATTCCGGTAGCACTACAGAGAAATTGTTGCTGTTCAACGCGACAACCTTGAGCAAGGGAAGATTGAGAATCTCGACCGAGATCCCACCGGAGAAGGAGTTGCTAGAGAGAAGCAATTCTTGGAGACTCCTGAGCCCGCGAAATTCGGCCGGAATCCCTCCCGAGACGGAGTTGAACCGAAGATCCAACTGAACCAGAGCCGATAACTCTCCGAGCTGCGGCGGAATCGCACCCGTGAGGGAATTGTGGGAGAGATTAACCAAACTGAGATGAGCAGAGAAGGAAGAAGAAGGAATTGATCCAGTCAGAGAGTTGCTGGAAAGATCAATGATAGTGAGATTGGTAGAACCAAGAGAAGCCGGAATAGTGCCATTAACGGAACAAGAACGAAGATCCAAGACGGAAAGATTTCCTAGCCGTCCGAACCACTCAGGAATAAATCCTGGGAGAAGAAACCCTGAAGCATTGAAGTAAGAAAGAGAGGTGAGATTCAACAAGCCATCAACCGAAAACCTAGGATTCAGCCTGCCTATCCTCGTTCTCTTCAACCCCGAAATACTAAGACCCACCACATGGCCGTTCCGGCAAGAAACGCCGACCCATCTCGTACAAGGCTCGGCTTTCCTCGGCCAATCTCTGCTTCTCAAACCCAACGAAGACCTCAAACTGTAGAGAGCGGCGACCTCGACCCTCGAACTAAGCCGAGTCTGTGGCTGCAGCTGAGCATCTGCTACGACGAAAAAGCCAAGCAGTAGGAAGGAACACAACCAACAACACCAACAAAAGAGAAGACGGTGAACTCGCTTACTATGATCATCACAGCCCCGACTGTGATCTTCCATTGAGGATTTCTTAGCTCGACGAGGCACAAATACAACAATGACAATTTCAGGACTCAGCGAAGACATAACCCATGAACGGAAAACGAAAAATCATATCTTTTCGTCATTTCCATGAAACTGAAACATCAAGAGATGAAGGGAGAGTGAATCATAGCCAACTCCGGTACTCTTCTTACTACACTGACGCCATTAACGGAATCATCTGCTACCATTTTAACAGTTTGTAGATCGCCTTTATAATCATTAGACAGAAGCAACCATCAACGCTGGAGCTGACGGAGAACCGGCGTTGACCTTCGGCGATCCCGCCACCACAGAGAGGTGGGCAGCAAGCAGCCTTTTCTCTCTGCACCCACTAACCCTGGTTAAGTAAATATCAAGATAACAAAGACGCCTGCCCTTTTCACTGAAGCTGCAAAAACTGGAAAAGGATTCCTAAGAACATCTCTCTCTCTCTCTCTCTCTCTCTCTCTCTCTCTCTCTCTCTCTATATATATATATATATATATATATATATATATATATATATATATATATTATTGGTTCATCAAATCTTAAAGAGTCACTGTTTCCGTGTTGGCCCTCCCTCATTGGAAAGAAAAATTTATTACGAGATGAAGGCTTAATTTGATCTTGTTTCATCTGGGTTCATAGCAAAGAAGTGAGCTGATTGAAGCAAACAGCAGTTCTTGACTCGTTCATCACAAAATCTTTCAAACCTTGTTTGTGTTTGGCACGATATCTCGTTTATTCAAGTCAAACACGAACCAAACGCAGAACAAGTTAAACAAGATCAAACAAATCAAATTAAAGCAAAATTTTAGGTAGTTTTCTAGTAAAATGTGAATATTTCTCAATTAATTATTAAAATATCCCCGTAGAATTAGTTTCTTTGGCATAAATTCTAGTGTTCATAGACAAATGCTATATATATTGCTCGTAAAACTTATACAAGCTCACCTCGAGCTCAACCAAGCCAAACTAAGAAAACTTTTATTTTAGTAATGAAAAATTAAAAATAAATGTTTTAATGGTTTTGGAAATTTATTTGGCTTGACTTTCTCTTTTGTTCTCATCCTTTGGTACTTTTACGTATGTAAAGTTCAGCTTCCTTTAGTTCGTCTGCTCGTGGGGCATGGTGGAGTAAGCTTTCGTTTTTCTTCGGTCCACCATGAAAGATTGAATAAATCAAAATAGAAAGTTAGGTGTTCGAGACGATCACGCATTGCTTATATTGTCTTTATATAAAAAGATTATTTATATTTATATTTTATCGTATTTGTAAGTTTATGTCATTTAACTAGACAAATCCAAAGTATAAAGGGGCTTGCCTCTCTCTCTCTCTCTCTCTCTCTCTCTCTCTCTCTCTCTCTCTCTCTCTCTCTCTCTCTCTCTCTCACACACACACACACACACACACACAAACACACTTTTCTTGCCACCACCATGTCATGTCGTCCATGCCACCATCTATCGCTGTTCATCCTCTCCCCAAGTGGTAGAGCTTCTTCATGAAAGTATATAGTTCTATTTATATTTTGCAAACCTTGTTCTTTTGTTGCTTGGTTTGAATTTAATTTCAAGAGCAACTGGTTTGAAGCTTAACAATATATTCACTTTAAGTAATCATATCTGTCTGTTCATTTTCTCTCTCTCTCCATATTTACTTTTCTTTCACGGTTGCACATTCATCTGTCATTGTTCACCTCTCCCCATGTATGCCCCACTTAAAATTTTAGAAAGTTAAAATAGAGGGAAGTATATCCCACCGTTGAATTCGTGAACTATGACAGAATTTAGCCATGAGTTGCAAAGAATCAACATCCCTCGCATTATCTTCCAAGTACGAGCTAAATTGTACATAAAGGCTCCAAGTCATGCTGCATTGAGGAAGCCCCACTGTCGTGCCGCAACCAAACACGAATGCTTGCAGTTGGCTTGATTCATGCTCGGCCCCGTCGACCGGTCCAGGCCTAGCCGGAGGCATGTTTGTTATCTTTCAAATTTAATGCCGGGTACATCAGCCGGCTTTCGCGGCTTCCGCCGGGAAGCCCCACTTGCAAGGTAAGGACAAGGATTTTATTCATTTTCAAGGACGTTGGTTTGATCACTAGTGAGAACACTGCCCTACGCCGATACAAACAGCCCCAGAAATCAAACTCCAAGAAGCAATGTCAGGGTTGAATCTTAATGTCAATCTTGCTTTGATATGAACCCGATTAGTTCCGATATCGTAATCGTTTGAATAAAAGAGTTGCCGGTAAGTCAGCTCTCGATACATACCAATCAAGAACAATGAACACTAGCTCGTCCGGCTAGGGGCTAACCCATAATTTGAATGTCACGAGTTCGATACCCAGGGCATGAATCTGGCATTGGCCCGAAGAGCGGGAAACTTACAGAGTTGATAACCCACAATTTGAATGTCATGAGTTCGATACCCAAGGCATGAATCTGGCATCGGCCCGAAGAGCCGGAAACTTACAGAGTTGATCTTGAATCAAATAAATCTTTTTTGTTATATGGTGTGGTATATGGGTAAGGAACACAACAAATTTGTTGTTTCAAGAATCCATTTTTGGGAAATACAACAAAAGGAACGAGCATCAAATTGGGCATTGCAATAGGCACACGCCAGTTCACCAACAGAAAAAGTTTGAGTCAAGTGCCAGTTCACCAACACAAACAGAGAAGAGAAACAAGAGGACGATATGCCTGGTTCTCCCTGCTCTACAAAATGCATCCAACTTTTTCTCTTGCGACACAAACCTGAACCCGAACTCCATTAAATACAATTTGATAATATTTTAACCTAACCCGAGTCACCTGTTTACAGACGTATCATTTATGATATGAACTAGACATGGCCGGTTCCTAACCAGCCCGACGGTTCCAACCTGGCCAAGAACGAGCTAAATCCGAAAATGGTGAAACCAGAACCAGAACTAAAACCATGAACCATCAAATTCAGTTCCTACTTCACCTTTTATAAAACTGGAACTTGAATTGTTGGTTTCCGTCCTTTTTAAAAACTTTCTTATAGATTTTAATTTTTTAATAAAATTATCGGTTTTAGACTCAAATCAAAACTGCTCCAGAACCCACCAGTTATGAAACCTTATGTTCCGGGCTAACCGGAACCAACGGTTTCAGTTTACCTAAAACCGGACATGTCTATTATGAACATCGTCAAGAAGATATTTGCCCAAAACCTAACAATGACCTTGTTTTATTCCAACTACACACCTCGTTTCTATGTCGCCCTGGAGCAGGTTTGGACCGTAGAACATGGCGGAACTGAAGAACTAATAATTTCGGCTTAGGGCTTATAATAAGGCACGTTCTAATTAATATTATAAGCAATTAATAAACATATGGATGCATACATATATATATATATATTTTTTTCTGAAAACCAACAAAAGATATGGACACCAACTTTCTTTTTTCTTTAATTTTTTCATTTCACCAACATGACCCCTATCACTACGCATGCATGCATATTTAAGGCTGGTGGGCATTGGAACTGGCACCTAAGGGGGTGTTTGCGTCGTGGTTCTGACCTCTGGAAGTGGTCGGATTCCAAAATGGGCTTTAGCATTGAATTGGCACAGCCTGTCCGAGTAAAGAATCCAGCTTGAACCAGGTAATATTTCAGATTTGACACCGATGGACCTGGATCAAAGTCAGGCCCAAACGGGCTTGCGTTCTGTCTGGCCTAATTTCGACTCCTATGTTTGTTTGGTTGCGTTTACGCAGAATTGAGGAAAAGGAATCATAGCTGATAACTCAAAATTCTTATGTATGAATTTTACTTCAGCAATGAAATCCGAGTTCTCGATCGGGAAATTTTGTTTAGAAATCTCGCTTTCGCGGGAGTAAACCAGATACGCGAGTTGATTAATGGGAATCATGAGCATTGAGAATTTCTTTCTTGAGCGAATTCTTAAGAATTTATCCAAACCCACCCTCAACATGTTATTGTCAAGATTGAGTCTCATATGATGTGCGTGGTAGGCAAGCTTAGGTGGGAATCCCCCGATTGTTTGCTACCATGGAAAAGTTGCCTAATGAAAATGGGTTGGTTTGTTTAACCAAACACAGACAGCGACACGCAAATAGGGCCACATGAAATTGGCATATTGACGTTTTTTCTTAGTTCTCTCTCTCTCTCTCTCTCTCTCTCTATATATATATATATATATATATATATATATATATATATATATATATATATATATATATATATATATATAAGTAGTTTTAATTGGTTTGAGCCGGGACCAATTAGAGGTAAAGATCTCCTAGCACCTGTTTTTCTATTCTGACAAGGCTCGAACTCGAGACCATTAATTGCTGAGGAGGAACAAGTGTCAGACCACTTGAACCAACCAAGCATGGTTTACTTACTTCTCTTTTTTCAGTAGTGAGAAATCATTTTCAAAGGTAAACCTTAGTTGTTATAGTACTTCAACAATTGTTGTACTATGAGTAGTTTAAGCACCGATTTTTTCATGAGAACCAACTTTATTTATTTATATTTTAGTGGTCAACTTTGTGTATTCTTTGTTTTACTGGCTAGAAACAAAGGCGTTATGCATATGAGGCTCACCATCTTCATGTTAAGATGGATACGACCAGAAACGAAGGCATTATGTATCTGTACTCACAGTCTTGCTCACCTGGAATTGAGCCAAGTTAGATCAGTTGAGCACGAGTTTTGCTTCAAACTCAAACTCAACGACAATAACAATAAGTTTAGAATTTATAGTAGTAACTATGACACAAAGTTTTGCATTGACTATTGAAAGCCTAATTGTCAGAAGCCTAATGCGACCTTCTTTCTTTCGCATCAAAGTCAATTTATAATATTTAACAATGACCATCTATAGTTTCTTAGGATTTTTTAAACTCTAAACTCAATTTACAATATTTAACAACTATTATCTACAACTTCTTAGATTTTTTAAAACTTTCTTGTGGATCTTTTATAGTAAAACTGAGAGTAATTTGATCATATGTATAAAAGACGGTATAGGTAATGAGGTTATTATAAACAAATTGAAAGTGACATCAATAGATGATAAAATAAGAGAAAATCGATTGAGATGGTTTGGACATGTAAAAAGACTACCAAAGGAAGCTTCAATAAGAATGTATGAGAAATAGTTTATGAAAATGTTAAAAGAAGAAGAGTAAACCACAAAAATGCTAGAAGTTAATAATAAAAAATTATTTAACTTATCTAAAGTTAATTGTTAGTATGACAACATGATCAAATTCTTTAGAAACAAAGAATCCATGTAACCAATATTATCTAGTATGAGAAAAGATTTAATTATTGTCGTATATATGTATCCCATCGGATAGGTTGACATGGTTTTCTGATAGGTTAAAGAACCAACTCAAGATCAGTTGGTGTAGGTCATGTACCGAGCACCAACAAGTTCAGTATGGATGGAACTTTAACCTGAACCATGAGCAGCTAGATATGTTTGCGAGTCGTAACAAGGTGCATTTATAGGGATTTGGCCGGACCAACTATTCAGGGAAGTGTAATGCTTGTTGGTTGATTTGATGCTACTTCACACCCAAAAAAAAGAGCAGATCATGCGTTATCAAGCTTTGAGATAAATGTGTTTTTTTGGCGGTGAAGTAAGATCAAGTTCATGAGCTTATATAAATAAATATATATATATATAAATGAAAGACCCTAGTTCCAATTTAGATGAATAAAACTTCAATGTGGAAACACGAAATATTATCATGTTGTCAACATCCCTCTTATGGTTTATATTTTTCTTATACTACCTGGATATCAGGTCGACCCAACACGGATGGGACCTGGATCACCTGTCTGGTGGTGGAATGGTGAATAGAACGCAGTAGGCATCGTCGCATCATACTTCTAGGGCTTCCTGGGACGGATTGATACTCCTTGCTAAGAGGTGGCACTATGATTTCTAAATACATACATATGTAGGTATTAACACATATATGTGTGTATTTGTGTTTCTAAATATATGTGTATTTGTGTTTCTAAATACATACATCTATATAAATGATTTCAAAAAAACTTTATATATATAGTCAGTTAGGACAAAAATCAAATTTACTTCATCCAGGCCGTTGGATGGAATCTTATCTAAAGGTATATTTGCCTCTGTGTGTGTACATTTTATTGGTTTCTATATGTAGATGTTTTTATAACATATATACATGCTGTGACACTTTTTTCAAAGTATCAAATATGCATCTAATATATCATATTAGATGTAATGCAACATTAGCACAACACCAAGATTGTTGTAGTGATCATCACTGTAGAAATTTGTAACTGGAACTGAAACTGAATTCCAAATCGTTTTTTTCTTTTCTTCTGCTATTAAAACCTTACATTTGTTTCATGAAATCTTTAAGCGAACCATCCAAGGACCGGAGCCAAAGCCTGATTCGGGTCTGAACCTGGAGGATACACGTTCAGTTCTGGTTCCAGGTTCCAGTGGAACCCAAGTGGCCATTTGGAACTGGTGGTTCTGTTTACTTTGAACCGATAGTCTCCCTAGACCCCAATAAATTGGTCTTTTCTTTTCGACACATACTTATTATGATACTTGAATGTCATACGATTGACTAGTCCAGCCACAAACAAAATGAAACGTAATTCTTTTCCTAATTATCTTTTCTATGTGTTTGTTTGGCTTCAAAAATCACATAGGAATTTACGTCGAGAGCACAACAAGACCAACTAAAAGAATGTTGGTCCAAACCCATCAAATCGAAAACTATTATTTAAGTCTTCCACAAAATATCAATATACCTAGACATGATCGATTCGAACAGGAACTAAACCGTTCATAAAACCGGCTATAACTGGAATCGGTCTGGAACCATAACTGAACCGGGAATCCTTCGATTCGGTTATGGTTGATGATTTATGGAGACTGGCTCAAAGCTAAAACTGGAAAACGGGTGGTTTCAAATCGTTGTAAATTAAGTTTAAATATATTCTCGGAAGCCATTTATCACAAACTATTATCCGATGGTAAAGAGCACCAACTCATCATGGGTGTACTATCCTTATATTTCGAAAAAATGAAAATGGAACACCAAAATAAAAAAAATATCATCTAGGTAAACAACAACTAAGCCTTTTCCCATACTAGACGGGATCGGCTACATTGATTCTTTGTTTCCACAGAGTCCTATCATATGCCATGTTAGCAGTTAACTCACAATAAGTTAGATCATTCTTTATTGTTTCTTTTCAACACTTTTGTGGTTGTCCTCTACCTCTTTTAATACTTTCCAAATTTAAATGTTCATATCTTATTAAAAGTTTTCTTTTGATCTTCTTTCTATATGTCCAAACCATCTTAAACGATATTCTCTCATTTTTATCCTTTATTGGTGTCACTCCTAATTTGTTTCTAATAACCTTATTATGTATATGGTCTTTTCTTTTATGACCACTCATCCATCTCAGCATCTTCATTTCTGTCACATATATCTTTTGTACATGTTGATGATTAACTGCCCAACACTCAGCACCATAAAACATGATAGGTCTAATTGGAGCTCTATAATATTTATCTTTTAACTTTAATGATATCTTCTTGTCACAAAGAATACCTTATGCTCCTCTCCATCTTAACCAACCAACATTAATTCTATGCATAACTTCTCTATCAATTCTTCCATCACTTTGAAAAATTGACCCTATGTATTTAAAACTTTTCTTTTGAGATGCAATGTGTGCCAATTTTAATTTCTATGTCCTCTAAAGTAACCAAATGATCAAACTTACATTCTATATATTTTGTCTTTGTTCTACTAAGTCGGAGGCTTTTGCTTTCTAATGTTTCTCTCTATAGTTTCAATTTTCTATTAACTTTTTCCTTAGACTCCTCGAGTAACACAATGCCATATGCAAATAACATACACCAAGGTACTTCATCTTGAATATGTTTTGTTAACTCATCAATTACCATTATAAATAAGTATGGACTTAAAGTTGACCCTTGATGTAATCGAATATTAACTTCAAATAAGTCTGTCATTCCTTCATGAGTCCTCACACATGTTTTTGCACCATCGTACATATCTCTTATAAGGTTAATGTATGTCAATGGGATACCTCTTTTTGCCAAGGTTCTCAAAAAAAACCTCCCTCGGTTTCCTATGATAAGCTTTTTCTAGATCAATAAATATCATATGAAGATCTTTCTTTTTTGCTCTAAATATCATAGAGACAATTTATAAAATTCGTTTTGGCAAAGCAATCTCAACCATATATTACAAAAGGTTTATTTAATAGGAATAGACTTTGAGTCACCAAAATTCAATTCTTGATGGTGACTTTTATAACGTTCCAAACGCGTAACCTTTTCAACCTCATGAACTCTAAAAACATCTCTTCGCGAATTAAATATTCCTCACTCCTCGTCACACAAATGGTAACAGGATAGACCATACGTCAAATAAAGATCTGCGTTATTAACCCTAATAGTTAGGGTTGGCGATAGAGATCAACAAGCTGATGATCACATTTACTGACTCATTGAGAGACATAATCCTAATAAATCCAAATAATCAATTCAATAAATGATAGTTGTAAAGGTAAGTAAAAATCATTGTATATAGGATCTCCCTTCCCTCAATTCTTATATATATATATATATGTGTGTGTGTGTGTGTGTGTGCCCGCGCACATCTAAAATATATATGTATGATATATATACATATATATTATACTAAGGATATATTTTTAGATTCATATATATAATCACTTCTAGTTAATAATATGAAATATTATAAAAATAGATTTTATGTTTTATGTAAAACATGTGATATAAACTAAATTTTCTTTTAAAAGTTTATTTTTGTAGGTTGAAGTTGGGTGAGGGTTGCAGGTGGCCCACCCACCCCATTGCCATCCCTAGGAATCTCTTTGAACAACTCTCGGGCTTCTCATCATCAATAGGTTGTGATTGCAAAGATTGTGTGATTCACTGTGATAAACTTCACACATCACCACACTGTGAAGTTCTTGTAATTGCTTTGCAACCGGAGCAAACTCCATTGCGCTTCTGGTATGGCTTTTGGAGGTTTACGAGAGATGCTGTAAGAGAAGAGAGAAAATCACAGAATAATTTCGGTATTTTTTGTTGTAATGTTTGTGTAATCTCTTTCTTTGGATTTTATTCTTGCTTATCTTTATCTTCCTTAGATGTTTGTTACAGTCACGAGAAATGGCTCTCTATTCTTTTAATTTTATTATGTAAATAAAAACGGTTATATTTTAACAAAAAAATGCTTTGTTTGTAAAATGAAAAAACGATTCTCACGATACGGAAGGAGGCCTTCCTTCCTTAGTCGACGTCTCCAAGAGATTCCTCACATTAAGCACACGAATTTTGAGGGTGATGGTTCTTATACTATCACTACCATTTGAAGTTCATAAAATCCTCGCATGCATTTGAATTCAATGATCGATGAGCAGTTCTTACAAATCGAGGATGGAGAATCCATCGAATGGTTAGATTTTTTTAATAAATGATAAGAAATGGCTAGTGCTTTCATGCTTGTGAATATCAAGAAAAATTGCAAAATCCACATACTTCAAGCGTTTAGGATGTTTGAATTTTGTGGTTCAACCTTTTTGTACCGGTTTAATCTCATAATATCCTTGACATGCATCAAAAGCAAATGATCCAGGAGTTTATTCAAGGATATAGAATTCGTCTAATTTTGCTGGATTTTGCAACAAATTGAACGTAAAACACTTGAGCGTTCTGCTTAAGCAGATCAAAATTTACAGAAGCCACACCTAGCATGTTCTCTATAGACACACAGCAGTCTGCACGCGTACACACACATATATGTGGAGAGAGAGAGAGAGAGAGAAAGAGAGAGAGAGAGAGAGAGAGAGAGAGAGAGAGAGAGAGAGAGAGAGAGAGAGAGAGAGAGAGAGAGAGAGAGAGATTGAAGGGGTATAAGGGCTAAGAGAGAGGAAGACATGGTTGAACTGCGGTCTGTCAACAAACATCTTAGTTACTTAATAGCTGCTACTGGAATCACCAAGATTGGCAACCGAGATAAATTCCGTGTATGGAAGAACTAAAGATCTTTCACTTAAAGGTTGTTTCGAGTCTTATAGCTTTCACTTGAAACTTTTTTTTTAATATTTAATTTCTTAAATGTTATTTTATCCGTATACTTTGAGTATGATGAGATGTGGGAGATATCGTATTTGCATCATAGCAGGGTTTCTTCTTCTTCTTTTTTAAATGATACATTACAATTAAAAATGATGATAAGACGGGACGGGAGTGGCGATCATCTTCCTTTTAGAACCCTGTTCGATCTCATTCCCGTTCACATAAACCTGTCGAAAAAAGAAAGATGCTTAAACATACGATTGAGCTCACTTTTATATATGAAATGAAACATAATTTATACAAAATATATTAAATTTGAACATATTATTATAGATAAAATATAGAGAATAACGATGTTTTCATCAATTAAAAAAGCGACACTTTATTTTATTTATAATTTGTTTTGTTTTTAAATGAACCAAACTTTCTAGAATCAAGGAGGTAAAGGTTCGGGGTCACCGTGGTGATATATATATATATATGAGTTGTATAACCTCATGTACTTATTAAATTGAGACCGTAAATTAATAACATACTATTTGGTATTTAACCAAACCTTAAAATTTAAAATAAATGAAACTGTAAACACCCTTAGTCGATGGTGCATCAAACTTGATAAAACTTTGTAATGACTAAGCTATATCAACAAATAAAATTTACCTTTCGAAAATAGCATTTATATACAAACATATTTTCCAGTGGTACCCGTGATTTGCTCTTGGTAGATTTTCCGCTACGCCGTCGTTTCTGGATTCGTCCATCCTGCAATTAGAAGTGCGAGTCCAAGGAAGAAAGATTACGCTTTGAAATATGAACCGTTCATCTTAGTGATGGACATCTGCCGTATCACATACGATTCATGTTGGTCCCACCTAGTTAAACCATGAAAACCCGGAAATACTCGAACAGTTCATCTCAGATCTGAACGGTTCATGTTCTACAACACTTTAGAAACACTGATTTTGGAGCTTCATCTGAGTTGCGCCTTGGAAACTGTTACCGTTACCGTTACCGAAGACGAAAAGGAAACGGAAGCTGCTCTTTTTTTTCAGGCACTGCGATGAGTTGTAGCTGGCTAGATGGACACTAATAGCATCGATCGATCGGTCCTGATGTAACGGATCTCATTTCTGTCTGGTGAATGATTGCTACAACCTGTATCGATCTGCATCTCTCTCTATGACACTAAATCTCTTACCAAAGCAAAAGAATTCCTTTCTATACCGGATTCATTGGTAAGCAGTCGGATCACAGCAAACCACCATCAGCAATGGCGACGGGATCTGCGTGGGTAGGTCGTCATTCTCGGCGTCCGTCGGGTTTGTGCTTGAAGACGACGTTGGTCGTATTCCTTGGTCTCTTTTTCATCATAGTGTTGTCTTCCTTCTCCTCTTCCTCTGCCCCTTCTCAGAGAAGGAGTAGCTTCACTGACATTCCCTCCGGAAAATCCACTACCGTCCGTTCTTCTCCTTCTCCTTCAGTTTCTTCCCCTAATACAACTAAAGAATCACACGTTTCAAGCCTACTCACAACCCCCCCATCCCAACACGAGAACAAGACGAAAGGAGAGGAAATCGAAATCGAAACGGAGACTGTGGAAGTTATTGAGAGCCAGAAGGAACCACCTTCGCCAGAGGAAGAGGCTGAAAAGATAGAGCTCGCGAAGGGGAAGAAGAAGACCAAGAAGAAGAAGAAGGTTGTTCCCCTGTTTGACGACAAAGCTGAGTATTCGTGGAGTCTGTGTGATTACAGGAGTAAGTATAATTACATCCCTTGTGTTGATAACGAGAATAGCGGAAGGAAAGGTCAAAGTTATAGGCATAGCGAAAGGAGTTGCCCTGCGGTGGCACCGACGTGCCTCGTGCCGCTGCCGGAGGGATACAGGGATCCAGTCCGGTGGGCGGAGAGCAAATCTAAGGTTTGGTACAAGAATGTTGCTCACCCACAACTGGCGGCGTTTATAAAGCGCCATGGATGGTTGAGGGTGTCTGATGATTTTCTGAACTTCCCTGACGATGAATCAGAGTTTAAAGGTGGGGATCAAAGCTACATTGAATCGATTGAAGAGGTGGGAGTTTCATCTTTCGGGAATGTTTTAAACCGAACCTGACATTTAAATTGCTTGTTTGTTTGATTTTTCGTTTTAGTGCTGTTGCGGGTTGCTTAGTGCTGGTTGCTATTGCTAAATGCCTTTGCCCATTTCATTGACGAGTTTAGAGTTGCTAGAATTATCAAGATTTGACGTAATAGAGGCAGGAAATCACCTTTGAGATTTACAAATAAACTGGGTTTCAGTCTGCGGATCTAGGCTATCATCTGTACAAGCAGGAGATTGTTGCTAGAATTATCAAGATTTGATGTAATAGAGGCAAGAATTCACCTTTGAGGTTTACAAATGCACTGGGTTACAATCTACGGATCTAGGCTATCATCAGCAGAAACTGGAGATTGCAGCACAACCAGAAATACTAAGAACCTCAATACCTTTAATGAATTTACAACTCCCTGGAATAATCCAACTGCACACCCCCTGAATTTGTACGGCTCTGGTCTATATATGGAAGAGTTTCGATAAAGATCAATTGCTATTTTGATGATGAAGGAAATATTTGGACGTTTATATCTGGTTGTAGCCGACCTATTATGGGTGGAAAATCTTGTCTTGTAGACTTGAGAATTAGCATTCGTGAAACAATGGAATACAGGTTCGTTACTCTCTCACACCCACATGCGCACACACAAAATTTGTGACCCGTGTTTTAGTCCTATTAGAGTTTCTGTAAGCTATGCCCTGATGCTCTTTCAGTTTTATCTTTGAGGACGTCAAACCAATTTGGAATTTTGGATTGAGATTTATGAGTAAAGAGTCGACAACATTGTATTAATTTCTAGTTGGATTCATTTTGTAGATGGTACCTGACATTGAATGGGGGAAAAATATCCGTCTGGTATTGGATATTGGATGCATGGATGCCAGTTTTGGCTTTTCCTTGCTTGAAAAGGATGCTCTTACATTGTCATTAGGGCTGAAAGATGACTTGGTAGATCTTGTCCAAGTTGTGCTTGAACGTGGTATGCCTGCCATGATTGCTGCCTTAGCTACCAAAAGGCTTCCATTCCCTAGTGGTGTATTTGATGCTGTGCATTGTGGTATCTGTGGTGTGAATTGGCATGCAAATGGTTTGTATACTACTATCTTGCCCTTGATTGCAGTATGTTTCCTAGTCTGTTTGCATTATTGGAATGCATTCGTGATTCTATTCTTTTTGGATGTGCTGGTGGTATAGGTGGAAGGCTACTGCTTGAGATGAACAGAATTTTGCGTCCAGGGGGATACTTTTTGATGTCAGTCAGAAGTGAAGATATTGATCACTCCGAAGGTGGTTACTTGTGAAACCTTCTGAATCCGTGCAACATCCATGTCCTGTTCAATTTACTTGAAATTTTTCCAGATGTGTATCCACCAGTTCTTACACCACTATACTGCATGTACTCTGGTGTTTTTGTGATTGTCAAACTGGAGAGTATGTTATTATTCCAAGTTTGAAATTGGTTAGGGATCTGAATGCCTGGAGGTTCGAAGTCTAGTGAGGTTTGTCCCATCTGTCATCAAGGTTCTGATTTCTGGATTATATGAAAACACAAAGATGTGTTACTCCTTTAATTGAGGATGCAACATGATGATCCAGACTCCAGTGTTTCTAGCATGATTTTGGAATTGTCGCTCATTATAGCATAAATTACACATTTTAGTTGATTGTCCTGTTACCACTAAGTTTCACCACAGTGAAGCAATATTGAAAAAAATATATAATGAGTCTTTCTACCAAGAATCACTGAACGTCATCTTCTTGATCTTCTCAATTTCTTTCATTTTTTTTAATCATTATTTTCCGTCTCTTGACTTGGTCTTTTTCTTATATCCTGTGTTCAGCAATGGCGGCACTAACAGCATCCATGTGTTGGAATATACTTGCCCATAAAACTCATGAAGCTAGTGAAACTGGTGTTAAGATATACCAAAAACCTTCTTCAAATGATATATATGTGTTACGCAGAAAAGATGTACCTCTATGTGATGAAGAAGATAATCCTGATGCAGCTTGGTAACATACTTTCTTTTGATTTATATGTTGAGAATTTTGTTTGTCCAAAAAATTTTCTTTCACATGATTTAGTTCACAGCGTTACTTGAATATTGGTATCAGGTACACCCCAATGAACTCATGTCTGAATATGCTTCCAGCATCCATTGAACAACGAGGAAGTGAGTGGCCTGAAGACTGGCCCAAAAGGCTCGAAAACTTCCCTGAATGGTTGAGCTATTCGAGGGAGAATTTTGTTTCAGACACTGAACACTGGAAAGTCATTGTTAGCAATTCGTACACTGATGGCTTAGGTGTTGATTGGGCAAGCGTGCGAAACATAATAGACATGAAAACCATCTATGGAGGGTAAGTTGTTTTCTCGAGCCTAATACTTTACTATTTATGCCATTCGGAACGTTACAGTCTTTCAGCCATTGGCAGACATAGTTTTCTTGCTTCTTTCCATTTCTTTTATTTTAAGGACCGCATCTTGCCATAGCCATGATGGTGATGGAAGCTAAAGTTCTGGCCTTTTTACAGACTTGCTGCTGCTTTAGTCTCTCAGAAGGTTTGGGTGATGAATGTTGTGCCAACCAATGCTCCTGACACGCTGTCTATCATTTTTGAACGTGGCCTTCTTGGCATCTATCATGACTGGTGTGAACCTTTTAGCACACACCCACGGTCGTATGACCTTCTGCATGCTGACCATTTGTTCTCTAGTCTTACTAACAGGTATGCAGCTCATCATTTGCTTCCGCTGCTTCATAATGTTTATTCGTGCACTTTGTCTGAGAGGCCTGCGCTTTTCTTCAATGAGTTCATTTATGGAATAAAATCATTGAAATATTAACGTCAGGATAGTCTACGTTATTCTACTGTGTGCCAACATTTAATGACAACATACTCTGGGTTAAAGGAGGAGGATAAGTGTAATAACTGACGAGCTAAGCACAATAACTATATTACATCACTGAATCAGCTTAAATGTGTGCTTTTATGATTTGATTATGTGACATTTAAAACATCTTCGTTAAACAAGCATTACATAAATATTCATACTTGTTCATTATTTTTACTCCGATCAGCCTCTCAAATCCACGATTCTGAAATGGCATATTTTCGAAATTATTCATGATCATGTTCCTTTTTATACTTGTTCAATATCTTGAAAGGTACCTGGCTATGGAAACTTTTAGAATGCAGGTGATCGACCATGATTTCAACAAAAGTTGGTTTATATCTACATAATATATATTTATTTATTATGGTCTTTGTATTTGAGCGCAATGCACTTCAGAAAATTAGAAGTCTTGTCTGCGTAACTCCCAGAGTTGACCTCCATGCCCAACCATTAACCTTCTTTACTTTTTTGTCTAATAAAATCTGATGTACACGACACAGAAAAAGTGTTGGCATCAATTCCGTGCTCTGAGCCTCTGAGAACATCCGTGCAGTTCCTTTTTTAGAAAAATGCATGGAAGTCAAGTTACTTAGATCTCAAGCACAGAAAAAAATCCACTATGATCAACCACCAATTACAGGTAAGGGCCACTTTATATCTAGGGCATCCCTCTTAATCTGAGAAAATTACAATGATAAACTTATATGAATCGGGTACCACATCTCCAACAGTCTCTTGCTTTTGACACGGACAGATATAAACTCAAATCACATACTGTCCATGGCTTTACCGTTGAGAAGTGACAGTCATATTCTGGAGGTTGTTTCTGATTCAATCTTTTTGCTGGGTTGACAAAAGTTTCACTGAAATTTTCCACTGTTATCTTTTAAGCATCTGGAATGTGAGTTGTGATAAAAAAATTCTCTGGCTTTATAGATTTATACCTTCTTTTCAGATGCAAGGCTCTGGGAGTAATTGTTGAGATGGACAGAATTCTCCGGCCCGGTGGTTGGGCAATCGTCCGTGATACTGTTGAGATACTGAATCCTCTAGAAGCTGTATTGCGAAGCTTGCATTGGGACATCAGAACAACTTATTCTCAGGACAAGGAAGGGATGTTGTGCGCTCAGAAAAGCATGTGGAGGCCCTGAATCACTGGATTTCTTCAATCCCACTGATAAATCGTTTGTGGCAGCGAGGAATGGCTAAAAAAGAAGATACCTGATCTTGTCTAGCTTTCTACTTGATCATCAAAGGTGCTGATGACTCGTAAGTTCAGAGAAAGAGTGGTTGTTTCTTTCGTGCAGCTTCAGTATAAAATGTTATGCTAGCAGATGTTTCCGTCACAGAATCCGATGGAAGCATAAGAGAAAATACCATCTTGGCATGTGCCATCCAGCTTATCCATCCACTTTCATATTCAACTTCAGTATCTCAGCCCATCGGAAAATATTTCATGAGAATCCTAAGGTAGCAGCATGTTGTAGAAACCTGTCTTTTTATCATGGAAGGCATTCCCTATCCAATACTTGCAGGCCATTGCTAGGTGTATGATTTTAATCCGTCCTTTTCATCGTATACTTTGGAGAATCTCTTGTCGATGTCTACACAAGCTTAACGGTCAATGGCGAATCATATGGCAAAGTCATCTCACGGCTCAAACTCCTGCTCGTTTTACCAGTTAGAATTTCTTTGTCTGCTACAGATTTTGGATGCTGCATAAAGTACACGGGGAGAAGGCATGCACCTTGTGAATCAATGGTGCTAGCAAAATTCTGTTGATGCTGTCTATATACAGGAAGTACTGAAAAATGACTGGTTTGTTGGTACTGTGTTATATGCGAGGGCGTGTAATGAAACTTAGTACCAGTAACATAACATGGCACTATGCGTTCTTGTAGATGCAGGAGGAGGCTTCGGCCTTCATTTCAGGTACTTGTGAGTTGGGGATTTTTATTAGTGATTTTTCCTTTTCTTAGAGTCTCATCTTGCGGAAAGCGGTGTTGGTTTCTTCTTTTCCACAGGAGTGTGGAAGTGATTTACGTGGGAAAGTGATTTGCTTTATCAATTTTCAAATAAAATCGCTTCTAGGGCACAACAAGCCTATTGAAATGTTTGGATTATCAACTATTGTGCTACATAATACAAATATCATGCTTTGTGGTTAATGTCAAAGTTATTAAATCGTATGACAAGATATAATATGATGGTCTCCCATATCAGTATTTGAATCTATATGATTAAAGGTATCTGAATCACTATGTACCATTTATCATACGACCATTGTATAGTGTATTATATAATATAGTATAAATTTTTTGCAGTTCATGCTCTTGATTTTTGAGGTTCAAGGTTGTTTTAAAATGCACAAGGCTACCTTATTTGTCAGGTTTTTTCTTTCCAAAAGGCCTTTTGCTCTTTCCTTCAAAGCTCGAAGTCTGAAATTTATTTCATCAGTCAATAGTTGCTAATCTCATCTCTGTTCCATTGAAAACTACTGTAGCAAGGAAGTTTGAGAATAATACATAGAAACAACGGTGATGAGATGCAAATTTCATGGATATATGATGAATTGTGGAGTTAATTGTGTAAGACACCATCTAACTAGAATCGTGTACGTCCATGTTCTATTATGCCTTATCAAGTCAAGGCGCAAATGTTAAAAGAAATAAAAGATATACAAGCGAGAAGAAAAGAACACGAAGCAAGAGGAAGACAAGAAACAACGCATGGAGAAGAATAAAGAAAATAGTTAGCTTTTTATATTTATTTATTTTTAAGTTTAAAACTTTGAGAATGCATGATTCTCTTCATTTAAATATATTTTTTAAACCTTTTATGCATGCTACAAGATTGTTTGACATTTTTTATAATTTTCTATTTTTTAATAATATTTTTAAGAAAATTACAAAAAAAACATATGTTGATATGGTATGATACACGGTTTGCGGTGCCTGATACAATATGGATACCAATACACTATTTAAAACATTGGTTAATGTTACACAATCAAAGAAATATGTTCAAAGAAAAGGAAAGAGAAGAAAGAAAAAAACAATGTTTACATGGTTCGGCCCTAGAAGCCTACTCCATGGGTTAGGTCTAGGAAGAAGATTTTCAGTACGAATAAACTTACAATCACGATGACCTCTCACGGTCTCTCATGTCCTAGCCTAACTCTTATGCCTCCCTTTTATACGCTCTCCCTAAATATTGGCAAGAAATGCTTACGAAAGAAATTTTTGTTATAAAGAGCATGGCCGATTTGGATCTAGTTCTCATGTCCAATTTGTGTCTCACCACAACATTTTCGGATTGGATTACAGTTCATGTCCATCACAAATTCAAGCCACACTAATAATTAAAGTCATAAAGGAATCAGTGATCTGGCACAAAAATACATCTCATTCATGTCGTCACAACTGTTATTATGGTACATGATTGAGCTCTGTGGAGATAAAAAATCCATGTAGTTGACTTCATCTAATACGGAAAAAAGCTTTGTTGTTGTATTCGTGTCGTCACAAAAAGATAACATTATTGATAAGTTTGTGAGCATAATCCCCTCTCACCTAACCCTACCTGGCTTATCATGGTTTGAGACACCCATAGGTATAGCCAACGGTTGAATCCATGATCAATTATAGACAGCAAAGTTGGCCCTTATTCTACCCCAAATTTGAATAACTAAGTGTATAGCTGCACTTGAATCGGCTATAACACAAAGCCTACGAACATACTGTGGCCTATTTACTCACCCTAATAGAGGTAGGTTTCAAGGATTGCACTTACCTGAATATAACCATCTTTGAGCTCATTTCCCTGTTTCCATACAAACTGAAAATGAGGATGGCAAGCGGGTAAACTCGAACAAGACTGTTTTTCGTGTCACTTGCATGGACACAAGCTTTTGCAGTCATTTGTTTATCACGGGGATTTCTTGACATGTTTGATATCTTCAACGATTGTCGTTTAAGTCACATTCTAAAATCCACTTTATCATGAAATGCAAATTTGAGGTAATAAAACAAAAATTATTTAACTGATAAATACAAAAGTGTATTTATATTTTTTAATTTTTTAATTCAATTTTGTTGATCAACAACAACAACAACTAGCCTTTTCCCATACTAGACGGAGTCGGCTACATGGATTCTTTGTTTCCACAGATCCCTATCGTGTGCCATGTTAGCAGTTAACTCACAATAAGGTAGATCATTCTTTATTGTTTCTTTCCAACCCTTTTGTTGATCATTTCAATCAAACAGTAGAGATTTGAAAAAAAAAATTGAGCATATATGGGTGTGTGTATGAACTATGATATAAGAGAGAGAACTTTACTATGTAATATTAGTTACTAATAGAACCAAACTATGATAACGTCCTTGTCTTGCTTTCTTCAAAACTTGTCGTTCTCTTAACATGTCAAACCGGGGTTCTTTGAGTTGAGATAACCACGCCATTACTCCCTAAACTCCAGAAACCAACGGACACCAGCGTCCTTATGTGACTATGCCCAACGTAATCTTATTTGTTTCCAAGAGATCAATGCATTGGAAGGGGCTGAGCTGATTTACAGATGACTCTCACCGCCTGCCAATAGTCGTTAGACCACCAAATGAGGTGGATACAGGAGTCCTTTTCGTCTGTTTCCATCTTTTCCCATGAAGATGCTCTCACCTGCACCAAAAGATCGCCTCCATCTGTCACACAATCACTTCCAACTTTAACCTGAAAACTTCTCTCAACTACGAGAAAAAGCAGGAGAGGTAAGGTCACAATGCATCTTAAACTCAAACGCAAAGTGGGTCGTATTGAATCTCTACCCTATATGTAACATAGAAATCGTATACCCACCTGAATTTTAAGATGGGATCCACTTAAAAATCGATCAACTGGAGATCTGCGGTTGAGATTTTATTTACACCACCTATCAACAGACAGGTTCTACTGTACGAAAGATCACCTTGGTTTCCATCTATAAATACCCCATCTAACTTGAGATCATTACACCAAGTCACTCCTCTTTCTCTTTCCTCGATATCATGGCGATTGATTTATTCGTATTACTGATAGGCATGCTTGGCTTATACAGTGCCTCATGCAGCCCATCCCCCATGAAAACGTACCATGGACACATCTTCTAAACCTCCCCAGTTTTTGGCTCACGAGCATTGTCACTCCTCTGTGCTCCAGGAGGCCGTGGACGGCGCCGGTGACCGCATGTTGTATACTTACTCGCATGCCTCTCATGGATTTGCAGCCCGACTCACGGGGAAAGAGGCAGCTAAACTGGCTGAGGCTCCAGGCTGCTTCGGTGCACTCGAGGAAAAGGTCTACCATCTTCATATAAACCGAAATTCATGGGCCTAGATCCAAAGGAAGGAGTTTGGCATGACTCCCGGTTTGCCGACGGGATCATAATCGGCGTGCTGGACACTGGAGTGTGGCCGGAAAGTGCTAGCTTCGACGACACCGGGTTGGGTCCGGTACCTATAAAATGGCAAGGTGAGTGTGAGGCGGCACCGGATTTCGGAGCGTCGAGCTGCAACAACAAGCTCATTGGTGCAAGGTTCTTCAACACCGGGTACAAACATGCTGTTTCTGATCATGGTGCTTCAAGAACAAAGTGAGTAGCTGGAGATTCGCCTTCAGCTAGAGATGATAATGGGCACGGGACACATACGGCCTCGACGGCCGGCGGCTCTTTGGTTTCCGATGCATCCTTCCTCGGCTATGCCAAGGGCAATGCACAAGGGCTAGCTAGCCGAGCTCGGGTCGCTGTGTACAAAGTTTGCTGGTCATTGGGCTGCTTCGGTGCAGATATACTCAAGGCCATGGATGTGGCCATCCAAGATGGTGAGGACGTCCTTTCTCTTTCCATTGGCAGCAGTTCTTCTGAGCCATTCTACATGGACCCTGTTGCTAAAGGTGCATTCGCGGCGATGTCTAAAGATGTGTTCGTATCGTGCTCGGCCGGAAGCGAAAGTCCGGGACCCTCGACGGTCGGCAATTCCGCTCCATGGATCTCCACCGTCCGGGCCAGCACAATAGATCGGGTTTTTCCGGCGGAGGCGGTTCTGGGAAATGGAACGGTGCTGCATGGCACTTCTCTCTACCGACAATTACGAGTTGGCCGAAAGAAGAACGGTACGATGACAACCGCCATGCTGCCTTTGGTTATCGGTGGCACGAGCAATGAAGCTCGCTTCTGCTCGAGAGGCGACCTGGATAGGAGGAAGGTCAAGGGGAGGATTGTGGTGTGCGAGCGAGGCATGACCGGACCCGTCGAAAAGGGCATCGCCGTCAAAGAAGCCGGTGGCGTGGGTATGATACTGCTGAACTAGCCAAGCAACGGAGAAGAGCTCGTAGCCGACGCTCAAGTCTTGCCGGCCTTGCTGGTGGGTGCGAAAGCAGCAGCCACCATCAAGTCTTACTTGAGCACGGTGAATAACCCGACCGGGTTAGTCGAAGTCTCCCGCATGACCCTCATCGGGGAATGGCCTTAGAACGAACCGGCTCCGTCTGTGGCCGCTTTCTCATCCAGGGGTTCAAATTCCGAATCCCCACACATCCTCTAACCCGACGTGGTGGCCCCTGGTGTCAACGTTCTAGCGTCGTGGTCAAGAGCCGTCAGGTTTTCCGGCAAGGGCGACACTCGACGTGGGGACTTTAACATCATCTCCGGGACGTCCATGTCGTGCCCTCATGTTAGTGGTCTCGCAGCGTTGATCAGAGCGATCCATCCAGACTGGCGCGTCTCCGCCGTCAAGTCGGCCCTCATGACGACGGCGTTCCAGCAAGCCGAGAGTTTCATCAACGGCTTCGAACCCATTAAGGACACGCTCGACGAGAAAAGCCACAAACAGAAGCATATATTGTTTGGAAATTAAGATATGGTTCATATAACACGGCCTGTAAACTGTAATATAATATGAATTACCTAGATAGAAGCATATATTGGAAATTAAGATATGGTTCATATGTTGGGAGAGCTTCTCTATCATGCAGCAGTGACGCCCACTTGCAGGTGGCAAGTTCGAATTTCGGGGTTTGCATGATCTATTTAAAGTTTAGTGAGCACGTTTGTGTTTTGGCTTGTCTATTCACAACTTTGCTTGCATTAAATGGAAAAATGAGAAAAGCCATAAACAAGAGGCAACGCAGAGTTCCCTCTCGGCTATTTGGTTAATTTAATAACCCTTAATGTAAGGTAATCAATCTTACATGAATTTCTTGCTTTCTTACTAAGAAAAATGTCAATTAAACATGCATGAGGAGCGGTTCAACATATAACGTAAATTATAATGAACTAATTCAGAAGTTTGATCCTTAATGCCTATTGAAAAAAAAGTATGATTATGTACGTACGTATCGCTATACAGAAGCGCAAAAGGACTCTGACTAATCCTGTTCGAGTCAGGTCGGCCTCTTATGGGGGTAAAGTTCTCTAAATGCTGTGTTACTTCCTTCACAAGGTTCGAAATCAAGACCTTTAATCAAGAGGACCAAGTGAAGAACCAAGTAAACCAACCAAGGGCGTGGTGTGTGTGTATGTCTTCTTCCCTTAGTCAACCTCACTTCATAACCTTTGTTTCTTAAAAAACCGAAATTTCAGATATGTATAATTTTGACATCTTTTTAGCATGTAATTGATCTACCATATACTGAAAAGCTCTAAAATATTTTAAAAAATAATATATCTCTAACTACGATGTTTGAAAATGATGAGGAACCAGGACATGATACGAAATGCACGGGAAACATTTCGTACGTGCTTTGACTAAATTAAGGTTATTATATTTTAAATATTAATTGTATCATATGTTCTAACTAATTGATTACAACATCTTTTTGATACGAAAGAGGTCTTCAATTTGAATTCTAAAGATTTGTTTTTATATTATTTTCAAATTTTTTATCATGTAGGCATGTGCACACATACATATATAAGTACTTGTATATTTGTTATTTTATTGTTTTCTAACTTTTAGATAGTTAGTGCAATATAGATAAGAAAAACTGGTGAAAAAGAAGTAGTAATCGGTGAGAAAAGAACAGAAGTGAGAAAATCTGTAGTAAGGATAATTTTAGTTTTTTTGAAAAGAATATATGTTTAGTAAAAAAGGTGCAATTATGTAAATCCACTATGAGAGGAGTTGTAATATACCAAACTGATTGCATGGACCCGATTCAGATTATCAGACCCGACCCATGTGCACAGCCCTTAACCCCATGGGCCTTGATGCTAAACCTGTGCACTGCAAAACCCTACGTGCTCTCCCTTTCTATTTTAGTGTCAGCCGCCGTGTGTAAGACGGGTTCTCCTTCCACCGGGATCGAGCGTAGAGAAAAGCCATGGCTTCCTTCTGCCGGTCCACCGCAGCGAGGGGTGCTGCGAGGTTCGCCTTTCGAGCTCACTCTGCCGGCGGTCTCGGCCCAAGGCCCTCCTTTGTTCCTCGCCCTCCTCCTCTTCCTTCCTCTGGCCGTTCCGCAGCCAGACGACTCTCCAGGTAGACTCAGCGTCACCTCCTCCCTTTGATTCTTCTTCCTGATCGATCTCTTCTGGCTTGGTCTTATCATTTGCCTACGAAGTTCTTTTCGTTTGTCTTATCCTGTTGTTGTGGTGGTGATGCTATTTTTTAGGTTTGCTCCGGCACTGGTATCGAGCGAGTCTCTGATGCCTCTGCATAATGCCATTGCGTCTTCCCGCCTCAAGTCCAACATATCCGTGAACTCTAGGTTGTGGGGTTGGCTCACTCAAGGTACTCCACTTTCTCCTTCTTCTATCTGCACCAAAATGTATTAGTTACACTTGCTGCCACCTTTGATTGAGCTCAGTTAGCAAAACTGTTCTGATGATCATTCTATTCTTCAGCTTTGGATTGATCATTCAGTTAGCAAAACGATAGTTATACTTGTCTTCAGCTTAAGGAAAAGAGGAGTCTCTTCACATTTACCGTTTGCTTCATTAGGAATCTGTTGTTTGAGAACATAGATTTTTCTAATGTCAGATTTCCAACACCTTTGTCATGTAAAGGTGTTCGTTTGCAAAACCAAGGATTTAGGCACATGACTTACGCGCTTGGACATAATACTGATGATAGGGAGGTGTTTAAAAACCACGATGACTCCAAAAGAGTTCTTTGTGTTGGTGGCCCTGCTTGCATTCTAAAACCATGGTTCCATACATAGGATGACCGACTTTGCTAAAACGGTATCTTTGCTTTCCTGAACTTGAGCGCCCTGCAGTTAGTTTATCAGGGTGTTGTCCTATTATTTAGCAAATTTGTCTAGCTGTAAGTGCGTTTTGCGTAGCAAATATGGTGAACAATTGACATTGTCCTGCAATGTGAGTACCATATCTAGGTGGTTCAGCCATCCCTTTTTTGTCATATGTATGTGTGCAGTGGATTTTGTTATGAAATTTGATATTTCTTGGAATATAAATATCTGTGGCCCTATTCGAAGGAAAATCACTATAAGGAAATTTGGAAGTTATTTTAGTACGGAGCTTTCTGAAGACGGTACTAATTAGATTATTTTTATAAGAAACCAGGTCTGAAGTAGTTTTGGTAATGTTGGCAGCAAGGAAGAAGAATTGTGGTTTTATGCTTATACAAACAAAGCAAAATCAAAATCTAGAATTGTAAGGAATGGGCGAGTATGATAATCTAGATGTTCTTTATTTTGTGCTAGAAGGAAAGGAGGCATCAAGGTTCCCCTTATTGGTTCTCTAAGGAGGAAGGAGACGAAGAGGAAGGGCAGCCTAGTTCTTGAAATCCCTTTTGCACTTTTCTTTACAAGGTTTTGGCGTCTTATTTGAATCTCTCTCTCTCTCTCTCTGATATTGATTTTTCTTTCAAGAAGTCTTCACACCAACCACTCTAAAAGTCTTGGGGACTTGGGGTGCATAAGTAAGAGTTTCTTAGTGAATCCATGATTCCACGTTTATGCAGTAAACCAGCAATTGTACCTAGCCCTTTGTAATAGAGGATTCCATGCTTCAGTTGAAGTTAGCACTTGCAGGTCGATTTATTTGAAGATAGGAAATTTGAGGATTTTTTCCTTCAAATATTTAAAGATGGTTATATATCATTAGGTGGTACACATTCTTTAATCATTCACTGTGATTATATAGTATGTATGTTAAGTCTAAAAAGTCCTCCTATAAGGAAAGGTTACATGCATATTATGTACAACTACTTTCTGAAAAGGCCAGTTTTTGCTAAGCTGTATTTTTTGCAAGCGTCCTGTTTGTGAAGACATTCCCTTTTTGAATTGTTTCCATATAGCTTCTTATGGAAGTTAACATTTGTTACAAGTGGAATCCACTGTTTGGCTTTCAGTTTGTTTGAATTAGTAGGTGATGCTTCAAGTGATCTAATTTGACTGATTATTCTTTTTGAATTATGCTCTTCTACGCCTAATTTCTATGTGCTCTCTCTCATGCCGAGAAAGTTAAGTTCTGTACCTTACTATCTCATGATTATTTATCCAAGTTTCGTCACATGCTATCCTTTCCAATTACGTCCTCTAGTCATGTGTTGTTTCAGGTTATTTACAAGTAACCCGGTAGTTTCTTTTCTTTGCTTCTACCTGATTTTCTTCTTTATCTTGTTTTGTCATGGTTTAGGATTTTGTCTGACGTTGTGAGTCGCGAACAAGGCCAGGTGGCTCTCTGTGGGGCAGCAATTCTTTACGATTCTTGTTGTTGATGTGAATGGGAAAACTTTTCTGTATTAGAGTTGGTGTATTGGAGCGATTCTAAACAATGACAAACTTCCTTTTTCTGTTCATATGCTGTTGTGCATAGTTGCTATAGAGTCTTGTTGTTTCAATCAACACTGATCTGAATAATGGCCACATTTCTATCACGGCCTGGTAAAAGGTTATTTGTAGGGCACACTATTCTACTGAAGCAACATGTTCATGAACAAAATGTATCTGTGGACTCGGAGAATGATCAATTGTATTTGTGTGCAAAGCCTTTACCTATCCATGTGTTGAACCACTCCATCTACCGAAATGGAATTGTGTAGGTGAAAAAAGAATGTTCACCTTTATATTTCCTTTCTCTGGCCTGCACTGAAATAAGTGACAGGTTCTGGTTGAACCGGCTAAATCTCTGTATCTCTCATGACTTTTACGACACTTGCAATTGCTAAGATCCGCACAAGTCATATGGTTTTTAGGCACATATAACATCATACTTTAGAAGTATTGTATTATATTTGTGTGTCTTATGATGCCTCATGTTCTTTGTCAATGTTTTTCATGTTGGCTTGGTTGAGGTTATGCTGAATGCCTCATTTCCTTTATGGATCAGATCATGAACCTAGTAGATAGCGTTTGGGAGAATGGTTGCCACAACTATTAACGTTAGAAGTGTGGATTGAAGGTCAGATTCTCATTGCACATTCTGGCCAGTGGCTTCATTGCCAAGGATGTTGGTTGACTTTGAACACAAACTCTTTCGTGGCTGTCAAATACTCTTTTCTAGGTTGACTTGGAGTAGATGATGTTAATTGAAAACATTTTGCTATTTGTAATTCCTTTTAGTGCAGTTCTCTGCAAATGCTTCTCAAATAAGTTCTACCTCAAACTCATCGAGTATTGTTGAATATTTTAATTTTGAAACCCTAGATTCCTGTCTATCATGCACATCTACTCTTTGTTTGAGATACTGCCCCATTGTTCAGCAATTCATTTGTTGGAAATACCATTTACACGCAACAGCAGCAATCCTTTCTTCGTTGTGGATCAGTTTTGAACTTTGGTTAATCGAATTCTCCATCCATATTCAGCGTCCTCATTGCACTTTTCTTGTTTGCTCTTTATGCGGAGTTTCTTACTTGTATGGATATTGCATGCCAGATGTCAGCTTTTCATATTGATTTACATTGATTTCATGTTATGCTTGATATAGGCCTTGCTTTGCCACGGTGAGAGGCTGATATTAGCTTTGAATTGGCGTTTGGGGTTTTGTTCTGTGACGCCGGAATAACTACAAACTAAATCCAAGGGGATTGATTTTGTTTTGTAGGCCGGTTCTCTCAGGGTGTTTAAAGTAGCGAGAGGGTATTTGTTAATGAAATCCCTTAAATTTGTTCTCACCAGACCTTGCAATTTCCTTTTCCTCAAATTTGGTATTCAGATCATCAGTGATATTGTAAAAGTAACCAATTGAAACGCTTTATCTAAGTCGAATAAACCTTTTTCTTGTGTGTTACTTGCCTTTCTTGCTTTCCTCATGTGCTAAAAAAATATGGGTATGGTCCAAAGATGGAGCACGTGTACGCCTGAGAATCGACATAACCTGACTCCTCTTAGCGTGGCAAAAAGCTTTTTATGTTTTGCTTTGGTTGTCTATCATCGAATTCTGGAAAATATTGCATGAGCATTTATTCTCTTGCTGCTGGGATGTAAACGTAGCTAAATTCTTGGATTTGTTTCTCGGTTGTACTGTCTCCTACATAGGTTATTTATCCCTAGAGTCAGGATCGTCTCTCTTGATTGCATAATGCATGTCTTGCTGATCCTTTATCTTTAACCAATGGAACACCGAAACCTTCTGCAGAAATAGTTGTTGTGCTGGATAGGTTTTCCAGCATGGAGGCTTGCCTTTTCGGTGGCTTACTGCTTACAGCTCTATCCGAGTCCTAAAGAGTGATAATCCTAGCCTCTAGGTCAGTATGCATCACGGAATTCTGTTGCTACTTTACCAGCAACGTTGCGGGTAATGGCCTACTCTACACAGCATTTCCTTGTCTCCAACTCAGTTTGAGCCATATCATTGCCGTGCCTGTGTGCGCTACAACTCCAAAGGTGAGCAGCGCCCTTCAATTTGGATTGTCCCCTTTATCTTAGTGTGGTAATAGCTCTGGCGAGTTCACAGATGTTCCGGTGATAAGGATGTCTGTATACCGTTTTAATTGCTACCATGAAGCCAATTCTCCTGTACTGGAGGTGTAAAACCGAAAGGCGTGGTTGTTTTGTGGTTCTTAATTGCTTTCCCACAATTGAAGATTTACTCAAACCGGTGCCTGCCTGTGAAATGACCTCATCCCCTTAAAATATACATAAAGATGAGAAGGGACTTTGTTTTGTTCAAATCTTTCGGTTCAACTCGGTTGATAATGTTCTCGCCAAATCCCCGTCCAAGGTCATGATCTCTCTCAAGTTTAATACTGTTGATGCCAATGCATACGAAGTTCTTGATTAGATACACGACAATTGTGAAAACCTGTTGAGACTATCTACCAAATTTCGTAAAATGGGTACATCGGTGCTGGTCTCGAGATCCCAAAGAGGCTTATTGGAGACCGGTGTGGAAGGAGGCATCAAGTTCAAGTAAAGGCCTGTATTTCTTTTTACTTCGCTTGACTTCTTGAGAATGAAGATGAGTGGCGAAAGATTTGCGTTCGGAGTAGAAGCGAACCCTCCATTTGTCTTCAATTACGTTCTCGAGCTTAGCAACTCAACAGCCATGTCCACTTTCACGTCCAACTCCCATCTTTATTCCTTCACTTTCAATTCCAATTTCATATCTAATAAACCTTGAGGGCTCATGATCTCTTTTTTTCTCCTTTTTCCTTGTGTGTACAATGGGGTGGCTGAAACCATATACACGCCCTAGCACAAGCTCATGAACTTCAACTTGTGGCCATGTGATCTAGTGCCCCTTGTGCAGGTCAAACGATCTCTTTATAAAATCTAGAAGGGTGAGATTAAATTGTTTCCCAAATGATTCTTGTGTTTCTAATAAAAAACATCGATCAAAAGGTTATTCAAAGGGAATGAGTTTGCTCGGACATTCTTAGATATGGTAACCGCATCCTAGGCAACCATTAATACAAAGAAAAGCATCTGGTCTTCTCAAATTCAGTGAGATCCTAGTTAACCATGTATGCCAAGAAGCATATGATATTCTCAAATCGAAGTAAAGGCAATAACTAATTAGCTGGCCGAAGGGGCATACTTGATTTCTTTAGTTATCTCTGCTAATAACTGGTCATTGCCAGCATTCGCGAGTTTATCACTGAAGCCCCAGAACCTAGCAGTTTTGACATCATCGGCAGCCATCAGCTTTGAGTATACCTGGTGGTCGTACTTTGAGGAATTCCTTCCACCGAACGTTGCTGGAAGAATTTCAACATCAAAGAGCTGTCGCATAAGCTCTGCGCTATCTTCATTCTTCGGATATATGAATTTCACCTTCTGGTAGGTCTTAGGGTCAAGAAAGTACCGAACAACCTACACATCCAAAACTGAGATTGAAGTAGCAACATGGGCATCAAGCATTCTCTCTCTCTCTCTCTCTCTCTCTCTCTCTCTCTCTCTCTCTCTCTCTCACACACACACACACACACACGCACACAAACAAAAGTCATGCCAAATTCAATACCCCAAACCCCAGGTAAGGACACAACCAAACTTCCTTACATGCCTTACCTTCCCAAACTAAGTAAAGACCTGGGCTCAGTGGGAATCGAAATGATGGCCAAGGTGGTTTGCAACCCTCTGTACAACCAACCTAGGCCATGCAGGTGACTCCCCGAAACGATACATACACTTAAATAGGAGGTTGCGCCAGAGGGTAATCTTATTTTCACGTTCAGGACCACGGAAAGAACGACCATAGTCCATAGTGAGTTCCCTCAGTTCCAGTAGGCCAGCGTAAAACAAGAAATGGTATTGAACTCTAACCTTCCAGAATGTTTCGAAGACCTTTGGAGGATTATACAGAAGCCCGAGTGCAAGTCTCTCTGGATAATGGTTTTGCAGGATGCTTGCTGTTTCCCGAGCAGTCTTAATAGGTGTACTTTTGCTCAATGACCATCCAGTGAAGTCTATCAACCACACCATCTGCTCTTGCCCTTCTGGTAGATTAAAAATAGCATTCTCTATAAGATAAACCAGGTGGCGAAGTTGACTATCATGCGACGATGTGTTCTGCAAGTTCAGAAGCTCAGCATTAGAAAATACATACATAAATATACACATAACACAATTACATGCTCCAGATGACAGAAGACGGAGACAAACCTGAAACCCTGGTCTTAATACAAGAACAGTTCTGCCAACTTTGTCATGAAAGTCAGCCCTGTAAACTTTTCCAGTTTCCCCTTCACTGGCGACTTCATGCTGCATGAAATATAGATGCATTCAGCATTCTTGAGAATTTACTCTTTTAACTATTCCATACATATTAAAATTAAAGAACTGATGCAGCAACCTAAGATGTTACACCGCTTTAGATAAATAAGCTATGTAGTAATGATTTCATCATAATTATGACCTCAGCATTAGCATGAAAACAATGTGTGGACTCAAGATGGATGTTCCTCGATTCATACAGGGTCTCAGATTAGGGATGGAAATCTGTACCCCCCTCACGGCTTCTCAAGGCAAAAAAGCTGCCCTGCTGTGGGGTGGGGTGGGGCAAGGCAGAGAAAACCCACATGCAGGGTGGAAAACGGTGGAGTTTGGGTTTAAGGTAAACCCACCCTGCCCTGCCCTGTCCTGATACACATACACACACACACTCTAAGTTTACACTTTATATGCATACATATTTTATAAAAACATAATATATATATATAATCAATTTCTAATTTAATAATATGAAATATCATAGAGTAGATTTCATGTTTTATGTAAAATATATGATATTAATTGAATTTCTTTAAAATATTACTTGGATTTGATCACCAAGATACATGGGGCGGGGCAGGGCATGGAGGGATCCACTATGAGGTTTCCAGTGGGAAGCAGGTGCCGGTGGGGTGAGCTCCTCCCACCCCACCCCGCCCCGCCCCATTGCCATCCCTATCCCAGATATCTAAGAGGGAATAGTTAAGACGACCTATTTTGGTCAAGTCAGTTAATCCGGTCTAGCTATAAAGATCTAGTGATGTGTATTTCAAATAAGAGTTAAATGATCAGATTTGACATGATTAAGTATAGCCTAGAGTCCAGACAGTCTATATCATGAGACGACTTGCTTATGTTTGGTCCGCTATGGTTCATGTAATATTGACCTAGTCCCTTATTTGATGACCTATAGGAGAATCAACATTAGCTTTCCTATAAAGCAATTAAATACGGTTCAGATATCACATTTAACAAAAACAGGTCACATCTAATTTGGTTTTCCTGCAATAAGATAGTTGCTACTAATTTGATAGTTCTTATTTATACTTACTACTGTTTCAGTGTAATTTTCTGGTTATTTGTTTTTGACTTGAAGTCCTTAAAATTTTCCTAGTTGTCAAATTCCGATTACTCATGTAGTTTGATTTTCTGTCCAAGTCTTTGCTTTCACATGTCATCTCATACTGCCCATTAACTACCTACTACTCAAGGTCAGCGCCTTGGCACTTAAGCACCGCCCACATGGAAGGCCTTGCCGATGACTAAATAAGATTAGATGGGATGAGAAAGCATTGAACAACTTGTGAAAATCACAAGCATGTCACCACGAAGTGTGCAAACATATCAAATTACATATGAGATGTAAAGTGCCGACGGGCTCCCACTTATTTTACTTGTGCAGGCATCAAACATGTGTGGAAGTCAAATTTCAAAGGTTCCTAGTAGCCTATGCGAATTCAATTACTAAAGCATCAAGACATACATGTGGTGTCCGCATGGCATGCATTTAGGACAAAGAAATATAAACTAAAAGGCCACATCAGTAGCACATGCAGGAATCTCTGTTGCTGCATTTCCTTTTGACAGGCTAAATAGACCTTGATCAACTAAGCAATTCTTTAGTGCATGTACTAGAATATAACCATGCTGTAGTGCAGTAGAGGCAGAGAGAATTTCAGGGGTATGCGTAAATGGCGATATCCTATTAGACAGGACCTTGTACCAAGTTTGTATTTCCAGATTTTTGGTAAGGAAGAATTAAGCACAAGCACAACAGATAGACATTACACATTGGAAATATCAAGGGGAAGCTACCAAGAAAATAGATGAGATTCAATAGATATGATACGGTGGCAGAAAACAACTTGTTTCCATGAATGCTTTAACAATACCAGAAAGGGAAAGGGAAAGGTGCAACAATTTGAACCTGTGACTTTACATCAATGAATAACAAGCACAAGAAAAGGCATTGTGAAAATTCGTACGTGGAAGAAGATTAACTTTTCTGAATACCAACAGTCAAATTCTGTTCATTTGACCAGTTCACTAGCAGTTGGTGCATTCTGGTGAGAGAAATGATCACGTGCTGGCAGAAACTCATACTGATTTAAAAAGAAAAGCACTAGTGACAGCTTAGTCCTGCCATGGCCTGTCAACTGTGACATGCATGTCTGAGCACTTTGTTTGGATTTCAGCAGTCAATGAAGCTATCTACAAAAGGGGCATATATTTCTTATTTTCAACTTTTTCTGCAGGAATCAGAAAGAAAAGTACGACCAACCACCTAGCATGACAAGAAATCAACCAGCACAACAGACATCCCCACAAGTTTCTGAGAATACAGATCACGAAGCTCAGGTAACAGAAAGAACCATGTAATGTAGTTTTACCCATAGGATCTCCTCCGGTTTATATGTTGATCGCCACTTAAGAGTTTCCCCTAGCATCTTTCTTGCTTTATCAAGATTCCAGTTACGCGCTTCCAAATATCGCCTTATAGTTGCTTCATTGCAAAATTGTAGACTTCGTCCAGTTAATTGTCCAATTAGAGCTCTAAGCTCGTTGATCTATACATTGGGTGAAAAACAAAGAAGTAAGAATCCATTTGAATGAAGAAATTCAAGAAATAACGGATTCATGTATGCTGATGGTCTGAAACCAATATTGAAGCACATAGGAAATGCAGTGCATATTGATGGATATCAATGTAGAAGAAGTATGTGGGTGGGTGGGTGGGTGGGTGGGTGTGTGTGAGAAAGAGAGAGGCAACTGGCACGAGGTAAACCATATATATACAGAGAGTTGTCTAAGACAACTCAAAGTTGCTGACACAGGTATATAATATAGCACGGTTACAATGTGAAAGTTAAATCACCGTTCAAATTAAGATGATTAATTCCCGTTACCTTTGCCCGCTGCAGTGAGGAGTCATTTTCTTGATGGCTTTCAGTAGGCTTTCTACGGAACATTGTTAAAATGTGGCCAACCTACAGTTTTAAGAACCACTGTTAGAATAGCCAGCCAACATCACAAGCATCAATTATAAGATTGCTCTTGCTTAAAATGCTATGTAAAACATCAAGAGATAAAAAATTAAACCAAACAAAGACAAGGAGAATCCAAGCATGAAATCTCACAAGCACTATTAGGCACAAGCTAATGAGCATCCATGATGCCACGGCAATAATTTGTATAGATGCAATTACCATCTCTAACTAACATGATCCATCCGGCTATTTACATATCAAATAGAAAAATAATGCCAAAGATAACACAAGTTGAGGTCCAGAAGCTCCGTGCATAGAATTTGCTAAGGGCCTCATGGTCAAATTGAGTCTGGCCCACCTTAGAATGAAAAAGCTAACCTTTTCTGATTTATCTTTCTTTGCCTGCACAAACCACTGTATCATCTTGTTGTACACTCCTATGTTTACACTTCAACCATCTAAGTCAAATTTTGCAGTGTCCAACTAATCATCTTGCATGAAAATCGAGATTTGCAAAGACCACTTCTTGATGCATCTCTCCTGATTGTATACATTTGTAATCAAAAGACTTCACTTCTTCATGGTGACAAGTACATCTTGAGACTATTACAATATAAGGTTTGGGAAAAAATAAGCATGTGATATCTTACAGTGGTTCATGACGATACATTAGATACAGTCTTCCAAAAGCAGAGACAGAAGATCATGTCTTACAGTGGTAGCTTAATCACGCTGTGACACACCTAGTTGTATACTTTACACGCTTATGTTTTAAATGAAATATGACATGCATTTCCCGTCAATATTTTAAGTGTGACATTATTTTCATTAGGTACTTCAGACCAAGTTGACAATGGTAGGCTGCCTAGAACAGATATAAGACCCATGTTATGTCACTGCATTTATACTCTCTACCAGGTTACGCATGACTGTTAGAAAAGAGGTAACACATTTTGGTCTTAAAACGTGAAAGCAGATAGTGGGGGAACAAGTTTGTTGCATTATTTTTTCCTTCCTTTCCACTGAAGACAGCAACCAACTAGCCATTTGGTGCAGTCATGCTCTTTGTAAAACTGCACATGATCCTCTTTGTGCAGTAAGAGTATTTGCTGTTACTCCTACTTGCTTTATTTTGCTTTGCAATAAGATTTTGTACTATGAATTTCTTGGGAACTCTACAAGATCAATTCGTTCTTTTTTCTCCAACAGGTGATCAGAACTTCATCTATCTATTGTTGCAAGCACCCTGAGGAACCATGTGAAACTCATCCTTTTGTGCAATCCTTTGGTCTCATGGTTTCTGTTTAGCAATATAGCCAGACCCAGACCTAAGATTGTTCCTTGTCTAGGAGCCCTTAAGCTGCAGACCAAATAATAACTAGTAAGAGTTTCTGAACTCCCCTTTGATAAATCATGGCCTACAAACTCCAAGAAGAGTCCTAGACCACCGCGCTTGAATTTGTGATTGAATTCTAAATAAGATTGTAAAGCATCCAAAAGAAATGTGACTGTAAGAAAGCATGCAGCGAGGCTTAATTTCCTAAGGAAACTGACAATATGCATGCAAAAACTGGATATCCTCCCCAAACTCCCCCCGTCTTTTATTGCCAACCGTGGATGCTTGAAGGTCATGAATGAGGACCAGCATAGAGAATGCTTAATATCATCATACCAACCAACAAATAATCCCACCGAAGAGACTCTCATTGGTTTGCCCATCCAATGCACAAGCAAATGTGAACATGGTTGCGCAGAAACATGTTGAAGTAGTTGAAGCTCATTTTTTTGAATCTTCTAACATAAGTAAACAGTTCTCATATATTATGTAAAACATCACAACCTAATTATACCAATTAAATATTGGTTCTTAAGAAAGGAGGGTTTTCCTGTTCAACCTTCAAAGTGACATGAATCAATCTCTAATGGATTATTAACCTAATGGAGCGACTTTAGCCTGTCAAACTGGTGATTGTGAACCTTTTACTTTCGCTTATGTGGAATGTGGAATAAGCATCCGCCTGAAGCTAATATACAAGAGTAACAAGACCACCTAAAAGAATGATAGGAAAGACTTACCTACTGCTCGCAAATCCCACCAAAAGAAAAAGGTAGGCAGAGTGTGGATGTATCTGGTACTCACCAAAACTAGAAACCATAAGTTTAAACAACGCAAGGACAACCAACTTGCAAAAAACTTACCAAAAGCATTATTGAGAAACTTCTGTTCCTCATGAAGATTGGACATCATTGACAATACACTACAGGTGTAAGCTCTTCTAAGCTTCTGTACATAAGACAATAACTTGGTTTATATCAAATTTAGCTAAGCTAAATCTAGGGTACTTTTTTGAGATGCAGTCCACGTGGAGAACCACTTTCTCTGTTGTGCAAACAATTATACTGCAGAATCAAACACTAACTGGATAATCCAGTGACAGGGCCAGAGGTGAAATTTTCTATCCCTGTGCTTGAAATTCCCAGTTCCCTTAAAATGAAGGTACATACATTTTCAAGTACTCATTAATATGGACAGAGGGTGGCGTTCCATTTTTTTGTTTTGTTATGTTTACAAAATAACTCCGCCCATGTAAGGGATCACCTTTGCATGGCTGGTCTGGTCTCAAGCCCCAATAAAGGAGGAGGGTTGCGTTAGGCTTCCAACAGCCAGCATAAAACTTTGTTCGGACTTATTTACCATGGATTCTACAAATTATGATAAGGATCTGTGGAAACAAAGAATCCATGTAGCCGACCCCATACTAGGAAAAGGCTTAGTTGTTGTTGTTAGTACAGCTAGAGCAGGCCTATTGAGTTAGAGTCTTAGACTGCTTAGAATCTAATACAACATGCCTACCGCCTGTTTCACTTTAGTATTGGATGCTGGTAACCTACTTGACAAGCTTGCAATATTAAATAGAATCTTTGTTTCTTGAAAATTCGCATGATAATATAAGGGTATCATGTATAGCACGTATCTCACAGGGGACACCTCAAGAAATGGGTGAAGTCGATACAGGTGCCTGACTGTATAACTCCAGGCACCCATATACGATATTAAAAGTTTCATACGGTACAATATGATATAAATAAGATTGGTTTTTATGCTTCTTTAGCATCTGTTATGCCTTTTCTTTTCCTCTATTATTTGAACACCATGACCGGCAATTTCTTATTTTTTGTATCTGAATCAAGTCCAAGTGACATCCATTAAAGCTCAAGGTGACCTAATTGATCCTTTATAACAGCATGTCTTTAGGTTTAAGTGAAATTTCATGCATAAGTAAAAGTAAAGTGCTTCTTGTACTCTTTGCAGAGCCTTATGGAATATATCCTATTCTTCTTTTTTAAATTGAGAATCTGAAGGTGCCTTTGGTTCCCTATTACAATAGTCGTGATTGGGTATGTTACATTGATTGACCAGTGCTATAACTAACGATCCAGGGGCATGTCCTTCGGTCCCAATATGGCTGATGTATCGATACATATCAGTTGTATCATACTCCTCTAAAAAGCAGACCAAAGAACCTTTAAAAACATAACAAACAACAACCAAGCCTTTTCCCATACTAGACGGGGTCGGCTATATGGATTCTTTGTTTCCACAGAGCCCTACCATATGCCATGTTAGGGGTTAACTCACAATAATCTAGATCATTCTTTATTGTTTCTTTCCAACACTTTTGTGGTCATCCTCTACCTCTTTTAATACTTTCAAAATCTAGTTTTTCATACCTTCTTACAGGTTCTTCTTTTGATTTTCTTTCTATATGTCCAAACCACCTTAAACGATATTCTCTCATTTTATCCTCTATTGGTGCCACACATAATTTATTTCTAATAACCTCATTATGTATACGGTCTTTTCTTGTATGACCACTCATCCATCTCAACATCTTGATTTCTGTCATAGACATCTTTTGTACATGATGATTATCATAAAACATGACAGGTCTAATTGTTGCTCTATAATATTTACCTTTTAACTTTAATGGTATCTTCTTATCACAAAGAATACTTGATGCTCCTCTCCATTTTAACCAACCAGCATTAATTCTATGAGTAACATCTCTATCAATTCTTCCAAAAAAATATAAAAAAAAAACTTTAGAAAATCTCAAATACTAGGAATATGCATTACTCATAGAAAACGACCTCTAAGATGCATGATAAGCTAAAATATATATAAAATGGATCCAATGTGTGTCATTGTATTGCATGATAGTACAGTATGTATTGTTGCATCTCTGAATCATACTGTATACTGCTTGGGTGTTGTATGATACCTTCATTATCATATAAAAAAACCTAGGAATTGGTACAAAATACAAATCACGCAAATATGCACAATACATTATAACATTATGACTGACTGCCCTCTTATGTAACCCAGAGTTATTGGTTGTTCCTCATTGACGTTTCACTTCTATTTCTTTTGTTTTTCCTTAGATGCTGATTTTGTCTAGTGCTTGTATTTAATGTCAGTAACTTATTTAATACTTCACATCTGTGCTCCTAACGAACTAAACTCCCACTCCTGTTTAGCGTAGAGCATGGAACATTCTACTCGTGCATAGTGTAAGAGTAACCCATGACTTTCAAGGTGGAATTGCTGCAAGATGGGCATTCTTCTTGGCAAGGGTTTTTTCATTGGGAAGCTGGCTAGGATGATTGCAAAGGCATTGTGGCATTAAGACATGAAGAAAAAGTTTGTAGTAGACTTGCTACTTATCCTCAAGCCATGGGCCAATACTAGCATAACCCATTATCTTCTAGGTGGAATTGTCACAACATGAATGTTGATAAGACTAATATGAAGTCTAGAAATATCCTTACCACGGGTAGATGTGAACTTGCAGTCGAGATCGTCTGTTGTTTTATTTATTCTAAAGCCATCTATGAAATTTCCAGCAAGAGGTTTGCAACCTTTGGACAATCATTTTGAACTCAAAAGTTTTAACACCTTTATGACTAAATTGTTTGCAGGTTGCTTATGTTCTATATTTCTTTCACCAATTGGCGTTTATCATTATTTCTTTTCTTCTGTCACAACAATTTGCATTTGAACCAGTGAGTCTGTTTTGATTGTCAGCTGGTGCTTATGCTTTATGAGACAAGTTATTTGTTATGACAAAAGCTATGTAGCAACTCGGGAATGTGCCTCCTAATTAGTTAACTTTTGATGAAGAAGATGGGGTTAGTCAGACCCCTACCAGATGCACACCGGGATATTAGATGCTTGATTCTGTCAGAGAGCTGACTCTGGTGGTTTGTTTCTGTATGTATGGATATGTCATGTGGCTGTATGAGCATCATCTTGTTGCGGAAAGTCATATATTTCATGTCATTATGAATCTATGATTACTAAACACTGAATAATAAGTTCAAGTTGCATCAAAGCGTATTTTGTTGAAGTCAAATCACATCAAAATCAAACATTGAACTATAGAAAAGGTACTATGTATTTTACAGAACGTGTGGTACATTTTGATTGCCTACAATCTGGAGCAAGCTTTAAGTGGACCTCAAAATTTGTCCAGGGAAATACGACAAGTTCTCTAGATGTCTAGGCTTTCTGCCTATGCAACGGATATCTTGTCACATGGACACAGACTGACTATGTAATAGTGTTCTAGGTGAATTAGATTTTGAATAGAGTCGTAGTTTTATATACGCTTTGTGCCTATGCAACGGATATCTTGTCACATGGGCACAGACTGACTATGTAATAGTGTTCTAGGTGAATTAGATTTTGAATAGAGTCGTAGTTTTATATTTTTGAAGATTTCCATTTTCACTGCTTGTTCAAAGATGATTTTTAGGGTCTGCGTAAGATTTCAGTTCTTAGTATAGTGATTGCAAGTAATGTGATATCACAATAAGTTGAATAGACTAACCAAATGAAAAATTGATGCATGTGACTATATTCCATAAAGAGGAAGATCCATGACGTTGCTTATCAATAATAAAGAGTGCGGAAATGGATCAGTATGCATAATAGAAATAATTGCTATAAGAAACTTCAATCATGATTATGCACCACAGAAGGCTGATTGGTATGTTGATGTGAGTATAGGCAAAATTCTTCAAACCTTTCAGAGTGTAGAGTTTACCTAGATAGTGCTACTTATCCAGAAACCCTACTCAATGCATTGTTCTAAGGAACAACCTCAAATATGTCAAAAGGAAATATGAGAATATGTGAAATTCTGATGAAAATGCCATGAAGCACGAAGACCCTTAGTATTAGTCCTTTTCATCTTGAGGCAAATAGTGCTTATTGCAGATAAAATAGGAAAAGAAGAACATTGAAGATTTGTTTTTATAGAATCAGTGGAATTGGTTGTGTTCGAGACCTATGGAAACGAAGAATCCATGTAGCCAACCCCATCTAGTATGGGAAAAGGCTTGGTTATCATTGTCGTTGTCGTTATGTTTACAAAATATGAGCGTGATTCAGAAGTTTTTCTCAGGGAACAAATAACTGGTGACATTTATGCACGCTTCACAAAATGGGTAGCAAGTGGCAACCAAGGATGCATAAATCAGTAACATGTAGCAGGATCTATTGTTACATACCATTCCACCAGCACCACAAATAGGAAGCAATAATGAGAAGAAGAGAGTGCAATATAAATGCAAGGTGCATTTATATAGATAATGAATCATGTGGATCTACTGCATTCAAAGTGTGCACTGTGCACACATGCGCAATAGAACCAACAATCAAAGTGATACACATCCTGAAGGAAAAAGGTAAGTAACCTGTGAATGATTCACCAAATTTTACGACAGAGAGAGAGAGAGAGAGAGAGAGAGAGAGAGAGAGAGAGAGAGAGAGAGAGAGAGAGAGAGAGAGAATTAATGAGATGGTCTAGCAAGAGGACAGGCAATTTCTGGAGAAACATATCATGATGCATTCACTTCCAACATATCCACTTTATGATTCGTGTGACGTGGAATGCATTGAGACGATATCTAAAGCAAAACCATCAAACATTAAATACGCATAAACTAGTCTCCTTTTTTTCGGTACAATGGAGATGCAGAAGCCACATTTGTGCCCGGGTATCAAACTCGTGAACTTCAACTTGTGAGTGGAACCTCTGGCTGGGTGAGCTATTGCTAATCATGCAAGCAAACCCATTTAATTATATGAATAAGATAATCCAAATAGTGATTGTTTACGTCTTTTGGTTGCCGCCTCCAGTAGCGAAAGATACACAAGTCTGATACGTAACCAAGAACGAATCTCATAGGGAGTTTTTCTCTTTGACAAAATAAGTGGAAATCCAAGCTGTGAGCTTTTCTATCTTTTCGAGAGGGAAGAACTACTTATTCGTAGATCAGAAGGATTGCGCGCAAGATTGCTTTTAAGAGAGAAATCTGTAATTCATATAGACTTTCATTAGCAAGATGAAAAGGGATCCCGATCAAATTTGAGCAAAAACAGATAAAGGTCGATACAGTTTAGCGACAGTCTCATGTTGCATTTCTTAACTATTATCACCGTCCGTACAATCAACCTTGATGCAACTCATGATGATGGTGATGCAACTCCATCGCATGCCTCAAGTTGATGTCCGTGTGGATTCAATCACTCATTTACACATATACACACACTAAGTATGTGTTTATATATAATAGATTTTTTGTCAGATCGACGTGGACCCAATCACGTTGGTTTTTGGTTCAAAGAATATAACCTGAACAAAAATCGAGTAGGAATCACGTCGACCTATTTGTGACCAAACAAAACCCGATCAATTTGCCACCGATATGTTCAACATTATAAAGCAAGATTGTTGCATCGTTTTCTCAAAACACTTTTAAATCCTTTTTCTCCACTTTTAGCAATATATATCTAATATATCATACTTTCCCAATTGAGATCAGACTCTCTAATTCCAAATCTCCAAACCACAATGACCAAAAAAAAATTCTCCAAACCACCTTACCCATGATTTATGTTGCAATTATCATGGTTTGCACAAACTGATGTGTAACTATCTAATACTAAAATCTTTGATCTCATCTTACCCGTGATTTTTAAATCTATTTTTGGATAACTGAGCTTTTTCTTAATTCATTATAATCATCATCTACTAATGGGTCGGGTATCCAGTCCACGAAGCTTATTTCACCCAAATAACCAACTTGGTTAGAGATGTGCCTAACCTGGATCAGTATTTTCGTTTACAATGGCCATTTGGGTCAGGTATGCTTGCACCAGGTCTCGAACTCATTACTTTCCCTTCAACTTGTGAGTAGAGCTCCTAGCTAGGTGCACTATCTATTACTCTTTGTGCTAACCTGCATTAGTTAAGAGCAAGAAAATGAACCTCAAACCCATTTGGATTGACCCTGGAAGGTTCGGACCATTGATAGATCAAAACTTTGGTTCATATTCCATACGAACCCGACCCTTCTTTCCTTCTAAGAATTTACTCATTTAGTGGCAATATGGTCACTTGGAGACCATTAAATAAAGCGCATAAGAGGGGAAATGATTGCCGAAAAAGGAGAGTGGAGCAAAGCTGCCTAACAAAAGCTCAAAAAATGTAGTTGTACATATAAGTTTCCAAGATCCAGGAGATCTTCAATTTCTTTGCGAAGCCAATGAAGAAGAGATAAGCACCGCCTACAACATAGACAAAGGATGACAGACAACACAAAAATACAAGCATTGGGTTTTTCTGTTAATGTATTTGTAACGAAAAGTAACGAAGTGGAATTACAAAGCAAGCCATCGAGTACAAGTGCGGAGCCAGAATCGTTTTATCTATGAACTTGACATTGACAACCCACAAAATTAAAACAGTCATCACAATAAAAATGCATGATAATGATAGAGATAACCAAACGCCGAAAAGAAATAAATTAAACAAAATGTGAACGTAAATGCGACTGCCGAGCATGCTAACACCGAAAAACATCAAACGCAAACAGGAAATTAACAAACAACTATAAGAGGAGGAACCGGAGTTTTGGGGAGAATTCAGTCGAAAATTTGAGAAAAGACATCCAGACCTTACGCCAACCAAACAACCGCGAATAACCGGCGGGAAGTCTCAAACTTCAGGTCTTTTCCCCTCTTCTTCTTGCTCTTGATGTTCCCTCTTTTCCGTCTCTCTCTTCCCCCACCGGTAGGCGGTGGCAGTCAGGGAGGGAAAGAGAGTAGGAACGACGGCAGAAACGAAGCACATGCACAACTTACCACAGCGCCGACAAGTTCACAAAATGCCGTGAGGGCCCAAGCCACAAAAAAGAGGAAAATCTACATTATTATATAAGGACAATAATGCTCTTAAACAAGTGAGTCACCGGACGGGAAATTGATAGATCAACACAAAGAAGTTTCTGAATCCCTCCTTGTTGTCGCTCATCTATTTTCAGATTCGCCCCTTTCTTCTTGCGACAGTCTCAAAAACGCCCCTCCTTGTTCAAGCATTTATCCGGTTGTAAAACTAAGTGTTCTTTGCATGATCTGTTTGTTAAAAAAACGATGAAGCAGCTAACTCACTCAAGATGCAAGAAAAATTCAAGAAATCAGCGTGAACGATCTAAATCTTTTGGAGAATTATATATGCTGCATTATTCACGAACTGGACTTGGCACCAACCCTTAAATTTTCCCAGGCACACTATTAATTAAGTGTATGCATGTGTGTATTATATCTATAATAAAGAAAAATTGGATTCTGTTTATGTATCTTTTGCTTTTCGATATATTCATAGCTCCAAAAAACAATGATCAAATATGAATAAACAATAGGATCCAATCTATATATAGAACTTTGGGTACTTCACGAGCACTTACTTTTGGATTTCAACCATTAAATTGAGTTTGATCAACGGTGTAATGTACAAAGATAAAGAAAAAACGTGTTTATACTTTAAAGTACAAAAACAATTACAATGAAATAGTCGGGAATCCAAGGAGTAAGTACTCCTGTTGTACCTACGTTGTCACACACACAAACAAACTCATGTTATCTACAGCCTTGTTACAAACAAATTCTTTTGAACTATATCAGCTCACGTGACCTTAATAGACTAAGTATATGTGGAAAAAACTATAAAACTATGGTAGAACCAATTGTATCAAAACACCCTCATTTTATGGTTCCAATTAGGAACATATTGAATTTAAATTATCATCCTCTTCTTTCGGTACAATGGGTAGGTGAAAGACCTTCATCTTGTGAGTCGACGCCCTATTATCCACTTGTGCTAATTGTAATGTCCCACAAGTGTCGACCAACATGACATAGGGTCTGTTCATGCCACGTGGTTGATACCCATGAACCATTAATAAATACTAAGACGGCATAACCATTACAATTAAAGACATGTCAAAAGTTCATTTATTTATATAAAGTTTAAGACCCAACAAGAAAGTGGTACAAAATAAATAAATTCAAAACTATAAGGAACTTATCAACTCTTGTCATCTAGAAGCGAAAGATAAAGTCATGCTTCAATGTCTCATGTGCTCAGCGTCTTTGTTGGCTATACCTTAAAATTCATATAAAATAAAACTTAAGCACCACACTCTACTCATAGATGGATGTGATCTATCCACATATAATCATACTATAGACACTATTTCAAACCAAATGGTGAGAAAATATACATCATCTAACAAATCAATATCATTATTAAACATGTAAACTCAAACACTCATCAACATGCAACTTAGTTTCGATATCTTAAACACTATAGTGTAACAAACTACTATCATGCCGTATGAGTTGTCTGCACCATACTCATGTCCAACTAGTGACCTCCGACAATGCCCCCACATGTAAAGCCCAAGATCTTGGTGCCTCACAAGGGCCCACTAAGTTCAGCCCCTCGGGTCCATGGGGTAAAAGTATCTAGATACCCCAATAATAGAGTGATGCATTCAACCATATAATCACAATAATATCTCCAAAATCACACCTCATATCCATAATAACATCCATTGGGCAATCCCTCAAGGTCTACAATGGTCACATATATTTGGTTATGTCAAAATAACATATCAATATCAAATCACATGTTCATATCAAATATCAAATACAGTGTATTGTACATAAACTCTCTACTCTTGTTAAGTAGTTTCACTTATCCCCAACTTAGGCAATCGTAACTTACATGAGTTGCCCAATGCAACTATAAGTGCAAATTAGCTCAACCAATAAAGTATCCAACACAACTCAACACATCTACGAGTTAGGGCTATTCGATAATCCATTTACAATCTACTAATGTCATACATTATCGTGAAAAGTAGATCCATACCGATAGTATTTCACTCGCCTATAATAACAACCAATAATATAACACTAACAAATACGTCCATCTATAATCCCTCGACGTCTCATATCATCGTGAAAGATAAATTCATACCCATTATGTGGTTTACTCGTATACAAGCACACTCATGCCATGCATCCATATTCATCAAAGCATTTTAAAGACTATTTCACAAACCAGCACATATATACACATTTAAAAGTATTAACAAATATTTCACAATCTCATACATCGTCTGAAAGCAACTAAAACATATAATAGTGCTAACTCCCCTAAATCACCTCAATTTAATTCCCAAATCATGATAAAAACATAATATTATTATTCTACATTCAAATACAAACCCAACTGTACAAACCACGTCGAAATTGGATCTCAAACGAGTCTTAATACAATAGTGCTAACTCCCCTTAATCATCACCGATGATCTGTGGTGTTTTTATGGCGATCCCCTCCCCTTCTCCATCGTCCCTCTCTCTAGCTCTCTTTCTTCTCTCTCTCTCTCTTATACTGGTGGGCGGCAAGAAGGCGTTTGCCACCTTCTTTACTCTCAAACGATAGCCACGACAGCCACTGCTGGAGTTTAAGGGCTCTCATCTGTTGCTCCAGTTATCGGCTCTCATGTGGTACCTAATTGGATCGGATCGGGTTCAGTCCAAACTTCACACTAATGCTCTTTTGAAAATTATTGATTAAATTCCACTTAAACAAATACACCAACTTGTTCGACAAAATTTAATAAACAAAACAGCTTTTAATTGACCGTAATTTGGTGATTTATGATGCTGCAAGGGTGGAACTTTTGAACGTTAATTTTTGACATCATAAAATTATTGAGTGCAAAAGCCAAAAGGCGAAGACTGGTTGAGATTATGGAAGAACGACAGATTTGTAAATTTGTAGAAAATGAAGGATGGATTTGGAATAAGGTCAAACTCAGCCGCCGGTGCGAACTGGGGTGACCACACACGAGCGCTTGTGGTTGGTAATCCGCGAAAGATAGGCCCGCTTTCTTGGAGTCACTGTAGCAAGTGGACTGACTCTCACACTCTCTCTTATATATATAAATAAATAAATAAAATGACATAAAACACTTTTAAATTTTAATCTTCATCGTACGATAGAACGGTCAACCGTGAATATGTTGTGGATTTAAGCATGAATCAAAAAGACACTAATATATGCTCCTTTAAGTGGTAGTAAATTTAGACAAATTTCAACTATTTATCTTTAATGATCGATGATTGAGATTTGAGTTTATAAAATAAAAAGTAAAAGTACATGTATACTTTTTGTAGGTATAATTTATTTTACTTTTTAACTTTCAAATCTCAATAATTCATTACCAGGTTGAGATTTGTTTAAATTTCTTAATACATAGAGAGACAAAAAGAGAAATAACTGCATGCAATCAACAACAAATAATAGTTAACATTAATGAAGGGGAAAGCAAGAAGTGTTCTCTACCGCAATAAGACAAGAGTAAGTAGAAAAGTATTTATTGCTTTTTCTGTATTAATCTCATGCTATGAAAAAGTTTGGCATCCGAAGAAACCTAACGTTCTTAATATGTATATATATTATATTTAATTGGTATTCATTTAAGAAACTAACCTAATGTTCTTAATATGTATATATATTTATATTTAATTGGCATTCATTTAAGAAACTTGTAAATTCTGGCTTAACTAATCAGCTATTAATACACATGATTTCAAAACGTCAATCAATGTATTAGGTGGCTAACAGTCTTTGAATTTGTATTCAAGAGACTAAGAGAGTATTATACTTACAAAAGTTACACGGTTAAATGAAATATATTAAACCGTAGCCATCTATTTGTAAATACTCGTTGAGCGGTTTTGAGAAAGCTGGTCATGGCCTGTTCTTAACCGACATGGTGGTTCCAATCAAAACCAAACTGGGTCAGGAAGCGATTGGATCCTAAATCAGTGAAATCGGAACCGGGGTTCATTCGATCTGTTTTTGGTTTCACCTTTTATAAAATCAAAACTGAGAATTTCAAACCATCGATTTGAAGACCTATAGAAAAACTGCAAGCGCTTTTGTTCATCACCTCGGAGTCGGCGCTTTCTTTGGGAACACTTGCAGTTCTCATTTAAGAGAGTTGAGTAAATATAGTATATTTAAAAAAAAATCTTGTAAAAATTATTTTTAAATAAAATCACTGGTTTTGAGCGATTCCAAACTCAAACTGAAATCAACGGTTTCGAAAGGCATGTCTACACGTAGCTAGATCTATATTATAAATAATTATTATGTATTCACATTAAAGGATGTTTATGCGAGACTCACTGGTTTCTTCTGTGGGCCTCTCATTATATAGCCTTTAATTATTTGATAGAACATATTGCAAACAAATAAATAATATTTATAGTGACCCTTTAAACGAATCCGTTAAATGGTAATTTTTTTATATCTTCTACAGTTCTCTCTCTCTCTCCCCTAGGCGGTTGGCTACATGGATTGTTATGTCACGTTAAGTATTTGGCCACGTGGATTCTTGGTCACCGTCAAGCAGCTCTATCTTATGTTATATTAACGTCTTGGGGGTGACAATTTTGAACGTAATCCCACAACGGACAACCTGACCGAACCTGGCATCCAAAAAAATAATTATTTTTTTAAAATTAAAAACATGAATCTGGTGGTTTGGAACCTCCAGTTTCGGTTCCATAGAAGTTGAAGCCATAACCAAATCATCTCGCCGATTCTAGGTTTGGTTTGGCCAGTTTCAGCTTTAACTGGTTCCTCGTGTAGTTCACTTTCAGTTGGAACCGTTGAACCGGTTCCAAACAGTCTGCATATGTATAATATAATATATACATATAGATGTTAAATAGTTTCATGTTGCATTTCTTAACTATTATCACTGTCCGTACAATCAACCAGATGATCGATGATGCAACTCATGATGATGGTGATGCAACTCCATCCCATGCCTTAAGTTGATGTCCGTGTGGATTCAATCACTCATTTACACATATACACACACTAAGTATGTGTTTATATATAATAGATTTTTTGTCAGATCCACCCGGACCCAATCACGTTGGTTTTTGGTTCAAAGAATATAACCTGAACAAAAATCGAGTAGGAATCACGTCGACCTATTTGTGACCCAAACAAAACCCGATCAATTTGCCACCAATATGTTCAACATTATAAAGCACGATTGTTGCATCGTTTTCTTAAAACACTTTTAAATCCTTTTTCTCCACTTTTAAAAATATATATCTAATACATCATACTTCCCCAATTGAGATCAGACTCTAATTCCAAATCTCCAAACCACAATGACCAAAAAAAAATTCTCCAAACCATCTTACCCATGATTTATGTTGCAATTATCATGGTTTGCACAAACTGATGTGTAACTATCTAATACTAAAATCTTTGATCTCATCTTACCCGTGATTTTTAAATCTATTTTTGGATAACTGAGCTTTTTCTTAATTCATTATAATCATCATCTACTAATGGGTCGGGTGTCCAGTCCACGAAGCTTATTTCACCCAAATAACCAACTTGGTTCGAGATGTGCCTAACCTGGATCAGTATTTTCGTTTACAATGGCCATTTGGGTCAGGTATGCTTGCACCAGGTCTCGAACTCATTACTTTCCCTTCAACTTGTGAGTAGAGCTCCTAGCTAGGTGCACTATTACTCTTTGTGCTAACCTGCATTAGTTAAGAGCAAGAAAATGAACCTCAAACCCATTTGGATTGACCCTGGAAGGTTCGGATCATTGATAGATCAAAACTTTGGTTCATATTCCATACGAACCCGACCCTTCTTTCCTTCCTTTAAATTCAAATGTTTTTTTTGGGGTCTAAGTATTTACTCATTTAGTGGCAATATGGTCACTTGGAGACCATTAAATAAAGATCATAAGAGGGGAAATGAACTGACCATTCTTGTAAAATATTTTAGTAAGCACTCTGGATGGGCTTTGGAACCCAATTTTTCGGTCCTTGCTCAATATAAAGATTTGGATCTCTAGTTCAATTATCGTGGCACTCAACATGGTTAAAAAAAACTATTTTTCCTTTTTAACGTGATGAACCGCCTGCTATCTTCAGATATTCATGCGGTATATAAAAAAAGGAGCAATAGCTCACCTGGCTAGAGCGTCGGTTCAGAAGTTGGTGGTCATGAGTTCAATACCATGGCAAGGTTTCAGCTTCCCCACTGTACCGAAAAAAATCGGTGTGGGCGCCTTGGCAATTCTTCTCGCGCTTGTCCCTTGCTCTTCATGCAGAAATCTTTGCATCAAAAACCTATTTCTATCAGATTTTCACTCCGGACGGTCATCTGCTCGATAGATATGTAGTGAGGCACCACGTTTTATATTTCACCTGTTGCAAGTCATCTCCATCTACCTGAAGGTGAAGATGTATTTATCGTTATCAATATGATATAAATAGACGTTCACATCGTGCAGTTTTATGGAAAAAAGTGAATTTTAAATGTCATCGGTCCCTTTGAATTTAAAAGTTGATCTTCACCAATCTAAACATATTGAATCCATTTCAGTCCTATTCGACCGAAAAGTCTCCATTGCACTCAGAGAATTAGCTCAACTGCAGGGCACACCAGCGCCGTTGCTGCTGGTGGGAGTTCGACTTCTAGAGTCTGCATGTGTGGGTGGTAGGCTTCGGCTTCCTCTTGTAAAAAAAAAAACGGGGTCTCTGTTGCCTCGCAATAAGGTCTTACCACATCCTTGCCCTGTGTCTCCCAGTGGCACTCGCTTCGCCGATCCGGCAGCGAAATAGTTTAAAAATGGTTTACAATTATTTATGATAAACACCATTATGATCCTATGGTCTCTCCTCCTGGTAAAACTTCCTAGGACATTTATGTAGAGAACGAAAAGTAGGCTCTAACGTTACATGGCGGGCTACACATTTGTGTCCGTAATTTCAAACATGTCAAGGTCCACAAACGCTCAGAATCCGCCACGTTCATGTTGAGTTTCAGAGGGGCGTTCATGATATAAAAGGGCATGCACTTGAGCGGCTTAACTACACTGAAAAGGGGAGGCATGCTGGCTCCGAGATCCGGCTGCCTTCGAACCTGCGCTTTGCTCGGCCCTGTAGTTCTTCTTCCAAAGCGGTGCTGATGAGCCACCAACACAGTACCCGTTCTATGTCGGTGCAGCGAAACCCAGCAGCCGGCGTGGAGAACCCGAAATCAGCAGCCAAGGGTGATGCTGGCAGTGGGGAAGAGATGGAAGGCCAACAGCAACAGTTGCAGCAACCTGGGTAGGACTGATGTCTTTTCTACTTTCTCATTTTCTGACTCGGTGCATTTCAAACGTTACATGAACCACTTTTTTAAACCGAAGTTGGTTTCTGTCATCGTTAGTATGATGAAGAGCACTCTTTGAGGCAATACCGGTGGAAATCCCGGTACCAGCGAAAATTCCGGTGTTATGCCTTGATGCATACCCTCGTTAATTAGACTTTTGATTGCAGCGTTCTGGACTGTGGATGGTTTAGTTGCAATGCTTAAGTATGTTGTTTGTGACATGGGATGCAGGGACATAATGTCGCACTCATTCGGCGTAGGGTATTCAACTCGTTCTAATGAGGAAGGGTTTGGAGGAATTTACGGAGAATCTCAAACTCTCGTGTACGAGAGGGTAACTGTGTCTCAGGTTGTTGACGAAAGTCATCCAGGTGAGGGATGAGTTCTCTCTCTCTCTCTCTCTCTCTCTCTCTCTCTGTGTGTGTGTGTGTGTGTGTGTGTGTGTGCCCGGGCCAAGTAATAAACACTTGACCTTAAACTAATTTTCTGTGTCTACCAATTAGTAATAAGAGTCGCCAAATATATATGTACATACATATATACACACACATGTATCTATACATATACGTATAAATATATACATACATATATATACGTCCTTTGATTTCTAAGGGCAAGCTAGGGTTTACATATATAGTATGACATATCGCCCTCGCAATCTAGATCAACTCAGATTTTTGTATGAAACTGGTTGAGCCCACTTTCGGACTCTCTAAAATCATTTGAAGCTCTCTCCCTCTCTCTCTCTCTCTCTCTCTCTCTTTGTACTACACTAGCCAAGTATTAAACCATTGACCTGAAACTATTCTTTTCAGTCTACCAATTAACGATGAAAGCCGTATAATTTGGTTATATATATGTATGTATATATACACACACGCACACTTTACTTTATAAAGGAAAGCTAGGGTTTAAATATATAGTATGACCTATCGCCCTCCCAATCTAGATCACCTTAGATTTTTGTATGAAGCTGGTTGAGCCACTTTCGGACTCCCCAAAATTCTGCGAAGCTGTCTTCCCAAACTTATATGTACTGACTTGCCCTTTCTTTCTTTTTCTTTTTTACCTGGCCAGATTATGATCGATCACAAGGAAGCCATGTGAAAGAGAAGGAGAGAGGCCGAAACTCGCCATAGATCTCTGTAGTGTTACTGTGAGGATGCTTTGTGTATAGTTTCTAAGCATTTTACGCTCCCCTTTAACGTGTTATGCATATCGTATGGTAACGACAGTCGTTTCGAGTATGAATGCAGTTGGGAATCATGAGAACCGTGTTATGTACATGAGGATGCTTTGTGTATGCAACTGGCGTCAGTCGGATTTGGTGGAACCCGAAACCATATCTGACTGCTGGTCTGTTGCAGCACCTCTCAACAGAACGGGTCATTGATTTGGAGCTGAACCCAACTTGTCCAACTGGGGTAGCGAGACGAACAGAAATGAGGAAAGCACTTCCCTAGACCGAACAAGAAGCAGCTCGTCTTGCAAGTATGTGCTAGTGGTGGGCTAGCATATGCATTACCGACCGCAGTCTCATTTGGTAAGACTCCGTGGAACCATCAGTTCCCCCCTCCCTTTCAAAACCCGCTGGTATGGAGCCCACTGGACGCCGACTGATCTGGTTCGAGTCAGGCAGGGCTCACTTTTTGGGTAGAGCTTTTTCATTCGAGCCGGTCAGATTTGAGCTGGGTTGGGTTGGGAATGCTCTTCCGTTCGAGCAGGATTACCCCGGCGGTGGACCGAGATTGTGGCGGGGTGGCCCGATAGTCTCGCCCAAAATTATGAAAATTTGTATTTTGTATTGAAATATATTTAAAAAAAAGCTTGTACATCCACCGAATTTGAGGTAAAGCTCTCTCGGGAGTGGTTTTCTCTATTCATGTAAGGTTCGAACTCGAGACCTTTCTTTAGGGGAGAAAACGAGAGCGCAACAAGGGATTAGTTCCAGCTGGGTTCCCTCTCTTTTGAAAATAACGAGAGAGTCATAGATTACCTCTTAGAAGAATCTGATCAACCCCCCATGAACAGGTCCTGACAAGAGGACGGGTCCATCGGTCCATTTTGGGGTTTGAATCCGAGTCTGGTTTGATTCCGGTTTTACTTTTTAAAACTGTGGGGTTTTGAAACCGGACGTGAAATATTGTCTCGAACCGCTAGTGTCACAGCAGTAGTAATCATTTATTCACGTTAATGGATTTGGATTGGATATCCTGCAACTGGATCTCACATTTCGAACTGGACGATGGATCTAGTACCCGTAAGTCCAAAACTTACAACTTATCTCGACGGATTGAAAAGTTGAGGGACTCAATCCTCCCTTGGATCAGTCAGCTGCTGCCTATGTTTGAGTCGCGACCATTGAGTGGTTCTCTCTTGCTGGCCAAGGATGAACCAGAAGATCGCGATCGTGCACGAAATCACGAGATTGACGCCATCTCGTGCCCGAGAATGACATGAACGATACACATCTTGTTGCCAGATTCTGACGTCGATCGCCTGCCAAACTTTTCGGCACTGATGCAACACTACTACCGAAAGGTTTCATTGGCATTTGAACTAATCATATATAATAGCGAAGATCCTCCTAACGCATTTTATTATTGAAGACGCATCCGTGTTTCATTGAAGTTGTTGAAGCGTCCACAGGGAAGAAAAGGATTCGATTTTGTATTCATTAAGATGCATCCAATATGATGATCAACTTTGCTCTGATAGCCATTAACATCTCCTTTCGTGAAACGATGAGATTGGGAAAACGAGTGCAGCACCGACATAGCCATCACATCCATGCACACGCACACACAAGTACACATACACACACAGTTATGTTTGCTGGGGCCAGTAGCTTTAGCTGCAGGTACATTTTCTTCTTTCTGCTCAGCCCATATTGCAGGGGTTCTGGTTTGATATGATCCCCGAGCAGTAGTAAGTACACCACTTCCATAGAGGAAATCTCTGTCTACGAATGAGCAAGACGCCCACGCACATATGTGTGTCTGTATGTATATATAAAACATGGTGCAGACTATGTATTATTAACTTGATACACAGAAAAACTCAAGTACCTTCCAGACCTTTTCGGTATAAACAAAATACATGACAAAGTTCGCCAACTTTTTCACTTTACCACGAGCTTTGTCAAAGCTAGTCCATCACTTAAGTTTTAAGTTAAATTTATCCCAAGTCTTTTTAGGGTGTCTTATGTCTTCTATTTATTTTTGTTCAGTTTATAATTGAGAAAGCTAAGCACACTCAATTTTGATAACATTTTATACTTTACCAAATTAGCTAAGTACCGTCTGTTGAAAAGTCACAGTTTCTTGAAAAGGTAATTGATGTACCGACATCTCACGAGTATCCCTTATGTTTATTCAAGCAAGGTGCGGTTAGGTAGACTCCCTACCAGACGCCCACCTGCTATTTATCTGTTGATGTTGCGTCAAAGAATTGACCCCTTAGCCAGTGTGCTGCTTCCTTCTTGGGTAGCACTAACCTCGTAATTGTTTATCTTCAGAGGTCACCTATTTTTGTATGAACAATTTGGGATATTATATGGTGAATATTTCATCTTTAGATTGCTCGTTTAACAAAGACAATGCTTCAACATTAAGCAAACAATTGTGACATTTTTAGTTTCATCAATTTGTAGTTTACCAGAACAAGCGTAATATATATTGAATGTTTGATATAAATATTTCATTTTTTCAGATATATCCCAACTTTTACATTGTTTTCTTGTTCATTGTTTTCTCCCCAACTTTTACATATTGTATATTGATAATTTGGTTTGTTCATTGTTCATCTCGTCCCCCCCCCCCCCCCAACTTTTACGTTCGCAGTTGTCTTACTGTTTTAGTTTTGATTTGTCTTACCAATGATAATTTGTATTCATGTACCCCGTTTTAACAAATATACACCTCTTTTTTCAATTATTTTCTAAAATACCCCTTCTACACCTTCTCTCACTTCCTCCTTCCTCACACTCAACTCAAGTTACTGGCTGGCTTCTCTCCTACTCTCCTACTCTCTCTTTCTCTCTCTCTCTCTATGAAGCTCCCACTTCATGTTTCTTGAACTCTATTTTGGTCTTTGTCTTGACCTCTCTCTAAATCTCAGATTTATTTACTATTTTCAACTCCCAAAATTGACTTCTCTCCAGCTCTCTCGCGATAGACATCTCAGGGGAACGCAAAATATACTGTCGTTGAAGAGCTGCACTTATCAATGATAAATGTTATGTTTGAGAAAAGAGAAACATGCCCACACCATGCCTCTGTTTCAAGAATGATGTGATCAGTACTTGTCTTCCTTCAAAGAAGGTGCAGCCGAGCCGTGTCACCTCCAAAAGGGAAACGTGACCGAACCAGTTATGTGTGTAACATGTGATGCAATCGAACCATATATTGCAATTGCTAAATCATCCACTAATGCATGTGTGTTATAGGATGTCAAAGAACTAAACCACACGACTCGCTCAGCTCACGTGGTGGTGTAAGCCAAGTACACTCAGCTTGACAAAGCCTAATTAGGTTTACGGTAAATCAGTTGATAGGTGCAAGTTAGATCAAAAGTGTTAATTATAGTCGAATGGATTTTGGATATACGAAAGATGAAAGTGGTCATTATGGTAGAGTATATTCTCGATGTGTGGTTAATTATGAGAATAAACTTGATTGTAGCATATAGAATGATGTATTTATTGACTCGTTGAGTGAAAGACTTAATGATGTATTTGTTGACTAAGAAGGTGATAGACTTTATTATTAATTTGTATTTGCAACTAGTGTTTTATAATTGAGATGACCTGATTCAATAGGCATTCGGAGGAAATACAATATTATTATCATCATTCTTGATTAAAAAAAAAACTTGTAAGAAGCAAGGTATTATTTGAGTATGAAAGAAGTCGAAAGCAAATGCAATAAAAAGTTGATATTGAAAGAAGTGGATGTACTCGTACATAAAAGGTAAAATATCATTAATGAAAAGGATAATTACCCTGTAGGTTTGTCACCCGCATACCTTTATAGGCTGATTGAGTTATTCAATATTCAATCATTTTTTTTGTTTCACACGAGAGTACGAGGCTTTGTTCTTCGATTTTAGGCATACACTAGATGCATCATTCTTTCATAGAAATCGTACATCTGACACATTCTTGTTTGCATTATTCTTTAGTCTCGTATTGTTACTCAGAATTGAAATTTACGCTATACAACAAGGTTTACATGTCTCAAGCGTTGGGTGAATCTCCATTTGGTTTAGGAGTTGATGACTGTCACTTTGTGCTCATGAACAAACCTCATTGAAGTGTTATGAAATTAATTTTAAAGAAGTGTTTCGCTAGAATACGTTACTATTACTTTTGCATGATGTTTACAAGATGATGTGGACGTTTTTCAAGGATGACCAATAGCCGCATTTGAGCATTTGTAACTTCATGCTCACAGAAGTCACCAACTTCTTAAATATTTTTTAAAATTTCTACTGCAAGATATCCACAAGTTGATAAAGAAACAAACAATGAAGAAGAGTTTAAACTCCTGCATTATATGAACTTTAATTAATAAAAAGTACAATTTTATCAGATTTGCTATCATCAGTTCCGATAGCACGACTACCCAATGTAGGATGAAGGTATTCATACCGTTGCTTATAATCTCTAAGTAGGAAACGAGTTGAGCGTCATGCTAACTCATACAAATCATCTCACTTGTGCAGGCATCACCCAAATGCCAAGGTGTTGCAACCGGAATTATGTGAGTAGTATGATTGTCAAAGAGTGTCCTATGGATCATATTCCATCCTGTGGGCATGTGATTCCGCAAACCTATGAGAGTGTAAGGGCCCATTGAATTGATCAAGTTCTACTAACGATAATTGATTCCACGAGTAACTTGGTTTGGCACATATGGTTTCAATACAACTATGAAACTAGAACAAATGGTCGGTGTATATGAAACTTTTCTAACAATAAGAATACAATATAATTTGTAATAAAAAGGAGAAATTATATTGATATTATTATAATAAATTATATTATTTAAGACAAATAACAATTTTCATTGTTTATGATATATCATAAGCAAATGCCCAATATCAACAATTACATACTTGATGAGTCTCTTTTGAGCCTAGCTACTTATGATACGTAGTAAGATGATCAGTAGGATGGTCCTTACAAATCCATCCATCTAGGTGTTCGAAACTGACTATCAACCCATCTTGTTTGTTATCTCACTCTAAAAACCAAAAATTACTCATAAATTCATGTTTGCAACACAAAAACATTTCTTCATCAATATTCATAAAATAATTATTGTTATTTAGAAAAAGGGCAATTATTACTTGAGACAGCTAAAGTTGCTTCACTTACGTTCAGTCTTTAGAAACGAGGGACGAGGTATGCGGTACTTTAGGCCTGAACGAAGTGAATCGGCACTTAAATATGTTTAAGGGAACCTTGCCTTACTCAAGGGTGCCAGGTAAATATACTGCTCACGCCTAGAGTTTTGTGGCCACGAAGTCATGTTCATCTATAAGTTGAAAGTCTTTCCTAAGTGTTTGTGCTAATAAGCTAACATCATCGCACCCTAAATATACTTGTTGACCCTTATACCTTGTCAACTAACAGGTGCATGATCGAAACCGGTACCTTGTTTCTTGACTCATCTTAGTATATAGCGCATCTAATCAAACACAATAAGAATAACAAAGCCTTATATATGTAATTCTCCCTCTCCTGAGCACATTATTAGCACTTCATTTACAACATCGATGGCTCCACACAAAATTTTGAAATTTTGAAAAAAATAAAAAATTTTGGAGCTCGCTCCACCTAAACCTGAAGTCTACCCTACTCTAAATGAATTTTTTGGGTCCGCAACTTCAAGAGACACTCGAGAATGAGATGTATAAGAGAGGGAGGGGAAGCATAGACGAGTGGCAGAGAAAGAGACAAGTGAGAGAGTGGCACCATCAAAATATGGGAGGGCAGTGTAATTTGGAACCATAAGACAAGTGAGAGAGAGGGTGTCACACCCGCTCGGGCCGCGACCATGACCCGGCTCGAGTCAATGCCACGTGGCCGCTCCTCGTGCGGGCGTGATGGTGAGCAGTGACAAAATACAATACTAATTTAATTCAAATTCAATGAAATATCTAACTAAAATAAATATTCATATCGAAGTTCTAAACAACACATCCAAAATGGTGCGGGGTCCACCTAACAATAACACCGAATAACAAGATTTTATAAATTGTTTTAACACTTATTATCCATCTAAAATAAAAATGCATCTCTATCCAACTCCTACTCTGCTCCGTGTGCCTTCGAAGTGCTAGCTTTAGGTTGAGCTGTAAAACAATGGGATGAGCTCCTATACACAGCTCAGTAGGGAGGTTAAACATCTTTAAACAGAAATCATACTAAAAGCATGCATAATTTCACAATCATTTCATAACAAAGCACAATTACTTTTAAATCATGATCTCAAATTCATACGCACACATATGCACATATCATTAGTTACGATAATTACAACCCATGCTATGTCTATACCAAAGGCCACAGGAGTCATTCGACCCTCCCTAACGTGACCTTGGTAACCCCGTCCATGATGGTAACCACGCCTACTCTCATGACAGAGCGCCTGAGAACACACCCTGTATTCGCTCCAAGCCGGATCGCTAGAGGAACCTATAAGTCTCTAGAGACCCCACACAACCACACAAGTACGGCTTGTATATTCACACATCATTATATTTCTAAAACCAATTACAGTTTATCACATTCATAAATCATATCTAGATCTACGAATATCCAAAGTCAAACCCATATCCATACAACATTTAAACAATATTTAAATACCATGTTCATATAACACATGCATATCAAAACATGCTCTGTATCAATCAATGTTATAAACATGTTCTATTTGAAAAACATATCACATAACCCATAATTGCAAATAATATTTCATAAACATCAATAAAACATTTCTCAATCATGCACATTTAAATCTATTTAAACAAGTAAAATCACTTCTAGCATGGTTCTGTAAAAGAATGCATAACCCCTACTTGAAGGAGCGCTAAGATCTAGTCCCAAACTGTTGGACCACTCTTATCACCACCAAATCCTCTAATTTTAATCTCTAAACAATTATAAATAATTAAAATATTAAAATTTATTAATTATGAGTCTAACGCAATAAACCGTATCCAAATCGTATCCCAAATACCCTAAAATCACCAAAACCCCAATTTGGATATATTTAAGCTATTCGAGATTCAAATTGATAGCTAGATCCATATCTGATCCAAATTGAGTGACATAGTAGGTAGCCTATGTCATTGTGTCAACACATAACCTATAACTACTGACACGAGTCCTGTTTCTAACCGATAAACCCATTTCAAGACACTACCCAAACTTGACCCATTTCTGATATAGAACCCGACACAAAACCTGTTTTGACACAGAACTGGTTCTTAACATGCGACACGAGGACACGACATGAATCAATATTGATTCATGAATTTCTAGACATGACACATAGTGTCCGGCATGACACGAAAACCAAGGACACACCCAAAAGAGTCGGTTCCCATGGTTTTTTATCATCAATTTCGTCGGTTTTCAGCAATGATTAAGGTTGACGATAGTCCTCAACCAATTGCCTATTCTTCCTCTTCCAACCAACCCATCAATGGTCACCGACGGTGTTGTTTTGGCTGAAAAACTCATGAAAAATGGTAACTCGGATTTGAGAAAAAATTCATGAATCTACGCTTGTTTTGAGCCGTTTTTCACGTATTAAAGCTTGTTTTCGAAAGTTTAGCATGAATCAAACAAAAACCCTATGATCTAACTTAGTTTTAGCATTTTTCAGCTCGTGCGACTGCTACTGAGACCTCTCCCCATCATGTCACCCCTCTTCTCTATCTTATATGGCCTGGCCTAGCTGGTAACCGGCCTTAATGGCCGTTACTCTCCTTGGCCAGCCATGAACAGCAACGCCCGACTGTCTTTTAGGGTTTTTGGCGGGTCTGGATCCAACCCCGCATCATCTATTACATAGGGGCACTTTCAGGGTGGTGTAATTTGGAACCGTGATTATTCCTTTACTATTACTTGTGTGCATATCTTTCCGGATGGATGGGGTGGATACATGCCGTCGTATCTTTCCGGATTTCTTTTGTTCACAAATAAAAGGTAGTTAGTGGTTGCTCTCAATGACACCTAATTGGTTTCCATTTGATCAACACAAACACATTTTAATTACTTTAATTGTAGATGAAATATCCCAAAAGTTTGGTCACATACACGCACACAAACCAATATAATATAATATAATATACATTATCTGTATTTATGTACGTATATATAAGGAGAAGATAGCCCAAATCCTAGACGAAGAAGCACATCAGCAGAGTCTTGCTGCCATGATGGTCGTTGAAGCAATGCTTCTACCTTTGTTTCTCACTGTTGTCTTGGGACTCCTGATAGTGTGTTTCTTGGACAAGATGAGCAGAAGCAAGACCCGACGACTGCCACCAGGTGCTCCTTCTTGGCCGTTCCTTGGAGAAACTTTTGCTTATCTAAAGCCCCACTTATCAACCTCCAGGGGTGAGTTCATGGAGCAACATATATCAAGGTAAAATTTCAACATGAAGAGCACCTAACTGTGTTCTGGTTAGAATGAATTTCAGAAAGAATCTTTTGCTGGTTTTTACCATTTGCTATGTCTAGGTTCGGAAAGATTTTCAGATCAAATTTGTTCGGCCATCCGACCATCGTCTCGGCAGATGCTGAATTCAATCGGTACATATTGCAGAATGAAGGGAGACTTTTCGAATGCAGCTACCCGAAGAGCATCGCAGGAATCTTAGGCAAATGGTCCATGTTAGCAGTAGTAGGAGATATGCACAGAAACATGAGAACGATCGCCGTGAATTTCATGAGCAGCACAAGGCTAAGAACTCAGTTTCTTCGCGAAATGGAGAGACACACCCTATTGGTCTTGAATTCATGGAGAGAAAATTGCATCTTCTCTGCTCATGAAGAAGCTAAAAGAGTATGAACCTAAAACGTAGGGCGTATGGCTTCAATTTCTTGAGGTTTAAACTGTAAAGACTGATATTACCAAAAACCGAAACCAAAACCAAAACCAAAGCCTTTTTCCAGATTAAGTGGCTTCGGCAGCATAGATTCTGTGCTTCCGTGATATTAGATGGCTACAATACATGTTTATATATATATATATATATATATATGTGTGTGTGTGTGTGTGTGTGTGTGTATAGACACAGATGGAGAGAGTTAACCATGAATTATGTGTATCCAACAGTACACTTTCAATCTAATCGCGAAGCAAATACTGAGTATGGAACCCGGTGAAGAAGAAGCTGAGAGGTTGAAGAGAGAATACTTCACGTTCATGAAAGGAGTTATATCGGCTCCTATTAATCTTCCTGGCACGGCATATAGAAGGGCACTAAAGGTAGGTCATACACATGCATGAAAGTTAATGCATGCATCTCCTCTTGATTTTTTCATATTTAAATCTAAATAATGCAAGCTGAACTAATTAAGAAATGAAGGTAAACTAGTTGTGAATGTGCAGGCTAGAACTAATATTCTTGGAGTTATTGACCGGAAAATGGAAGAGAGAAAGGAGAGGATGAAAAGCCATGGGATTGAAGATATGGATGAGGATTTGCTCTGGTGCGTCATGAGACAAACCAACTTCTCAACCGAGCAAATTCTAGATCTGATACTGAGTTTGCTCTTTGCCGGCCACGAGACTTCGTCCATAGCAATATCTCTAGCCATTTACTTCCTCAATGGACGCGCGGATGTTGTAAATCAACTACGGGTTTGTTCTCTTCCTTACGAGTTTTTATATGTTTCACGTCCTATTTTGATTTTCAAATCTCTCTCTCTCTCGCCCCCACCCACATACACACACAAACACGCCCACATCTTATATAAGCTGCTATGTCGATCAGGATGCGCTGGAACATCAGCTGCTCTCATCTATTAGACTTAAGTTAGAGAAGATAATTGACACAACTCTTACAAAAGGACGAAACTTTGACGTAATCCTGTGTACGAAACAATAAAAAAGAGAGGAAACGCTGCCTAGAATTTTAGTTTGTGCATCTGTACTATATGTTTTACTTTTCTGTATACTCGATTTGAACAAAGATGGATCCTTTTACCAGAGTTGTGTCAGTCATCTAATCTATGCACAAGATCAGTTTGTATGTGCTAACGCATTACTAGCATTATGCCACTCTCTCCCCTCCTCATCTCCATTCCCTTCTCTCTCTCTACAAAACGGGCACACACTACTTTTACCTTTCTATATCAAAGCATGACGAAGGGAATTAAAAGAATCTTTGATTACGATCCTGCCCCCATGTTTGCTGACTCAAACTTATATTTAGTTCCTCTTGTACAGGAATATTTGCCTTTTCGAAAAGCTTGCCACTGAACTAATTAAAATATTTCATAGTTTATTTTCTCCTCTCCAACCTCCACATGCGCCTCTCTGAATTGTTCCTTCAGGCCATTTTTCATGAAGCACAGATTCATAAGATTTGCCCCCAAAGCCATCCATCATGACACTTTTCGATATATATTCATCTTGAAAGATGCCATGGTGGGTGACTGCTACGTTGGGAGTTCATGATTTATCATCATTGCAGCCTTCATAAAAAGATTTTCTCTATTATCATCCTCATGGTTCTTTTTAATATGTATATATAGAGAGAGAAGGGATGCAACTCACTCATACCTATGTTGCATCCAAACTAATTTTTAGATTGAAAATCAAAAAGTGTAAATGTATTTTGTTATGGTACTTGTTTACCTTATGACTATCTTTTCATACCTCTCAATGGGATCGTTGAGATTGGTTTACAGCGTTTACATATGATTGTAGTACATACCGTTAATCTAGCAATGCAGAAAGGTAGCTCTCATGAAAGTCGAACATGCATGTGACTATCTTGGACTGTCAATGGAGCCTAGCATGAACCGGTAATCTTCTACGTCTTACCACCTTAATTATCTGCACTCTGTTGTCATGTGAATAGGGGCCTACAACCAGCTGATTGAACTGTAGTCAAACTAAGTGTGTCTGAACAACTGTTATACGTACTGTGGGCTCTGCATCAGAGCCGATGGATTCAACAGCAGATTTTTTTTTATGCTTTGTAGTTTTCCAACTTCTGGTTGGGGGTGGGTACCCCACATTGTCTCATCGTAGATCTTAATATGATGAAAGTACAAAATCTGCAGGAGGAGCATCTGAAGATTCATAACCTAATGAAACTGCGAGGAGAACACGACCTCACTTGGGAGGACTATAAGTGCATGGAGTTCACCCAATCTGTATAAGCATCTCTCTCTCTCTCTATGTGTGTGTGCGCGCGCGCTTGTGGCGAGTGAGTGGCTGTGTGTGTATGGCAGTACTTGCCATTTTCCTGAGAGATCCGTTATCTGTTTTCTGAAGGTCATTAACGAGACTCTTAGACTTGGCAACGTCGTAAGGTTTGTGCACAGGAAGGCCGTCCGAGATATTCGATTTAAAGGTGAGTATTTCAACTTCTTTTTAGATTTTTTTTCGCTGGACTGCAGTAAACAGCATCAACTAGAAAGCCGAACCCACTTAGTGTGGGAGAATCGTTGGTTTTGGCTGGTTTATTAAGCAGATAACAGTGGGATCTTGCATATTGCGGTTTTGAAGGGTTTGATATCCCCTCGGGTTGGAAAGTTCTTCCTGTGTTTGCGGCCGTGCACTTGGACCCTTCCGTTTTCGACAACCCACGGCAGTTCAATCCCTGGAGATGGCAGATCGGTGAGCAGGTGAGCTGATCCTTCACTCCGCTTTCCGCCTCTAGTTTATATGACAAAAGAACAGAATATCGTGAAATCAAAATGGTTACAAAGTAAATGTCTAACTGAAAAAACGCGGCCCTTTTTCTTTAGTAAATGAGAAGTACGTAACTGGAGTAGTTTTTTTTTATTTTTTATTTTTTATTGACAACGTGTATTTCAACTGTCACGGGGTTTCTCACAGAGATGCTAAAATGGCCCTGGTACCCTGAAAAAATGCAGGCCCTAATGGCCTGGCTTATACATCAAATAAATAAATAAATAAATCTATATATATATACACATACATGTAATAAATATATATATACATATATAATCAAGAATATCTATCTATCTATCTATCTATCTATCTATCTATCTATATATATATATATATATATATATATATATATATATATATATATATATATATATATATTATATGAGCCTGGTTTTGTCGGCTGGCCAAGCCCGTATTGACATTCCTAGTTGTTTCTGATAGGGACGATCTGCCCGATGATGTCCCTGCTATAAAAACCATAGCTGCTCCAATTATATGCAGGTCCCTTTCTTCTGGTGACAATTATATGCAAGGCCTTTTGAAAAAGAGCACCATATTTTTATCAACTCATTATGTAATCAGCGTGTTATATTGCTTCAGTATTCATCAAGAGTGAAGCAATCATGAGTTTCTCAATAATAAAGCAATCAACATGCTTTACCATCGCAGGTAGGTTCTAAGTGGTTCGGTACTTGCACCCTTTAAGCAAAAATCTAAGTTCGAGCCTTGCCAACAGAGAAAACTAGCGCGGGAGAGTAAACTAGCACTGGAAGAGCTTTACCTCTTTAGTGGACCAACCCGGATCGAAATGGATCAGTCAGAGTCCTGTGGTTTTTGGATTTCGATATATATATATATAGGAAGAGAGAGAATGTGGTAAATGGCTACATCCATTGATGCTTAAATCCACTTAAACATTTTTATGATTTGATCAACATGATAATAGTAAAAATTTGAATTTAAAAAGATATAGTTACACTTTTCGTGCTCCGTATTTTATGGTGTATTAAATATTTCTTAAATTCAAATATTCACTGTTAATCTCACCGATTTGAATGGTTGGCATGCTTAAGTGGATTTTAGTATCAATGGATATTGCATAAACTATATATATATATATATATATATATATATATATATATATATATATATATATATAGAGAGAGAGAGAGAGAGAGAGAGAGAGAGAGAGAGAGAGAGAGAACGAATATGCTTTACATAACAGGCGGTCCAAGTTGACTTAATTATGATAAGCCAAACATATAAATACATTTGATTAGATAAAGGTCCAAGCCAAATTATTGGAGACTACTACTTTCTACGAAAAGCGGTAGATGCTTTCATGATGACCAAGAAACCTTTGTTTAGGTATCGTTTAGGTAAACCTCAAGTAAGGCACAAACTATCGTGCGTCACCTCATAAAGGGATCAAACTCGGGTGCCTCCTAAATCAACACCTTACCCCACATTGTCCAACTGAAATCTAATCAAATTACTGATATATATATATATAGTTATATATAGTTATTTGGGCATGAATCTTGAGGACGAAATATTGATTATTGAATTATGGATCTCAGGGTGCCGCGACGAGTGGTGCAAAGATGATGATGAATTTGCAGGCTTTTGGAGGTGGTCCAAGATTGTGCGCGGGGGTGGACCTGGCCAGGTTGGAGATCGCCGTGTTCATGCATCATCTTGTGTTGAACTTTGAGTGGGAATTGGCTGAACAAGATCATCCTTTGGCATTTCCTTTCGTGGAATTCCCCAATGGTCTTCCGTTCAAAGTCCGAAAGCTTGCTTTGGACTGACCATAGTACGTAAGAGAAAGATGATTCAAGCACCAGCTTCATACTCTTTCGATTTTCTACCTGTCATCCTACTTTTCTTGCGACGACGTCAATGTTGAACCCTAAATGGATTGTGTTAAAATTATTCACATAATTTACCCTCTTCTAGTGTGTGTGAATGCGCGCTTGTGTCTGTGACTGGGTGAGTCTCTAGATCATGTTCGGGACCAAAACTGGGGTCATTGATATCATGCTGGCACCAACATGTTATCAAGAATGACATGCATTTTGGTGCCCGGTCATGATCTCCTAGATCACTTGCCGCAGAACGAATTTGGAACCAATCATGCGACAGTAGTATGGTTGATCGCCAATTCAAGTCCGACGATTACTGGATCTTTCGTGCATTTAGAAATTTACCCACGAACACGCAAGATCAAGTTATCTAGGAAGCCATTATCTAGCACCAAGAAATATGTTATTCATGTGATCTTGATAACATCTCCTCATACAACATCTCTGTAGTGGTGGATTTAGAACTTTTTTTTTCCTTAAGGTGGTGTGAATAACACATTATTGTACCATGGACTCCATATTACAGTCCATGAATACAACCATGGCCTATACAGTTATAAAGTTTTGCCTGCTTTGGGGGCTGATGCCCCACACTCTGCTCAATGTTGATCGGTGCTCGATGTATGTCCTCTTTCTAGATCATGATCTCCAACATCACCTGATCCAATCTCCGGATAAAGTTGTTCTTATCACACGCAACTGGTTGCTCTTATGAACCAAGGGGGTTGGCTCCGACACATAGACATTTGGCTAATCTGAGGTCTGGTAAACCAAATCTCAGGCTTGTTTCAGGGCTGCTAATATCAGAAACACAAAGAATGGCCAGTCTCCACCAGCAAACACATTTATGTTAAGTCTTTATGCGATAATGGAGACCGACGGACCGTCATAAGCTTACTCACTCATCAAATCTTGTGTTGTATTAGCATTTTCATTAATCGGGGTCGGCTACGTTGAATTTTAATCACTACTGTGCTCAATCTTGTGCTCTATTAGCATTTTATCTCTAAACAGCAAAATAATTATTTTATGATTTCCTCCCAACATCTCTGAAGCCTATATAACCAAATCCACTCCAAGCCTCCTCCCAGACGTGATATGATTCAGAAATGGGCAGAAAAAAAGGAAGCAATAGGAATTTTATACTCATAGGCAACTGGACCATGCTTATTTTACCAGATCCAAATAATTAAATTTAGACCTAGTTTGAATCTGGATCTGAATCTGATATATTCGTCAGTTTATTCCCTGGTGTACCCGTTTAAAGAGTGGTTTTCCCTTTCCAAGTAGATCGCTCCCAACTTATTGTGGGTTCTAATCGACCCGTATTTAGCTCATCGCAATCGTTGCCTGGTATTAAAAGGAAATGGAAATTCAGTAGAATAGTGAAGTTTGGACAACCCAAACAAACTCTATTGTATCTTTTTTTTCTTTCTTTTGGGCAACAGCTCTACTGCATCTTGATCAATAGCAATTGTTCTTTCTTATTTAAGGCTCCTGGATTAGCTAAGTTAGACTTCGCCCATTTAAGAAATCTAGGCTTGAACTTGGGTTCAAGCTTGATCGAGCTAAATTCAGCAGCCTGAGTCCAAGCTCTTTAGGCTCATGTAAGCTCGTTGGGCTCATGACATAAGAAGTGGATAACAATACCTGTATACAAATCCAAATTGATCAGTGGGACCAAGCCCCCACCGAGTGTGAATCCATGACATGCTTATTCGTAGTAAGACTGAGTAACAAGAGCAGATCCAGGTTTGGAGCACCTCAAAAGTCCGACCCGGGCCTGGACCTTGGATCTGAGGCAGATCCTATGTTACACGGGTCTGGGCCCAGTGGCCGGGCCTGTACCCAGTATACCGGGCCTACATCTGAACCCTGTATGAACAATCCAAAGGTAGATGCATATGCTCCCACCGCAGCACTTGCATTAAAAGCTGTAAAACAAGTTGAACGAACCACGGGCGGCTCGTGTTCAGCTCGTTTCCGATCAATATGAGCTAGCTCAAGTTTGTATCTTTACAAACATAAGTTGCCCGAACTCATTTTTTTGTGTTTACATGAGCTCGTGTTTGAGCTCCTTTGAACTCATGTTCGTGTTTTGTTTGAATTGATGTTCAAAATAATGCCAATATGGTATTTATTGTCTATTAGGCCGTGTAGAAATCACACGTAAGTGTGCTATTGTAGTACTGCAACTTTTGAAGAACCAAGAAGGTTTACACGAGTTTATGATGAGATGGACGGTTCTCAAATAGCTTGTTTTCTTGGTGAGCTTCACCGATCAAGATGGAGCCGAGAAGAACATACATCGTTCATGTTCAGCTCGGTAAAGGACGACACAAACCGGGGAATGAACTGAACCGAGCTGATCTACAACCAGCTCAGTCCGCTTATCATCCCTACCCTTGGATCATTCATCATACACTAAAAGTATAAAATTGAGTTGGATTGCAAGCCATTAATTTCTAGGATCCAAGTAACTTATTGTGTCAACTCAATCTGAATTTGATAAGCTAAGGTCTAATTGAGTTGATTAGATAAGATTGGATATAAGAAATCTTAATTGTTTATGCCCCTACACCCACCAATGTCATTTATGTGATAATCCTTCTCGGAAGCAAGTTCCAGGCATTCATTTGCAAGGAATCAGACTCGGGAAGACATGATGCTGTACTGAACTCAATTTGATGTGATTCTTTATAACCAGATCCAAATTCAGATCGAATAAAAAATCTGGTAGCTGATTTTGAATTTCGTTACCTAATAAAATACTGTGCAACTAAGGATTTGGTTTGTAAATGCAGAATTAAACGGGAAATTATATAATTCAAATTCAAATTGGGTTTGTATCCGAGTCCAACTAACCTAAAGCAAAACCACGTCATTTAAATGGGAAATCATATAATTTCTCATTCATTCTAACCATTACTTTATCTCTTCACCTCAGGCATTGAACTAGCGTCTCAAAGTCAGACCCGGGTATGGATCTTGGATCTGAGGCGGGCCTGGACGTTGATGCCCTTAACTCAGTTACTAGGTCCGGGCCCAATGGCTGGGACAGTGCCCAGCACACCGGGCCTACAGATGAGCCCTGCACGAATAATCCAAGGTTAAATTCATCTGCGCCATGGCAGAACTTGCACTAAAAGCTGTAAACCATTATTGACTTCAAATTTCCAAATCGAAACACTGACAGTCTTCGGCAACTCTTAAAATTATGCTATTTCTTGGTTGAAACTTTGAAGGGACAAATAATTAATGTCACTCTTGTTCTGTGTGATGTATTTTGTTTTATAATTTCACCGTATTCAATACATTGTTCTATTTTAATGGGTTTTTATTTTATTTTATTTTCCTTGATTTCTTTTGGGTACAGTGAAGTGCCTAAGCCCGATGGTTACATCGGAGTGTGTTTGAGTCACACTGCCAGGGCCATGATATCAGAACTTTAGGCCCAGTCCCACATGGGGACGGTGCGGTGGTTCCAGGGGACAATGAGTGCGTGAAGCTAATGCCCATCTGGTCCGCTACGAGCAAATGCAAAAACAAAGCAAGAGGGGTACTCCACACTTACACACCACATGATGTGAGACCTCAACTGGCAGGAGGGTATGCACAAGACATGTTCGGTTCCGGTTACCTTAGAATCTGGAACCGTAATCAAACCGGTCTTAGATACTTTCTGTTTGAGTTTGGAACTGGTAATTTTATTTTAATATTTTAGGAAAGACAGGAACCGCCGGTTCAGGGTTCAGCTAGTTCTTGGTCTCGGTTCATTTTCGGTTGGATCTGTCGAGACGGTTAGAAACTGGCCATGTCTGGTCTGCACACTGATTGACCTCACACAAGGTATGTATGATCCAAATCTCCCAAGTCCAGCCCAGCAAAGCCTGGACATGAACGACGATCCCACCGTGTCGGTGGGTTCAGTGCATTCGCCGTTGAGGACAGGCACCAAGCCCATGGACTCCAATGAGCAACCATGAACGATGATCCCACCGTGTCGGTCGGTGGCAAGATGAGCTGCGAGCAGGTTAAGCTAGCTCAGCTTCTATCACCTCATGAAAGAACGTATACCATGTCTTAAGAGTTATATTTTGACAATAAAATTCACGTAAAGCACACTTTCTAACTTCAATGAGCAAGAATGTCTTGTATGTTTAGGTTCATGTTTGTCATGTTAGAAGCCAGTGGTGGATATATATGGATCCAAGGCAGCGGCATCCGCCCACCCGAAATGGAGAAAGTAAACCTACAATACAAAAAGGTTGAATGTATGAATAATAAATACTACATTGTTCTATCCTATATATTCCTCAATTGAACCCATGGTTATAACCGTGGGACATTCATTCCACTCTAAAGAAACTTGTAGATCTGCCGCTGCTGAACTCGCCGAGTTTGATTCCTGGAGACATGGGTGTGTGTGTATCTGTGTGTTAGGCTTGGCCACCCGTTGTAACCCACAAAGACCCAAAAAAAAAAGAATGCCGTGTTGATCAATGTAAACGAGCAAGTTTGTGGTTGAAGTCCGAATCAGGTGCATTGGGTCCCAGTTCTCTCTATGAACATCACTGCTAAGAGGCCCACGAGCCGTCCAAAAAGGGAGGAACTCAACCGTCCTTCTTCCCTTTACGTCAAATTCGTTCTTTTCTTGTTGTAGATAAACGGCAATTTCGTTCTTTTCTTGTTGTAGATAAGAAGAAGCTCTAAGAAGAAAGAAATATTAAAATATTCAGAAAAATTAAAAATCTCGTTCAGCGACTTTACGTCCAATGGCTTTGCTTTGGTTTAGACTTTTTGACTGACGAAGGGAGGAGGGAGGGCGGGCCCTCTTCAGGGTCTGGCCGAGGGAAGCGGGTTACCCTCTCTCGTAAGGACGGGCCCCGCATTCCTCCAACTTCACTAGAGCTTGCATTCCTCGAGTTTTAACAGCCCGACCCGAACCCGAACGGAATGGTTGAGACCTGCTCGATCAAGCACCCAAAGTAGACACGAACAGATCATTTCTTTGTTCATTTTCGTGTCAGGTCTTTGTGCTTTGTCTTACGTTTTGTACTTGAACCGGTTGCTGATATGTATATATAAACTGGATCCTGTTCACATTAACATTTGTCTATTCATATTCATTCATTCATGACTTTTGGATGGTACAATGGTAATTTTAAATTTAAAAAAAAATTAAAAATATAAAAGATAATTTTATTATACTCATGTCATTCAAAAATTATGAAGATGCATGAGTGACTAGGATCCAATCACTCTTTTTTTTTATATATAAAATAGGATCTTACTCACATATACTTGTTCACTCGTTCATCTATTGCTTTTGAGTGGTATTAATAAGATTTTAAAATTTATAAAATGTTTTGAAAAAGTATAAAATATATTATTATTATATTCATACTACTCAAAAGTAATAAATAAACATGAGTATTGGCATATCAATATAAGCAAGATATCCAATCATTATATATATATATATATATATATATATAGAGAGAGAGAGAGAGAGAGAGAGAGGAGGTCAGGACATCTTACCTCAAACCCGAACTTGATCCGAGTCTGCTTGGGTTGGAGTTGCACGGTTGAGCCCTATATCGCCACCACTATATCTACCCGCATACCGGAGGCTGGCAGCTAGACACACTTTCGACAACTTAAAAGCCAAATCTTCGGGTGAACCCGAACCAGTCACACCACTAGTTACGTCAGCTAAAGAGATTCATTGTGGGGGCTCCATCCTTTGGTGCCGTATCAGGAGGATGGACCAATACTATCGCGATCACCATCACGCATGAAACAGTGCTGCGCCAGTGGTAGATTAGTGTGTGAGGGTGCGGAGAGAGCGACAGCAGCCTTGGTGCGCACTACTCGATCACTCGGCAACAAAAGATCTTGGGTCCCAAAATGGGTCCGTGGATAGTTCCACAAACGGGTTCAGAGAAAGCGGGCTGTCCCATCTTCATATATAGATAGATAGATAGGCTTGGCTGTCTTGACCCGCTTTGTCATGGTCAATTGTGGCGCGGCCACTTCTCCCTTTTTCTTTTATTCTTCGACGTTCACAATGAAATAAATATTTTCCACAAAGAATTCATGTAGTCGACTCCACTTACATAGAGATAAGGCTTGGTTTACTGCAGTTGATCACTAGCTTTAAAAATGTGTTTCTTTCTACAGTTTCACACCTAAACTCTCTCTCTTCCTCTGTGTGTGTGTGCGCGCATGCACGCTATAGTTTATGTTGACCTAGACCAACGATACTTTTGGTACAAGGGAAGGCCAATGCACACCCCCGGTTATCGAAGATTCGAACTCATGACCTTTGACTTCTGCGCGAATCCTCTAACCAGGTGACCTATTGCTTTGGGTGCGGTTAGAACGACATTCTTCTTACTCATTTATCAGTGTGTGCATCACACTGGATGATAAAATATAGTGTATAGAACGGTATTACAGGGCGTTTAAAAAGTATCAGATTTTCTAGATTTTCGGTTTTTCTTACTTTTGAACTATTTTATTATGTTAAGAAAAAAATATAGCTTATAATCAGTTCATAAAATATGATGCAGTATATACATATCAGCATCATGTATGATATACGCCCAGTACAATATTTGTACCAATTCATACTCTTTTAGCAGATCCATGAACTTGGACGAGGTTTAATATTTAGATCCACTTAGAAACTATGGAAGTTTTGGATATAGAATATTTAGATCAACCATATATTCAGAGTAGGCTTATTAGTACCTGAACATGTGTATGTGGTCCTTTGAAAATCATACGGGATCCTGCCCAAAACCTGATATGTACCACATCTATTTTTGTGTCAGACCCACACTTAAAAAAAAATTGGGACACAAAGCGGATGAGTACATATAAAATAATTTTGATAATTTTTTAAAAAGTTTGAAGATATTTATTAGCTTAGATTTTATTCTTAACTAGTATAATATACATTTAATATTTGTAGTCGATAAAAAACAAAAAAAAATTATCTAACTTGAGTTAACTGCTAGTATGACTCTGTTGAAACAAAAAATTCATGTAGCGGACTTCATCGAGTATGGGAAAAGGCTTAGTTGTTGTTGTTGTGTTTATAGTCGATAAAAACAATAACTTTTGTTTTATTTTGATTGATCAAGTTTATAAGAATAGAACTCATATCTGAGTTAAGAATAGGCATGCAAGTGCCGAGAAAACCGATCACCATGAATGGCCATTAATTTGTTTTGGTATGTACAGGGTTTTGGTCACTGAGCTCAAAGCATTTGCAACTACTGCTACCAACTACGTTGCAATAAGGTAGAGGCATACATGAAGGCTTCAATGACTGGAATAGAGTTTGAAGTTCATGGAAATAAGATAAATGACCCAACTCGCCAAACCGTTATTGGGTGCAGCCTGTTTAATGATGGAAGAAGAAGAAGAAGAAGAAGAAGAAGAAGAAGAAGAAGAAGAGAGGCTTTATTCAGCTTGGTTTGATTAAAAAAACTCATTAAATAACAATTCCTAACTTTTTAGGATAACTCATTCACCCAGGTAGTTTGTATTAGGTATTTTAGGAGGTGTTTGATAGCAGGGCCAGGGCCCGTCGTACTGGGATTGTAGTCCCTATAGAAGAAACTTGGTACCGTTGGTGAAAAGCTGTTCAACTTAGACACGAGCGGTTTTGGTTTTTCTGAAATCAGGAATCTGTATCTTAATGATATTGGACCGGTCTCACTTCTGGTTTGAAACCGTTGATATGAGTTCCGGTTTCGATTCAAGTCCTAAACTATCGTGAATAGAATTAATTATTAAAACTTAAAAACATAAATATAGTCACAAGGAATAGAAAAAATCATTTGCAACCAGTGATTTGGTTTTGGTTCGACAGGTCATTCTCGATTTTGGATTTGAGTTTGGGTCGATTCGACTGATTTCTGACTTGACTCGGTTTCGAACCGGTGACGTCTTGTCCGTATAAAAAACAAGAAGAGCACAGCCCTAGTTCAGACCCGATCATCTAAATGGAGTCTGACTAGAGCCCACTCAAATTTGATCTAACCCGAGCCAGTTTTGAACTTAAGTGGAGGAATAATAAACCAAAGGTCTAAGAAATTACCAGTAGCGGAGGGAGGGTAAAAGGGAAAATAAACAAACAGTGTGGAGTGGACCCTATCTGTTATTATTGGGTTTCTCTCTGAACCCGACTTCCTCATCTTCTCCTTCTTGGGTCTAAAACGGCAACAGCACACAGCCGCTCTTCTTCTGAATCTTCCTTCTTCTTACTGAACCTCCTTTTTCTCTCTTATAAGACGCACCACTGCCGACCCATTTCTTCCCTTTTCTCCTTCGATCTTCCTCTATTTCTTCTAGTGAAGGACGCCCTTTCAGGAAAGGTTTTTGCAGATCTTCGGCTGTTTGGGTTTTGGGGATGGAGCTAATGTGCTCGGACAGCGGAAACCTAATGGCAATCGCCCAGCAAGTGATGCAGCAACAACAGCACCAGCAGATGCAACGTCAACAAGTTGCCTCGAGCAGTGGCTTTTCCATAAACCAATGCGGTCATGATGTGTACGGCGCCGATGGTTTCTCCGTTCCGTGCACCGCCGGTTTCGCTGCCGGAGTCTATTCTGCAACGCCGGATGTAGAGCCGGGTTTGCTATATCCTCCGACTACTGTTTGGAAGGAAAAGGTTGGGTTTCGAGTGCCGGATCCGCTGAATAGCTCCGGTTTCAGTGATGGGTTCGAGTGGATGGATAGCTTGATAAACGATTTCAATGGGGTCGAAGGTGGCGGCGCCGCGAGTCTGAGGTCTTGCTTCGAGCACAACCACAATAGCGGCAGTAATCCTTGCGAATCGACGGAGAGCTCGAACCTCCCGTGTACTGTGGGTCATTCGTGGCAGATGGGCCTCGCTGCCAATTTGGATCACATCCTCGCCTCGCAGAACCCTAGCCCGGCCGCTTCCGCTGGCAGCGGGTGGAATGCCGCCGTTCCGCTCTGCCCTGCTGCTGCTGTTGCTATCTCGGTAGAGCAGTGGCCAGCATCGATTTCGCAGGACCAACCATCATTGCCGCCGCCGCCGGTACAGCGTGCTGCTTCCAGTGGGAGGAGGCAACCGGAGGAGGAGAAGTTGGTCTGTACTTCAATGCCGGGGAAGGAACAGAGTTCCCCGCTCATCCGGTCACTTGTAGAAGTCGCCGGCGTAGTCGACAAGGACCCCAGCAGCGCCATGGAAGCGCTTTCTCGACTACGTGAGTCCGCGTCGGAAACCGGCGATCCGACCAGCCGCGTCGCCTTTCATTTCATCCAAGCCCTGTACTCCCGCCTCCCGTCCGTCTCGAAAGTTGCTGGCGCTGTGCCGCTGGAGATGGTGCCGGAGAACCTGACTTTGTCCTACAAGGCCCTCAACGACGCCGGACCCTACTCGAAATTTGCTCACCTGACGGCGAATCAGGCAATCCTGGAGGCCACCGAGGGCGCATCGCGGATACACATCGTGGACTTTGGGATCGTTCAGGGCGTCCAGTGGGCCGCACTCCTTCAGGCCCTCGCCACTCGGTCGTCCGGCCGGCCATCTAGGGTTCGGATATCCGGCATTCCGGCCGATATCTTGGGCCCGAACCCACTGCCATCCCTCAATGCCACCGGAAAACGGCTCAAGGACTTCGCCCATCTGCTGGACCTCCATCTCGAGTTCTTCCCAGTTACCACCCCGCTGGGGGAACTGGATGAGTCGTGTTTCTGGGTCGAGCCGGAGGAGTGCCTGGCTGTGAATTTCATGCTGGAGCTCTACCGGCTACTCGGAGAGACATCGTCAGCGGTGGAAAAGGCACTGGCCGTAGCCAGGTCACTGAGTCCCAGAGTTGTCACGCTGGGTGAGCACGAGGCGAACCTGAACCAGGTCGACTTCGTAGGACGGTTCAAGAACGCGCTGGAATACTACTCAGCGGCTTTCGAATCGCTTGAGCCAAGCATGGCAAGGGACTCGCCGGAGAGGCTGAGCATCGAGAAGTCGGTCTTTGGCCGGAGAATTGCGGGGGTAATGGAAGGAAAGGAAAGGATGGAGGGAAAGGAGAGATGGAGGATGCTGATGGAAGGAGCGGGGTTCCAGCCGCTGAAACTCAGCCACTATGCGGTCAGTCAGGCCAAGATACTCCTTTGGGATTACAATTACAGCACCAGTTACTCGCTTCTCGAACTTCCACCTGGCTTCCTTTCTCTCGCCTGGAATGACACACCTCTGTTCACAGTCTCTGCCTGGCAGTAGAGAGAGAGAGAGAGAGAGAGAGAGAGAGAGAGAGAGAGAGATTAATACCAGTGAGAGAGAGAGAGAGAAATTAATACCAGTGGCGATACATGAAGCCGAGAGAGGAAGTTTGTTTCTTTGGTAATTGAAAATGTAGGAGAGGCCAAACGTGAAGTCAAAACTGTTTCCGGCGGAACCTTCATCCGTGAAGGTGTGTAATGGCTTTCTCCGTTTTTATGTGCTATGGTTTCTCTAGAGATTGAGCATGACAAGCGACTGAGAATCCATATAGCCAACCCTTATTTAATATGAGACAATATTTAGTTTTGATTTTTGGGTCAGTTCTCTCATCTTTCTTGGTAGTCGATGTGATCACTTTGGTGAGTGTCACAGATTTTGTACAGATCTCATATTATGGTTTGTCTTCCCTATTCCTGGATATTTATTTCTATTGATTTGTTGCCCTCAAGTTTCATTTTGTTTGCAAGTTGCAGTAATTGGGTTGTGGTTTTGGGGCTGTATTGTGGTTCGCCGGAGAGATAGATGAGTACCTACATCACCTGGCTTCAAGTTGCCGGGATGTCCCCTTGGGTTATTAGAGAGCGTGTTTCATGTGATTCTCTCACTCCTTGGAACGAAGAAGAACCCCTGATGAGCTCGTTGTGTTTGGTTATTTATGAGAAGCATTCACGACCGGTCTTGCTAAGCTATCGATCTGCACGTCTTTCATCTTATCTCAGAGCAGCCAACTCCTGTCTCTGTAAAGGGCAAACCCTGTCTTTGGTTCAGTCCCTTGTGATCGGCTAGAACGATCTCGCTTTTTATTGAGTAGAGGCGTGTGCATGATTAAGAGGGGAATAGTTTCAGTTTAAAAATCATAGTCTTCGTAATCAATCACAGCATTCAAATTCTAGTTTCAATGGCTTACTCGCTAGTTTCATAGTCGTAGGCCTCGCAATCAACCACTCTTATAATGACAAGACTAACTACACAATGGCTTAATGGCTAGTTTCAGTCTTAGGCCTCACCATCAACCACTTTTATAATATCAACCACTTTTACAATGACAAGACTACACAATTGGAACTCTACTTCCATTGAGCCGTTCCTGGTAATGGCCCATAGATGAGCCTCTTGGGAAAAAAGGAAAACTTTTAAAAAATAGCAACTTAAAATTTTCAATTTTCACATGAAACTCATGCAGCTTATCCAACTTAAGCTTATGACGAGGTCATGCTCGAGTTGGTATAATCAAAACCTATTGGTATCATCAAAACCTAAAGTTTTCATTTGGTGTCTTTGTGGGGCCTATGAGCAGGTGGTATTAAGAACACTTAATGGGACGCAACTGTAGGTGAAATGCTAGGTTCGGCGAGAGAGTAGCTAAAAGAAGACTCGATGGCAGAGAAATAATCAGGATTGCGGTCAATTCGGCCAAGTAAAACCAAAGCCTAAACCGAGTTGTATCTGATACTATGCAAGGTCTGTGACATGGATTCTTGTCATCGTGCACTGTTTCGTGCCACATTAACATTTATTCTTAAAAGCAAGATAACGTATATAACTATTAAGTACTTAAAGGCCTTCATCATCTGTCTCTTTCAAAGTGTTGATCATTTAAGTATCTTCTCTACATCTACCAAAGTATGCACCATCTAATTTCTCTCAACCTGGTAGCCTCTTTGAATGTTTAATTTTGCTCAAGTCCCTCTCTTAGTTTATCTTCTATTAGCGCCACATTTAATTTTTTTGCATTGTGGAAACAAACTTTCCTTGTGTAACCACGTATCTATCACAATATCTTCATTTCTTCTCATCTTATACATGTATACATGTATATGTATATATAGTTAATTGCTCCACAATAATTCAGACGAGCCCTTATATGCAAAGTTTTTGGTACTCCCTGGAAAAAATTAGGATGGCTTTTAAATCCTCAGATCCATTGGTTCTAGGTGTTGTTTGGGATTTAGAATCCCTCTTTTACTAACATTGGATCTTGCATGGGCTGCAAGAGATGGCCTCTCAAAGTAGAAACAGTATTTAGAGTGCCCTGATAACTTGGACGAGAAGGCCAGAAACTGAACGCTCATGTGTCCCAAACGTTCATCTGCCTCAGTCATTTAAACCTGACATGTCTTCCAGAAATAGGGTAGCAAAAAGATATATTCAAAGTTTTCAGTCCAAATTGAATCGTGTCTTGGAAATTGTTGATGCCTGTATGAAATTTTGTTAACATCACAATATGAGTTCTCTCACTGGTAGCTGGTAGCACTTGTACCTTGTGGTAATTCCAGCAGCCGAACATCCGATCTCGGTGTTGCTATATACACAACACCTACGTCGATTTCGATATCAAATGTTCCAGAATGCTTAAAACAGGTCTCTAATGCTCCCTGAGCGATGGAAACCGGTCTGTAATATATTGGAACTCAGAAATCCCTCAGCATGGGTGCATGTTCATCTAGGCCTGTTTGTGTCATGGAACTTCACTGCAAAACCAAGATCTTAATGGTGCTAGAATGATGCAAACAGGGAATGCATATCCCCAAGTGATTGGTTCAACTAAGATGACAGAGCTATTGTCGTGGAAATCTTGGCTTTCAACTTGGAGAGTTTGAGGCACAAGTTCCTCAAGGAGATATTTCATTACCAGGCCTGAGACTACGAAACCGAAAGTTTCAATCATTAGAACAAGTTTCATGAAATTCCACAATGAAAACAAGGCCTGCTGCCCTTATGAGCTTTGGCCCTGTGGCAAGGGTGACACCTATACGAAGTGGATATTCATCCTCTTGGTGACAATCTGAAAGATAAAGCATGATTCAGAGCAAAAGCTCCGTGAATTCTTTACTGAAACATCTCTCATGTGGTTGAGGTTTCAAAAGACATGGTTGAAGTCTTGCTTGATTGATCGATCTGTCAACTTAGTTTTATTTGATTCTTTTCAAACATTTTGAACACAACAAAGAGTCAATATGTGCATTGTCATGAGCTGAATTTTCCCTTTCTCTTTTCGTTTCGGCAGGCTACTGCAGAAGTTGCTGAACAGGGCAGGTACAGTGAAGAAGTAGGTTTCTTATTCACTTTGTTCTTATTTATCTATCCTGTCCACCTATCTCACTTGGACACTTTATCACTTTGCTGCCTTTCGGTGGACATTCCTACAATAAACATTTACAGAACTATCTATTTATAAATATTTTCTGGTACTCTGTCACTAAAGCACCCCATGAATATTGGCCTATTATTCTTTTAATAGTGAGTTAGCTTATGAAAATGGTAATCCAGATTGATTCACATATTAGCAATTTTTTGATTTATTTGATAGTCCCAGATATTTTTATAAGATATTATCCATTACATGCAATTATATACATAAACTATACTTGCTTATAAATGTACCCACACCCATGACTTTTGAAAATTGCAGTGTCCTGCACCCACAACCATGTGACATGGCTTTTAGCTTGTTCTCCTATGGTTTGCAAGTCAAATACATGCTTAATGATGCTTATAAGCTTGAGTTAACCAGCATGCTTTTTTTGGTGTGTCCACAATGTTACCTGATATGGATATCCTGCTTTCGTATGTGTATGATCTAATAAGCATTACTAACTGTTTTAGCATTTATCTTTCTCATGAATTTTATGTTCTGATTATGATGAGTTCATTTTATTCACCATCACAATCAAGCTGCCTTTACAGTTCTGCAAATATGATTCGAAAGCACACACAATTGCAAATTACAGTTCACAGGAAACATAACATCAAAAGAAAAAATAAGGCCCAAGGTTTACATGGTTTGGCTAGAGATGCCTACTCCACGGACAAGAGGAGAAGAAGAATTTTACTATGATTAAGAGCAGCTTACAGTAACAATGACTTCACAATCTCTCCAACCCTAACCCCTTTGCATTTCCCTTTTACATGCTCTCTCCTGAAACACAGGCAAGAGATAATTACAAAACAAAGTTTTCTTATGGCACGAGGTTTCCATGTTATGTGCATACATTTGGGTCATATTCCCTTTACGACCAATATGATCCTCTAGTTTTCCCTGTTCGAGTGAGGTCCCACCAAGAGCTTTGTGGGTGAATCATTATTTCTGTACATCACAAATTGAAGCCACATCAATAGCAATCTTCGTATACTAGCATTGTTAGATCAGCTGATGAACTGAGCAGGGGTTGCTATGTCATTCACTTACCTAATTAGTTGCGGGTGCTATGTTCTATGTATGCACATTCACTTATGCTGCTTCTAAAACTTCACTGTTTCTGTTTCTATACCTACTATGAATCTGTGACACGATACTGAATTATCTGCAGGTCCAATGGCCGAGGCCAGTGTCCTACCAATGTTGTCATGATAGGTTCTGGAAAGACGAGACCAGTGTTGGCAATTGGAAAACTACGGCTTTTGTTTAGAGCATAGAGCTCCTCCTTGTGCCATCTCTCCTATTAAAAAATTAAGGCTTGTGTCTAATGTTTTATCTAGAATTGTTCAGCAATTTTCAGCTATAATATTCATGAGTGGTTACTTGTTTTTTACATTGACAAGTGCAATAAGGGAGACCTTAAGTAAATGCAAAGGGATACTCTGAACTAAAACACAAGTTTCTAGCTGCACCCTATATCATGTCGCTGTGACCCTTAAGGCAAAACCCAAATAAATTAGCCTTCAGTTTTGGAGTCTTTATATAATTGGCGCTTACTTATGCCATGCTTAACTATCAGCTTAGGTTAAGGACTTGATCACTCATCCAACTGAAACAGGATTCCTCTTAATCATGTTGTTTGAGAACCACAAGTCTCCTTTTCTTTTGTTACTGTCATAATTGCCTATCACCAACGAAGTTATAGAGAAAATTTTGCAGATGACACCGATATGATAAAATGAGATGTCACAAGCGATGACATTGTCCAATTTTAATTTCATCGTGGGAAAATGGACACTCCAGTCACGACGATAATGGTGGTTTTCAAAAGAGAGAAAGGCAGAATACCAAAAGAATTATGTTGAATTTTAAATTGGCCTCCCAGTTATGGAGTCTCTATATAATTGGCCCTTATGTGATGCTTAACTATCAGCTTAGGTTAGGGATTTGATTGTTCAAGTCACTCATCTAACTGAAATGCTACGACGATCCACTCAAATGATATCCTGTTCAAACTTGCTTGGGGTCCCTGGTCTTCAGGTCACCTTCGTAGGAGACACCCCTCCTCTTTAGCAACGAGTGGATCTTAAAAAGATGCATCTACATTGCTTATCTTAGTCAACGGTCATGTTCGTCGTATTTTACGGTCACCAAATGGAGGGCATCTTGGGTCATGTCTATTATGCGTTAACTCATAACAAACGCGTGAACCAAATGGAAGGCGTCATATCATATCATGGTATCAGGAGAAGATGAAATTCATTTTCCCGGCGAGTCTTTCGCTAAACGCATTCAACGGAATCACCCCTGTATCTTTGTTGCAGCACGGCGGTCCGATCCATTTCACTTGCATTGACGAAGCGAAGGACGCTGACTCCGACGTCTCTCAAACATTAAACAGAGGGATAAGCGCAATTTGGGTGTTTCGCAGTGCTTCCTTCACTTGGCAAAATTAAGGTTTTTGTTGGCATTTGGGTTTCTCCGAGTCTCCTCTACTCTGCCCGGAAGAGAGAGAGAGAGAGAGAGAGAGAGAGAGAGAGAGAGAGAGAGAGAGAGAGAGAGAGAGAGGCAAGGGCCGCGCCAATCTGCACCACCGGGTTATCTTCTTTATCAAACGATTCTTAGGAGCGGCAAGGTCGAACATCCTCCTCCCCTTTTTAACGATTTCTTTTCTGTGCAATCATAGTCGTTGAATTTGGATTTTGGCGTGAATTCTGGGGCTTGATGTACGGAGGAAGCGGTTGTTATCGATGATAACATTCACCCTATGAGTCATCTCAATCTTAGCTATTCATTTTCGTCACCGGATTCTTTTCTTCCGACGAGAATGTCTGCCAGAGAGCTTGTCTGCACCTATGCATCCCTCATCCTCTACGACGATGACATTCCCATCATGCTAAGCCCTATCCCCGGAAAGGGATTGTTCATTAGTATGGTAGTTATCTGGTAATTTTTCTTCTCCTTCTTTGGAGCGTTTGAATTGAGTCCGGTGTTATCTTATTGCATCTTGTTTCTTTCCAGCATTTGCATTTTCTCCTTGTCTTTCCAGGCGTTTTTACGGTTTCCGCGTGAATTGTTCGGACTGCTTTTGCTTGTTGTTGTGCGAGGTTAGCAATATAAATTACATGAAGGGCCTATAAAGGCTTAGAAATCGGTGGAAGTAATTATGAAACATGATCTCGCTTTTATTAACTTTGAAGGTAAAAGTGGGTGTGGCCAAAATGGGGGACACTGTGGTCTGATGGTGACTGAGCAATATAACTCTACTTTTCTCTCCTCCGGAGATGGAGCTTTGTTTAAGAAGAAGGAGGAGGAGGTATGAAGTAGGCTTCATAAAGCAGCATGCGACCGGAAAATGGGATCCTCCAGTATGAAATATAAAAGATCATACAGGACAGTAGATAAAACACCAAAGCTGCGATGGCAATCATCACGCTTACAAGGCACCGCCACAGAATGGATCACTCCATCATTAGTAATATACACATGAACAACTTCCCAAAGACTCTAGCAAGCACCACTTTGCTCTCTCGTGCACCGAGGCACAAGGAGCCCTGTCACAGACCAAAGTCGCTCCACCTGTTTCCTCATAACCCTTGGTTGCACCAGTAGGTCTGACCGTCGGCCAGCAGTTTGCCAGTTATTTTTGAGGACGAGAAAATTAGCATGTTTTTGCCATGAAACGTGGAAGATTCCGCCACATTCTATGCATTCCCATTCCATCACTATCACCATGAACCACGCCCGTTAAAGAGCAGGTCTCTCCATGCTTGCCTCTTTTTTTCTTTGTATCTTTTCTCTGGAGAAAATTATCAACTGTATATTGAGAATTGAGAATGTGACTTCTGACGTCATAGCCAGAATCACTGTACCACCCTCACGGGAAAACAAACATTTGTTATTTTTCCAATTCCCTGTATGTTGGTGTACCCGATAAACACAGTTGAATGTGTCATATAGTGAGTCATAGACTTAGCTTTATCCACACGTTCGTAAGTTTACTGCAGTATGAAAACTTGCTTTGCAGTTCAATCTTCGCTGATGGAAACGTATGGCACAACTAAGTTCAATCTTCTCCTCGTGCTTTTCGTAATGCATATATCTTTCGCATTGTTTTACGGTTAATAGTGATCCTTGTTACAAGGAAGAATTTCATTGGTTGGAAGCAATGTAAATGTCCTGTCAGCTTTTTGTCTCTGTGGACTTGCGGAATACTTGGCCACTTTCAATTTGTTGCTCCAGTGTTTTGGAAGGACTCGTAAAGGGATATTTTCACAAAGCGTTTATACATAATCTCCACTTAGTAGTTCCGTTTTGGGTCTAAGATTCAGTAAATGATCACAAAGGATTTGTGGCAAACTTGGCCTTAAAAACTGCAGTGATGGTGCTGTCAGATACCTGCAGGCCTTCTTGTTATCGTTTTTGCTTGTAGTTGCCTACGAACGTTTGGTTTTCATGCAGATGCTTGATGGATCGACAATGTTGCTATTTTTGTGTCTTTGTATGTACTAGTGAGTGTTCCCTTTGGTTGCAAAAGAAAGTTTATTTGATTAAGAATCTCGTATGTTGACTTCTGCTTGGGATCTTGGATTCAGATTACACCGAATGTGATCTATAGGAGGTTGTGGTCATGGAGAATTACCCCCCCCACCCCCCCCCCCCCCCCTAGAGGCTGAATCTGATGATTGCAAAAGGAAACGGACCTAGAGGACGACAAGAGTCGGGTCCTGAGAAGTAGAGATGTTCTGGAAGTTTCTATTAAAGGCAAGGAGCAGTTTATGCTTGAATCGTCAATGCTTTGTCTCCATGTAGATATCACTCCTGTAAGGAAAAGGTTGTCTCGTACATCTCTCTAGGATCCCAAGAAATATTGAGAAACTAGGCATAGCTTTCGTTTACAGTGTTATCTAATAGATGCTCTTGTCTCAACTTTCATATTTCTTGATAAGCATAAGAATGGAACAGTGTGATATCAGTCCATCGCACTGAGCGAGCGTGGACTCTGATGTTGTATAAGTTGATTTGCACCAACAATGAAAGTTGAAAGAAGGCAGCAGAATACTCCAAATTAAACACGTTGAAGTATAGTTCACAGAGAAATATACCATAAAATGAGTTAAATTAAACCAGTTGGGCCTTCCATAGATCTTGTTTTGTGGCTTCTCTTATGCACGTTGATGTGAGACTGAGTTGCGAGACAGATGTCATGATCTTGCTAACTAGATATAGAAGAAGCTTAAAATCTTAACGTTTTACATTGAAGAATTGGACCTTGCTCACTAAAGTTAACGTAAACTTTTGATCATGATCTTCATTTGGAAAAATAAAATACGTGGCACATTGGAAGCATATAAGTACCTGTCCAGCTGATTAGTTAGCATGCGCTTCTTTTAACAAATGTACCTGCAAATCTTGTATATATATGTGAGCCAGGCATACATGAATCAGCACATAAGGTGCTAGTCTTGCACAGAAACTGAGATGTGGAATGAAGGATGAGCAGCTCAGCTCATTATGCAGCCTCTACCCAAAGTTCTGTACTATTGATGAGCTAATTATTTTTAGTGCAGCCTTTCTTGCTTAATATGTTGACTTTTTTATTCTTGCAAGAGGAAGAATCAGGGTAGTGTTGTTCTGATATGTTATTTTGATTTGGAACGTGGAGGGCGCTTCCACAATTTTTACATGTTTTCTTTGATTTTACTTCAGCATTTGGTGCTTTATTGTAGTAAATACATATACTGAATCTCCGTTGTGGGTCTTGCCGTCTTGGTGATTCTCCGTAGGGACTCAGAAGTTCGCTAACCCACACTCTTGCTGATGGCAATGAGGCAGTTGATGTGTTGGCGAACATAAGTGTGCACCTTCCTTCAGGTCTGAATCTAGGGGTCTATTTTTCCTTATTAAATAGATCTCTTCTATGAACAAGTTCTCAGTTTCGGTTTTCAAAAGTTAGCTTTGAATGCTGACTCCGATATGACTAATTTATAAACGAGGCATTCTCTGTTTATGGTTTGGCTTGAGATGCCTATTCCACGGGCAAGAGGAGAAGAAGAACTTTACTAAGATTAAGAGCAGCTTACAGTAACAATGACTTCACAATCTCTCCAACCCTAACCCGTGTGCCTTTCCCTTTTACATGCTCTCTCCTGAAATACAGGCAAGAGATAATCACAAAACAAAGTTTTCTTACGACACGGGGTTTCCATGTTATGTGCATACATTTGGGTTATATTCCCTTCACGACCAATATGATCCTCTAGTTTTCCGTGTTCAGGTCAGGTCCCACCAAGAGCTTTCCGGATCGAGTCATTATTTCTGTACATCACAAATTGAAGCCACATCAATAGCAATCTTCATATACTAGCATTGTTAGATCAGCTAATGAACTCCGTAGGTTGCTATGTCATTCACTTATCTAATTAGTTGCGGGTGCTATGGTGATTATTGGAGTTACAGATATGCGTGTTCTACACATTCATTTCTGCTGCTTCTGAGACTTCACTGTTTCTGTTTCTAAACTTACCATGAATCTTTGACACGATACTGAATTATCTGCAGGTCCAATGGTCGTGACTGATGTCCTACCGACAGTGGCATGATAGGTTTTGGAAAGACAGGATGAGTGTCGGCAATTACAAAACTAAGGCTTTTGTTTAGAGCAGAGAGCTCCTCCTGGTGTCATCTGGCCAACTGGTAAGCAGCTATATCCATGGAAGAGTATACACACTGAACCTCCTGAATACTCCATGGTAGACCAATGCTTGAGATATAGTGGACATTCTGTGTTCCTGTTTGTGCTTCCTAGCTCCTTGTGGTCTTCACTGTTTTTCACATCTTAATATTCATCTATCTAATGTTTATCTAGGATTGTTCATCAATTTGCAACTATAATATTGTTGTATTTTCTTTGTTGATGTGCAGCGGAGCATCACTGTTAGGCTTTCGATCAAGTGGCATGCCTTCCTCGAGGAGGTTTTGCAAGGATGCAAACTTTCATAAAGTACACAGAGAGAGAGAGAGGTTGTTTGTTGTATATGTGTAACTCCCTTCTCTTTCTATTTAACCTTGCTTATCTTTTTCTTTGTTGGACGCACGTTTCAGCCAAATGAAACAGTTCTTGCCTATTTCAGTTTCTTTTGTAAAACAGTAACTAATGTTTGAATTAAGAAAATATTTTATTTAAAAAAAGAACGGTGCATGCAGTATGAAAGGGCCCTTCCTTTCTTATTGCATGCCCGTTGTGATGGAAGCTTTATGTACGATCACTTATAAACAGAAGTTATCATCTCCTACTTGGTCATAAGAGCCAAACTATAATACAGTGATTTTTTCAACTATTTAGTAGTTTTTTCAATTGTATTATTTTAAGTTATACTAATGTACAACTCCCATGAGTTATCCCGTTATGCAGTTTTTGTAATCAATATATATTTCTTTTATATCAATGTTTTCACAACAAATGGAAACTCTAAACATGTCTTAACCCCATATTGATAACGTATTTAACAAACATATACTCTTTGTCAGGGATCTACTATCATATGCTCTGTAGGAAGGTAAGTGACAGATATTTTAATTTTTGTATCATATCATGTATATAATGATTACTTTATCATTATATGCTTGCTTCTTAAGCTGTTAGCTCCACTCTATATAAGAGTTATGGCTGTTTTGGCTCGTTAGCTATGTCGAGCTTCAATATTCCAAAGGAGGACATAAGTTATTTGGTGATCTGTTTCTTTACCAGTCCCTCAGTAGTGTGAACAGTTGAATCACTGGACTGCGCTTCTCGTTGACTGACTGCAGTAGCTTGTCTATCAACAATGGCCGACCCCTATCCCTCCCTGGGCAATACATGATGCTGCGCAGGTACGTCCGTGAAATTTGGTTCATTTGCATAGAGTAGCCGTGCACGGTTGTGATGAAATAATGTTAGCGTCACCAGAAGCACCCACCGATCGAGGGTTAGTTTTTTTTTTTTGAAGTGGCCGTTTGGGACAAAAATGAACAAGCGGCCAATATTTGAGTTTAGTACAGGTTGCATTTTCTCTCTCTTTTGAGTTGGACGAGCTGGTCACATTTGGGTTGGTTGGCTGACTTGTAAATGTGGTGCTCTTTGTTTTGTAACCGTGATCTATTTGCTCTATTAGGTGAAATACGAACCAACTTTGGGTGTTATATTCTGCAGCTGTAACAACGATGCGATGTGGAACAAGCAGATGCCTGCGAGTCGTTATCTACGTGAGGAGAAGCTGACCGACTGTTGTGTTGATAATTAAGAATACTAGAGTAGATGAAATGTTAAAGGTGGGGCAAACAAAATGTTGAAAATCGGATGTCAGAATCTTAATAAGCTTTAATTGTTGTGTGAGGGGGGAAGCGCGACAATTTTTTGGCTGTGCCGGGCTGGGTTGGAGGGTGGTGGGCGACGGTCGGGGAAGAATTCAGTGACGGACGAGACTCTCAGTGAATGTATTAATAGAGACGGTTATCAGTTCTGACGGATGTATCCGCCAGTGAAGCTTGATTTTGCGGATGATCCGTCTTGTAAACCTGTTTATTGTGACGCACGTGTATGGCGCCAGTATATCCTGCAATTACTGGCGTTTGGGCCCGCCAGTAAAAGCAATGTTTGATAAATCGAAATTTGTTCTTCCTCTTCTATTCTCTGAACGAGTTGGAGGACGCACAATGTAATACATTGAAGGCCACGAATCCGGTGGTTTGTTTCTCCAGCAGCTGCCATCCTTACCAACACAAATGGAATGAGATTCTTTAAATATATCAAATCTTCTAAAACGGTTGGTCAGCCAGAGCATTTTGGAACTGCATTGACAATACCCTTCCTAGACCACACTACAATTACTTGTTTATGCTTCAACCCTCCCTGGAGTCTTTATATAATTGGCCCTTACTTACACCATGCTTAACTATCAGGTTAGATTGGTGACTTGATTGTTCATATCACTCATCCAACCGAAACAGGATTCCCCTAAATCATGTTGTTTGAGAACCATAAGTCACCTTCCCTTTTGTTATTGCCTATCACCAACGAGGCAATAGAGAAAAAAACGGCAGATGACACCTATGTAAGATAAAATGGGAGAGAAGATTGAAATTAGGCTAATGCATCGATGCAATAATCGAATCAGGCCTCCTTATCTGATGTCACGAGGATGACACTGTCCAAGTTCAATTTTAATTTCGTCATGGGAATATGGACACTCTATTCAGGACGATAATGGTGGTTTTCAAAAGAAAGAAAAGGGCACAATGCCTTATGTTTGAAAACAATTGACATGTTATGTCAAGTTTTAGTATCAAAATATTTTTCTTCTCATGGTACAATCACGGGTATATTAGCTCCTAAGTCAAAATGTTTAAAGCGATTCTACTTACCCCAACATATACATTAGCTAATTAACATTTAACTTATGCGATCTTACTCAAACAATTCTATCGTTTGATTTTTTTAGGTGGAAATTTAAATCACTTCTCATTTAATGCAAAATACAAGAATACAATCGTACTTTTAATTCAAATCTTTGATCTTAAACATCAAATGCTGAATACATTCGTACAAGATTATGCACCAAAAGAAATTAGTGCTCACTATATGTATTTAGTGCATATATATATATATATATATATATATATATATACATATATATATATATATACATATATATATATATATACATATATATGTATATATATATATATATACATATATATATATATATAAAACATCAAATGCTGAATACATTCGTACAAGATTATGCACCAAAAGAAATTAGTGCTCACTATATGTATTTAGTGCATATATATATATATATATATACATACATATATATATATACATACATATATATATATATATATATATATATATATACATATATATATATATATACATATATATATATACATTAGCTAATTAACATTTAACTTATGCGATCTTACTCAAACAATTCTATCGTTTGATTTTTTTAGGTGGAAATTTAAATCACTTCTCATTTAATGCAAAATACAAGAATACAATCGTACTTTTAATTCAAATCTTTGATCTTAAACATCAAATGCTGAATACATTCGTACAAGATTATGCACCAAAAGAAATTAGTGCTCACTATATGTATTTAGTGCATATATATATATATACATATATATATATACATATATACATATATATATATATACATATATATATATATATACATATATATATATATATATATATATACATATATATACATATACATATATATATATATATATATATATACATATATATATACATATATATATATATACATATATATATATATAATGAATTGAATTAAAAGTTATACAAGCCACGACTAGAAATAACATTAGTAGATAGTGGCTGGATTTGATAGCCTATGAAGATGTGTTCAGAGGGCCCACAATAGTGGAAGTTGGTTATTTTCGTGAAGAATATAAGTTTTTTGTTTGTAACTTGAAATCAATATTAGTAAAGAGTGATTATGTTAAGACTTAAAACTAACATTTGTGAAGTATATGACGTTCTCGTTAGCCTAAGACTTGAAATCAATAGTGGAGGTTGGTCATTATCTATTTTGTAAGGGCAGGTGCCATCAATATTATTAAATAGTGGTTAGGCTAAGACTTAAAATCAATATTAATATAAAGTTGTTATGGTAAAACTTGAAAACAAAAATTGTTAAGTATATGACACTGTTGTTCTCATTACCCTAAGGTTTTACATCAACATTAGTGGAGGTTCTTTAGTCTAAGACTAGAGAGTGATTAAAGTAAGACTTGAAAACAACATTAGTGGAAGTTTGTTAAGGTAAGAATTGAAATCAATTAATTAGGCTAAGGCTTGAAATCATTACTAAAGTTTGGTTTGGGAAGACATGAAATCAACATTAGAGAAGTATATAACTTCTTCTTACTTGAAATCAAAATGAGTAGGTTATCATAAAACTTGAAACCGATATTTATGAAGTATATAGTGTCGTTATTGTGGTTAGGGTAAGACTTGGAAAGACCTTAGTGAAGGTTGGTTATTTTCTTGAATAATATAACTTCATTGTTTGTGTAATTAAATTTAGACTTGAAATCAACATTAGTAGAGATTGATTACCTTAAGACTTGAAACCAACATTGTTCTCGTTAGACTAAGGCTTCAAATCAACAATAACTACTGTTTATAAAGTATATTACATCGTTGTTGGTTTGGTGAGAGAAGGTACCATCAACATTATTACATAGTGCTTTGGGTAAGAAATTAATATTAGTATAAAGTGGTTACTGTATGACTTGAAAATAACATTTGTGAAATATATGATGTCGTTCTTGTTAGGCTAAGGCTTGAAATCATCATTAGCGTATGTTCGTTAGTTTAAGACTTCATCATTAGAAGGAGGGATTACAGTAAGACTTGAAAACAATATTAGTGAAAGTTCGTTATTAAGAATTAAAATCAACGTTAGTGAAGAATATAACTTCTTCCTTGCATGGTTAGACTAATGATTAAAATTATCATTAGAGTTTTGTTAGGGTAGGACATGAAATAAACACTAGAGAAGTATATAACTTCTTTGTTTGCACGGTTTGAGTAAGACTTGAAATCACCAGTAATGGATTATTATAATACTTGAAATCAAAATGAGTAGATTATCATAAGAATTGAAACAAAATATGTACTGTTGTGTTGTTGTGGTTAGGGTAATACTTTAAAAAAATATTAGTAGGAAGTGATTACGTTAAGACTTAACTAACATTTGCGAAGTATATGATGTTTTTGTTCTCGTTAGGCTAAGACTTAAAATTAACATTAATAGATGCTGATTACTTTTCATGAAGAATATAACTTCTTTGTTTGTGTGTTTAAGTTAAGACTTGAAATAAACATTAGTATAAAGTGATTATGTTTAGACTTGAAACTAACATTTGTGAAGTATATGATGTAGTTCTTCTCATTATGCTAAACCTTAAAATCAACACTAGTTATTGTTTGTAAAGTATATTACATCATTGTTGGTTTAGTGAGTGTAGGTACCGTCAACATTATTAGATAGTAGTTTGTGTAAGACTTTAAATCAATATTAGTATAAATTGGTTACGGTTAGACTTTAAAACAATATTTGTGTAGTTTTTGACGTCGTTGTTCTCATTAGGGTAAGGATTGAAATCGACATTATGGAGGTTCGTTAGTGTGAGACTTGAATTCATTAGTAGACAATGATTATAATAAGACTTGAAGACAACATTAGTGAAAGTTCGTCAGGGTAAGAATTGAAATTAACGTTAGTGAAGAATATAACTTTTTCTTTGTGTGGTTAGGTTATAATTGTAATCATCACTAAAGTTTGGTTAGGGCTAAACCTGAAATTAACATTAGGCATATAACTTTTTTTTGTATAGTTCGAGCGAGACTTGAAATCAAAATGAGTAGATTATTGTGAAGTATATAGTGTCATTGTTGTTGCGGTTAAGGTAAGACTTGAAAACAAGCTTAGTGTAGGTTGGTTATTTTCACAAAGAATATGACTTCATTCTTTGTGTGATTAAGTTAAGACTTGAAATCAACATCAGTAGAGAGTGATTATGTTAAGATGTGATATCAACATTTGTAAAGTATATGACGTTCTCGTTAGGTTAAGGCTTCAAAATCAACACTAGATATTGTTTGTAAAGTATATTACATCGTTGTTGGTTTGGTGAGGGTAGGTTCTATCAACTTTATTAGGTAGTGATTTTGGTAAGATCTGAAATTAACATTCATAGATAGTAGTTACGTTAAGACAAAACAACAACAATTGTGAAGTATATGGCGTTGTTCTCGTTAGGTAGAACAACATTAGTAGAAGTTCGTTAGGGTAAGAATTAAAATAAACATTAGTGAAGAATATGTCTTCTTCTTTGTGTAATTAGGCTACTTCACTAGAGTTTGGTTAGGGCAAGCCATGAAATCAATATTATAGAAGTATATAACTTCTTTGTTTGTATGGTTAGGGTAAGAATTGAAATCAACATTAATGGATTATGGTAAGACTTGAAATCAAAATGAATAGATTATCGTAGGACTTGAAGCCAAATGATCGACTTATATTCCATTTATAACTTCTAATACAACAACAACAACAACTAAACCTTTTCCCATACTAGACGGGGTCGGCTAAATGGATTCTTTGTTTCGAGAGAGCCCTATCATGTGCCATGTTAGTAGTTAACTCACAATAAGCTAGATCATTCTTTATTGTTTCTTTCCAACACTTTTGTGGATGTCTTCTACCTCTTTCAAAATCTAGTTTTTCATACCTTCTTAAAGGTTCTTCTTTTGATCTTCTTTCTATATGTCCAAACCACCTTAAACGATATTCTCTCATTTTATCCTCTATTAGTGCCATACATAATTTATTTCTAATAACCTCATTATGTATATGGTCTTTTCTTGTATGGCCACTCATCCATCTCAACATCTTAATTTCTGTCAAGGACATCTTTTGTACATGCTGATGATTAACTGCCCAACACTCATAACCATAAAACATGGTAGGTCTAATTGCTGTTCTATAATATTTACCTTTTAACTTTAATGTTATCTTTTTATCACAAAGAATATTTGATGCTCCTCTCTATTTTAACCAACCAACATTAATTCTATACGTAACATCTCCATCAATTCTTCTATCACTCTGAAAAATTTACCCTAGGTATTTAAAACTTTCCTTTTGAGAAATGCAATGTTTTAATTTTTATGTCCTCTGAAGTAACTAAATGATCAAACTTACATTCCATATATTTTGTCTTTGTTCTACTAAGTCAGAAGCCTTTACTTTCTAATGTTTCTCTCCATAGTTCCAATTTTCTATTAACTTTTTCCTTAAGACTCCTCCATTAATACAATGTCATCTGCAAATAACATACACGAACGTACTTCATCTTGATTATGTTTTGTTAACTCATCAATCACCATTATAAATAAATATAGACTTAAAGTTGAATACAACTTCTCATAGCATCCTAAAAATTTAATGAGCAAAGTCTTATCTCTACAATCTCATTCTGCATGAAAGGAGCAAGTTGGTTTTATTTAGTTTGTCATTTGCCAATGCTTTATATCAAATTCATCATAGAGCTCGCATAGATGACCCTAAGGATAGAATGAACACATAAGCAAAGTTCAGTTTTTTTGAAATAGAAATTGATTAGGTGTCACACACTGGTTCTGATGCACTTATAAGGTCTGTCCATGTGCCAAGAGTGAGTCGTGCGTGACTTGGACATTTCTCACTGTCATGGTGTGATAATAAAAAAGGTAAACCCTGATTCTGAGAAAAAGCTCTGTGTGTTCTTTCAAAATCTTGTTTAACCGATTGTTCAGTCTGTTACCTGAGACTTATTTGCTTCTTTTCAAAAATTTTGAACGCAAGGCGCAGTCAATATGTGCATTCTAGGATTTTCCTCTTGTTTCGGCAACTCCGCCCATGTAAGGGATCACCCTTGCATTGTCGGTCCAAAGCCCGGATAAAGGAGGAGGGTTGTGTTAGGCTTTTGACAGCCAGCGTAAAACTTCGTCGGATTTTTATAACATGGATTATAAAAATTATGAGCATTACTTTGGGGCATCCTCGCCTAGCGACGTGCTGCAGAACCCAAATGCAGTAAGAAGTAAGCAAGGGCCACTACATTTTCGCCCGAATGTAGTGAATCAATTGCAGAGAGGGTTCCCACATCATGGACGGGTGTGAGTAAAAAAGTTAGTCCCACTACAGGTTTTAAATTATGGTACTCAGGTAAAGAAAAGGCTCGAAACGGAGTTGGTATTATCATAAATAAATATTTAAAGGAGAGTGTAATAGACATACAATGATATGGTGACCGAATCATGACATTGAAATTAGTGTTAGGAGCAAAGGTTTTGAATATAGTTTGTGCTTACGCACCCCAAGTAGGACTAGAAGATAGTATAAAGATAACTTTTTGGAAACTTTGGTTTTGGGGATATAAATGAGGAAGGTAGGGAGATTTTAAATTTTGCTATGGCATTTGATCTCTTTATAGTCAATACAATCTTCAAAAAACGAGATGAACATTTAATTACTTATAAGAGTGGCTTATCACAAACACAAATTGATTACTTTATTTGTAGAAAAAAAGATAGAGCGTGTTGTAAAGATTGCAAGGTAATTCTAGGAGAAAGCTTAACCACCCAACATCGACTTTTAGTTATGGATTTACAAATAAAAAAATGGACAAAAAAGAAAAGAGTGCATCGATCTATTCGGACTAAATGGTGGAACCTCAAAAGCGAGAAAGAAGATATATTTAAATAGAAAGTCCTTCAAGAAGATGTTTGGAATTATGTTGGCACACCCTGTGATATGTGGAACAATATGGCTATACATATTAGGAAAGTGGCGAAAGATGTGTTAGGGGTATCTAAGGGAGGTGTATCGGCACAAAAAGAAGCTTGGTGGTGGAGTGAAGTAGTACAAAATAAAATCAAGGTAAAAAGGGCATGTTACAAATTACATTATGCTAAGAAAAATAATGAAACTTTAGAAGCTTATAAGAAAGCAAAGAAGGAAGCGAAAAAGGTCGTTAGTGAAGCAAAAGCTAAGATTTGGGAGGACTTATATAAAAAACTCAACTCAAAAGAGGGTGAAAGAGATATTTTTAGGATAGTTAGGGCTAGAGATAAGAAAACTAAAGATCTTAATTATATTAGATGCATAAAAGACGAGGATGAAAAAATTCTAGTGGCAAATAATGATATAAGAAATAGATAGAAAAACTATTTTTATAATCATTTTAATGAAAATAAAGATGCTAGTATTAGTTTAGGAGATTTAGCCAAGTCAGAAAAGTATATAAACCACAATTTCTATCGACGTATTCAAAATAATGAAGTCAAAGAGGTTGTTAAACATATGAAGGGTGGTAAATCGGTAGGACCAGATAATATTCCTATAGAAGTTTGGAAAATACTAAGAGAAATAGGAATCACTTGGCTCACAAGACTATTTAATAAAATATGAAAAAACCAAAAGATGCCCGAGGAATGGAGAGCAAGTACACTTATACCCATATATAAGAACAAGGGAGACATTCAAAATTGTGCGAATTATCGAGGTATCAAGTTAATGAGTCATACTATGAAATTATGAGAAAGAATTATCGAACGTAGGTTAAGACAAGTATCAAGTACAACAGAGAACCAATTTGGATTCATGTTAGACAGATCTACTATTGAAGCGATTCACCTTTTTAGACGTCTTATGAAACATTTTAGAGCAAAAAAGAAAGACCTTCACATGATATTTATTGATCTAGAAAAAGCTTATGATAGGGTACCGAGGGAGGTTCTTTAGAGAACTTTGAAAAAAAGAGGTACCCCATTGACATATATTAACCTTATAAGAGACATGTATGATGGTGTGAAAACATGTGTGAGGACTCATGAAGGAACGACAGACTTCTTTGAAGTTAATATTGGGTTAGATCAACAACTTTAAGTCCATACTTATTTATAATGGTGATGGATGAGTTAACAAAACATATTCAAGATGAAGTACCTTGGTGTATGTTATTTGCATATGACATTGTATTAGTGGAGGAGTCTAAGAAAAAAGTTAATAGAAATTTGGAACTATGGAGAGAAACATTAGAAAGCAAAGGCCTCCGACTTAGTAGAACAAAGACAAAATATATGGAATGTAAGTTTGATCATTTGGTTACTTCAGAGGACATAGAAATTAAAATTGGCACACATTGCATTCTCCAAAAGAAAAGTTTTAAATACCTAGGGTCAATTTTTCAGAGTGATGGAAGAATTGATGGAGATGTTACACATAGAATTAATGTTGGTTGGTTAAAATGGAGAGGAGCATCAGGTATTCTTTGTGATAAGAAGATACCATTAAAATTAAAAGGTAAATATTATAGAGCAGCAATTAGGCCTGCCATGTTTTATGGTTCTGAGTGTTGGGCAGTTAATCATCAACGTGTACAAAAGATGTCTGTGACAGAAATGAAGATGTTGAGATGGATGAGTGGTTATACAAGAAAAGACCGTATACATAATGAGGTTATTAGAAACAAATTAGGAGTGGCACCAATAGAGGATAAAATGAGAGAACATCGTTTAAGATGGTTTGGACATATAGAAAGAAGATCAAAAGAACCTGTAAGAAGGTTAGAAAAACTAAATTTGGAAAGTATTAAAAGAGATAGAGGACGACCACAAAAGTGTTGGAAAGAAACAATAAAGAATGATCTAGCTTATTGGGAGTTAACTGCTAACATGGTACACGATAGGGATCTGTGGAAACAAAGAATCCATGTAGCCGACCCGGTCTAGTATGGGAAAAGGCTTAGTTGTTGTTGTTGTTTCAGCAACTACGGTCCTGAACAAGGTAGCTACAGTAAAGTAGTTCTTTCGTAATTCACCTTGTTCTTATTTATCCATCCTTTCCGTTTATGTCACATGGGCACTTCTACCAGGGTGCTGCACCCAGAACTTCCGCACTCAACACTCTTGTACTCCTTATGTGCCCAACTCAGCATTATCTATTTTGAATATTTTTGTGCCACATCACTGAAACACTTCATGAATATTGAACGATTATTTCTTTAATAGTGAGCTTATGAAAATAGTCATCCAGATCGATTGACATCAAAATTTTCTGATTTATTTGAGAGTCCCAAATATTTTTATGAGATCTCATTGGTTATGTGTAATGAAATAAATAAATTTTACTTGCATATAACTGTATTCTCACACCCATGCTTTTGGAAATTGCAGTGTCCTGCATCAGCGACCAGGTCACACAGCTCCCGGCCTTTTTCGCTTTGGTTTGCACATCAAATACAGGTTTCATGATGTTTATGTGTTTGCGTGTCAGTAAATCCTTTTGGTGTATCTGCTCTTTGTATATCTGCTAATTTGAACTGATTAATGGGAACCTCTAACCTATGTTCTTTGTGTACATTTACTCGTGCTGTTCCTATAACTTCACTGTTTCTGTTTCAAGCCTTCTTTGAATATGTGACTGGATACTGAATTTCCTTGAGATGTGATGGCGTGGATGAGTGTAAGCTGCAACAAGGGGGACAGTTAGCAGATGCAGAGAGACGCCGAACTCCTGAACCGCTTGTTTGGAGCTGACACCCTAAATTTTGTGCGCCATGGCCCTTCAGGAAGAATCTGAATAAATTGTCTTCATTTTCTAGTTTATCAAGCTTGCTTAATATTTTGCTTGTTATATGCCAACAAATTAGATCTTTGATTCATTTCATTATACCTACTTGCTTGTTAGTTTTGGAGTCGTTATATAATTGGCGTTTTCTTATGACATGCTTAACTGTCAGCTTACCTAAGGGACTTGACTGTCCGTATCACTCATCCAACTGAATCAGGATTCCTCTAAATCATTCTGGTTCAGCACCAGCAGTCGCCCCCTTTTTTCCCTTGTGTGAACCACCAGTATCTGAAAGCGCAGGACCTTGACTAATCTGGTTCAAGTGGGGTCAGTCCACTATGGGATAACGCTCTTCCAGAGCTGGCTTTCTCCATTCACAAGACTTGAACTTGAGACCTTGCTTAAGGTGAACAAGTGCCAAACCACTTGAATGAACCGAGGATTGGTGCAGTGAGCCTTGATGTACTGATAAGATGTCTGATTGGCCCAGCAGACGAAAGCGTGGATAAGAAGATAAGATGATATTGAACGAGTTGTAAAACCATCAAGAGTCTCATGTAACATTTTTCCATCTTTAGTTACTGTTGCAATTAACTCCACGATGTAAGGGATCACCCTTACATACCCGGTCTCAAGTCCGGATAAATGAAGAGGGTTTGGATAAATGAGGAGGGTTGCGTAAGGCTTTTGACAGCCAATGTAAAAACTTTGTCGGACCTATTTATCATGGATTCTACAAATTATGATAGGGTTATGTGAAAACAAGGAATCCATGTAGCCGACCTCAATAGTATGGGAAAAGGCTTAGTTGTTTATTGTAGGTACTGTCGTAATTGCACCATTTTTAAGTGCCTTGTGAGTTTCAAACATCATTTCTTTATGTGGGGATAAAAACGAAGTGGACTGGTTGGTGCTTTGTAGTTTGGTTCACCTGCTACTGTAGTCACTTTAACATCCCAACATAGTACTGAGTGCGATTAAACAACCCCATATATATATATATATATATACATATCGCCTATAACTAGCCGTTTGTACGAGACTGGCCTTCATGACAATACAATGACCAATATCTCATGTATATGAAAAGTTGGAGGAATATTGTAAAAGAAAATCTTGAGTATCGGATTAGGATTCGTAGATATGTTTAATCTACTGAGTAACTTTTTTTATTGTTTTCTATACGCTTATAAGAGGCTTTGTTCATGAGTGTATCTGAAGAGAGTTGAGACAGAAGATTTCCTAGATTATCCTAAATAAGATGACTTTTTATCCAGCTAAAGTCTTTCTTTGTCAATTTAAAAGAAAACTAATCTCTTAAATACCCAAATACAACAGATTTGGTTGTAAAATACTATGTTCATGTTCAACTAACATGGTTTCGATGAACCTAACAGGACTATACAAAGACAAATCAAACTGATCCAATCTCCGAGGGATTGGTTTATTGATAATTTCAAAAACAAAGTAACTTTTTCATCTATTTGCGTACTAAATAAATGGGCTACGATTGCGACTAAGAATCCATGTACCTGACCCGTGCTTTAGGTTGGTTAGGCTTGCGCCATTCTTCCAAATGAATGAAAGTTGTAACCGAGCCTGCTCGTCCAGCTTGGCTCGTCACATCCGCTATGAATGCGTGCCCTCAAGTGTCTTGTGTCCACGGATTTAGTTAAAATGGGTCATTAAGGCAGACTGAGATTGACAAATATGTAACCGAGCCTGCTCCTGTAGGTTGGCTCATCACACACACATGCGCATGCACTTACACATTGTGAATGCTTCAAGAATATTTGTGTATATGACCATGTTACCCAAACCAGTGGGTGGGTATATACATGTAGTCCTATACTTTAATGTGTAGAATTTACAGCAAATGCCGCATTTTCAAGTTAAACTTTTACAAGCAACTTGTGGTCAGCTCATCTAACTTGACTCATTCAGTTTAAATTAAGTCCAATGAGCTAATCAACTCATATGGTTTACGAACCAAACACTAACAAGCCATGCATGAACCTAACCGAGCCCAACTACTGGTAACTTGGTTTCTTTACCAAACCTGTGTTTATATTGTTATAAAGTTTGTGCACTTAACAAGAATAATCTTCTTGGAAGCCAAGGCCACTATACATGGTAGCTATGAATTCAATCATTCCCTGTAACTTTTTCATTTGTTTTTTGAATTTCAGGTGGGGCAGCTGTCTCACCTTGCCTCAATGTAGATCCGCCACTACTTATAACACTCGGTTAAACTCACAAACTGCTTGAGTCAAATAATGGCAAGCTGTGGCTGGTTCATGAGCAACTCAAAGCTCGAAAGAATTGAGTCGAGTTTTAGTTTTTATCAAGTCAAGCTGCTTTGGCTCATGAACAGCCCCAACCAAAATTGGTCATTGGCATGACATGAGCATGAAAAGGGTTCAATAGTCGGTTTTATAAACCCATTTGCAATCATACCAAAATGAGAGAGGGTGGTGAGTCTACGGTTCAAGGTCACGCACTGCTCAACATAAACAAGCTGGTGACGAGGTAAACTGAAACCAGCGATTCATAACACTGCTTCTGGTTAACTCCGAACTTGAAATCATAACTGAATCGGCCTGAAGCCAGTGCCAGAACCACCAGTCTTGATGCAGCTTCAGTTTGAGTCTAGAACCATTTGAAACCAATAATTTTATTAAAATTTATAAGAAAAATAGAAAAAATGAAACCATCGGTTCCTGTTTAAGTTTATATAAAAAAAAATCTCCCGTTTTGGTTCTACTTTTATTGGTTTCAAACCTGGTTCAATTCCGATTAAAATGGCTGAACCTGTGAAGAACCCATGTCTAGAACAAGCTTACCCATGAGCGGTTCAGTTCATTTACCAGCCTACCTCTGTCCTTTGCGAATATAGAATGCGGTGGCTACAACCCGACCCAGACCCAAATTTTTATTCTGCGTCTAGTCTGGATCGGGTCCAAAGTTTGTACCCTTACAACATAATCCCTTCCCTAACGATAATCCATCTCATGCCTGGTACCATTTTAAGTTCCTCTCTCCCTTTCCGGTAATGCCAGTAATTATTTATGTGCTATCATATATCCTCCATTTGTCTCTATCAATATGAATAATTGGATTGCCTGATGCAAGTCCAAACACATTCTCCACAAAGCAGTGACCCGAAAAGGAGCTTATTTTCTCAAAAGAATGCTTTTCGCACCTCTTAAGAGAAGAATTATATTTTCGTGAAGTAGACATAATTCAACCTTTTATAAAGGTTGTTGAAGCTTATATGGAAAAGTTGAATCTTTTTCTCATATTTCTGCTTCAGTTGCCCAACTATTAGAATTTGACTCGGATCCAAATAAAATTCAAGCGATCTAAATATGACCTAAATTAAATCATTTGTGCCCTAAAATCAAATCCAAGTGAAATGAGGAGGCTGAGGACGGGTATGAACACTCCTCCCTAATCAAACGCACAACCGAATCGAGCCCCCTAGCCAGGTGAGCTAATGCTGCGACTGTGAAATATTCTAGTACTTTTAAAATGCTAAAATCTTATTTACAATATTTTTCATTAGGTTTGAAAATGTGTGAAAATATGCTTTCAGCATTTATTTAAAATTTTATACAACTGTTGATACACTTCATAATTAAGTGGTCCGGAAAAGGATCTCTCCTTCTCTATGAAATCAAGGGCATAGATTTCATCCATGTTGCTAATAATTTTAAAATTCCAAGTCTTATCAGATGAAAGTTCGCTATCAAACTTCTATGGAGACGAAAATTTCCGTGTGGATTCAAAAGGTAAACATGATTCTGGGAAGAGAAGTCCCAACTTGAAATCTACCGTTTTCAAAATCACCCCAAGAAAAAAAAATCCAAAAATTACGGTGGGTAAGTCCGTTTGTACTATCAATAATTGAGATTCACCCACGCCTACTTGTGCATTAAAACACCATCTGTTCTTTGATAGTAGAAAACAAATATAAAAGATGAATTGCAACTCTCTTCCTTAACTTGGAAAAGTAAGGCACCAAGGCAACTGCCAAAGTCCTTAACAAGTTCGTAGACTTTGGCTTCAAATTGTATGTGTTGCTTTAGGCCTCAACTCGCATCGAGTCCCAGTATATTACGTTTTGCCTTAGGCTTCAACTTGTGTCGAACTGCTAATACCTGAAAGTCCAGAGTTCCATGAAGATCGTATGCAGGTTTACTCGATTGAGGACTAAAAAGTTTTCAGGGTGAGGCGAAGTTCAAACCGTCTACGAACTTGATTTGTTTTCTTTGAGTTTCAGGTGAGGCGGCTGGCTAACCATGGCCATAATAATAGGTGGGTCGCTGGGTCTGTCCAACACATGAGAAAACAGCACCAATTTCATCGCATGAATGTGTATGCATTTGCACGCCACGTTTGACCGCTTTTCCGTTTTCCGCAATGCGACGGTCGAATGAATCCCATTGTGGTGGGAACTCGTAACCAAAGTATAAAGCAAAGAAACGACAGCCGACGAGCGTATATACCCCGTATGCACCCTCTTTACAGAAGCCCATCCATCTCTCTTTCTCTCTCTCTCTCTCTGTCTGTAGGTGAAACAAGTACAAATGAAAGCAACAGGAACAAACATTTATACACCGTATATACGCCTTAATATCTATATCTGTGTAGTGTACAGATTGCCAGCGCTACCCTCTCAAAAGGAACCCATCCATTCTCTCTCTCTCTCTCTCTCTCTCTCGAATCATGGCGAGGGGTCTAGATTGGACGGTGGTTCTCTTCTTCCTCACAGCGGCCTTTTTACAGTCTTTCCGACCCGCAGGTGAGCTTAATTTCCTCGAAAATCAGCCACGGAAACAAAAATTTCTCGTCTTTTTTGGTTGGGATTCATTCTCCATGACTGAATTTTCTGATTTTGAGTGTTGAATGTGAAATTTTAACGTTGGGGCAGATGGTCAATCCTTCATCGGAGTAAACTATGGGCAGGTCGCGGATAATCTGCCGGCGCCAGCGGCAGCAGTCAAGCTTTTGCAGAGTACCTCCATTGGCAAGGTCCGGCTCTACGGCGCCGACCCCGGGGTGATCCGGGCGCTAGCCGGCACGGGAATCGATATCTTCATTGGTGCAGCCAATGGCGAGATCGCGGGGCTGAGCGGCGACCCCGCCGTAGCCAAGCAGTGGCTGGCTGCTAATATCCTTCCTTACTACCCGGCTAGCAACATCATTTTGGTGTCAGTTGGCAATGAAGTGCTTACTTTCGGCGACCGCGGCCTCGTCTCTCAGATCCTCCCGGCCATGCAGAACCTTCACAGCGCACTTGTCGGCGCCGGCCTCGCTGATAAGATCAAGGTCACCACTGTGCACTCCATGGCAGTGCTACAGCAGTCGGACCCGCCGTCGGCGGGTCTCTTTAGGCCCACATACGAGGGGGTCGACGTGATGAAGCAGATGCTAGCCTTCCTTCAGCAGACAGACTCACCGCTCGCTATAAATCCTTATCCTTACTTCGCCTACATGGGCGACCCCCGGCCCGAAACCCTGGCGTTCTGCCTTTTCCAGCAGAACCAGGGCCGATTGGACACCGCGACGAAGATCACCTACTACAACATGTTTGATGCTCAGCTGGACGCGGTGCATTCGGCTCTCGGCGCGCTGGGATTCAGGGACGTGGGGATCGTTGTGGCCGAGACAGGGTGGCCTTACAAAGGAGGGCCTGCTGAGGTCGGTCCCAGCCTGGAGAACGCTAAGGGGTACAACGGCGGGCTGGTGGCTCACTTGAAGTCTATGGCCGGGACTCCGCTCATGCCCGGCAAGTCGGTCGACACTTACATATTCGCCCTTTTCGACGAGGACCTCAAGGGTGGCGCTATCTCGGAGCGGTACTTCGGGCTGTACCGGCCCGCAGATCTCGCCATGACTTACGACGTCGGCCTCGCCAAGGGCGGCCAGGTTTCTCCCGTTCCTTCTCCTTACCACCCCCTGGCTACTCCTTCCCTGCCTTCTCCTTACCATCCCCTGGCTGCTCCTTCCCTGCCTTCTCCTTACCATCCCCTGGCTGCTCCTTCCCTGCCTTCTCCTTACTACCCCCTGGCTGCTCCTTCCCTGCCTTCTCCTCACTACCCCCTGGCGGCTCCTTCCCTTCCTCCTGTTTACCACCCCTTCTCTGCAACTGCTGCCACTCTTCCCAAGAGGGCTCATTTACTCATTTCTTTTGGTTTCGGTTGTGTCTGGTTTATTTCTTTCTTTAAGCAATAATTTACCACCCATGCCTAATTATACGGATTATGTCGTCATTATTTTAATAAATAACTGTATATTAGTGTTTTTGGACCGAACCGTGCCGAGCTCGATTTATCTCGACCGTGCCAAGCTGGGTTCGATCATGTGCGCTGGGTCCTGTGGTCTCCTGTCTGTTCTGTGTATGGGGGCGTGGATCATGATGCTACTAAGGCAAGTTGAGAGAGCCCTCGGCATTGTTAACTTGGTGGATGCGGTGTACCTTCAAAGAAAGATCCTGTTGTCCTTCTCTCTGGGGCTCATTTGTGATGAGAAAACCACGGCTAGATGGGCCAAGTCAGTGTAAAAGCCATTGTCTAAGACACAAGACCCTTAGCCAACGCCTGACGATTCATCTGGCAGTCTGTGGCCTTACCTTGTGCGGAAAGAGCCTTACCCTTCATGCCAATGACCCTAAGATTTGATTGAGAGGCTGAAACTGTTGGAGTTACAGCAGCCCACGAGGCAAAAAGTTTGGGTTATATGAACTCATTTTCTATTGCGCACTGAAGCCTACGTTTGATACAATAGGAACTTGAATTGTAGTTCCCAGTTCATTTATCCCAAGCCTTGTAATCAAACACCTCCTAAAGTAATGAGGACTAAAACCAAAGCCTTTATAGTTGCGTTGCCTGGATCCTTAGTCGCCAACTTCGTCTGTCCTGCGTCATGATCTCTATCGTGGCTTACGTTAGAGTCGAGATAAATTAAGGTCTCGGCCGTTCTTGACTTGTATGATCAGTGCGAGCAACCGACAATCACGGGGCACATCGGAGTCTAGAATAAATTTAGTCGGGACCGTTCTTGACTTGTATGAGCAGTAAGCTTCTTTACAATCAGAACCTGAGGAAGGAGAGCCAGCTAGCTCCCACCACACTTTTATTACATATTTGGATTGTCATTGTCATGTTATTAATATCAAACTGATGTTTTATTGCCTCCTCTGGCTTCACCTCGCAAACCTTCTTATATGGTCATGATAAAATCAGAATCAAAGCTAAGCTTTTTTCCACATTAAGTTAGATTGGTTAGATGGATCCTTCAAGCACCAGTGAGTAATTCGGCTGGTGTCATGCAACAACAACAACTAAGCCTTTTCTCATACTAGACGGGGTTGGCTACGTAGATTCCTTGTTTCCACATATCCCTATCTTGTGTCATTTTAGCAGTTAACTCACAACAAGCTAGATCATTCTTTATTGTTTCTTTCCAACACTTTTTGTGGTTGTTCTCTACCTCTTTTAATACTTTCCAAATTTAGTTTTTCATAGAGGTTTTTCTTTTGATATTCTTTCTCTATGTCCAAACCATCTTAAACTATATTATCTCATTTTATCCTTTATTGGTGTTACTCCTAAATTGTTTTTAATAACCTCATTATGTATACGGTCTTTTCTTGCATGACGACTCATCCATCTCAACATCTTCATTTCTATCATAATGATTAACTGCCCAGGCCTAATTGCTGCTCTATAATATTTACCTTTAACTTTAATGATATCTTCTTGTCACAAATAATACGTGATGCTCCTCTTCATTTTAACCAACAAGCATTGATTCTATGCGAAACATCTCTCCATCAAAAAAATTGATCCTAGGTATTTAAAACTTTTTTTCTTTGATACAATGTGTGCCATTTTAATTTCTACTTCTTCCGATGTAACCAAATGATCAAACTTACATTTAATATCTTTGTTCTATTAAGTTGGAAGCCGTAACTTTAGTTCCAATTTTCTATTAACTTTTTCCTTAGACTCTTTCACTTAAATCCAAAAAAGCAACATGTGATGATTTTTGGGTTGTATGATGAATGCTTTTGATTTTTGAGTTATTAAGTCTTTGCTACTAGTATTGACCTTTGATGAAGTTAAGTTTGATTTTAACAGGGGACTCCAGTTACCCCACTTCCCCGGGGGAAGCAAAAGGTTTGGTGTGTGCCGAAAGACGGAGTTTCGGACGCCCAATTGCAGGCCAACCTGGATTATGCATGCGGGCAGGGCATCGAGTGCGGATCCATCCAGTCGGGCGGTGCCTGCTTCATGCCTGACACTGTTCTTGGCCATGCTACCTATGCCATGAATCTACTCTACCAGACTGCCGGCCGCAACCCCTGGAACTGTGACTTCAGCCAGACGGCTACCCTTAGCACCAAAGATCCAAGTATGAATTCTCTCTCTCCACTATATATGTCACACCCGTACGGGTCGCGACCACGACCCGGCTCGAGCCGATGCCACGTGGCCACTTCTCGCACGGGCGTGATGGTGAGCATTAAACAAATACAATACCAATTTAATTCAAACTCAAGAAATATCTAACTGAAATAAATATTCATATCGAAGTTCTAAACAACACGTCCAAAATGGTGCGGGGCTTACCTAACAATAACCTCGAATAAAAGACTTTCTAAATTATTCAACACTTATCATACCATCTAAAATAAAAATGTTGCTCTATCAAACTCCTATTCTGCTCCGTGTGCCTTCGAAGTGCTAGCTTTAGGATGAGCTGTAAAACAATAGGGTGAGCTCCTATACATAGCTCAGTAGAGAGGTTAAGCATCTTTAAACAGAAAACATACTAAAAGCATGCATAGTTCGCAACCATTTCATAGCAAAACACATTTACCTTGAAATCATGATCTCAAATTCATATGCACACACTCACACACACGTATCATTAGTTTCGATAATTACAGCCCATACTGTGTCTGCCCCAAAGGCCATGGGAGTCGTTCGGCCCTCCCTAACGTGACCTCGGTAACCCCGTCCACGATGGTAACCACGCCGACTCTCACGGTAGAGTGCCCAGGAACACACCCTGTATTCGCCCCAAGCCGGATCACTAGAGGGACCTGCAAGTCTCTAGATACCCCACACAAACCACACAAGTACGGCTCGTATATTCACACACCATTACATTTCTAAAACCAATTACAGTTCATAACATTCACAAATCATATCCAGATCCACGAATATCCAAAATCAAACTCATATCCACACAACATTTAAATACCATGTTCATACAACACATGCATATCAAAACATGCTCTTTATCAAACAGTGTCATAAACATGTTCTATTTAAAAAACATATCAAATAACTCATAATTGCGAATAACATTTCACAAACATCAATAAAACAGTTATCAATCATGCACATTTAAATCTATCTAAAACAGTAAAATCACTTCTAGCATGATTCTGTAAAAGAATGCATAACCCCCTACCTGAAGGAGCGCTAAGATCTAGTCTCCAAGCTGTTGGGCCACTCTTATCACCACCAAATCTTCCAATTTTAATCTCTAAACAATTATAAATAATTGAAACATTAAAATTTATTTAACTATAAGTCTAACGAAAAAAACTATATCCGAATCAAATCCCAAACCCCAATTTGGATTCGTTTAAGCTATCCGAGATCCAAATCGATACCCAATTTCATACCTAATCCGAATGAGTGATCCAATAGGTAGTTTGTGTCACTGTATCAACACAGAACCTGTAACTACTGACATAGGTCTTATTCTTAACCCATAAACCCATTTCAAGACACGACCCAAACTAGACCCATTTCCGACACATAACCTATTTTGACATAGAACTGGTTCTTAACATGCGATACGAGGATACGACACGAATTAATGTCGATTCATGACATTTTTGACACGACACGTGTCCGACACGACACAACATGAGAACAAGGGACACGCCCAAAATGGTCGGTTCTCATGATTTTTCGGCATCAATTTCGTCGGTTTCCAGCGACGATTAAGGTCGACGATGGTCCTCAACCGATCGCCTACCCTTCTTCTTCCAACCCAATCAATCAATGGTCACCGGCAGTGTCATTTTCGTCGAAAAGTTAATAGAAAATGGTAACTCGGATTTGAGAAAATTTTCATAAATCTACGCTTGTTTTGAGCCGATTTTCACGTAATAAGGCTTGTTTTCGAAGGATTAGCATGAACACCATTTTTCTCAAATTCCTGTCTACTAATTGATCAGGTGTTAAAGCACCTCATGATATGCTTAACAATACCAAATCGACTCAATTTGCTCATAAAATTTTAGTACATCTCTTTATGATTTGTGACACAGTAAATTCTTTATTTACTATCTCAACTGAGCAATTTATGCCATTTCATGAGTCATTTTAAAAAAAAATTACTTACTAGCGTTTTGTCTTTGCAATAAAGTGCACTAAATGAATTCAGTTTGTCACAATTCAATAGACGTAATAAAGTTAGTTTCTATACTGCAAAACATAATAACTGTCCTTTAAAATGAAAGAGACCTCAACCGCTCTCCCATCCTCTCGGATAATCTGTCAGACCGGGACTCAAGTAGCACCTCATATTAGCCTCTACGCCCCGCTTCACGTTGTGGTGCTCGGTTTCGGCTCACCAGAGGAATTTGCTTACTTCTGACACTTGTTGACTACCTCTATAATACCTTTGTCACTAGAGAATCATTTATAAAACAACTCATCTTTTAAATCCACCACTTGTTTATATGCATTTCTACGATGCGGGGCGGTCTGAATTGTATAATTATCCCTTATGAGACACATGTGAAAACATTGAATTGTACTACGGTGAGTTACATGAAAAACATTGTGAACCGGTTGTGGCCAGGAGAAGGAGCTATCCGAAATGTAGGCTATAGGTCTAAATCCTTTTTGAGAATTTGGTAGAGACCAATGAAACAAGGGTTTAATTTACCTGGGCTCTTAATGCTCTACCGATTACCATCGATGTAGAGTTGACTATCAGGTGAAACATCAATTATCCTTCATCAAACACTTTGAACGCACGGTCTCCTTCTATTAGCATAACTCTTTTGTCGAAGTAGCTCGAGTTGTCCTCATCTTGTCTTCAATCATCTTCACTTTCTCGCTTTGATATCATTGTACAAATTCTGGTCCTACAACAAAGACTCTCACCATCATGATACCAATATAATGGTGTTCTACATCGTCTCCCATTACAATGCCTCATAAAGGTACCATCCCTACGCTTGAATGAAAACCGTTGTTGTATGTAAACTCTATCAATGGCAAAATTCATCCCAACAACCACCTGTTGATTCTGAGAAACACAAGCTCTCAACAAGTCCTCTAATGATTGAATCATCCTTCCACTAACCATCTGTTTTGTGGATGGTGTTTAACTTAGACGTAGCTTAGTTCCCATGCAGCCTTGCAAACTATTCCAAAACCTCGATGTAAATCTAGATCTCGATCTAAAAATACTATCTTGGATGGTATACCATGAAGTCTAACTATCTCATTGATGTAAGTAATCGAGGCTAACTTTTCCATCGAGTTTAGTTTGATGTAAAAGTGGTGCAACTTTGTTAGTCTATCAACAATTACCCAAATAGAATCAGACATTTTTGAGTCTCTTGGTAGTCCTACCATACAAAATCCATTGCTATGTCATCCCATTTCCATTCAGAATAGGCAAAGGTTGCAATATTCCCAATGGTTTTTGGTGTTCCACCTTAGCCTTCTCGACAAACAAAACAAGATGATACATATTCCAGACATCCTTCCTTCTTCATTCCTTGCCACCAATATAATCTATTTCAAGTCTTGATACATCTTAGTGGCTCCCCCGGATGCATACTTATTGACTTACCTATGGGCTTTATCCAAAATCAATTTCTAAGTTCTGATCATTTGGCACACAAACTCTTCATTTAAACTTTATAATTCCATCAACACCTCGCTAAATTCCAATACACTACTCTTGACTCCCCTAAGAAGATTCTTTGCTTCTTGTAAATAGCATCGGTCACTATTTTGTCCTACTCATATTCTATCCATTAAATCATTTGAAATGGTGATCATGTTTAAACATATCTTCCCCGTGTCAATTTCACGTACAAACACATATCCCAAAATTCTTCTATCGCCCTTCTCCTTAATCATCATAAATGAAGCACTAAGCATTTTTCTACTTAAAGCATCCCGCTACAACATTCGCCTTTCCGGGATGATCAGAATCGAAAGTCATAGTCTTTTCTCAGTAAACTCTAGCCAACGCCTTTGTCTCATTTTCAACTCTTTTATCAAATAGATACTTCAAACTTTTATGATCACAAAACTGAGTAAACGTTACTCCCATAAAGAAATGTCTCCACACTTTTCAAGTGCAAACACTACGCAAAAGCTGCTAATCCAAATCATGAGTCGGATAGTTCTCCTCTCATGCACCTCAACTACCTCGATGCATATGCTACAACCTTATGATTTTGCATAAGACACAACCCAATCCTATTGGTAATGGCATCACAATATACTTCGAAAGGTTCGTTTGATCCAGAATTAAAACCTCGGTGAAGTAGTCAATCATCTTTTCAAGCTCTTAGAAAACTTTTCTTCACATGCATCAGTCCATACAAATGGTTACTTTCGTAGTTAAGTCTAAAAGAGGTCCCGCTATCTTCAAAACCCCTTAATAAATCCGTCGATAGTAACCGCTAATCGATAAAACTTCTCTTCGATCTCACTCGATACGCCTTCTACTCTTCCCATTCAATAATAATATTTCCACTTTTGAAGCATCAACTTCAATTCCTTCCTCCGATATAACATGCCCTAAAATTGAACTTCACTTAACCAAAATTCACATTTGAACAACTTGGCATACAACTTCTTTTCCTTGAGAATCTGAGAACCACTTTGAGATGCTCTCATGTTCCTCCCGACTCGAGAATATATCAAAATGTCATCAATAAAGACAACAACAAACTTATCCAAGTACGAACGAAAAATCCTATTCATAAAGTCCATGAATATGGCAGTGCATTAGTCACACCAAATGGCATCACTTGATATTCATAATGCCCATAACGTGTCCAAAACAGCTTTAGGAATATCCTCCGCTTTCACACGTATCCGGTGATAACCGAATCGTAAGTCAATCTTGGAAAATATTGCGGCTTCCTCGCAATTGATCCATTAGATCATCGATTCTTGGAAGTGGATATTTATTCTTTATCGTAATCTTGTTCAACTGTCGTAGTCTACACATAGACAGAAGTCCCATCCTTCTTCTTTACCAACAATACTGGAGCTCCCCATGGTGATACACTTGGTCTCACAAATTATTTTTCCAATAAATCCTCCAGCCGTTTCTTAAGCTCTACTAACTCTACCGGCGACATCCCATGTAAGTGCGCCATAGATATAGGTCCAACTCCAGTACTAAATCAATAGAAAACTCAATTTCTCTTTCTCACAGGTAGAGTCCAGTATATCTTTCAGAAATACCTCAGAAATTCATTAACTACCTCCAACGATTTCAACACCAAATCTGTACGACTAATATAATTGGGTGATAAAACAATATATTTCAATATCTTAACCACCTTATACAAGTACAATATGTGGTGATACCACATGTCAAGTATCACTTGTGTCGTCTCGACTAGATCAACTAATCCATATGATGGTATTTCCTCATTATCATCACTCATAGAGCTTGGATTTAAATTAAAATCCAATCCTCATAAGTCATACACATAATATGATATTATATCTCAACAATTAACTCGCTATTAAATATAATTTAATAACCTTAGGCTCTGATACCAAGTTGTCACACCCGTACGGGTCGCGACCATGACCCGACCCGAGCCGATGCCACGTGCCCACTTTTCGCACGGGCGTGATGGTGAGCATTAAACAAATACAATACCAATTTAATTCAAACTCAAGAAATATCTAACTGAAATAAATATTCATATCGAAGTTCTAAACAACACGTCCAAAATGGTGCGGGGCTTACCTAACAATAACCCCAAATAAAAGACTTTCTAAATTATTCAACACTTATCATATCATCTAAAATAAAAATGTTGCTCTATCAAACTCCTATTCTGCTCCGTGTGCCTTCGAAGTGCTAGCTTCCGGATGAGTTGTAAAACAATAGGGTGAGCTCCTATACATAGCTCAGTAGAGAGGTTAAGCATCTTTAAACAGAAAACATACTAAAAGCATGCATAGTTCGCAACCATTTCATAGCAAAACACAGTTACCTTGAAATCATGATCTCAAATTCATATGCACACACTCACACACACATCATTAGTTTTGATAATTACAGCCCATACTGTGTCTACCCCAAAGGCCACGGGAGTCGTTTGGCCCTCTCTAACGTGACCTCGGTAACCCCGTCCACGACGGTAACCACGCCGACTCTCACGGTAGAGTGCCCGAGAACACACCCTGTATTTGCCCCAAGCTGGATCACCAGAGGGACCTGCAAGTCTCTAGAGACCCCACACAAACCACACAAGTACGGCTCGTATATTCACACACCATTACATTTCTAAAACCAATTACAGTTCATAACATTCACAAATCATATCCAGATCCACGAATATCCAAAATCAAACTCATATCCACACAACATTTAAATATCATGTTCATACAACACATGCATATCAAAACATGCTCTTTATCAAACAGTGTCATAAACATGTTCTATTTAAAAAACATATCAAATAACTCATAATTGCGAATAACATTTCACAAACATCAATAAAACAGTTATCAATCATGCACATTTAAATATATCTAAAACAGTAAAATCACTTCTAGCATGATTTTGTAAAAGAATGCATAACCCCCTACCTGAAGGAGCGCTAAGATCTAGTCCCCAAGCTACTGGGCCACTCTTATCACCACCAAATATTTCAATTTTAATCTCTAAACAATTATAAATAATTGAAACATTAAAATTTATTTAACTATAAGTCTAACGAAAAAAACTATATCCGAATCGAATCCCAAACCCCAATTTGGATCTGTTTAAGCTATCCGAGATCCAAATCGATACCCAATTTCATACCTAATCCGAATGAGTGACCCAATAGGTAGTTTGTGGCACTGTATCAACACAGAACCTGTAACTACTGACATATGTCTTATTCTTAACCCATAAACCCATTTCAAGACACGACCCAAACTAGACCCATTTCCGACACAGAACCTATTTTGACACAGAACTGGTTCTTAACATTCGATACGAGGATACGACACGAATTAATGTCGATTCATGACATTTTGACACGACACGTGTCCGACACGACACAACATGGGAACAAGGGACACGCCCAAAATGGTCGATTCTCATGATTTTTCGGCATCAATTTCGTCGGTTTCCAGCGACGATTAAGGCCGGCGATGGTCCTCAACCGATCGCCTACCCTTCTTCTTCCAACCCAATCAATCAATGGTCGTCGGCAGTGTCATTTTCGTCGAAAAGTTATCGGATTTGAGAAAATTTTCATAAATCTACGCTTGTTTTGAGCCGATTTTCACGTAATAAGGCTTGTTTTCGAAGGATTAGCATGAAACAAACAAAAGCCCTATGATCTAATTTCATTTTAGCAACTAAAAATGAAAAATTCGACAAAAAAAAGAGAGAATTTTCTTACCGGATTCTGGCGACTCTCCACGTTTTCCGGCAAATGCAATCGCTCCCAAGATCTTTCCCAGCAGATCGGACTCTCTGCATCTTATATGGCCAGCCAATGGAAGCAAAGGGTCGTCCCTTTTCATCCCTTGCACAGAGTAGAGCGTTACTCTGTGTTATGGCCTTTCAATGCCTGACCCGTTACAATATATATATATATATATATATATATATATATATATATATATATATATATATATATGTGTGTGTGTGTGTTTGTTAATGCTTGCTTCTCCACTCTCCCCAGGTTATGGCAGGTGCATTTACCCAGCAAGCTAGGAGCAGCTGCAAGAGTCAGATCAGGAGCGACTATTGTAATTACAGATATTAGCTATATATTGTGAGCATAATCTATTTGAAATAAGCATTTGAGAGAATATGGGGCAACCATTGCGTCCATCTCTTCCTCTGTTTGTGCTTTAGGTCCTTGTCTCCACCTTATCATGAGCTGTTTCTCCGGCAAATTTCAAGACATGGCGCAGACTCTTTCAGAGACAGTAGTAGGGAATTTTCTGTGATGACTAATCTTTGAGGATGGTTTGCCAAATGTAATTAGGCAGAACCAGAAAATCAGTTCTCAAACTATGCTTATCTTTCGACGCAAATAAAGTGATAATAGTTTGCAGATCTCCAGTTATTGATAGCCTCGCATGACTCTCAACTTGTGTGAGGGCTCACCAAATGTAACAGGGCCGTTCATACTTGACTTCGGCCTCCCGTTGTAACCCGAAAAGAAGGTTGTAAGAATTGTTACAGTGTGACGAGGATCTGAGCAGTGGCGGATCTAGACAATCTTTTAAGGTGGGGCGAATAGTCCCTCAAATTGTATGAATCCAACCCTGAGCAATAGGCTTTAAGTTAATTTTCAATTTTTCGGGTGAGACTGAGACCCCCACCTCGGCTTAATATAGATCTACCGCTGGATGTGAGACTCTTAACACAACCAAGTAGCTTATTTTCTCTCTCTCTCTCTCTCTCACACACACACACACACACACACGCACACACACACACAGTATTATATTTATTTGTTCAACTCTTTGCAAGTGGAGATTTAAGTATGTCCCTTCTTTTTCTTAGGAAAGGACCAACTTATTAATAACCATGACCTTTAATAAGGTCAGGCAGGATCTTATAATGTGACTGCAAAATGGATGCCACCTTCGTTGAGTCAATCCCGGACTTTCCCGTCTACCTTTTTGAAAGAAGACGAATGCCCTGGATTCCCAAAAGAATTCAACCTACACAGGCAGAGAGTCACCTCAGACACACCCCAAAGAACCCTCGAGAGCTTTGACAAGTAGAACATTATGAGGGATCTGCTGTGCGGCTCTGGCAGTGAGAAGGGCCTTCACGGCACAAACCGTACCCATGGGGGGGTATACAGCTGGTCGGGATGTGGCTGATTTCAATCGGAACACGTTTAAACTAGTCCTAATAACCAAGTGTTAGGGATCGAAAACCAGATTTGGCCATCATACAAAACACTCCAGACCTGGCTGGCTCTCACCATCTTATATATCCTGGTTAGTATGAACCTTGTTTTGGGTGTTTCAATAACTACTTCAAATAGGGAAAGTTGTTGATCCGGTGCTCGGAAAAGCGAAAGTACCAAAACATATCTTACTGTCTAGGGAGTGGGTTTGAAGTCGAGTTTGATACCTTGACGTGCCTAAGGCCTGCATGGACGAACATGGACGAACACAACTTTCCTAGCTAGAGATCGACAAAACACGATGTTAGAATCTCTTGATATCTAATGCACATACCGAGCCGGAGTTAATGTTTGGAAGAAAATATATATCTTTTGGAAATTGATAAAACTTAGGTTGCATATAAGGAAACTAGAGGTCACTAAAAAGACACTTGATATAGAAAGTACGTTAAATAACTTTGTGTGTGATGCACTATCACTAATCCATTGTCGTCTAGTCCGGTTAGGATACCTGGCTTTCACCCAGGCGACCCGGGTTCAAATCCCGGCAATGGAAATCTTTTCCTTTTTTTATTATATGTCGTTTAGAGTTTGCCTTTTCAGTAGGATCAAGCACGGCTGCCCAACCCAAGTGATGAATTTTAAATTAGCCCACAAGGCTGCCCTTGTTTTTGTTTTTCCCTTTTGGCGACTCTTTTAGTTTTGTGCTAGATCTTTCTCATATCCGCGGATAGATCGTCAGCTCATCTCTGGGGCTCTCACACCTACCACAATACGCTTTAGCCTCCTTTCCTGACCCAAAAAAAAACTCTAGAAAATGTACGATCAAGTTTTCTAGCTTTATTCAAATGTTGTTGAGACATTTCTCTCTTTGAAAGTCGCTGTATTTTCGTTCAATTGAGCCGCTCTGCCTTTGTTCCACTCTTCCAGCCAGCCAAAAGAATAGCAAATCAAATATAGGGCGTCATATTACCTTGGGTTCATCATATTCATGTGCTCTCTCACTGTGATTCTCGCAATTTTCAGCACTCAAATTATTGTGAAAATTAAATCCTTAAATTCCACAAGTCCTACTCTTGTGTTGCCAATGGATCCAATTTGAATGAGGAACAAATATAGTGTGAGGCAGGGAAAAAAATTACCGACCAAACGAGAAAAAGATAGAATCCCATTCTAAGGGTAAAAGCCTACAACAATGCAAAATCCGTCGACTTTAGAAATTGAGGGTTCCAGTCCCTCTATCGCCTGCCTGTTTTACGACCTAAGCATTTATCTTCTTCCCTCTTTTCACTGGCGGTTTCAAATTAGATATGATATATTTTAACTTGCGAGCATCCAGGTGCTATTTCTCTGTGTACATCGCTAGGTATGTTTCGAAAAAGCAAAAGTAGGGCACAAACATATAACATATATTATATATTTATAATTTTAATATATAATTGGTGATGAAAAAAAAGAAGAAAATGAAGAAAGAGAAACACGAAGGCAAGCCAAGATACATGAGTAGAATTCAATGTCATTCTTTACTTACTCAATGGCCCTAGCTGATAGTGATCATGGAGAGCACACAAAAGAAGTATATCTATGAAATTGATCCATTAGAACTTAATTAGCGCCTGGATGGGTTCCTCCGGTAGCCGGTGGGATCCATTTCTCGCGATAATTCACTGCTGGAGATGGAAGCGTGCAGCCCATATTCACTCGTCGGCCCACTGTACTCGGCGCTTCCAAAGTCGTTGCTCGCGAAAGCCATCTTCCTGAACTTGCTCATGTCTGCATTATAACTGCCGATGTCATACTCAGAGCTCGCACCTGAGGAACCGAATACACTGCTTTGACCAGGCCTCATCCCCTCATTGAGAGCCTCCAGTGACATGTCCCCTTCCAATGCCCGGACGATCTGCTCAACTCAACATATAAAAGCTAGACTTTTAAGAAAATATGAAACGGTAATTTCTAAGATGCATATGCACATGCAGCAGACACATGTTGAGGCTGTTAATGTTTCGGTTGCAATCTCAATGATCTGAGCACGAGCTAGTTTCATTAATCTTTACAAACTGATATTTACGAGCCCTTTTGCTCGTCACAAAGAAGAAGAAAAAGATTAATTTCATCAAAAGGCAAGGTTTGAAGGGCACCTGACTCATTTTAGGCCGGCGCCTAGCCGAGTGCCTTACACTGGCAGCCCCACAAGCAACTAGACGCGCCATTTCATGAGGGTTGTAGTTGTTCCCCAAGCGTGGATCCACCAATTCATCGTAATCTCCTTTTTCCAATGCTTTTTGTAGGAACGGCCTTGCCTGTATAAACCGAGTTAGTGACAATAATACTTGTGACTTTGCATAACGTAGATTCATCTATAGTGACAGACAACCTTTTGGTATCATTCAACCTTTCAGTGGCACAAAGTACAATGCCATAATTTCTGTTGGAACTAGAATGGACCTTATGTCACTAAAAACACTTTATAGTATATGAACTTTGTGTGTGTGGGTAGAGAGAGAGAGAGAGAGAGAGTCTAACCCAGTCTACAAGGCTATCCTCCACGCCGGTCGGGTCAACGGGTTTTTTCCCGGTTATTAGCTCCAAAAGCATTACTCCAAATGAGAAAACATCAGATTTCTCTGTAAGCTTGCCGCTTGATGCATATTCTGGAGCCAAGTACCTGCAGCCCATGCAACAGTCTTACTTAGATAGCTCAATTTGAAGCCTCATTAGTAAAATAACAATCAAGTTTATACTAACCCAAAAGTACCCATGACTCGTGTCGAGACGTGAGTGTGAGTGTCTTCGTTCAACTTCGCCAAACCAAAATCTGCCACCTGGTATACATGGTTCCATCAACCAGGTCAGTCAGAGAATTATAAGGTTATTATCATAAACCAACCTGGCTTGTCTGTTCAAGGTTGCAAAATGAGATGAGTTGCTTGTTATCCACCTTGTATCTGCTAGCTCGATGCTAGCTCGAGATTAGCTAAGAAAATCTTTTTAAGTTTAGTGCGTGCGAGCTCATGTTCATACCCTCTAGCTCACAGCTCATGATATGATCATCACAAGAGAACTTATCCGCGGTGACGACCTTCTTAATCATAATTAATCCTGCTAGTGGTGCAAGAGTTGTTTACACTAGAAGAGGATCTAGCGTAAATAAAGTCTGTAGAAGACATGAGCTCAGCTCATCTTTAATGAGCAAAAGAGACGAGTCGTGACTGAGTAACAACCTTATGAGATGAGTCATTTGACATGCCAAGCTTTGTTCTCAGCTCATTTTAGGGTTCTGTGTAGAACGCCAGGATATCTCCATTTTGTTTTTTAACTTGAAACGCGAAACCTTGGGATATCTGTCAGCCCCAGATCCTCAGACAAGTTTCCTTTTTTTGAGAAAAATGAAAGCCATTTTACCTCCATCAAATTACTTATTCTGGTGCGCCGAGATTGTTAGCTCAGAGGCAGGGCACTCTAGCGCCATTACTGTTGGTGGGGAGTTCGGCTCCTAGAGGGTGCATGTGCGGGTGTGGGTGTTAGGCTTCGGCCTCCTCTTATAACAAAAAAATTTATTTGTTCTGGCTAGGGTCTAGCCAAAATCACCTTTTAAGTAGAACATCAAGAGTTCGAAATCTGCTCGCGGTAACATCTCATATGGTATAAAATACTAACCCTGGATTGCCAATTAGAAATAATATTTAGTTACCTGGGCTTCAAACTTGAAGTCAAGCAGAATATTTGCACCCTTAATGTCACGATGAATGATGCGAGGGTGGCCTACATGTATCATGCAAGTTAAAGATTCGTTAATATGATGAGATATTCACTCAGTGAAACACAACATCTATGGTTTTTAAAAGTAAAGAAGAATAACTTACAATCTTCGTGAAGGTATGCCAATCCTTTGGCTGACCCGAGTGCGATCCTGAGTCTAGTTGGCCAGTCCATAGTCGGACGATCGTTTCCTGATTATAAACAAATAGCCAAATTAGAAAAAACGCAAACTCACACAGAGTCCCTCACTTTGCTAAAAAGTTAAAAAATTTAAAAGAGCAACACTTTTAGTGGCGGAAAGAGTAAGCTTCTGCCACTAAATTAACGCCATTGTGATTGAATTTTGTTGTAGCGAAAGCAGGTTAGGCGACATACCATGCAAGTGGTACTCAAGGGTCTTGTTGGGGACGAACTCGTATACAAGCATCCGTTGGTTTGGGGCAATACAGTAACCCACCAGGGAAACAAGATGGCGATGGTGGACGCGGCTGATGATCTCGACTTCGGCCTGGAACTCACGCTCGCCTTGGCCACTACCTGCCTTGAGCTGCTTGACGGCGATCTCTTTCCCAGTGGGGAGTACGCCCTTGTGGACGTAGCCGAACCCACCCTGCCCAAGGAGGTTAGCCTGTGAGAAGCTATTGGTGGCAAGGGCCAGCTCTTCATATGTGAAGGTGCTCTTGGTGAAGCCGAGGGCGATGTTGGGAGAAGGTGGAGGTAGAGGACCGGGCCTTGGTCCCGAGTAGTTGCCAGAGCTCATGTCGCTGCTGTTCATCACGGGAGGAGGTGGGGGTGGAGGCCGCCATGTCCCGCCGGGTGGAGGTGGGAGTGTGCTTGCACTACCCTGCGCCACCGGCTGTGGAGATACTCCATGGTGCCAACTCCCACTGTGATGGTATTCAGCTGAAGTAACATGTACATACATAATGTAATGAGCTACTGTACATAGATACCTCAGCATATTCATACAAATCTCAAACATTAATGGTTAATAAATAAATAAAAAAACAAATGCAAGTTGTAGTTTTTGAAACCTCCCATATGTAGACTACATTTGTGAATATTCATGGCCAATGTTTGAGATCCTATATTCTACATACCTTTGGCGGCACGACCTGGATCTCCATAATAAGAAATTGTAGAGCTTCTTTTCTTCTTCTTCGTTAAGAAACAGACCAGGAGAACCGCCAAGAGAACAATGACCACTACTCCTACTACCACTCCAACATAAATTGCCGTAGCAACTTCAGAGTCGGTGCTTGAGGACGATGAAGAAGATACCTTATGTGTCCGCGAAGACGATGGTGTTCTTGGCGAACGTGGATAAGGTGGCGATAAAACCAAAGTCGGGCCAGGAGAGAAAGAATCTGGTGGTGGTGGTGGTGATGGCGGTGAAGGCGACGACGTTGGTGAAGGCGATGATGACTTGGATTTAGACGGAGGCGGGGGTGGAGAAGCATCACTAGGTGGAGACGGTGGGGGCGGCGAGTTTTGTGAAGGTGGTGGAGGAGAAGAACCTTGTGATGAAGATGGCGGTGGAGCGGGTGGTGATGATGAAGGAGGGGGGCTTGTGGATGCTGGCGGTGGTGGAGATGCTGGATTTAGTGTTGATGATGATGAATTGCTCGGAGGAGCTGGTGGAGATGAATGATCCGACGGCGGAGCAGTCACAGGGGTCGAAGCCATTGGATTTTATTTGAAGCCTCCCGGCAAAGGTAGGCGTAGTTGTGCCGGAAAGCAAGGCTTCAACCCGTCTTGTAACTGCTCGTCAGCTAGGGCCTCCTATACACGAAAGAAAGAATGACATTGGTGATTTCAAGATTGACACCTAAACACACATCATGGGGATCTCCCTTAAGCCTACCATTTTTGTTAAAATACATAAGATCTTTTTTATGAGAAGTAGAGACATAAGAGTGTTTATGCAAAAAACTAAGAACAAGAACAAGGAAGCAAAATCGGAAAAAGGAAATTGAACCTGATTTAAAAGAAGACTGATCCGAGGTGAAAACCACCGGAGAAGGAGATAGGAATCTCCTTCTGCAGGTTATGCAGAGGAGATCGGCCTCGGTCGGCCCATGTGGCACGACTGTTGATGCTATTTTTAATCAGAGGGGCTAGGTGTCCGGCCGGTTTTGTTACATTAGTTCAGAAGAATGCATGGCTTTTGCTAGTGGCTTCCCCTCTCCATCAGCCTGGCTTTGTGCGGACACCGGATGGGAACGGTGACTTGTTTTGACCTATTCTTGTTCAACTGTTTCCGTAGTTTCAGCCTGTCCGTAAAATAGATTTCCTTCTTTTTCTTATTGAGATGAGCCAACCTACCTCTCCTGATTCACGTCTAGGTGGATCCAGTTTTGAAAATAACCGACATATACACATACACATATATGTATGTATATGTGTATGTATTTGTATATATATATATATATGTATATGTATGCCAAAACCAAACCTAAACCTTATTTGATACTAAATGGGGTTGACATGACTCGTATTGGTAACAGTAAACTCAACTATACTGGAAGCCATGCATTAAGTTGGATTACTGAAAGTAGGTTTACTCGTTCTCCATCATGTGAAAGAACGAATCAACCTCCACATCAAATTCGACAGACACAACCCTACCTGGAGCAGCTTGGCCGGCCAAAGGAGCCATTGCTCTCATGACAAAGTGAATTAAATAAAATGAACCCAGCTGCAAGTTGAACGTCTCGAGTTCGATACCCAGGGGACATGCAAAGCGTCTACCTTAGTCCCGCTTCCAAATAAGAAGATAGTGCTGTGTTTGGTAATATCAACGCAGCCACGGATCATGGGATCATGGAAGATCATGATCTGTCACGAAAGCGAAGCCCTTGATGTCGTCATGATGGTGTGTTGGTTTCTAGATGACGTAAATGGAATGCACTTTTGCTGCTGGATTACGATCTCCTAGATCACCAAACCTAGACGGTTCCCCATTTGGACAAGTGGAAGAGATTCTCATCAACAGACGAATTCTTTCCATATTCCTCTCACTCGCTGCTTCTGAGCCTATGCAACTCAATTTCACCCTTAAATATTTTTAGCAGAAAAAGTGCCATTATGAGCTATTTGTTACGTGCGTGCCTGTTCCCCGAGGTGTTTTGATTGAGAAAAAAGTCATTTTATCTTCGTTGATCCAATCTCTCTCTCTCTCTCTCTCTCTCTCTCTCTCTCTCTCTCTCTCTCTCTCTCTCTCTCTCTCTCTCTCTCTCTCATCCTGGATATCTTGCTTGGCAGGAGATACTGCATTACAGTTTAGATGTGATATGTTGCCGTTGAAAAGTTGGAGTCCAGGACTCCAAAGTCTGTCATGGACTTATATTCGGCCCCGTACGGGAAAGCTAGAATCCTACTTGTTTGTCCTGGATTTCATTATCTGGAACCTCTGTGTTCTCCATCTCGTGCTCAGCATTGAATTCATGACCATATAAAGAGTTCTTATGAGTAGAACCCTAGACAAGAGTCACCGCTCTTGCAGACAGGCCTCAAGGTTCGGCAATACAATCGTCCCCAGAAGTGTCAGCCAAATATAAAGAGTTATCGAGTTAGACTGCATTAAGAACAAGTTTAGTAATTCAAGCTCTTATTCTATAATGCAGCCTGCACACACTAAAATCAATGTAATCTTCCTCATGGAAACACAAATTCAAGTGTTTCATCTCACCAAAATCTTTGTGAACCTCAGGAAAGCCAACTAATAAGAAGACATTATGAATTTCAGAAACACAAAAAACCCATTGGAAGAATTCGCGTTGACTTTAAACTTCATGGACGCATTCAGCATGATCAATCTGAACCTAGGTGCACTTCCTGGGTATCGAACTCATGGCGTTCAACTTGTGACTCACCCCCTACCCAGGTGAGCTATAATGTAAAACATGATTCAAGACGAAACATCACCGCTCACCTTCAAAGAAGTCATGACAAAACCAACATCTCGCCCATGCAGATTTCAGATAACAAACATCTGTTGCTTCAACAAAATCAATAGGATAAATTTATAAAAAATGATCACCATACAACATTTTTTGCTTAAAACAAACAACAACTAAGCCTTTTCCCATACTAGACGGGGTCGGCTACATGGATTCTTTGTTTCCACAGATCCCTATCATGTGCCATGTTAGCAGTTAACTCCCAATAAACTAGATCATTCTTTATTGTTTCTTTCCAACACTTTTGTGGTCGTCCTCTACCACTTTTAATACTTTCCAAATTTAGTTTTTCTAACCTTCTTACAGGTTCTTCTTTTGATCTTCTTTCTATATGTCCAAACCATCTTAAACGATGTTCTCTCATTTTATCCTCTATTGGTGCCACTCCTAATTTGTTTCTAATAACCTCATTATGTATACGGTCTTTTCTTGTATGACCACTCATCCATCTCAACATCTTCATTTCTGTCACATACATCTTTTGTACATGTTGATGATTAACTGCCCAACACTCAGAACCATAAAACATGGCAGGCCTAATTGCTGCTCTATAATATTTACCTTTAAATTTTAATGGTATTTTCTTATCACAAAGAATATCTAATGCTCCTCTCCATGTTAACCAACCAGCAATAATTATATGTGTAACATCTCCATCAATTCTTCCATCACTCTGAAAAATTGACCCTAGGTATTTAAAACTTTCCTTTTGGGAAATGCAATGTGTGCCAATTTTAATTTATATATCCTCTGAAGTAACCAAATGATCAAACTTACATTCCATATATTTAATCTTTGTTCTACTAAGTCGGAGGCCTTTGCTTTCTAATGTTTCTCTCCATAGTTCCAATTTTCTATTAACCTTTTCCTTAGACTCCTCCACTAATACAATGTCATCTGCAAATAACATACACCAAGGTACTTCATCTTGAATATGTTTTGTTAACTCATCCATCACCATTATAAATAAGTATGGACTTAAAGTTGATCCTTGATGTAACCCAATATTAACTTCAAAGAAGTCTGTCATTCCTTCATGAGTCCTCACACATGTTTTTGCACCATCATACATGTCTCTTATAAGGTTAATATATGTCAATGCGATACCTCTTTTTTCCAAAGTTCTCCAAAAAACCTCCATCGGTACCCTATCATATGCTTTTTCTAAATCAATAAATATCATGTGAAGGTCTTTCTTTTTTGCTCTAAAATGTTCCATAAGACGTCTCAAAAGGTTAATCGCTTCAATAGTATATCTGTCTGGCATGAATCTAAATTGGTTCTCTATTGTACTTGATACTTGTCTTAACCTACGTTCGATAATTCTTTCCCATAATTTCATAGTATGACTCATTAACTTGATACCTCGATAATTCGCACAATTTTTAGTGTCTCCCTTGTTTTTATATATGGGTATAAGTGTACTTACTCTCCATTCCTCGGGCATCTTTTGGTTTTTCCATATTTCATTAAATAGTCTTATGAGCCAAGTGATTCCTATTTCTCCTAGTATTTTTCAAACTTCTATAGGAATATTATCTGGTCCAAACGATTTACCACCCTTCATATGTTTAAGAGCCTCTTTGACTTCATTCTTTTGAATACGTTGGTAGAAATTGTGGTTTATATACTTTTCTGACTTGGCTAAATCTCCTAAACTAATACTAACATCTTTATTTTCATTAAAGAGATTATAAAAATAGTTTTTTCATCTATTTCTTATATCATCATTTGCCACTAGAATTTTTTCATCCTCGTCTTTTATACATCTAACATAATTAAGATCTTTAGTTTTCTTATCTCTAGCCCTAGCTATCCTAAAAATATCTCTTTCACCCTCTTTTGAGTTGAGTTTTTTATATAAGTCCTCCCAAATCTTAGCTTTTGCTTCACTAACGGCTTTTTTCGCTTCATTTTTTGCTTTCTTATAAGCCTCTAAAGTTTCACAAGTTTTCTTAGCATAATATAATTTGTAACATGCCTTCCTTTCCTTGATTTTATTTTGCACTACTTCACTCCACCACCAAGCTTCTTTTTGTGCCGGTACACCTCCCTTAGATACCCCTAACACATCTTTCGCCACTTTCCTAATATTAATAGCCATATTGTTCCACATATCACAGGGTGTGCCAACATAATTCCAATCATCTCCTTGAAGGACTTTCTGATTAAATATATCTTCTTTCTCGCTTTTGAGGTTCCACCATTTAGTCCGAATAGATCGATACACTCTTTTCTTCTTTGTCCATTTTTTTATTTGTAAATCCATAACTAAAAGTCGATGTTGGGTGGTTAAGCTTTCTCTTGGAATTACCTTGCAATCTTTACAACACGCTCTATCTTTTTTTCTACAAATAAAGTAATCAATTTGTGTTTGTAATAAGCCACTCTTATAAGTAATTAAATGTTCATATCGTTTTTTTAAGATTGTATTGACTATAAAGAGATCAAATGCCATAGCAAAATTTAAAATCTCCCTACCTTCCTCATTTATATCCCCAAAACCAAAGTTTCCAAAAAGCTGTCTTTATACTATCTTCTAGTCCTACTTGGGGTGCGTAAGCATAAACTATATTCAAAACTTCTGCTCCTAACACTAATTTCAACATCATGATTCGATCACCATATCGTTGTATGCCTATTACACTCTCCTTTAAATCTTTATTTATGATAATACCAACTCCGTTTCGAGCCTTTTCTTTACCTGAGTACCATAATTTAAAACATGTATCCTCTATCTCCTTTGCTTTTTCTCCAACCCATTTTGTCTCTTATAAACATAGAATATGAATCTTTCTCCGAATCATAATATCTATCACCTCCATTAGCTTACTCGATAATGTTCCGATATTCCAAGAACCAATATGAATCTTATTATCTAGGATTAGCTTCCTTACCCCCTGCATCTGTCCATAATCAAAATGCGGAGACCCTCTCTAAAAAATTCACTACATTCGGACCACAATATAACGGGACTAACCTTTTTTACCTATACCCGTCTATGATGTGAAAACCCTCTCTACAATTGATTCACTACATTCAAGCAAAAATATAGTGGTCATTGCTTAGTTCTTACTGCATTCGAGCTCTGCAACACGTCGCTAGGCAAGAACGCTCCAAAACAATGCTCATAATTTTTGTAATCTATGTTATAAAAATCTGACGAAGTTTTACGCTGGCTGTCAGAAGCCTAACACAACCCTCCTCCTTTATCTGGTCTTGGTCTTGAGACCGGCAATGCAAGGGTGATCCCTTACATGAGTAGAGTTTTTGGGTTAAAACATCAACACTAGCAAAATTTCCCTCAGCTATTAACTCAACATCTTATGCATGCTGTCACTCTATAGAGCTCCCAAAAGTAGAACATAAGAAAAACAAAGAGATAATTTTACAGATGGTTCAGAAATTGTATTTACATCTCTCTAACTCAAAACCTGTTAATCTTCAACTGTCTGAATCTCACCCATCATGATACGATTGCTAACCACGTTGAATCCTAACACCGAAGTGTTCATAACTTTCTTACTTTTCTTCCCCTTCTTTTTCCCTCCCTTTGCAGATGCATCCGACCCAGGTCCTTGGGTGGGGTCACCCACCAAACTTGCCAACGAGTTGGTATTTACGTCATCAAACAGGAACCTGGTTTCTTCACTCTTGCAGCTAAATGCAATCTCAATAACTTCAGGTAACAGCAGCTCCTTGTAGTTGATGAACTTATCAATGAATTTATGGTATGGATCCAACGAACCAAGGTTCTCAATCAAAAGGGACTGTGCCTCAGAAGTTGATTGCTTCAAGCAAAACTCCAGAAAACTAGTATCTACAGCGAAGTCAAAGAATAACCAACGCATTAAAAGCACCAGGCAGAAACTTAGTACTTCCCGCAAGAAACTAAAGCCAAATAAAACAGAGCTACTAGATAACAAAGCATAGAAAAGGATGCACATAAAAGCATATGCTTGATGGTGGCTAAAAGCATTTCCTGTAAGATGCATGCAAAACCACACAGCCAAACACGTTCTTTATGTCCAATTATGGCATATCTTCTGCATTCCCTCAAAAGAGCTCTCTTGAATTAGTTTGCACTTTTTAAAGTCAAATCATAATAATCCCCTTCACAAGTGCCTAGACTTCTGACCACTTAACATTTAATCCAAGACATAAACCAAAATCAAGCCTCCTCCCAGATTAGGTGGAGGTCAGCCGCATAATCAGTAATTAAATGTGAAAGAGCAAACTATGTTTTATGATTTCCTTCCGCATATTATATTTCAAGCAAGAGCCTCTCCAAGTGGAGGGTTTAATAAAACACCATACACGACCCGTATAGACCTTTTGATGATACTGAAAAGATACCTCTAGCTTCAAAGGAATCCATAAACTATAATAGGAAAAACCATGCCTACCGCCCTGAGGAAAAGACAATGTAAAAACATGCATTAGCACAATGCCATGATTTAGTAAGGGTACCCTTTGAACCAGTAAGGCGGAGAGATTCACTTTCACACCACTCCTTAAAACCCATAGCCTCTGCAGAAACAGAAAAGAAGTAACAAGTTCAAGTATGTCTTGGAAAAATGTGGTATTTGTATAAGTACAGATTCTTTCTTGCCTTTCAAAATTGATTGAGTAGAACCGGAAGCTGGTGATAAATGTAAGTTGTTGCTTGAAGATTTCTGATGGGTAAACGAACCGACAGAAGGCCCTTTGCCTTTTGAACTCGAACTACTCACATTAGCAAGGGATGGAAACTGTGACCTGAAAACATAAATAATCACATCATAAATCCTTTTTTGAGCAAAAAAGCTGTGAAAGGATAGCCACATGATGTGAAATTGCAGGAAATGCCAGAATAAGTGCGTACCAGAACATCAGATTTAGGGGCATATATAAAGAATCCCCCCTCCCCAATCAAAGTATCACATTTTGTGACTTTAGATCTCAAAACCAGCTGGTAGCCTAAAAGTACCAAGTTTTTCTAACATCAAGCAGATAAATGACATTCTAATTTACAACTTGCGATGTTCATGATATCAAAGTTGCTTAAGATTCAAATTAAAGTTTGTCTAGAAATATAACATTCTATAAGATTGGGGGGAGGGAGGGTATATTCATGGGTGGAGAAAGAAACTTGGCCGTATTGGCGATTGAATACGTATAGACTCTATCAATTTCTTACATGAGACATCTAACCTCTTTCTCCAGAAAACAACGATATTAGCAAAAGGCAAGATCTGGTTTGTTCCCATATAATAATTCCAAAGATATGTTCACAGATGTTGAAGAACTCCTTGCACACATTTCACCTCATACTGGTTAAGTTTATAAAACATCCACCTACAAATGTGCCTATTTGATTCACAAACCTTCATTTAGAAGAAGTAATTCACAGATTCAATTGATGATATGTTATGATGTCATAAAATTTATAGAAGAGTATGTGCATCACGGTCAATAGCAACACTCTGACTAATAGCATGATAGTGGTCTAATCAAAATATACCATGTAAAGAATCAGGTAAAAAAGGTGCAGCCCATCTTAACAACGCTCTACAAATGCATACCCAGATCTCACAAAACAGTCTTTATAGTCTGGATTAACTGCACTGGTTGTCACACAAACCAATCAACATTAACCGAAGTGCCTGCCCTAAAATAGTAACCTCATGGAGTTAATTAACGTGTAAACTTGGAATGTTGTGCAACAGTTACAGCAGCAACACCACCATGTCAAAATAAAAATAATTCATGTTGCTCCAGACAGGAAAATCTTACTGATTAGTTTCCTTTTTTGATTGCTCCAAAGGACCCCAAAAGAAATCATCTTCAGCACGTGATTTTGAATGAGCAGAAGAAACTGAATTGATTGGGATAGGAGATGCTCCTTTTGAGGGGGATGATCCTAATGTTTGGAATGAAGAACTGCTGCCACGATGATTCTGATTTGCTTGTGTTTTTGGTGCCACTGTTTGGGTTTGCAATGGACCTGAATGAATGGTTTTCTCCTGCTCTTTCTGGATTTCCCTCAACGATGTGGGTCTGGATGGTTTTGCTGTATCTTTACACCAGGCAGGTGCAGGTGCAGGGTTTGTCTGGTCCCTTTTCCAAAGAACAAAGTCGCCTAGCGAAGGCCCAGAAGGTGGAGCAGGCAAGACTTCCTTTTCCTGTTGCACTTGGTGTGAACTTCTATCCATCTCATTAGCAGTAGAGGTGATAGGCTGATCTTGATCAACGGATGGTGCTTTGGTGCCTACACCCTTCGATTTTGTTGCCCGTTTACGACTCTTCTTCGTATCTTTTGCTTTGATGAAGTCATTAACACTGTTAGAAGGTTCCTCTTCTTCAAGCTGTCTTGGTGCGATAACAGAAACCTTTTCATCCCGATCAGGAATATCTAAGTCTCTCCCAGCAGTCTTAGCCAAGACCTCTTCAGCTAGCAAGTCATGTAACTGGCTTTTCTTGCTCCTAGAACCAGAAGCAACCGTGACATTTCCCACTGAATACTGCAACTCGACCTGATCTTGCTTATCATCTGAATTGGCAACAATACCAGCCCAAGGAGTAACCGATTGAAAACTTACATGATGAGCAGGTATTGCAACTTCAGGAACCCTTTCAGCTAAAGCCCTTTGTCGTTCCTCTTGCTGAATCTCTAGTAGGGATTTTGCCTTCAGTGCAGGAGCAGGTTTCCATGCACACTGACTGGAAGGTGCATGATCACCTTTCACATCCTCAACTTCTCTTGTATCAGTCCATGTGTCAACAGCTGCCAAAGAACTGACCAAACCACTGTTTAGGAAATGATTTTTGGAAGTACTGTCTACATGTTGTGCACCTATCATCTTTGGTGGCGATATCGAGCAAACATTATCTCCTGCTTCCACATATTTTGTGGATTCCGTGTTTCCAATGCTCACATCCTGAACCTCGACGTTCTGCTTTAGCTGCTGGGAAGGATTTATCTTAGACAGTCCCTTTCCCTGACCCAGAGAAGATTGTGCTTTTAAGTTCTTTTGTTTCCTTGACTTCTTTTCAGATGCTTTCTTCACCTCACGCCCCTCTACATTTTCAGTTTCTTTAGCAGAAATGCCAGCAGGAGATCTCTCATTCATCAAATTTGACTCCTCAGCAGCATCAACTGGTGGTATTTCCTTCACATTATCTTTTTCAGGAAAAGAAATGCCAGTCTTTTCACTCATGCCAGGATACAGAAACGGTGCAACATCTATTGAAGACATGAAAGATAGTCCAATACGGTTTTCATCTATTCTATCTAAGACTTGCTCATTTCTTTCAAGTACTTCATTCCGAAAGCTCTCTGATTCCCCAGTCCCATTTGTCCCGATCACAGTAGGAACCACGTCTACCGCAGCAGGCAATCGTACAGAGAGTGGTTTTGTGATGGCATTGATATGATGTGTTAAGGTCACTTCATCATTACTTGAAACACAAATACAATGTGAAGCCGAAACATCGGGTCTCACAACAGACTTTACCTCTGCAGATGCTTCTGGTGGCAAGCCCGAAAACTTAACCACATGTTGCTTAGGTGAATCACTGAAGTTCTCAACAACAACACTTTCTCGTGAAATTGGATTTGTCTGCAGGCTGGTCTGTGAAATCTGTGTATTAATGTGAGATGATTCCTGTAACTGTGCAAGCATCCGATGGTCTACAGCAGCATTACCAGGTGAAACAACTCCCGGAAATTGGCCACCTAACAATTCACCAAGGTGCTGATGACCTTGAGTTTCTCTGAGAACCTGAGCAAGAAGTTGTTGCTGCTGCTGCTGCAGAAACTTTTGATGTTGCTCTTGCTTCTGTTGTTGAGAAGCTAGCATGAACTTATCCAAAAGAGATAATTGATTAGGCACCACAAGCGGAGAATTTATCTGAAGTTGTGAGAGCAAATACTGTTGCTGTAGTAAACTTAGCATCTGTGGATCCTGAGGGATTCCAGAAGAAAGTAGTTGTTCTTGCAAGGACATACTGGAGGAATGATCTCCAAGTTGGTTAACCATGTGCGAAACAGATTGAAAATGCTGAGAGGGAAGTCTTTGCTGCTGAAATTCATAACATGGCTGTGAAATGAAATTCTGCATCTCATGCTTGTCCACCTTATCTTGGAGAATTCCTATACCGCTTTGAAGTTTGGCACTTGATATGGTATCAGAGTCATTTGACCACGGAATCCCATCAACATGAACACCAGTCCTAGAGGTTTTATCAGCATTACCTTGTAAGGTAGACATAATATCCACAAACTGAGAACTATAAGGCATTTGAGGAGGTGCACTAGACATTTGAGGAAGCAGTTTTGACTGTGATAAAGAACGTGTCAAAACCTCGGTATTGGGCATCATGGGAATAGTGTCTCTTCCTGGCCAGTAGTGCAATGAACTAGGAACTGACCCTTGACGATCTGATGTCATTCTTTGAGCTAAAAGATAGTTAGCATCTGGTCCACCATCAACTGCCATGGTTGACATAACTCCAGTGCTAGTTCCTAGGTATTCTTGAGGACCTGCAAAAGAAAATAATGTATAGCATGAAATTAGTTCAACAAAAAATGCACAAAAACTTACATCACTAGGAATGGAAATTACCTTCTGGGAGTTTGAACTTTTCTTTTGAACCTTTCACGTTTCCAGACATTAATGACTCTAAGAATCTGCTCTCTGCTTCATTTACCAAATCAGGCCTACTTCTGTGGTCACTTTTCATTCGGATTGAACCATCTGCGATCTCACTCTGTTTTGATACATCAAATCCCGGAGGGGGACCCACTTTTGTTCGTAAATGTGGCATGGTGTCCCCAAGGGATGTGAATGCTGCATCAGCTGGTTCATTGGCCAAGCGAACCGGAAGATCCAAACCGAAATATCCTGCTTCAAACCATCCTATCAAAACGCTCCCCAGAAATGGACCTTGGATTTCACCTTGAGGATCTTTGTAATAGAAGGACATATCTTCTGGAGAAACATGCAGGTGTAGACTACGAACTGCTACCCTATCTCTAAAACCAGCAGCATCTTCGATGGAAGGTGACATATTTGCTTCCCTTCTTTCTAAAAATTCAGATGTTTGCTTTGCGAGTGCAAAGTTTCTGCTAAAATCTGGTCCAGAATCCTTCTTGAACTGCTGAGCATGCCACTTATGTTTATACAGTGGACCACTACCCCATTCAGAATCTTGATTTTTCCTTGACCGTGGCCAGTTCATATCAGATGCGGTTGGTCCACCATCAGTTGTCCAATCCCTCAAATCACTAAATGGTCCTTCCAAATGATCCCTAATTGGACGAGTCAGCAGTGGCATGCCTGCATTTCCCAACATGTTTTCTGGCATGTTAGCACGACCATCACCAACTTCATCTGGTTTCTTAGGAGCAGCACCTTCAGATGTTGAAGCTGCAAACATAAAGAACTCATGAGAAAAGGGAAAATCCACACTCGAGTGCACAGGCGTGCACACACCAACACACAGAAACATATATATATATATATATATATATATATAGAGAGAGAGAGAGAGAGAGAGAGTATGTATGTATGTATGAACAATTAGGAAAAAGAAAAATGCAAAAGCTATGGGACATCCAAATTGCTTCTAATTGCTACAGCACCTTCCACACTAAATCTTTTGCCTTGGGAAGGACCTTTTTGAATTGGATCCACCTTGTAGTCTGGATGCAAGTTCTCCATACTGTGGCTCCCAGAGTAATTTACATGATCACCGTGCAAGTTGCCAAGACTTGGCTCTTTGAAATCCTCAAGAGACGTAGGAAAATCATCTCTACTTCCTGCCAAAACATAAATAAAAAACAATATCATCGGTCAACCATATGACATTCTAAAACTTTGAAAGTTAACCTTAGTGGTAGTACCAATCCTGGTCCTCCTAAACTGAGCTGCATTTGGGGAGTTCCTTCCAACAGAACCATCCTTCAAGACTGGAGGCATGCCACTATTTATTATGTCGCCTTTGTCAATTCCATTCAAAATTGACTGCCAAGTAATTAAAGCATATCAGATGAAAATGATAAGCATTTAGACAAGCCATCAGCAAAATTACCTCTTCTTCCGTAGTAGGTGCGGAAAAAGCAAGAGGATCCAGAGGTTCAGTTAGTATGAGACTGGAACCATCGACCCCATCAGGCTTTTCATAGGTTTTCACATCTGTCATTCTGTATATATCGAGCAATCTAGTTCTTGTATATCTCAAACTAGAAGAGTCACCATGAATAGCCTCACATTTCTCTGATGTACCAATGTCATGTACACAGGCACCAGAATTACCTACCCGTGAAGGAGAGATAGCCCTTCCTCGACCAGCAGAAAAACCAAGAAACACATTGTCACTTTGCCCCCTGCCTGACCCAAACGATGGGACCTGATTGGTTGGAGTCAGTACAGGATGATGTGAAGGCTCACCCCTTCCACGATTTTGTGACACAGTACGCCAAGAACGTGAATACTGATCTGCATCCCTCTCAGCTTCTTTTGAAGTACCACTTACGACAGGCAGTACTTTGTCACGAGTCCCCTCTGTATCTCTTCCAGCATCTGACCACTTTTCACGCCAACTTTCTGATTCCTTATTTTCTGGGCCCCATCGTGTGTTCCACTTGCTCTCATGACGTTGCTCATGAGCAAAGTCTCTAGTACCTGACTCATCCCTGCGGTCCAAAGGGAGCCTCCGTGTTTCTCGAGCATTTCTATTGGACAAACTTTCACCCCATCTTTCAGGCCTGCGAGGTTCATTATGCTCTATTTCACCATCCCTCCTTCGATCCTTTCGAAGAGAAGAGTTACCATCTCTTTCTTCATCTCGCCAACGACCACGATGCCCAGATGACCGCCAAACATCCCTTTTCTTTTCAATGTCATGAATCTCCTCACTGATCCCTACAGGACTTTTTGGAAACTCCATTCGAGCGATGTGGTTAGGATAAACGTTCACATGAGAGTCCTACAAAGCATCAATTTTGCAGAAAAATACAAAGTGTGAGTATCAAGGAAGCGAACCAGCTCCTAGGTCAAATCACCCTGTTATGGTGTTTAGCAGATCTACCACTAATATAGATGTTCAGCTTTTATTTACATCTCAAACTGTTTAATGATAAAAGAACCACAACCTCATGATTATTACAAATACAAATTTCAGTTACCCCTGACAGTACTCCCGACTTGTTCTCTGCAGACTTGGGGAGAAGCCATTGTGGTGAAAGAGGAATGGAATTCTCAGGCCCTTGAATATCTGGAAGTTCAACGTTTAAGACCTTAGTAAAGTTCTTAATGCAAGGGCAATTTGCAAACTGCCCCTAAGACCAGGCAGCTAATAGAAAGTGCAGTAAGGACTAAGGAGTGCCTGTGCGAGGCATTCTGATGCGTTCTATTACCTACATAGACATGAAAAATAAGCAAGTTCAGTAAGAGTGTAACTAATCCGGTGCAATTAAGTTAAAGTGCGGTCACTCCCAAATAATTGAGATATATACATATCCACAAGTAGGTAGATGGCAGTCACATCTACCCCTAATCTTTTTCTCCTATCAGATGAAAATCGCCTCTTCGTTTTTAAATTTGATAAAGGCAGTTGCATCGTAGTGGCATAAAACCCCAAGGTTGAACCCTTGTCCCCAAGCATACAGTATGCACCACGTTGCCAACGGTGGGAATAATGGAGTGCCTCTGTTGCAGCCTAGGCTCTTCCAAATATGCCAAGCCTAAGAAAGTAAATCCAGAAAAGAGGCTTCACTGTGATGATAATGAATCAAGACTGTTTTATCAGTCTATAACGTATCAATCATGAACCCAAAGAAACAGGTTGCGGCTATCAATCAGAACAAAATCACGAAAGGTTGAAACACTAAAGCTCATTTAATCCTCATGAGGGGGATACGATGAGAAATGATAAGGGTGTCCAATAAAATGATAGTAGAAGTAATTAGCAGGAACTCAAGCAGAAAAACTCGTAGGCCATGTCGCACTAAAACTAAGATATAGCTCAAAGCTGTCATATCAAGCTGGTTTTCTCTCATAACGAAGAACCCTGATGCTAAGTAGCAAGGATCATAGGTCACTCGACAGAGACACATATGCATAACCTCGTAGAGAGCAAAATAATCCTGAGTCATCAGCACTTGCATCAAAATGTAGGGACGGCAAGTTATTATAAACAGAATACCACCAACAAAAGGTTAAAAAAGAACACATAAATTAATGTGCAGCCACTCTGACGAAAACAAAACTCCATCTGTAGAATCTCCATTCCCCAACTTCCCTAACACAAATCAAAAAAGAAGAAGAGAAGAACAATGAAATATCGTAATCATGTAACCTAATGCAACAAACCCAACAACAAATAGATTCGGAACCGCGCCATAGCAACACAAAACCCACGAGAAACTTCTCAATTTCGCCTCATCGGTAAGAGTAGAAGAGATTATTTTAGCCTATCGAGTACGAAAACATTGATCCAATGGACAGAAAGAGGGGAGGCACCTTTGGAGGGCGGAGGGTGGACGGTCAGATGATGGCGAGTGTCGGCAGCATTGGTACGGTCAGCAGCGGCAGACATGGCAGATCGGCGAAGCAGAAGCGCTCTTCGGCACTCACAGCAGAGACACACAGAGGCAGGGCAACCAGAAGGAAGGAGAGAACACACAGAGAGCGTGCGCGCAAGCGAGAGAGGGGAAGTTGATGCCCTGCCCCCTCTTTCTTCAAATAGCGGATATAGCAAGAGAAAGATTGAGCGAAGCGACAGTTCCCCTTTTGGATCCCGTATTTACGACAATGTCACTCCCAATCCCTAACCCTATGGCCATTGGCCCGCCCCTACTTGACTCTCACTATCAAGCTGCTGTCCCTGTGACTCGTCTGAGTACGTTTACGTGTCTCTCGTTTAAGACACGGAGTCTGGGACACCGTCTTGCTAATATTTTTTACTGCTTATAAATGAGCTTTTTGTACGTAAAATCAGTTTTTCTTATTAATTTATATATTAAAGTAGTCAATGATATGTCGCTTGTCGAACCATGTACCCATTGATGTGACACGGGACACGCCACCAGTTTGGTAGCCTAGGTCAAACACAGAAAGTGCACGAATTAGACTTGGTTATTTGACTCAGTTTGGTCCATGTTGAGTAGTTTTAGCAATCTCCACATGCCCTACGGGCACGCTTTACCCCGGCGATTGGGGTGGGTTCAGAACCCACCTCATGTAGGGGTGGTGTGGGTCAGAGTCGGGTTTGGGGTAAACCTGCTCCAACTTGACCTAAAATATAGGTAAATTAAACAACAATTTAAAAGGTTTAACCCTAACTATGAATTGGTCACCGGCTTAAGAAAAGATAAAGTCAATGTTTATTGATTTTCATGATTCATTTATATATTAGTATTTTTTTTGTTACAAGAGGAGGCCGGAGCCTAACACCAATACCCACACATGTATTCTATGGGAGTGGAACTCTCCACCAGCAGCAATGGCACTAAAGCACCCCGTCTTTGAGCTAATGCTCTCGGTGCCATTTATAGTTTGTTGTAATATATTAATTATTATATCATGCTTAAGTTTTTTTATGCTAAAAACAGGTATGTGCTCATTGGTTTGGGTGGGATAGGGTTTTATAAGTCATGTGCCCGTTGGGTGTAGGTTTTGAACCCTGAAACCCATGGAGTGGGTAAGAATGGGCTTTGTACACCTCATCTTATTAAGGATACGTTTGGGCATGGTGCCAACTAGGGATGGCAATGAGTGGGGAGGACCGGTTGTCACTCCATCCACATTAGAGAACTCCTATACAACAACAACAACAACTAAGCTTTTTTCTATAATAGATGGGGTTGGCTACATGAATTTTTTGTTTTCACGTAGACCTATCATGAACATAAGCTAGATCATTTTTTATTGTTTCTTTCCAATACTTTTGTTGTCCTCATCTACCTCTTTTAATACTTTCAAAATCTGGTTCTTCATACCTTCTTACACGTGCTTCTTTTGATCTCCTTTCTATATGTTTAAACCATCTTAAATGATATTCTCTCATTTTATCCATTATTGGTGTCACTCCTAATTTGTTTCTAATAACCTTGTTATGTATACAGTATTTTATTGTATGACCACTCATCCATCTCAACATCTTTATTTATGACACATACATCTTTTGTACAGGTTGATGATTAATTGTCCAACACTCAAAAACATAAAACATGGCAGGTCTAATTGTTGCTCTATAATATTTATCTTTTAACTTTAATGGTATTTTCTTGTCATAAAGAATACCGGATGCTCCTCTTCATTTTAATCAACCTTCATTAATTCTATGCATAACATTGACATCAATTCTTTCATCATTCTAAAAAATTGACCATAGGTATTTCAAACTTTCCTTTTGAGGATGCAATGTGTGTCAATTTTAATTTCTATGTCATTTGAAGTAATCAAATGATCAAACTTATATTCCATATATTCTGTCTTTGTTCTACTAAGTCAGAAGCCTTTACTTATCAATGTTTCTCTCCATAGTTTCAATTTTCTATTAACTTTTTTCTTAGACTCCTCCACTAACACAATGTCAACATTAGAGAACTCTTATGTTTTATATAAATATAAAATTTATTGTATATATGCATTTTTATTTTTATTTTATTTTATTTGCTTTGAATAATGAAAAGGCCATAACCAGATGCACGCCCAGGCTATCAATCTCATGACAATCAACTTGTAAGTGGACTCCCTAGCCAGGTGAGCTATTGATTGTTGTGTTAAGTCTATATGTTACTTGTTTATGTAAATGTCAGGAAAACCACGTTAACCTAAGTAATTAGATAGGTAGATAAGTTGCCAAATCATTAAATGTTGAAATAAAAATTTGAAAGGTTTAAAATGTTTTTCATTTTGTATGAAATATATATATTTAAAATTTGAAGTCTTAATTTAACTAGCAATTGGTGTTCAACTTGTATATGTCGACAATGTTTGTTCATGCTGAAGTGGGCTCAAAAAACAAGTTATTAAGGTGATCGACCACAAAACTTAAATCTGCAAATGAGTCAGGCACTGAATTTGTTTCACTTGAGGCCTCAACTGGTGTTGAGTCACACTCATCGTTCACATAGCTGTCCAAGTTAAATAAGTCAAACATGATCCGACTCATTTAACATGTAATATTTTAAAATTCTTCTAGAGCAATGTACATATCAAAATAAATTCATTAGCACATCTAAGAAATGAAAAGCGTGTGCATCTTTCTTTACTGCAACACATACTCAACCAATGAGTCTACATAAACTGAGTGAGCCGAAGACTAGCTAGCTATTCATGCTTGGTCCATTGCGAACCAAACATGAACAAATGCAGTGCCTCGTCTCCCCTTAATGTAGGGCTGCTACAGGTCACTCACATCTTATAAAGTAGATTGATGTTATATTCTTGTTAGACATAGTTTGTGGATGAGAAATCACATGATTTTTTGTTATTTAGCATCAAAGTTGTAACTAAGACAAGCTCACCGAGCTACAGGGATGATTCACAAGTTGAAGGTCGTGAATTGGATACTCAGGACATGCATTGGCTTGGACTTCCCTGTTGTGCAAAAAAAAAACCTTTGCCTTGTGTTTGAAGTAATTATATAAACTATACAACTGTCCCTATTTACGGTTTTGCAAAAGCTCTTGGTTCTTATTGTTCTCATTTGACCAAAGCATGAAATTCCCCATCTTCCTCAGTGGCTTTGTCATGTGCTATCATCATTTAACTTTTGTCAACTTATTGAACTTTTTGGCCTGGAGCTTTGTGGCCCCTGAAACAGAGAAGTCTTGTGTTTTCATTACGAGCTAAAATGGTACAACTTAGTATTGGATACTCAGGACATGCATTGGCTTGAACTTCCCTGTTGTGCAAAAAAAAAAAACCTTTGCCTTCTGTTTGATGTAATTATATAAACTATCCAACTGTCCCTATTTATGGTTTTGCAAAAGCTCTTGGTTCTTATTGTTCTCATTTGACCAAAGCATGAAATTCCCCATCTTCCTCAGTGGCTTTGTCATGTGCTATCATCATTTAACTTTTGTCAACTCATTGAACTTTTTGTTCTGGAGCTTTGTGGCCCCTGAAACAGAGAAGTCTTGTGTTTTCATTACGAGCTAAAATGGTACAACTTAGTATTGAGCTGACCCAGGAAGTAAATCGGTGCGGAGAGAAAAGATCTTGCTTCATTTTCCACTTTATGATGTGGAAATCCCCATTCCATAGAACACATTTTCTAATACTCGGAGTTCTCCATCTGCGTCAATCATGGAACTAGCACCTGATGCACCAGCTCCCCCATGCAAACAGCCCTTTCGGAGTACTTGACTTACAAGCTGAGACTATGGAACTTGAACTTCTCATTCAAGTAAAAAGTGAGATGGTACAACCCTATTTTTTTACTATGCATCAAGGGAATATTTGATTGTGAGAGAATCTTCAGTGCCGTAGTCTCAGGCCTGTGAATCAAACACCCCTTTTGAGGGGCCCTAGATATTCTGTATCACTGTATCATTTTCGGGTACAGTTGAAGATCGTTCAAGCTTTTCGTGGGAGTATGGCATGGCATACTTTGAAGTTGTAGCGCTTAGTACTCGGACATTATGTACTTAAATCCAAAAATTATTTGTCCCTAACCCAAAAGAGTCAAAGCATACACTTCATAGTTAGACCTTGCAAAGGTGAATCAGTGGGAGCAAGAGAAATCAAGCAGTTATGGCTGTGTGAGGGTCAATCGAGGCAGTCCATACAGTTCTCCAAAAAATTCCGACCACCCATAAAGACTTTTTCGGTTTTCTCGAGATTTCAGGTGAGCAGCCGCCTCGCCTCGCTGATCAATAGGTCTGAACTGACGAACAAGACCATATAATGATGATTACATTCATGTTTATTCATCCCAAAAGCTGGATTGCAGCTTCCTAAGCGAGAAAGATTGCTACATTAGAGAACTTGTCAAGTTATGAAAAGAAGAGAGTTAACAGACGGAATCAAATATAATTATATAATTCAAGAGTGTTACCTTCTTCCTCTCCATCTGTCTCTGCAAAACATAAAGTGGGTGTTGACTTGGCAAGTTCTTCGATCTTCATTTCTTTCTTTCTCATTTAGAGTTCCAAAAGAAGCCTAATTTGATCTTTGACACTTCATTGTACCAACCATCTATAGGTAATGTTTGTACTTTGTGTCTATGCTTACCTTGTTGATCTTTTTGGTGAAATCTGCTTACTAGCAGAAGCTGATAAATATAAGAAGAGATTCTTCTCATTGCTTTCAACTGTTGGCTACAGTGGGTATGCATTTAGTTGACTGCAGAATCCAGGGCTTCACCTTACATCGTGGTTGGATCTTTATTGGTTTGACTAAAGTCACAACAACCCTCCCCTCTTTTCTGTGGTACCTCTTTATCTTGTAGGCCAGTTTCAAAACTACGTGGTGTTATTCCATCGGTATGGAAAACCTAAAACAGCTTTTTCAAGGACACTGACTCCCGGGGCTAAAAGTTCCATGAATATTGCAGCATGATCGAGTTTCTATCTTAACATTGCAGCATGTATATTGCTTGTTCCCTCTCCCAGTACAAAAGAGTTTCCTTTAGTTCCTCCTCAATGGCTTCTCTTATCTGCCATAGAGTCCAAGATCTTGCACTCCATAGTGAGCCTCTTTGCTCTGCCTGATGGACCCTAAGCTCGTTGCTCTTTTCATCTCTCAACCAGATAGGGCCGTAAACAAGCCGAACAACCGATTGGTCATTTTCCATATAATTGAGCTACCTCTGGTAGAATATGTTTATAAATTGTTTCTTATCCTTTTGATTCAGTGGATCATACCACCAGAGGACATTATTGATGCCAATGATATGTTATTGGACATGAATGGCATGCATTATCGTTATGATGATAGATTATCGCTTAGTAATGTACATACATCTCAAGGGGAGTGCTAGCAACGGACAGGAGGAGATTGTACAGGTTCGACTACATAATTTTCCAACTTCAACAAAGGTGGCTTATGCGTCTCTCTCTCTCCTTCTATATATATATATATATATATATATATATATATATATATATATATATATATATATATATATATATATATATATATATATATATATATATAAGTGTGTATGTGTGTGCAAATGCATCCACAGTTTGACTGGGAAACACACGTTTTGGTTTCTTTCGACTCGCTTTTTAGATATTAATATTCTCCTGGACATGTGGGTCAAGGACAAGAAGCCAGAAGGGCATACCTTTCACAGGTCACTTTAGCTGAGTTGCTGTCGATCGTAGTGCATGGGCAATCAATAATGCAAATACGTCAATCAGTGAGAAAAATGAGTGATGACGAAGCGTGACTCAGCACAAATTGAGGCCTGAAGCGAAATCCTAAAACTTTGGGGTTAGAACAATGGGGATTACAAGTGTGATCAGAAAATATAAGGCTAAAAATATACTTGTTTAAAAAGATTTGAGGCCTACAAAATTGATAGTCAAATATATTTAAAATTCGGAAATCTAAAGCAGTTGCTTATGGATGTTCTTGATTCTTGGTGTCAAGCCCCTGGTATTACAACTGCAGGCTTAAACTCACTTAGATTTGTAGTCATAGTTTAGTGTAGTCATTGTTTTATATTTGATTTGTGAGTAGTATTAATGCTCTAGTTTTTGTGTGAGTTGGGGTCACAATACAAGAGAGAGAAAAAAGTGTTTGGGTTTTCGTGAGAAACCTTGATTGTGTTCTTGAGCTCACTTCTCTCATATACCAAAGTTTCTCACTCAAATAGAACATATAAAACCATAGTTCTACGATGATAATAACTTGTCCTTTTATTGTACAATAGAACTTAGTACTGAAAGCACTCATATTTGTGTTAAGAAAATGGACCTAGAATGTTAATTTTACAATGAAGATCAAGGTAACCATATAACTTTTAACTTAAAGGACCAAGATTTCTATTTTCCCAATGGAAATCTATGAATCTAAGTTTCTCAAGTCTACACAGCCAGCTCAATTTCAGCTTGTCTAGTTTGCAACTCGTTCCATATAAGCTCAGATCATCTTAAAGGAGTAGATCGTGAGTCAAGTTATGAGCGAGCAATGCCTCTAATGAGGTGAGCGATGGTCAAGTTGGCCAGCTTGGCTGGTCCGGATCATATGGCTAGGGATGTCAACAGGTTCGGTTGGGTTGGTTCACAGCATTACCCAATCTGAAAATATTTATCTTTGTAATACCTTAAGATTTCCTGCATATTTTTAAATTTTTTGAATTAAAATAAAAAGATAAAACAAAATAAAAGAAAGAAGTAATTCTGGGCAGAAGCTCCACGGAGTTCACCCGCATGTATAAATTTTTTACAACACATATATGAAAGTTTATTACAACACACATGCGTGCGCTCACACACAGACCCTCTCTACCATGACAGACATACTCTTGCATCAAAATCTAGCCAGCCACTCAACAGCACCATTTGGACCGTCGACATTTATCAAATCTTCGTTATTCATATGTGAAAGATCATTATACATCAAACAATTACTCCTCGGCTATTTGTTCGCTGTGCATGCACACGGTTTCGGTTCAAGCTCCATCAAACTCTGTGGTCTAAAACTCATTACAGTGCCCAGTGGCGGATCTACATTGAACCGAGGAGGGGCATCCGTTTTATCCAAAATTTCAAAAGAAATCTATACCTCAGGATTAGATTATGGGTTATACTACATAGTTCACCCCACCCTAAACCATTCCAGGAACTATTTGTCCCACCTTAAAAGAATTTCTAGATCCACCACTGTCTGTGTCCATCGACGTACGTATTGAACCATCTACTGCTGCATCTCTGTCGGCCGTTCGTCTTCGAGAGGGACTTGCTACGAAATTAAGTAACAAAGCATACTGGATCTGATGCAGTTGGATCTTTGTCTAATGGGGATATGAAGATTTAGCTTATATGCGCAGCATTGTCGTCGGTGCGCCTGCTGCTACATGAGTCGTCCTCTACTCATTGTTCAGGTAAGCCTGATGAGCTCGTTTTAGTTCCACCCAAAACCTAATGAGATGAGCATTGTTAAAAAGTTTGTGGTCGTTTCAGATCTGTTCTAATTAGGATCGGCTAGTTAGTGTACATGTAGGTATGTTAAAAAGTTACATAATGATCACATTAATTAGATACTTGTCTTCAAATAGCTAAGATTTTTTCTTTTCTTTTGGTATAATCCCTTGCAGAAGCCAGATACAACTCCCGGGATCGAAGCCAGAACCTTCAACTTGTGAGTCGAGCCGCTAGCCAGCTATTGCTCGTTGTGCAACTCATGAGTTATATATAAGTAAAACTTTCAGCTTTTTAGTTATAAAATATGTAATGTTGAGCTATTTCAACTGTGGTAAGGTAGTGTACATGTCCTCTTAATTGAGCAAATGAGACCGAGCAAGAAACGATCAAATGAGACAAGCCATGAGGGTACGGGACAGGTCAGCTCATTGGCCTTGTTTTTGACGCCTTACTGGGCGCGCTTTGTGGCACACACCCACAAACCAGGAGCGCCCCACACTTTTTATCATAGTCTAGCCAGTCCAATCACTGCATAACTTTCCCCACAAACTGATCAATCTGGTTCACGAGATCGCCATGGGTGAATTGAGTAGTGCTCAGTGGTGTGTCCACGTACATGCAAAACTTCGACCATAACGTGTGTATGTGCGCGCGCGTGCGTGTATATGTGTGCCCACATAGGAGAATTAAATACGAATACTTTTATCTTTTAAAACTAAAGATACAACTGTAGGTATCCAGCCACTCATAGTGCAAGCTCAATCTGCTAGCTTCAACCAATTGAAAAGTGAAGCGGGCAATGATAGATTACGTAGCAGTTTTCCTCTTTCTTTGATTTTCTTTGCAACCTTTGCAAGTCTAAAAGTTACAAACGTACAAGACTCCAAATCAAGCCCTTTCGTCCCTTTTCGTCCTTCAATTCACGCACACGTATCACCATTAAAGTTAATTTACAGCGTCATTATCTTTCCTTGCCTGCGCCATTTGCACATGAGGAGCTGCCTCCTCCTTTCCGAAGAGCGTTTCGGCCTCTTCGAGTGTCTTCCCCTTCGTCTCCGGCAAGGAAGTGTAGAAGAAGATCCAGCCGATGAAGGCGACTCCAGCGTAGAGGAAGAAGGCACCTCCAATGGTGATGGCCTTAGAGAGTGAGAGGAAGGTCATGGCAATAGTGCCACTCATCACTCTGTTGACCATCACGCCCACACTGGCGCCCTGGGCTCGAAGCCTTAATGGGAAGATCTCCGACGTGTATACCCATGTGATGGGGCCCATCCCGATGGAAAATAACGCAACGTAGCCAAGGATGGAAGCGAGAGACAGGGCTATGGCCCACTCGAGCTTCTGAGAATGGTGGGTGATGATTGTGAGCCCTGCACCCAGACCGAGCAGGGTCACGATCATCCCACCCATGCTGGTTAGGAGTAGCGGCCTCCGGCCAACTCGGTCTAGTGTGAAGGTGGCTACCAGGATGAAGAGCGTCTTTGTGAAGCCGACGCCGACCGTCGCGAGAAGCTGGCCGGTTTTGCTGAATCCGGCCTTCTCGAAAACCCTGGGGCTGTACAGGGAAGGAGGTGAGGAAGCCACGAGAGGAAGCGGGGGAAGACCTCGGCGGTGTAGACGGGGGCAATCATTAGGGCGTAACCAATGCCAATACCGGCGACGAAACGGCCGAACATGAGGAAGGAATAGTTGGGGAGAACCCCATGAGTATGGCTCCGGCGAAGAAGATGGCACCGGCCAGGACAATCGTGTAACGGCGACCAATCCAGTCAGAGGTTCTGCCGGCTAGGCAAGAGCCTATGAGGGAATAGAGGTTGATGATTCCCAGCAGGATTTCGATTTGCACGTCGGAGACTTTGAGGTCTCTTTTTATGTAGATGGCTGCTCCACTCATCACACCAATATCTAGAGAGAGAGAGAGAGAGAGAGAGAGAGAGAGAGAGAGAGAGAGAGAGAGAGAGAGAGAGAGCTCAATATGTATCACCAGTACAGTTCGGAAAGCAGAAACTAGACTCATGGATATGTATATATCTATATGAATCAGTCAATACAAGGGTAATTATTACAAAACAAATAGGAGAACTACAGAGAAGTTAGACTCACCATAACCGGAAAGAATGGAAGCCATAGAGGCGAGAAAGGCGCAAGCGTAAGCGTAGACATTTCTCTTTCGCTTTTGGGTAGGTTGAGCTACCAGTGTATTGGCTGACTCCATTGTTGACCCCCAACTTCGTCTTTTCGATACAGAGAAAACGAAGATTTGGGGAGGACTGAAGGGACAGAGAGAGAGAGAGAGGGGCAAGAGGAGGAGGACTGAGACTCTACAGATGCCTGTTTGCGGATAAGCCACAGATCGTTCTCTTATAAATAAAGGGGATCCGAGAAGAGGAGTCAAAATGGGTTTTCTATTGAAGTATGGGGTATTTCAGAGATTGCGTACCAGAAATAGAGCTTTATTGTTTCAAAGGATGATCTATTTAGGACCTTGTTCCAATTCCAGTATGAATAAACACGACCAGTTTCGCGAAATTCCATGGAGGGACTCAGATTAATTTGAAAAGGGTCTCTTTTAGTGCGTCGGTTCACTAAGGATGGTCGATGAGCCGAACGAACTGAACAAGGGATGCTCGTGCTTGTTCTTCAACCCGACTACTTAGAGTTGAAGAGGATACAAACCAAACAAACACAAGCCCACCTAGACACAGTGAACATAGCTATTCTATTCAATGGGTCAACACGAAAGAACTCAAACAAAACATGCATTATAAAAAGAAAAACTGATCACAAGCCGAATCAAGCCAACCCACAAGGACATGTGGTTCATTTACCAAACTTATATTCTCTTGGATAAACATGCTCATTTAATCAGCTATTCACAGAAAGTGCTTTTGGTTTTAGATATTACCGCAACATATGATCTTTTCAAAGCTTACAGCAAACAACTCCTTTAAGTTGGAAATAACGTATACATTCATTTTGTGAAAACCTCTTTTACCTGAGTTTATTAGCACACTCCCAAATTAATGAGCCGTGCCAATTCTCAAATTCTAGGTTTACATGCATTTTGTGTAAAGTGGAGGTTAAATGAAAATTCAATCAGGTAAACAGTGTCCTGGAAATAGTTGATTAGTTAGAGTGTTCCTGCAAATTCAAGACAATTACGAAAAACTCCCACGAAGGACATGGGAGTCATTGACCATAGGGAGGCGACTCTCCCCACCAACCGCACATTCTCTGCGGTAGCGTTCGTCGTTTATGCTGTCGACATTCAATTTAGAAATCCAACGGAGTCAACGGAAGGCAGTCGCCTGGACCAGCGTACCGTCTGAATTTCTGGTGACTTCCGTCTCATATATATATATATATATATATATATATATATATATATATATATATATAAAGCCATATAAACAATTCAATAGAAATTTGTGGTTCCGTGAACCACACTTTTGCAAAATGCCGTGGTCAGAATTTGCGAGAAAGATAGGAATTGAATCGGTGGATTTTCAATTCCGATCATGAACGTCCAAGTTGATCCATGCCGGTTGGTAGAGGTTGTTGGTTGAATGGCATTGGATGGTAGAGGTCTTGAACTCCGCTTATGTAAGAGATCATCTTTGCATGGATTCCAAGCTCGAATAAAAGAAGAGTGTTGTATTAAGCTTTGGACATCGTGCATAAAACTTTGTTAGACTTATCTACCATGAATTCTACAAATTATGATCGAGCAGTAGAAATTATGATAAAACTTCATGTAGTCGACCCATTTAGTATAGGAAAAGTTTTAGTTATTGTTGTTGAATGGCATTGGATTTAGAGATCGACGATTCTGAAACCGGTTTGACAGTTTCAATCGAAACAGAATCAGGACAGGAACCAGCCGAAACCATAACCGGTTAAAGTGGACCAAGAATTCAAGACCACCCAGACTTTTTATTTCTTAAATTAAAATTTTTGAATGATTTTTTTCGGTTTTGAAAAGTTCAGGGCTTAAACCAAAACCTGCTGTTTCGATTTGGAACCGGAAGAAAGCGGCCATGTCTACCTGAATCCACCGAATCAATCCAACCAATTTGAGATTTGCAAGGTGTTTGTGGAGATTGCTTTCTGCGGAATCATTTGGGCAAATATCATGGTTTTGAGCTTCGTGGCACTGCTGTGAATTGGCATGAGTTGGCATTCTTCGGCTTGTTTCAAGTTCACTCGTTCTTGGTTGGCTATAGCTTGTTTAGCTTGTCCTTGTACTTTGGCTTGGAGATGATGGCTCACGGTCATCTCCTCCGTTAGAAGAGGCACGGCTCAAACACAAGCTCTAGCCAAGAAGTGCCTTTATCTCCAGCTTGAGCTTGGTTCCAGCTATATTAAAGCTACTTATTAGGCTCATACGCCGCATGTTAATGACCGTTTTTTCGCTAAAGAATATATATAATCTTATATATAAATATATATTAGCACTGTTAGGCTTGGCACAAAGATTTCAAGCTTGGCTTGTTCAAAGTCAAGTTCGACTTACCCTTGTTTCTAGCTCGACAGGACCAAGTTGAACTCGAGCTATCTTTGAGTCAAATATCGAATAGCTTGGTAGCAGCTTGTCACTTGTATTCTTACTAAGAAGTGCATGAAAAATGCAATTGACAAAATTGTTAATAATATGTTCGAAACTATAGGTTAATCGTAATTATTTCATTAATAAAGAGTTTTTCATGAGGCAATCACAAAAAATTTAGGGCTTTCCAAATGCAACATTAATCAATTGATAGCCAGCTTTTTCATCTGGATCCTGCATATTATAGTCAATCTTGTCATTTTGGGAAGCCACCGGTGGCAGCAAAGCTTGTAAATAATAGTCGCATACTTTTTGGTACAATGGGGAGGCCAAAGCCAGACGCATGCCCGTGGTATCGAACTCATGGCCTTTTAACTTGTGAGTGGAGCCCCTAGCTAGGTGAGCTATTTTAGGTTTTGTTGAATATAGTGGTTATTCAAAAAAAGGAAATGTGAACAACTCTAGCTTTATTGAGAAGGTTTCATCCTTTTCCATTTGATCTCGAGAATAGACAAAGGAGGATCATTCTAGGTTCCTGGCTGCGGGCCACCAGCATAAGGCTTAAGTATATTCATAGGGTGAGGTAGGAACAGGGATCATGGGTCCAAAATGACCCCTCACCCATGGGTCCCCGCGGGATCCTATTCCTGCAAACAACCGATCAAAGCCTGGCTCGACCTTGACTTGATAAAGCTCCATATATTTGACCATCATAAACCATGGTTAGAATATAATTTTAAAAGAAGGCATAGGGCCTCAAAATAATCATATCATATTTAAAGCAATCAAAATAGTCATACCATATCAAGGTGATTGAAACCACAGGGTCAATAAGAATCTACTACATTTTGCTTAGTGCATACAATCTACATACTTATAGTACAAAATTTGACCCGAAAAACAAATTACCGGCTTTTGAGCCGCTTTGGACCTGGCTTGGCTTATTGCAACTGGCCGAGTGGAAAATGGAACAGGAGATGGACGGGGATCCTCCTAGTTCTATTTTGGTTCCACAGACGGTGAACCCGATTTGAAGAGAACTGAAATCAAACTAGAACCCATCTAAGAACAGGTAGAATTAGAACCAGAACAAAGAGGATCTGGTTCAATGAGATTAGTGATTCAGATTTACCGAGAACTGGCTAGGTCTAATCAGAACGACAACTGCCGATTCCGATTTACGCAAAACCGGTTAGGTCTAATGAGATTGGTGATGTAAATCGTTAATAAAAGGTCACTAGGTTCTATGCAAAGATCTCAATCATTAAGTTCACTAACAATTGTTTAAGATAACATAAGAGTTTACTAAAGCTGGATAATTCCTGGTTTTCTGTTCGAATTTCTGAATTCTGATTTGGAGAAACTGTGAATGACAGAAACCTGGCAAACGTATTTGTTTATATAACGCACATAGCAGTTTCATTTCACATTGAACTCCAATTATACGCTTTTTGGATGCGTGGGTGCAGCTGTCTACGTCGTTTTATGCTGTCAACTCCAGTGAACAAATCAGGGGGGAGGAAGTCAATGAAACGCAGCCATGTAACGCAGATTAGGGTTCAGTGACCCATCTAGAAAATAGTGTTTGAGGAGGGGAGGAGAACATATATATTTTGTCGTGTTAAGAAGGCCGAAACTATTATAGATTTTAATGTGAATACAGTGAAATTTCAAAATTTTAGGAGAGCGCTCCCCATTATATATATATAGAGAGAGAGGGATCCATGTTCAATCAAGTGGTTTTTGTTCCATTAATCTAATCACCGGCAATCGTTCTCCACCATATTTTATTACTCTACTATCCACTCTAAAGCCAGCTTTCATTTGCAGTCAATGGATCATGGTATTAAGTTGAATGGTTTGCATGATTTTATCGATCCAATCATCGGTTCCGTTACCTTCTACTATTTTCTAGGTAGCTGCCCACCAGCACAAAACTTGATCTACCTTTAATTCATGAGCTCCATTTGAATTAGATCTGCTTCGAGCTTACTGAACTGGATCTTGAGCTGAGCTTAACCGAGTCAATCTTGGTTTGCATCAAACTGAAACAAGCCAAGCTTGAGTTGTTTGAACATAACTCGCAGTTCGAACTCTGAGTCGGCATTTTCTTAATGGGTTGAGTCGAGCTTGCTTGTAGTACTCGACCTGGACTCTGTTTGATTACACCCATAGTTTTAGCAGTCACCGATTCCAGATTTTGGATGGTGAAGTCTGATGTTGGTTTTTGGTCGTTTTCAGAAAATTGATTATTGAAAACGCCTCGACTAGAAAAAAAATTGGTTGCACAACAAAAACATGCATCAAATGCCATTATTCAAACAGGCACACACGCATTAGCAGGTGTCCCATCGAATCAAATGATTTGCCTTATCACAATGAACCAAAAACTATATTTAATGAAAATATATAGCTTCCACGTCATATGATAATATGCAGATGAGATTTTTAAGGGCATGAACTCAACGGGTTCCCATTACTCAAGTTTTATTTATATTTTAGCACAATCGAGAGACCAAAGCCAGATGCCCGCTCCAGGTATCAAAGTCAAAACCTTCATCTTGTGACGGGCAGGTAAGCTATTGTTCATAGGCACCAAGTTTTAATGGTATAAAGAAACAATCTTTCCCTACATTTTATAATGCAAGCCAAGGCATCAGTCATGACAACTCGATATTTTATTCATATATTCAGCTTGTTAGTTCATCTGTTTCGAGTCGAACACGACACCTAGTTAGATGAGCTCCATACAAGTTGATTAAACTCAAATGACCAAACTTTTTTGGTGTACTAATATCAATTCTTCATAATTTATTGCAAAATCCAAACATTTTAATCATCTGGCTGAATTATAAGTAGCCAACTTGCTTAAACATGATTAACTAAATGTATTCTTAAAATCCAAATTCAATAAAGTGAGCACACAAAATTTCACGTTCATTTTATTTGTGCAGCTTATCAATGAGCTGTATCACGTTTCACTTGTGTAGCTCACGTATAGCAGACGAACAAAAAGCTTTCTTAAACAGTCGGAATGAGCTGACTGACAACCGTCGAAATTGTGTACGTAGAGGTGTGATCAGTTGTCTTCAAGTTAGATCAATCACCAGTCACACAATCAAAGAGGCTATAAACAAGTTTAATTCTTTTGAGAAGAGTCGACACTGAAGCACAAAAGAACATATCGATTAGAAGATAAAGGGGAGGAGGACTGAACTGAGAGAACCCCATAGAATCACAAAGAACAAGCGGTTTTGGACTCCACTCCACTCATTTTTTTTTATAGGGTTTTGTTTGAAAGCACATACGTAAATATCATATAAGCTCCAGCAAATTAGCTCAGTGTCCGCCATGAATCCTTTCTTCTTCGTGTTGTTACTTGACAGGTTTTCGTCTCCGCATGTAGCAATCTGTTTTTTCTTACCACAGACGACCATAGCTCAGGTCAAATTTACAGCACCATCACCATTATTCCCTGGCACTGGGCTATCTTCCTTCTTTCCGAAGAGCATCTCGGCCTCCTCGAGAGTCTTCCCCTTCGTCTCCGGCAAGAATGTGAAGAAGAAGATCCACTCGAGGAGGGCAAATCCGGCGTAGAGGAAGAAGGCACCACCGATGGTGCCACTCATCACTCTATTCACTACCACCCCAAAGCTAAACCCCTGGGCTCGGAGTCTCAGTGGGAAGATCTCTGACGTGTAAACCCATGTGATGGGCCCCAACCCTATGGAGAATAGTGCCACGTAGGCAAGGATAGAAGCCAGGGATAGCGCTACGGCCCACTCCAGCTTCCCGGAATGGTGGGTGTTGGCTGTGAGCCCTGAACCCAGCGCGACCAGCGTCACGAACATCCCGCCAATGCTCGCTAGGAGTAGTGGCCTCCGGCCAACCCGACCAACCCGGTCGATAGAAAGTCTCTCTCCTACTCGGGGCAAAATCGTTCGTTTGCTTGACATATCTCGGGTTGTTTACATGATTCCTTCAACAAATAAATTCAAGTACATCTAATTGGACAAGGTTTTGAATCTGTAATGGTCATGGAACTCGTGTTCTTGGTGGGTTGTTTCTCAGTTGAAGAGTAGCCACAAGGGCCAACATAGACATGGCCAGTGATAGTTCTTGAACTTCCTGTCTTGGAATGGTTCTGGTTTGAGTTCTAAACCGTTCAAAACCCGTAAAAAAACATTAAAGAGCCGGTCCTAATTTCAGGTTGGTTCCAGTTACATGAAAGGTCGAACCACAACCAATCAGGTGTTTCCCAATTCCAGCTCCAACTTATTCCTTCTGATTGAAACTGCCGAACCAGTTCCAAACGGATCATATCTAGTAGGCTAACATGAGGACAAAATTTAGCAAAGGCACCGGCAACTTCATTAGCTTTTCTTTCAAACCCTGAAACGCTGTCCGAGATTCTCACAGAGTGCTATACGGGTTCAGATCATTGGTGCTAATAAATAATAAAGCTTCGAGCCTCCTGTCTTGAAGGGCTTCTTCATTTTTCTCTTTCGTCAATAGAAAACCTTGACCCTTATGAAGACACGTGATTCGGATTTATGAATGGTTGCAGAAATGGTATATGGGCTGGTCTGGCCCGCTCACCGGATCTGCCGGGCTGAGTCTGCTCGGCTCAAAAATGGGACGCTGGACTTGGTCCTTACCGATCCAAGCCATGAATCTAAGGTGCGGAGAACATGACTCTCTGCCAGGTTCTCTAGGAGGTGTTTGATTACGAGGCGGGATATTTGATTGCGAGGGTTCCAGTTCCATAGTTCCAGGCGTTGTAATCAAACAACCCCCCAGGCGTGGAGGACCGAACTTAGGCCTTTATCGGGCATCAATCAAACTTGACTTAGGCCTTCAACTTGATGAGCTAAGGGGTCAGGTTGAGGTCCCGAGGTCTTTACTCAACTTCGGCTCAATGTCATTCAAATTTAAGGAGGTCACATATTCAATACTCAGATTGTGCATACATTACTAACCTTATTATCAGTTTGTGTACGTATGTATGTATGTATGTATATATGTATACATACATAAATATATCTACGTGTGTGTTAATCTATGTTAATTAAGCGCTTAAATGTTCATTTTTGTGGTGATGGGCATTCAAATACATAAGTTTTTCCGTGTTCTGGTTGTACATAAAACAAATAAAGTTGGGTTACATTGAGCGCCAGTTCAATTTTAAAAACCCAAAATTCAAAGAATGGGTTGGGCATGATGATACGTTACAATTTGAACATATCCAACTCAATCTGAGCGTCTGATGTTGTTACAGCCAAAACCAAAAGGAAGCCTTACAATAATTAAATATGTTAATACAAAGATCGAGGATCACAATGTCATCACAATACAAAGATCGAAAAGAAACTTCAGTTTCAAAGTTTTAAGTGCTACCATGACGACCAATTAATTATTATTCATCCATAATAATGATAATTAATTAGCTGCTAGTTTATATTGAGTTAAGTGCTAGCATAACACATGATAGGGCTATGTGGAAACAAAGAATTCATGTAGTTGACCCCAAGTAGTATGTGAAAAGGCTTAGTTGTTGTAGTTGTTGATAATCATGAATTACTCACAAGACTACATAGGACATTATTTCACTTCTTCTGGAAAAATATCATGTTCTAATTGAATCTGGTGTGTGTGTGTGTGTTTGATGAAAGCGGGTCACTAGATGAACATTCAGACTTGCCACAGGTAATATCCATGATAAAGGATGGGAGAATATTTAACCACACTCCCGATCGATTCTCTTTAGCATATTGTGCTAAGCTGTCCCGCGCTGTGTTCACCTCCCTGGGGATGAACTGACAATCAAAGGATGACAACATTGGCCCCGGCCACTGTTTGCTTCTCAAGAACCATTAAACAACCCAATGTTGCCTGAAGATTGATCTATGATATTTTAGGCATTCTAAATCTGTTTGTATATATGGTTGAGTTTCCTTGAAACAGCTTGCAAATTCAAAAGGTATGACGAGAAGTTCTTACAATGGGTCTTACCTAAGCTTCACCCGTTGAAGTAGAAGTTCTGGGCAAGTCCTAAACCCCATTCAGAAGCTGTTGTATATAAGTTCATCGTTTGTGACTTACCCACAGCAGGTCTTAGAGGCTTAGTGCACCTCCCAATTCTTCTTCTCCTCTTTCTCTTTGTTATTATTGCATTGAAGGGATCGAGTTGAAGGTGAAAGACAAATGGAGTCAAATAAGTCATTGGCATCTCAAACTCAGCAAAAGCGAAACAGAAATGCCTATGTTTACGCTTGTTCTTTCTGGCATCTATGACTTCCAGTCTGTGTGCTTACTGTGAATCTGAAATATGCATTGTGTTAAGTCCATGGATCCTTGGCATGTGTGTGTGTTGTAGTTGTAGAGTTCTTTGTCTCACCTCGTGAGATGATATTCTCATTTGAATTGAAGTCCTCACCGTTAATTTGGTTTGAAATGTTACCAGCTTTCTCAGGTTCACGTATCAACTTGTGGCACTTAAACTTCTATGAGATTGGATTCTGTAAGCAGAAATAGTAGGGTGCTGTCCTTTGACCAACTCCTAAATCTTACTATTTGGATGAGCTTTGAGTTTTAATAAGTTCAAAGATTGATTGCACTCACGTATAAATTCAAGGAAAACTTCTCAGTTGTGAAAGGTTTCCTTTATGAAACGTATACGAGTAGAAAGACAAGTATATACAAGCTCAGCTCTTTATGAAATGCTCGCTCAAACTCGAGCTTGAACCCACCGTGCTTCAATTTCTCAGCTTGAGCTATATTCAAGCAACTTGCACTTGGTTCATTTGGCATGCTCAAACTCAAGTTTAACTAGAATATGTGCGTGGCCCACAATAAATGTCCTTAATTTAAAGACGCGCAACTTTATATAAAAGTATGTATAAAGTGCTGTTAGCATTGGAACTCGGGTCACTCACATGTCAAAGCTCAACCAAAGCACCCGGAGGAGTGGCCGGAGCCACTGCTCTACTTGTTAGAGATTGCATTCAAAACAATCTTCGAGCTGAATTGGCTGTTCTCCGTTATAATTAAGGTGGTAGAATTAATGAAAAGCTCGAGCTTTTGCTTGGAAAGAACTTGAAAGGTTGTTTTCAGAGAAAAGGACCCTCAAACCGTTGAAAGTAAGAAGATCCTTTGACACTAAGAAATGTATCCTATCGACCCATATGAATAAATGGGTTGTAACTAGAGCCCGCTGTATATGGGCATTGGCTCCATCCTTTTACAAGATGTATAGTCCACAGATGAATCCGTAGACTATAAGTAGAGCCGGGGGATCTTTGCCCTACCTTAGAAAAGTTTTACGTATCTGCCACTGCTTCTATCTGTTGAGTATCATGATATCTATATTTGGGCCAATCAATAAGAAAAGGAAAGCTATTCTCAAAACACACTCAAACACCCACCAAGGCCTATTCACCCTAACGTAAAAAATACTTTTAGGTTCGCCACTGCTATCCATTGGCACCAATATATCTACATTGTAGACCAATCAATAACCAAAAAAAGAACATTGAATGGTGAAGATTTATAACGGGTGACTATTATTGAGTATAACTTAGTTTTTCGTATATTTTATATTTACATATGTATATATATAAGAGAGAAAGAGAGAGATAGTGGACTAAGCTCAATCTCCATCTATACTTACTTTTCTTAAACATTATTTCTATTGTTCGATCAATGGTGCATATTTAAATTCAAAAAGTAACTTTGTATCATTATACCTTTCATACTTGCACTTAATGCATAAGGGTACAATCAACTTTTTAGATTCAAATCTCTAACATTGATGACTTTGATTAGAGGGTGAAATAGTTTAAATAGGTTAAATCACATAATATATATGTGTATTTATATGTATATGTATGTCAGGTACTGAGTCATATACATATAGAGGCATCTTATCCCTGTGCCCAAACCGGAATCTGATTGGACCAAACCGAACCACGAACAACTCCGTTCGATTATTAGCCCTAAACGGCTAAAATCTTTATTTTCCCCCCCTTAAAAGCAAGGACAGAGGAGACCGTGGTCCCAAAGATTGATTCAATTCAAGGGTCCTTTTGCAGGCTTTGCCGTTCTAACAAAAGCGACCCTCAACTTTACACTTGCCCCACTCCTCTTCCGTTATCAAAGGAACTCTAATAATGCAAGCCATTCACTCATATCATCACTTCAAAATTGTTTCCCTCCTAATCGACTCCGGAACACGAATCACGTCACATCGTACATCGTCCATACTGGAGTGAACTCGAGATTGGTGATATTGGAGCCCACTTAGTGAGAAAAGTTTCATGTACGGTTGAGATTCACTATCACAAACACTGTATCATATGTCGTATGACTTCTGCTGCTTCAGATGCGTTGCTTTATTGCTTCTCTCCTCGTAGAGATAGAGAGCTGTACGGTGAGGATTCAATATCACCTGCTATATATCATATGCCTCTTCTGTTACAAATATAATAGACCCTGCTTGTCCTCTCACAGAGAGAGATGGTGAGGAAGCTGAAGCTTCGAATTTCCAGGGTCATACCTTCTTTCCTTGCTTGCCACTCAAACGGATCGCCATGGATGCCGGAAAGCCCCCTACATTATTTGCCACCGTCGTCTAAATTCTGCCGATCACCGGTGAACCCAAAGACCATCGACATCGCCTTCCCCACCTTCACGAAGCCACTCCGCGGCCCACAATTTATCGACGATACGATCCCCCTCATCGAAGTAGAATCTGGATTCCAGTGGGGGACAGAAGAGAAGTGGCATGTCGTCTCACGGGTGGACGATCAGACGGTTCGCCGGAAAATATCCATCTCTCCCGACGCGGACGAACGCGTCATCTGCCCTCCGACGTCGCCTGCGTCTCCGATTACCTCCGGATTCATTAGAAGGATTACAAGGAGTCAGAGTCGGAACAGGGGAAGGAAGAGAACTTCTTCTAGAAGCCAGAGACCTAGCGACTCGTCGACTGACTCCGGCTGGTTCAGCAGCGAGGAGGAGGACGAAACAGAGAGGCTCTTCTCCTCCCGGAGCCTCTCATCCGACTCTTCGGACTTCTTCCGGAAACGCCGCCGCTATGTCGAATTGCGGCGTAAAAATGCCTATGGATTCCGGCGGGTACCCCCAGGCGGGAAGGTGAGGGAGGGTTTTCCGGTGGTGAAAGAATCCAAGGATCCGTACGGTGATTTCATGGGATCGATGATTGAGATGATCGCGGCCAAGGACATCTTCGATGCAGTTGATCTGGAGAAGCTTTTAAATCGGCTCCTCTCCCTCAACGATCCGCATCACCACGACGTCATCCTTCGTGTCTTCTCCGACGTCTTGAATGCTCTCTTTCCCGACAACGCCGTCACGGTTACCGGAAGCCGCTAGCGGCTTCTTCACCGTCTATTAGTCACACACCTTAACGATGTAAAATAACGTGAAATTGCTAATATACTATATTTACTTAGAAGGCAAGTTGGTTTATAATTTATGCAGTTCAGCGGCGCGTTTCGTCTTTTACGGTTTGCGAATCGACGACCTATTGCCGCCTTGTGCTTATTTGTATATGCTTGTCAATATGAACATACACACAGATAGAAGCACGAAGCCGCGATCTTCCCATTTTTGATCCCTGGGTGTCTTCCAATCTGCAGTTATCTACCTAAATACGTGGTTTTGTATAGGGATCATCTACCTCTTTCCCTCCTTCCATGTTTCTATACCAAGGCCTGCCCATACACGACCATGGGCATTGTCTTACCCGATTCTCATACCCGTCAAAGTTGGGCCTGTTTGATAACAAGTACCGCGTGAAGAGGGGTTTTGAGTTCAATTTCTACAGCTTTTCGTTGAGGTACTGCATGCCCACGTTTGAAATAACAAGGGGACCTGGACTACCATACCTTTAGTGTAGGCCCATGGAAGTCGAGCACGGATGGACTTGACTCGATCAATGCCTTCTTTGGTTCGGTTTGGTTTGGTTCGTTTCCCTTGGTCGGCTCATCGAACTGCGAAGGATTTTGAGAAGAGAAACGCTTCGCGCGGGCCACACCTTCTTTTGAAAAATTGGCGCCATCACATGCAGTTTTCATTCCCTTCTCTCTCACTTCTTCTGTGTGTGTGTGCAGAAAGATCGGCAATGGCGGACTACGAAGAAGACAACCTGATGGATTTGGCGGAAGATGCCTCTCCTGTTGCTCCGAGGAAGCTTAGGCGTCTCAAGAGATCCGGGCTCACAGATCTCGACCAAAAGCCAATTACCTTCGAAACTCTAGAAGAGCAATATCTCCCAAGCCGTCCTCTCTCGGACCCCTCAAAAGATCACGAATCTCTGGGCAAAATTATCCTGGATATTCGGACACGTGATGGCGCTCCCCTTCGTGCCGAAGACCTAGAAAATCGCCTGCCAGATTTTTCCAGTCATCCCTCTTCTAGAAATGATTATTACAATGATGACGATAAGGGGCGAACTGTAAAGGATTTTGAAAACCACGCAGATTCGAGCGATGGTGGTGGCGGAGAAGAGAATCCGGGAGCCATCGGACATAGTGCCGATTTTTGCCTTGGTGATGGAGAAGAAGAGCATATTGAGGCGGACACTAGCCATGTGGACGGGGAAGAAGAAAATAATGCTTTTGAACATGGTTCCCATTTTAGCCAAGATGGGAGAGAGTCGTCGTATGGACGAACTTGAAAGCGAATCCGTTTTCAGATGCAATCGCCAAGGAGAAGGGCACAACGAAATTGATGAAGGCGTAAATGATGACGAGTCACTTGGCACGGATTCCGGGAAGGGGAAGAGAAGATCTATATCTAAAGGAGAAGGGAAGGCTAAGAAGAAAAGGAAAAAGGTTTGATCAAGGGAATTAAGGCTTGCAAGGCAAAGGAAGTCTCGGCTTCAGCCAAGAGGAAATCGGGAGATCTCCATCCTTCACCGGAGGGGCGCATGCGAAGGAAGGGCATCCTCTTTGGTCTGATGGATATCTACCATGGGCTGGCACCCATGTTATTCTAATTGTTAGATCACATGTTCAATCCAAGCTAAGTTCATTAAGTAAATAATTGGCGTGAATAAGAGTAAGGAAGATGTTAAAATGTCATCTTTGCCGCAAGTTAAATTAAATGGCTTAATCCCTGTGAAATTTTATAGCTTCAACATGCAACTTAGGTAGTTGTGTTCAGCTCATGTAAAGTTTGTAACTTGTGCATGAATGGCGTGGCTTCTTTTGAACAATCGAACGAGCAAAAGGCCAACCAACATCTTTAAAGTTGACTAACCGTGGATGTGATGGCAGGACTCAAACTCGCCAGAGATTCTAGGCTACTGAACGAACATCAAGGGCCCCTCGTTCAAGCACTTAGGAAAAGGATCCTAAACATCGATAGCTTGACTGGGCATTGCGATCCAAACCCATTACAATAACATGAGTGGCAGCCCATGAGGAAGGATCCGAGGCTGTAGAAGCCACCCCTCCTCATCACGCATTACTCCCACTGAAGGAGCACCTGACCCGACCGAGAGGTTATTCTGGGGGGCGTTTGCGTCAGTGAGGTGCACGGGCTGGAACGCTGTTTTTGGCACCATCCACTACACATACCACCACACTACACAAACACAGAAGGTCAAGGACGCTCCGTCCCCCAATGGTTGTTTCCAACGCGTAAAAGCGGCGACGATGTGTGTGGCACGCCCAAGCCACAATGGGGGTGGGTGTTCATCGTGGACTTCGGGTTTTCTTCATGCGATGGAGGAGTGAGATGGAGGCGCTTGAGCATACATACAGCCACAGTCGCGTAAACGCACAGCAACATGTATATCTAACATAAGATGGTGAAGCCGACATCAAAGGAACAAGCAAACAGGAAACTCAGTTCAACCCTTCTCGAAAGGCACAGCTGACATTACAAGATGAGAACAAGAGGTAACAATGGCCAAATCATTGTTCAAGTATACGAGAGGTCATGCAAAGTTTGCTAGCACATCTTAAATTGAAATAACTTAAACACTTCACGAGTCTGCAAACTACATTTTCATATCACCAATTCCCTGAAATCTATCACGGACTAGACCTGCATACTCAATGGAAGAACTACCCATCATACTCCCCATCGGAGAATTTATTTTCTGGGTAGAACACCGCAACTACCACCCGACCACCAAATTTCCTTCCATTCAAACTTGTTCGAGCTCGAGAGGCAGCATCAGTATCCGCATACTCCAAGAATACCTGAAAATTATAGTTGGTGACATGAGGTAACCAAAAGATTACGAACAGGAAACAGTTGTCAATTTCGAGGAATAAATTGCAAAAACATGTTAACAAATGAGCATTAGGCCCGCAATTATAGCCATAAAACCACGAGGAAGCACAGGATGTAGAACTCACCTTTCCCACCCCTGGAGGTTGCTCCCCATCTGGTCTGGGCCGTGGGATGACAATATTTACCAACGTTCCTGTCAATGCAATCAGGAACATATCTTGCCATTGTAAAGAGATCATCTATATACTAATAAATAGAAGGCTTATATGATTATTTTAGCAACTAAAATGATGCTCTAGAAACAAAGAGTGCCAAATAGCGTAGAGAAATAGCAACTTCTGAAAATAAATCCAAGCAGACGCTTACCAAATTTGCCGCCTTCTCCTTTCATATCCTCCATTATGTCTTCGAACTCCTCATCATCCTTCAACTCGTCTGCAGTTACAACTTCTGTTAAGCACACAACTTTGGTTGGGAGAGCACCTCCTTGAAATATGAATCTCTGCACAGTAACATAGAAATGCTGCAGTAAAAGCAGAGAAAAGTTGAAAGAGTTACCAGGCCACTTATTAACGATTTCACGACATGAGTGATTTAGTGCATTCCCTCTACACATTATGATGGAGAACCTAAAGTTCCAAAGACAGAGAAGCAAAGAAAGGAAACAGAGAGAAGACAACAAAGAGTCGAAGCTAAGATGCACTAGATGACACCAAATGACACTTCCTAGTTGTCGGGTCAGTGAGAATCACATGACCTATCCCAATACCATGATAGACACCCAACCCGGTTGAGAACCTCAGGCAGTGCTAAAGAAGATTCAAGCATATAACAAGGCCATGTACCGAACAAGTAGCGAACTAGGACACAATTTGCATATAAAAGCTTCTACTTGTCCAGGAGAGAGGTAGCACGCTTTTTTCCAGATCTATACATGTTTTTATTTCCTCGCCTACATATGTATGCATGATATGTGGCATGTATTGCTTACCTGCAAAGCCACTTGCTGCTGTGCCTGTAACAACACGCTCTCCTGCTCAGGTCGGGGCTGGGTTGTTCCCTGATTTGCACGCCTAACCGTGAGAGTTTTGTCCCCCATCTTGATGCCATTAAGAGCAGCACAAGCAATGTCAGTAACATTTAAGTCTTGATACACGCAGAATGCATAGCCTTTGGAATTCCCAGTTTCTCTATCCTTAACAAGGTCAAACCCTCGCAGAGGTCCAAAAGACTCAAGTAGCTCTCTTATTTGTGCTTCTGTGAAGTAATACGGAAGCCCTCCAACAAAAATCCGGTCTGGACCTTCTAACCCACCTGCAGAACCGGGTGTTAACCCTACAGCAGCCAGGTTTAGATTAGGGTTAGGCTGGCTTGGACCAAGAGCTGCAGCCAGAGAAGGATTATAATCACTGGGCCTCCTAACTTTTACAGGTGCTCCCTGTGCAATTAAAATAGCAATATCGTCAGGTAAAAGAAATTTGATTAACTTAAATACTCGTGCAGTATATAATCACATGAACAATTGATACTCATGCCAGCACAGGCTCTGTGTGTGTGCGTGCCCTAAAGCCCCACATATGAAAAGCCTCTAGTACTATGCAGAATTGCTGGAAATTTTAGGGATCCTTCCCATCATCAACTCACATATTCAGATGACTCAGAGAATAAGCCAAGATAGCGTAAAAACAAGATTGGAGAGTTCCATGCAAAACCCTAGAGGGATAGGCTGTAAACTGCAAATACCTACACTTAATCCACTGGGGACAAGGAATGCGTGGTACTTGGTTGTCCTGTGGACCATCGCTCGCCAGTCTGCATGTATACAGAGATGCATGTGTGCGTAGCCTGTGTGTTACAAGCAGCCTACAGCAGGTCTCGGTCACTAGAGCAAATCCAGGCCAGACAACAAACCAACAGTTCTAACATGAGGTTAACGATTGCATTTTTCTACATTTCTTGTTTTGCTTGCAATTGAGAAATATATGAATGTCCCATGTTTCTTGTTTTACTTGTCACTGAAAAAAATCAATGAATGTTCCCCAACCTTATGGTTGGCAACCATAACAAATATATGCCACCCATCGATCACATCAAGCTCGATGGAAGAAAATAAACATAATGACAGAAAAGGAAAGCCCTAATCCTTACAAAATCAGTCAAGATAAACTCTAACAAACATGCTTAACAAGGCAAAACACGAGCCGTCATAATTAAATCATAGGCTTCAACATGAAGACAATAACACAAAGAGAAGGTGCATATGAATTTGTACATATGGATGTGCACACGACCACGATTATCAATAGGTTTAAAATAAATAACGCAAGGCATACCTCAAAAATAATACCATCTAAGGCCATCGCATTACTGGCTTCCTCAACGGACCTCATCTCCACAAAAGCAAACTTCTTTTCATGATTTATGTAGACATTGACAACCGCATCACCTGAAAAGACACGACAAAAGTTACATATCGGAAACCCCTACAACTTGGACTAGTAATGATTTAATGCAATACTATAAACAAGAATAGACAGGTCATTGATGACAACCCCACCTGGACCAGCTGTGTTTCCACCAATTGCAGCCATAACCTGGCTGAAGAAGGTCGCCACGGACTGCAAGAAAACCATGAAATGAACTGTATTAACCACTAGCCATCCAAACAATTGAAGAATTAAATCAACCAGAACAAAACCACAAAGTACGTCAAGAGCTTCACTCTTACCAACTAAAAAGACTTAGTGCAATCCATTGCCTTCAATCTGTGTACCAAGCAGACACGAGGAGAAAAAGAGACAAGGACATTAAACAGGAGATTATCCAGTTTAAGAGACTTTTCCTTGATCAGTCAGCAACCCCTCATTCTTAAGAAGTGGTCATCCGAATTCTCACCTATGAGCTATCCAGGAGACAACACGTTTGCAACACAGCCAACAAGAAGTCCAGTTCAATAACTACCCTATAATTCTTTCTTACCCAAGCTAATAAGAGTCCTAAGCAAATTGCTTGCATCCTGGATCCAGCAGAGGAACCATGCTAGCTCGTACAAAGGATAAATAAGATGTGCTTCACATCCTCTACACAAAGGCAAGTATGACTTTTCTTCTTTATTTTCATGCAACAACAGGTACCATGACAAGAAACCACGCATCATGGCAGCCCTTCCTGTTCTACTAACAGCCTCCATATACCTTCCTCTGAACACAAAGAGCGTACAACTAGGTTCAAACTAGCCAACACCGAAGACTCCTAATTTAGAGTATGCAGAATCTCCACTTTCTGACATGAATCTGACATCTTCGATGACAAGGTAAAAGCTCACATAACGTATACATAAACATACACTAAGTTAGTGTGAAGAAAATGGTGCTACTCACGTACTAGTCTCAAGAACACCAAGCTACAAACTGGCGTGTACCAGCAAGCTACTATAATTACAAAGGGGTTACCCTTGAGAACAGCGAAGCTGTCTATGTTGCACAATACACCCGGCACAAGCTACTGAAATTACAAACTGGCGTGTACCAGAAAGCTACTACAATTACAAATGGGTTACCCTCCAGAACAGTGAAGTTGTCTATGCTCAACAACACACTAGGCACACTTGCAATTTTGGACATTTAAAACTACAGTAGCTCCAGAAGGGGCACACTAATTCAAGTGAATTGTTTCACAACCGCAAAAACAGCCTAAAATTGTATATGAACAATAGGAGAAGAGATCCATATTAATGCCTATATTTAGGGGTGTTTATGGTTTGGTTTGGTTTTGTTCTAACCATAACCTCAAACCAAACCGCTACATGTGATTCTCGTATTCTGAGAACCTACCCAAACCATGGCATGATCAGAACCGAACCAAACCGGTTCTGGTTTGGTTCAGTTCTCAATCACGATTTTACTTATTTAGTTTTCTCTAAAGACTGCCGTGGGCAGAACCCTCTCCCCTAAAAATATAATTTAATATCATGTGGTTAGTGACCACATATCAGAACTACACTGATAAGAAGAGATCCTGCACTTATCTTAGCCAAAAGGTTAAGAAAGGTATGATTTGTTCGAACCCTTACAACCCATTTTATAATTATCAATCGATCCCCTCACTAGGCGTGTTTTCTCAATACGGTCCTAAAACTTTCTTTTCTCAAAAGTTTTCGGTTCTCATGGTTTGATTCCAGCACTAGAACCGTGAGCCAAATCAACCCAAACATCTAGAACCAGCACCAAACCACCAGTTTGGTTCGGTTCCGGGGGTTCCTTGAACACCCCCTACCACTACCTATATTATCTTTCCTCAGTCAAAACCGAGCTAAATGTATGAATTAACCAAATTCCTCCAAAAACCATTTCCATCTTCAAACCCTTTTATACCATCAATAGAATTTCATCTTCTCCTAGAGCACTTACATGTGAAAATCTGAACCTGTATCTCCCTACTCATACCAAAAAGCAGATTGAGGCCCAATACTCCATTGGCTCTGTTATCTAAAACAAGCATGGTAAAAGAGGCTGCACTTGTGTGCACTGTGAGTGGGAGCAATCAAGGCATTATTGCTGCTTCTTTGGCATCCCCACAGGATGGAAACAAAAATAGAAGAGTCAATTCCTAGAACTAAGAAGCATCTATATTGGAGCATATTGTCAACAAACATTGGTTGAAAATTATGGTGATATTCATTCGTCTGGTGCAAAGAAAAAGATTTGCTCCTTTGGTGAATTTCAATGTCCCTGGATGGAAGAGCATATTTCCGTACTAGACTACCCACTGTAGAATATCATGTGCAGGCTGTAAATACCCACAGCTGTAAGTTTATGCATCCACTGATATGAATTCGCCTAGGATTAATCCGTTAATGCTTTCCTTATGGGCCATACTACAACCGTAGATGTGGTATTCATCTATGTAATAGAGAAAACATAGACCTCAAATTCAACCTCATGGTTTAAGGCTCATTTGCCTCCCCAATAAACATCTACCGGCTCCATCCAACAACAAAAAGAAAACTATCTTAGAAAAACTTCATGAGACAAAAAGCAATCTACATGGAGGATGTACTCAACCTGTTCGTTGGCTGAAGGTGGTAGTCCTCCAACATATACACGCCGAGCATGACGAGTAGCCTGCACAAATTAAGTGGACAATGTCCAAGATCAACCAGTAAGTAATGGAAGGACAGTGAAACCAACCATACCTGTTGTGTCATTGCTTGGACTGGCACAAGGGGAAGGGCCCCAAACTGTAGAGAAGACGGATGGAAAGACAATGAAGAATATGATAGTAAAATTAACAAAATGGCACTAACGACTTCAAAGGGAAGGAACAGAAACCTACCTGACCAGTTCCCACTGGGAACATGTTTGGAAACATGCCCGGAATGGGTGGAGGGGTGCCAGCTACTTGTCCTGCAGGGTTACAAGAAATAACTGTTTCAGCAAATTATAGGCAACGAAGCTTAGCATTAATTGCATTAGAGCATATGCAGCGCATCACCTTAATATCTGCTTGGATGAGATGCACCCTATCTGACATGCCTTAACAAAAATATGTCCAGAATAGAAGTACATCTTATCTAAGTATTGAAGAAAAATTTTGTAAGACTACCAAAACAGCAATAGCTGCCGGTTGAAGACGAACAAGATCCATCAAACCGGTGCACTGAATCCTCCTTGAACATAAAAGCTACAGTAGTCAGCTCACGCCCATTTGGCAGCACAGTGGGACAAGTAGCCCAACATTGTCTTCTTACAACAACATACAGACACAAAACAAACAAGCCACCACCAAAAACAAGAAACAACCAAAAGCGCTCTCAGTTTAGGATCAATGCACCAAGAAAACATAAGGAAAAAATAATGCTCAATCTAAAGCATGCTATTTCTTCTGTAACAAACCACATGCGTAAAGAGAAGTGCAGCTTACCCAAGTTACAAATTGCAAATATGCCATGTAGTTGCCTACCTAATCAAAACTAACATAACAATATATGCAGTGGAACACTGACCTGTTGCAGCAGCACCAGGAAGTATAGCAGCGGTAGGAGGGCCCATGTCAAAACCGCTAGTACGTTTGCTGCAAGAAACAAGGTTCTCACATAAAGAAAAAAAATTAAATGCAATGAGCTAGACATGTTAGATATATGGCAGTCAGTATCAGCAACAACAGCAAATTCATAAAATTCTACGAACAGTCATGAATAAGCAAAATCCACTGCCTAATAATAAGCATCAATTTTCCAAAACTTCAAACATTTTATAACAGCAAGACAATATATAACAGAGTCAAAACACTAATTTAAAACAGCATGCTCTTAAAATAGTTTATAATGCACAGATGTTTAAAACACCTTGTCAATTGAACAGAAAAGAATAAGCAATGCACTGCTTACTAGTAAGCATAAATTCTACAAAAGTTCAGATACGTCATAAGAGGAAGATACTAGTAAGCATAAATTCAACAAATGTTCAGATACATTATAAGAGGAAGATAATCTTAACAAAAAAGAACATATCTAAATCTGCATGCTTCCAAAATAATTTACAAAAAACAGATATTGAAATCCTCTTGCCAATGGAAATACATCCGAATAAGGTACTGATTGTGTTATCATGTTCCCCAGATTCAAACAAGGCCCTAATACATTGAGATAAATGAAAACTTCCAAGAGCGTGCAAATATTCATGCAAATAATGTGGAAGCAAGTGTCACATACACATCAGTGCAAATCCATTGCACATAACATGAAATGAAAAAGAAGAGTTTTACACAAGAATTGCAATAAGGATTTCTGTTCACACACGTGTGAACGGAGCATAAAATGCACCATAATACTAAGTTGCATCTGCGGATACAAACTAAAAGATTGAGCTAAATGAGAAGACAACACTAAGAGTCAATAATAATAAGGTATGTAGCAGACATTGGCCTTGGTTGCTAGTGTGCCTAAATGACCTATCAAGTGCACTCAGCACTCTTAGTGCCTAAGTTATCAATAGCACGCTATAGCATATTAGCGGATTGCTTGGCGCTATAACGGCTCACACTTAATGGTCATCCAGAGCAAATGCAATTAGCGTCGTTAACAAATATTAGCTATAGCGTACAAGATGGGTTGATCCAATAGAAATGGGTTGACCCAATCCAAATGCCCCATTTTATACCCTAATCGATCAATTAGGATCAATGTTGTCTAATGCGTATCGTATCGCGTATCGTTGGGCTCCACGATACGGGCGTATCTTATCGTATCATACTTTAATATTAAAATAATATAAAATTATTTAAAAAATCAAGAAAAATAGTAAAAATCCGAAAAAAAAATCTGAAAAAATCTGATAATTGCTTATAATGCAAAGTTTAGCATAGATTGAACATTCAACATTGAACAATTGGATCCAAAATTACATATTTTGAAGCAAAAAATGAAATACATTTACATTTTACATATTTTAATTTGTATCAGGATTATTAACTAAATAATCGTCATCTTCTACTTAATAAAGATTCAAAGTTTCTCGTCACCTTCTGCTTTAAAATGAAAATCTTCATCTCCTTCGTGATGTTGTTGCACTTCAAATTAATTCATGCAATGTCTTCTTCGATTAAGAGTGCATTTTCTTCGTTATCTTCCATAATCCACTCATCTAATATATCAAAATTAACAAACTGCTATCTTTGTACATGTAGTTGTCATATTTGCTAATTTTCATATGTGAGCAAAACAATGAGCTCAATTTCTTTGATTATTGACTATATGACACCTCAATGATGTGATATTATTACTTGATGCTTCATTTCTCACTTCACAGACTGAGTTAAGCCTCACACACGTTGATTGATCATGTTCAACTCAATGGAAGTCACGTAAGGTGAACCCCAAAATAGTGAAGTTGTGAAATGCCCACTCAATGAACCGAGACAACCAAATGTTTTTAATTGTTTGCGATCTCATGAAATTAGAAACTGCTAGCAAAAATATACCTAAAAGTTGACAACAAAAAGGAAAATAATTTTGTCACAATTTTTATTTGTTTATAAATTATTCTTATTCAATAAATAAAATTATAAACCCAAATTACAAGCATAGGGAAGTGAAGAGAGGCGAAGAGAGGCCACAAACCTGCAAAAAATAAAAATAAAATAAAATTTGGGCGTATCACCCGTATCGTACACACCGCGGATAACACTGATTAGGGTTGCTTCTCTCTCTCTCAACTTCCATTGGCACCGGCCCATCACCACCACCGGTGGCAGACAACCAGCCACCAAACAGTCTCTCTCTTGCGGTTTCCATTGCCACCACTTCCATTGTTCCCTTCCTACATTGGATGCTCTCTCTACGGCTTGAATCGCCACCACCACCGACGGTATCTCTCTCTTTCTCATGCAGCTTTCATCACCACCGCCCCACTTCCACCAGTCCATTGAACAGTCTCTCTCTCTAGCATGGTTCAGTGGTTCTCCTTCTTTCTAGTATCCAATGGTTCACCTCTCTCTCTCTCTAAGCACAACCAAAAGAGAGGTTGTATACTGACCACGATTTTTTACCCATGTTGTGGGTTGTGGGCATCACAATTTGTGTATCATGTTGACCACGATTTTTTTTTACGTTGTTCCTAATGGAAATGCTTTTAGACTTTTGTATTGATAATTTTTGTATCAACAAGGCAGAGAGTCCATACTTTATAGCTCAACTTTCTAATGGTTTCTATTTCTTCAATCATGGATTACTAATATAGATAGTAAAAAGTCTATTCCTTGAATCCTTGAGAGGCATCGTGTATTTTTTTTTTATAGTTTCACTTTCTTATCATTAATCCTTTTCTTATATGCTCTTGAAGATTTTTTTCACATTTTAAGAGCACTTAACATTGTCCTATTCTTTTTGCAGGTAAGTATAATCCATTGCTCTAATTGGATTGGACCAAATTTGAGCAGATAAGTGTAATATATTAGTTTCTTTCAATTCTTCTACTTGGTTGCTTGGTGTTAGAATAACTTGGTGACATTTGTCTTTGTTTTTAACAAATTAATATGCATATACCATATGATATTTATTAAATTTTGTTTATTCAGTTTTATTCATATTTATGAATGTGGTGGTGGTATGTATTTCTTAATATTCTTTAGAAATTAGAAAATCCATTATATATAGTTTTTTATCTTAAATGATAGTGTACCACTATGTCGCCACTATATCCCCGCTACCACTATATTACGGTCAACCGTTAGTGATAACATAGCTTCATCCATGTTGGGCATTAAGGACCCTAGTTTCATGAAAATGATGCACATATTCCACTTGTTGCCATGCATTTGCCATACATTTAAGAAAGCTCCTTAATTTATTCATCCATATTTTATTCATCCATATTTTATAACTCAAGTGCTTTTCTTTTAAGCAAATCCCCTTATTTGATTGGTTAAACAAATATTTCTTATGTTCTAAAGATTTAAAAAGTTTACTCCCATGTATAAGGAGCAAATTTGAAGCTTTATACACAACACGGTATTTCTACAAATCTAGCATGCTTATTTAACTTAAAATATTTAAAATTGTACGGGACACGCTGACAAGGTATAGATATTCTTCAAAGTCAAAAAAAGTTCCCTAATGCTGCCAAGAAAGTTTCTTCCTTTCATAATCATTAGTTATATAAAATAAAACAGATGTAATAATGGATATGGATATAGAGACTAGAGATATGAAAGCTTGGGAGGTGGCCCAAGTGGATCTCTTGGAATTAGGAGATGGCCAGATTGACACATATGTGGATATTGTTGGGATTAATTAGGTGAATGATGATACTTTGTCACATAGACTCGAAAAGCTGGACTTTATGAGTCGGTGATTCAGTCATAAATGTCTTTGGCCAGACACGCTGATGGCGTCATCGTCCGTGACAGATAAAAAGGGACATGATAGAGGTCATGAGATCGAAACTAAATTTGAATGATTGTTGAGTACATACATATATATAAATATTTGAAATGATGATTATGATTTAAAATTGTGATATAGATTTCTTATCATGATATATGGTTTGAAACATGCATGTCTTTAATATGTCATCGTTGTAGAGAGTATGTTGTTGTTGTTGTTGTGGAGAGATTACATCGATCTACGGCTGTGGTGCTCATATTTTTATTAAATATTACAAGCCTACAGTTCGGGTTGTGACAATTTAAGACATCCCTTTCTAAAGTCTAGCAAATTACAAGTAGCAGTTACCTCTTTGAACGTGAACGGGACCTGGAACGATGCTCTGATTTGCTCCCAGAAGGCGATTGAGATCTATGCCTATGTCGCCCTTCTCTGTCGCGATCATAATCCCTGTGCCTGATGTTCAGGCTTAATGAGTAGCGTACAATACACAGTTAAAAATCTAAATGCGAAAACACAAAGAAACTAGACATCAAAATTTCATGCCCGCTAAGGTGTTCCTGACGTTCACGTAGTTGAACATAGGTGTAAGATGGACAATTCAACAATAAACAAATAAAATTGCAAAATATCACCTTTCGTGGTCACGGCTTCTATGATAGTCATAATCGTCGCCTTTAGCGCGGCCTCTATCCCACCTCTCACTGCGATCTTTATGGTGATCTCTGTGGTGTCTATCACGATCCCTATCCCTTTCTCTCTCCCGCTCCCTGTCTCTGCTCTTCACAGAATCTCTGGCATAGTCACGAGAAGCAGACTGCAATTGGGTACTCGCATTATTCATAAAGACTTCAACCAGTAAGACACCCAAGCACACAGCGGAAGGAGGGATTTCCACATAAACCAAAAAAGGATGCTCATTTACAAAAAAGGGCACCAATTACCATGTGGAGGAGCACCTTTCACAAGCAAATAATGTGATACTAAGACCTTGGCCTACCACGACAACAAAGGCCTCGCAAGATACCGGGACAGACATATCTAATTCAGATCCCTCAGAGCATCATAACTGATAGGCGTCTCTCTCGTCTATGAACTTTTCTAAGCGCAACGCAAAGTGCAGCTCGGGGAAAAAACTGTTCGTATGGATTTTGCCCCAAAATTTTACACTCTAGAACAGAAGTTTCCCTACCATAAAGCTCCGCTTAGATACTCGAATATCATAAATAAAATATGAACAAGGAAGAGCTCCCATTTTCCACACATCAGGTAAAGTGCAGAGGTCAGGGGATTGATGGAGAGCCTTCAATACCCAAACCAGGGGTTTTAGATACGAACAAGGAAGATCTTCTAATTTCCACAAATCAGGTAAAGGGCAAAAATCAGGGGATTGATGGCCACGCCTTCAATAAATACCCAAAGCAGAGTTTTCAGAAATCTAAAACCCCACAAATTAAAAGATTCAACCAAAAGAATCCACAGAAACTGTTGACAAATAGAGTAACGATCCAAAATACGTGAGAAAGAGAGTGATAGAAACCTGCTGCTTAGCATCACCGTAAACGTCGTAATCGCCGTAGCCGCCTCCTCCGCCTCTGTGCGGCGAAGACGAGTAATCATTGTATCCGTCGCCGTTGCCCTCGTATCTCCGATCGTAGTCTGGCATGTCTCTGCGCTTCTTCTCTATTGAGATCTAGGGTTAGGGTTTTGACAGGAGCACGGAAAGAGGGGAAGCCTTCCTAGTGAGTGAGACAAAGCGTTAGAGAAAGCCAACGAGGGGAAGGACCGATAAAATGACAATTCGAAGGATTGGAGCTTAACCTTGGCGGCGTCTTATAGGGTGGTCTTCGCTCCGGTCACAAAGTAGGCTCAGTCGACTTGTTGGTACTTGCGACTGAATCGGGTTTGGGTTCAAATGGATCGGATACGGCTCTACCGTATCCCGACAACAGAGCAACTGGATCTGGACTCTGTTTCAGATATCAGTATGAAAGATCATATCCAAATCCAGTAAAATTTACCAATCAGACTTCCGGACTGGATACGTATCTTCCGGACAACAGAGCAACTGAATCGGATACGTATCCATATCCACATTCTCAGAATCCCATTTCCATATTCAATTAGCATCTAAGTTCGATGTACTCCGAATCCATCAAGTTATTGGCTATATTGGAAATTCCCCAATATGGCTACCTCTTTTGTGATTTCTTTCCCCTCAGGTGAGTCGGGGTCAGATCTCGACCCCTACCAACTGTTAGCATGATCAAGCCGAGTTGAGCTCTGCACTCGAGCGAAGTCAAGCTCCCATCTATCAGCTTAAGCTCGAGTTAATGTTCAAGCCAATTGAACTCAGGTTTGAGCTTGGTGTAATCAAGATCGACTTGTTTAAGCACCCAGACGAGATAAATGAAAATCCAGTTTTCGGTTCACTTCTTCACGAAGAAAACTTAGATAAATGAAGTAGCGATTTTTATTTTTATTTTGTTTTTTCTTTTCTTTTTACATAAAAATACCATTTTGTTTGAAGCCTCTCCTCCCTTACCCGGTCCATAAAGGTGTGTTTGATACAAGATTTCACGGGGATAAAATATTGATTTTGGGTGTTTGTAGTTCTAAGTTCTATAGTGCATCAATGACGACGGTGAAACTATGATTCCATAAGTTTTAGTTTGAGTTCAAAGATTTGACACCACAAGAAGGTGGGCTACAAGAACTAGATCCAAAGGCTTCACGCGAAAACTCAAGTGATTGTTTCCTCTCATTATATCGCTTGACAAATCAAATATGAAACCATAGTTCAAGCCTAGGTTTGCACTTCGACTACTAAGGGCTCACGAAAGAGGAGTAGCTCACTTAGGTAGCGGATTGATTAAGAAGTTGATGGGCATGCATATGGTTTCAACCGCCCCATTAGTTCGATAGTCACAGTTATACCTTTATTTTAATAAATGAGTACTCTGTAAGGAATCACTCTTGCATAGCTGGTCCCAAGCCCTGATAAAGGAGGAGGGTTGTGTTAGGCTTCTGACAGTCAACATAAAATTGTGTCGAACTTATTTACCATGGATTCTACAAATTATAATAGGACTGTGTAAACAAAGAATCTATGTAGCTGACCCCACAAATTATTACAGGGTTGTGAAAACGAAGAATTTATGTAGCCCACCCCATCTAGTATGGGAAAAGGCTTAGTTGTTGTTGTAGTACCCATTTGGTGAGCATACACGAGCAAGGATAACTCCCGAGGAACTTCATGCCAAACATAAAGTACAAGTATGCGCTTTCACCCATTATCTTGTGGAGGACGATTAACCACCTAGTGCTCAACATGGAACGTTGATGTAAAGGTGTAAGGGAAGAGTATTTGTCCAAACTAAGGTTATGATACTAGGGTTAAGAGGTATGTGTGTATGTCTCTCTCTTTCCGTATAATTTGTTTATTCTGTCGACAAAATACACTCGTACAAAAATGATATAATCTTTATACTCAAGTCACAAAACTATTAAACCGAACTCACAACTCATCTCTCTCTCTCTCTCTCTCTATATATATATATATATATATATATATATATATATATATATATGCGTGAGTGTGTGGAGAAAAGACAAACTTAGTGTATACTAACATAGGTTAACATACCTAAACAAATATCAACCATCTAATGTAAGAGATATATGTTGAATTTTGAATTAAACATAGGGAAAATATGCTTTTTACATTTAAGTATATTTATTAAAGTACATCACTTTTTTTCTTTTTAAATTCAAAATTTAGTTAGAAAGAATTGCTAAAAATCTCAAACTATCAAAAAATGGATGACTAAGTTCAAAATCCTTCACTCTCTCTCCCTCACACAAACACCGACACATCTTGTCTAATGTTTGATGTCAAAGTTTGTAAGTAATGCATGCCATAGAGATGAACAATGAGCTTCCAACAACAACCACAGGGGTCATGCAACAGCACTTTGTTCTTCATCGTACATTTAGTTACTAATATTATAGCTCTCTCAGTAGCAAAGTTGATATATCATTCCAATATTCATTTATCACATCTTTTTACTTGTATAAAAGTATATGCAACATCTTCCTTTTTAGTTTTTTATGCTACTTTTACTTAATTCTGTAAGTTGTTGGTGGCCACCATCAGCTCCAATATACAACAATCATGAAATGTGAGGAGGACCCTCTTCTTGGATTTGATGAGTTACTTAATAAAAGATAAAGTTTACAAAAAAGAACAGTTTTTTTGCTTTTTAAAAAAGAAACATGCATTTCCCATATAAACATAAAATGGATTTAACGTGCAAAGAAAAAATCACGAGAAGTTGAAAAGCCAAATATATATACATGAAAAAGTAACAAAAGAATAGAGAGAACATACAACAAAAAAAATAGTGCTCCCCGTGTGAAATCCTCTTGTATAGAAACCATATTGCCTTCGAGCTTCATCAGAGTATGTTCTCACTAACCAATGACTCCGGTGATCATCGTAGGCAAGATCTCCATCTCCAACAAATTCGTGACGACGGCTTGTGGTCCTTGAGGTTTCTTGCTATGAAGGGCCATCTGCAGGGATCTCTTGTACTCTTTACCGGCTGAATTGAAAAGTTGAAATAGTGAGCTCAAGCATCGCGTTATGTGGCGTCATGGACTGTGCGTTGTTTACTTTCTGTTCTTTTCCGGACGAGTTAGATCTGCTGGTTTGGTTTTGACATTATGCAGTTGAGTTAATCGTGTTCATACATTGACTAGATTATTTGTCGTCTAATTTATACTCTGAAATTAACTTTTCTGGACATTTCTGTTCCTAAAAGACTCATCCAGTCTGCGCGGAGGACCAGTGGGTTTTTAATGCCTTAAAGCTTTAGCTAATGTTTCTACTGCTTTTCTTACAGTGAGATTTTGATCGATTGGAAAATATTATTATTCGTACTTTTCTGAGGTTAGTTGTGGGTTATTAAATATCTTGACAAGATACGCAATTAGATAGGTATTCTGAAGATTATAGGAGATGTAATGCATTACTTTGAGAATAATCTCTCCAAGAGATGATTAAAAAATGATTATTATGGTGTTTTGAAATCTGAAAATGGCTCAGTGACGATTTTATGCATGCCCATAATGTGGATGAAGCACTCTGCGAGTGCTTCGATGGAATATATTGAACATTGCCTTCTGAACTGCTCGTGCCAAGATTACCTTGTTCTTCTATTTTGTCATATAGAATGCTCTTCATCCGGGCCATGAAGCAGGAAAGATTCTTCTTTAGAAAAGTTTGTACTGTTGTAATGGTTAGTGGGTGCAATCCACTGATAGTTATACTTCCGTGTTTGTGGATAATAAATAGGGTAGAAAGATGGACCTTGCCTTAACAGTAGAACGCCATGGGAAGGTTTAAACATGAATTGCCTCCTTTCAGTGGCTCAGCTTGCAACAAATCTGCACAGGATGCTTTCATATTAAACTTGCAAAATCCGTTGTTCAATCATCTATTTCTGTAATAATTTCAATTATTATACCAAAACCGAAGCCAAGCCTTATCCTACATTGCGTGAGGTTGTTACATGTTCTCTTAGTCATCACCTATCTTGTGTCATATTAACATTTAACTTAAGAATGATTTCGCTGCAATTCTCATCTAAACATCAAGGGCACAAAAGCACCTGCAAAATTGGAGCTCCCCTTACCCTGCATAAGTATAATAAGAATATCGCATGGGAAACATATACATGTCAAGGTGTTCGACGAACAACTTGCTTATGTTTATATCTCTCTTACTCTCTCTCTATATATATATAGATAGATAGATGGATGTTAGACAACCTCTCGTGGTAAACATTGTTTAATCGTCATTATTATTGTTCGTACTATCAATCGGATGATAGTGATCAAGACACTCATTTCACTTAACATTATATTTAATATTCACATGGATTAAATGATATCGATTCTTATATCAATATTGATGAGTAGTTCAATTTACATTGTTTGTGCACAGATGGCACATATTGTTTAATAAGATCAGGCATGCGAGCATGTCTAGCAGCTCTCAGTTTTCCTCTCTCTATATAATATAAAGATAGTAGTATATGCTCAAATGTCTGTTCATTGTGTACCAAAGTTATAAGAAAAATGCCAAAGTTGTCTTAGGTTGACCTGATGATGCCATGAAGATGAAACGACGCAATCCAAGCACAGTGACAGATGAAATTACTGGCTGCGTAACACCCAACACTAATGAAAACACGAACATAGCCTGAGAAGTCAGGACACAGCAAGTAACACGAAAAACTGAAGTCACTTGATCGCACTCATTATAGACATGTCTATGACACAAAGGCAGCTTGTAGAGATGGCAATGGGGAAGATCTGGGACATGTACTGAAAAAAAAAATCATTAACAAATTTTAAATTAAAAAAATACAAAATGGGACTGACTTGAAACCGTTGGTTCTTGTTTCGCCCTGGTTCAGTACCATGAAAGGTGAAAGTAGAACTAAACTGAGCGGTCCATGGTCCCGTTCTGATTTAATCCGTTCTGGTTTTAAGGTTGGCTTGATTTCAATTCAAACCATCGGACTGGTTCCAAACTGCAACAAAAAAGGGTAAGTTACATTTCATGTCCTAATTACAACCAACTTTTCCAAAATTAAAAGTATTGTTGACTGTACCAGAGCCTTAGCTCAACGACAGGACCCTGTGGAGTCAAGTTCCGATCAAACCAAAATATTGACTTAAAATCTAATCCTTCATAAAACTAATTCAAATAATAAAAAAATTAAATACTTGAAATCTTAAAATACAAAATCTCTCTCTCTCTCTCTCTCTCTCTCTCTCTCTCTCTCTCTCTCTCTCTCTCTCTCTATCAAACACATATATATTATTAGGTCGGACACGAGTCTGTACCACCGCTCTCAGACACAGGTTTTATCTGTCTTGAACCAGACAGGTCCCTGGTTATTTAATAGAAAATGGAGAATAATAAATAAATAAATAGAAACAAAAAGCGGTTGCTTTCATCCACGCTCAGCCTTTTTGACTTGAAACCAAGTGCCCACAGGACACACCTCTCTGCTGCTGTGCAATCCATGGAACTCCCCCTCCTCCTCCTCCTCCTCCTCCTCCCTCTCTTCCTCGCGATAATCTCGCGATTGTTATACCTCTTCGTGTGGAATCCATGGAGAATCCGGCTGCACTTCCGTCGACAGGGCGTCGGAGGCCCTCCGTTGCGGCCTCCGTTCGGTAACGCCGCTGAGATCGTCGCGGCGATCAAGGGCGCGCAGAAGAAGCCATTGGCCGGATTCCACCACGACATCGTCGGAAGGGTTTTGCCTCACTACAGCCGGTGGGCGTCCCTTTACGGCACTCCTTTCCTCTTCTGGTTCGGCAACAAGCCCCGACTCGCCGTCTCTGACCCCACGCTCATCAAAGAGGTTCTCCTCAACTCCAGGTCGTGTTTCGAACGCCTCGAGTTCAATCCCCTCTCCAGGCAGCTCATTGGAGACGGCCTCGTCGGGATCACCGGCAAGAAGTGGCTGCGGCACAAGCGCATCATCAACCCGGCCTTTCAAATGGATCAGATCAAGGTATCATCTCTACCATCGTCGTTCTTTTGCTTGGTAAGCATCCTCAAGATAAGCTGATACCAAGCAGATAGTTCACCAGGATTGAACTCGTGATCTTCAACTTCTTGGTTCTCTCCTTCGATCTTTAAAATGCATCAATTGTCGCATCACATGGAAGTAGATTCGACTTTCACGGTTGTGCTTACAAACTTCGAGTTCATGAAGAATAAATTAGCCGCAGTTAAGAAATAACTAAAGTGAGCCGCACCCAGAGCGTTAGCTCACTGGTGGGACTCCCTCACACCCACTGGCAGATGGCGAGTTCGATTCTGGAGGGGTGCAATGCCTAGATGTGTTTTGTGCTTTAGCCGGACAATAACAACTAAAACTTTCTCATACTAAACAGGGTCAACTACATGAATTGAATTTTTTTGTTTCATTCATGATTTTTTTGTTTCAATACAGCTCGATCAGTGCCATACTAAATGGACTCTTTATCAGATTCGATGCGAGCAAGCTGGATCGACTCTTTAACGAATTTTTTGGTTCAAGACCAAGTTGGTGCCCAAACAAGCTTCGATCTTCAAGTCGAGCATGAGATATGTTCACACAACTCACTCGTGCTTGGCTCGTTTGAGCTTGGTACAACCACAATTGACTTTATTGAGCTCGTTCGTAGAGCTTAATGAGCTGGAATCAGACTGAGCTTAAATACATCTTGACCAACCGATGTACATAAAACTTTAAAATGGTAAATACCTTTTATAGTTATACTATAAAGCTTTATTAGGTCGACAAGTTGCTTTAGCCGAGTATTGACAAGCTCAAGCTCGGTTCATGAGCATTCCAGCTCAAATAGAACAAATTGAGTTTGTTTTTTTTTACTCTAGCTGAGCTCAAGTAGCTTGTTAGCAGCTCCGGTCACTTACACCCCTAAACCGACTCTCTCTCTCTCTCTCTCTCTCTCTCTCTCTCTCTCTATATATATATATATATATATATATATATATATATATATATATATATATGTCCACACCCACTTGGTTGTAGGGTAGGTACGTTTCCAGACTCGGGAAGTCAACGAAACAAGTTAAAGATAGGTTGATATGGCGCTCTATTCATGATGACCATATCGTCACCGCCCACGTCCATAAATTTCTATTTGGCAAATTGGGTAAGGCAGATCTGGGGGCGGCAATTCGTATTCAGTTCAATGTTGTCTTCGTGTCGTGTCACATCCTTCTTCTTTTTTACAATTGGAGGCCTATACACCGCTTGTATTGAACTTATGACCTCCCATTTGTGAGTGGAACCCCTAGTCAGGTGAGCTATTGCTCTTTGTGCTTGTGCCACATCTTGTTTATGCCAATAATGCGTCCCTCCAAACACCACACAAACTAGTATCTCCAACACAACACAAATAGTATTCGTGTCACTCAACCCAACACGAACATGCCCTTGATTTGGGTTGCATGTCATGTAACCAGATAATATTCATGTCCGTGTGCAAAGCGGAAAGCATGAACCTGACACAAAACGTCATATGACTAGACCTGAACATGACTGGAACACGAGTTGGATGTGAACCAAAACTGAACATGAAAAATAAAAGATCCTCGTGTTTGGCAAGATAAGTTCAACCTTCCGTGAAGCAAATAAGGATAATGCCATTTGGGGAAGGCATTGAACGGCTATGATTTGATGAGGACACCCACAATCAAATGTTAGTACGACACCCACAACCAAATCTTTGTCGATGTACCAAAATCTGAAGTAAGCCTTTCTTCACATTAAGCGGGTCAGTTATATAAATTTAAACTTGTTATATTATCAATTTCTTAGGGTCCAAATCTTTGAAAACTTTCTTTTTGTTACAAGAGGAAGCCGAAGTCTTAACACATACACCCATATATGCACCTTCTAAGAGTTGAACTCCCCACCAGTAGCAATGGTGCTAGAGCACCATGCGTGCCTTTTTAAAACATTTTAGACCCCCAAATTTGCAAGTCACATTTATAATATTCAATTTTTTAGGCCCCAAAATGTTTACCTATATAATCGTAGGCCCCAAAACTTTAAAGTTTTCATACAAGTTAAATTAGAAATTTGACTTTAGGCCTCAACTTGTGTTGAGCCACCCGTAATTTCATTTTTCAGTTTAACTTGAAAGAGCAAGATTGCATTTGCTCATTTCCAATCAACGCTCTTGAGGCCTTATGCTAAACTCTTTAGTGACATGCAAAATTATAAATGGTGTAAACAGGGTATGATTTCTGCTATGGTTGCTAGTGGTGAAGGCATGTTGGGAGGGTGGGAGAAGAGAATTGAAGATGGAGTGAAGGAGATGGAAGTTCACAAGGAGCTTCACATTCTGGCTGCAGACATCATTTCAAGAACTGCATTTGGAAGCAGCTACGAGGAAGGAAAACGCATCTTCACTTTACAAGAAGAACAGACACTCCTGGTATCTCAAGCCTTGCGCAGCGTCTACATACCTGGCTTTAGGTAATGGCTTCTCGTTTTGCTATCGTCTTAATGGATATCTCTGTGCGTGCTTGTTTAACTCAAGTCTATAATCTTGAAAAGTTCAAAAGGGAGTGCCTGGACATGAAACTGTCAAGATAGTATAACTCGTACATTAAACTGTGATTCTGAACTTCTTTAGCTTTCATCTGAATATGTGGATGATTCTTTGAAGATTCATCCCCACTCGAAAGAACAGGCAGAGATGGAGGCTTGAAAATGAGATCAGAACGTTGTTGAAGGAACTGATCACGGCGAAGAAGGCCGAACTAATGAAGGAGAAGAGCGTGAACCTACTGAGCTTGATGCTTTCAGCGAACGGCCAAGAAAGGGAAGATCAGAGGATGAGCATGGAGGAGATTGTGGACGAGTGCAAGACTTTCTATTTTGCTGGCAAGGAAACAACTGCAAACCTTCTCACATGGAGTGTTCTTCTTCTTGGCTTGCACAAAGATTGGCAGTCGAGGGCTCGCGAGGAAGTCATTGGTGTGTATGGACCCAACGGGAGACCAGACGCCGAGAGCTTGAGCCAACTCAAAATTGTGAGATGCTTCTCCTATATATCTTGGCAATTTCGTGTTTCGGGTCATGCTTTTGTCGTATTACTCATGTTCGTGTTGAAACCAGGCCAAACCAAAAAAAAGAAACCAACTCGTTTCATGTCACTTTGCGGGGACATGAATATGGAGTTTTGAGGTTGTGTTCGTGTCAAGCTTTTATTTTGTGTCTGAAATTACTGGCAATTTTGTATTTCCTGTTGTGCTTGTGTTGTCAAAAGCAGATCAACCCAAAATGGCCACGTCACCTTGTGCCGAAGGACAAACACGGATTTTAGGATGTGTTCGTGTTAGGTTCTCATGTCATTTCTGAAATTACCTGCAATTTCTAGTTTCATGTCAAAAGCCAGTCAACCTAAGACGATCCCTTTGGTGTCACCTTGGGTGGGGTCGACACAAACTTTTGAGTTGCTCGCGTCGGGTGTTCAGGTCGTGTATCTGAAACTGCTACCCATACTTAAGACTCTAGGAGGCCATTAAGCTAATTACCTGATGCAATGGCCGCCATGTTGATCATGAACCAGGTGGAGATGGTTCTAAAAGAAGCTCTGCGGCTTTACTCCCCGGCCGTCTTCCTCGTCCGAAGGGTTTGCAAGGATGTGAAGCTTGGGAGCTTGAACATACCAGCCGGCACACAGCTCTACCTGCCGACACTAGCAGTCCATCACGACCCCGAGCTTTGGGGTGCAGATGCATCTGAGTTCAATCCGGCGAGGTTTTCAGAGGAACCAGCTGCACCAACTAATACTCCTTTCTTCCCCTTCGGCCTCGGGCCGAGGGTGTGCATTGGCCAGAACCTAGCAATGACCGAGGGCAAGGTCGTGCTCGCCATGATCCTGCAACGCTTCTACCTCAACGTCTCACCTACATATGCCCACGCACCCATGCTACTAATGACCTTGCAACCCCAGCTGGGCGCGCAAGTTCTCCTCGAGAGGGTACCATGAGGCACACACCAAGGGTGTGGGGAGGCTGAAAACCTATGCACGCCCTGGGGTATCGAACTCATGGCCTTGAACTTGTGAGCAGACCCTCTAGCCAGGTGAGCTATTGCTCTTTGAGCATCATGTAGATGAATTCTGAACTAAACAAGAAGAATACGAGCTAGCTGTTTGAAGCAACTCAACGATTCCTAGATGTGACTGCTTGAGAACTTGCTCGATGGTTTGAATCGGAACTGAACTGGGTCTGAAATGACTGAAACCAGAAGCGGCCGGGTCAGACCTGAAACTGCAACTGGATCGAGGACCCTTGGTTGGCCTCTTCCTTGGAACCGGAAGCAGAACAAGTGGTTTGAACTGTCAGTCTGGTCCAATTTTATAAGTTAGTCGAGTTTTTCTTTTTACCTTTTTTTGTTTAAATTGGAAGCAGACGAGAACCAAATCGGGCCCGGTTTAGTTGTGACTCAAGGTTTCAGGCTGATAGGAATTACTGGTTTGGAACTGCCAGTCGGGGTTTACCCGGAACTGCTAATACCCAATTGCTTATAAAGATTAGAGTTCTAAAATAAACTATTCTATGTGTAATATTTTAGATCACAAAAACTTAAACATCTAAACAATAAAGATACTAATGATGTGTGTCACGTGAAAAAGTTGTGATGCATGCTATTTTATCATATTTTAAAATTTACTTCATATTTTCCCAACTTTGGTTTGATTCATATATTAATTATCATCTAATTTTCTTTTATTCCCTACTCAACCCAAAATTAGATTCAGTATAAAGATTTTTGCTCCCAAAATTGTTCTTGCTTATTTTCCACGTGCCCAATTTCTAGTGACGATCTAGAGTCTAGGCTGGTTCTAGTTACGGTTTATAACTGCAGGTTTTGGTTTAAGTTCGAAGTCTAATAATATAAAAACAAATAAAGAATTAAAAAAGAAAAATAAGAAGAGACCAAAGCCAAAGCATTTTGAATCACCGGTTCGGGTTTCATGAAAGGAAGAACTGTACTGAAAGGATATAAATGAGGTTCGGTTATGGTTTTAGTTCCGATTTGAATTCGAACTGCCGGTAACCCGACCCTCATGCAATAAGGTTTTAACTGGATTCGGGTATACCCGATCGGTCAACACCCAAAGGTGGCACAACAACGAAGTATGAATCAAGGGCGCGCCTCCCTCCGTTTTCCACGGATTCCCTTACTCTTTCATCTTTTTTCTCCTCGCTCTTTCCAACGAAGTACTGAAAGGATATAAACATCTAGTTCTTATGAACCAACTGCAGGTTTTGGTTAGGCCGATCTCGTCCTTTGGAGAGTCCTCTCGGGCTCTTTCGATTCATTCTGTTGCTCATAGTTCTTCAAATCCAAGTCAGAAAGAATTTATGGCATTGACTGGATCTGTTATGATGAGGGTTGACTCGTGGCTCACGGCCTTAGGCAAATTGGGTTGGAAGAACTGCCACGGGATCATCTTCCCCATCTGCTAAGGTGGTCGCTTATGGAGGTCTTAAGGGGTTCAAGGATCGCGGAAAATTTAGTGGAAGTATGAAAAGCCGTGAACCTTTCAGAAGAAATCCATTGTGCCATTTTAGCTTATTGGGTGCTTGATGGTCTGGTAATGCTTGGGGTGGTTCTGTTTTGAGTCCCAAAGGGCGGGAGGTCCATTGTTCATGTTCCGTAGCAGATTATACTGGCGCAGCACTTGAAGTGCCATCTGATGGAGTTTCCCATGGAGATCGGGTTGATAACTTGGCTGCTTCTTCAGATCAGTATGTTTCTTTCCTCTTGCAATTTTTACCTGTTGCTGTTCAGAATTTATCTTGGTGCTTCTTACACAGCAAATGCCGAACTGTGGGTGAGGCACTCTGGTAAAAAAATGAACTTCTAGTGTTGAGAGTTATATGTGGAATCTTTCACATTGATGAAGGGATCTGCAATTCGGCACAATTTATCTGTTCCTTCTGGTTAATAGACTCTTTCCTTTTAGTGTTTCTGTTCCCCATATTCTGATTGCACAAGGAACGGCAATATCCTGAGCGATTTCAGCACATGAAGATTGGTTGCAAGATATTTACTAGATTCATGCGATTGTTGGAGTGCACATATTTGAAGGAAATGGTGTTAATCCGTCTGGCATTTTTTCCAAATTGTCAATGATTTGCTTTTGTGTTCTATCTATTAATGATTTCTTTGAACTGAAAGTAGTTATGGCTGGAATGAAGTTTGCAATGATAACTTAGCAAGTAGATACTAAATTTAACTGGATTATTTTGTTAAGATGCTCATCATGTTACCGTTTTAATTCTTTATATCTTCTAAATATGAAATTGATTCCCACATTTATGTTTTAGTAGACCTATGGTACAATCATTTCCTATTCATTGGCAATAAGCAGCTATTGGCATCTAATAAGATGGAGCAATAAGTGTGAAGTTGTAAAGAAATATTTTATTGTCACATGACATAGAAATTAAGATTGGTACACATTGCATTCATAAGGAAATTCAAAGTGATGGAAAAATTGATGAGTTATACTAATGCATGTTGGTTAAAATGAAGAAAATTGAGAGATGCATTAGGTATTTTATGTGAGAAGAAGATATAATTAAAGTTGAAAGATAAATATTGTAGGGTTGTAATTAGATCCATTATGTTTTATGGTTATGAGTGTTGACAATCAATAATCAACATTTACAAAAGATGTTTTAGGCAAAAATGAAGATGGATGTGCGGCCACACAAGGAAAGATAGTATATATAATGAGGTTATTAAAAACAAATTGGCAGTGGTACTATAGATGATAGAAGGAAGAGAAATCGCTTAAGATGGTTTGGACTCATAGAAAGGCGATCAAAGGAATCTCTCGTAAGAAGGTATGAACAACTAGATTGTAAAATGTTAAAAGAGGAAGAGAAAAAGCATAAAATTATTAGAAAAAAGAGAGAGAATGATTTATCTTATATTGAGTTAAAGCATGGCACATGATTGAGCTCTATGAAAACAAAGAATCCATGTAGTCGACCCCATCCAGTATTAGAAAGGGCTTTATTGTTGTTCACTGTATCATCTAATTCCAGTTTGCATCTGGTCATGTGACTGTTTTAGTTGTTCGTAAGGAAGATGAACTAGATAAAATGTATGTGTCAATTTTTTCAAGTCAAGAATTTGATCGATACCTCTGTGCCATTTAAATATCTGTTGCTAGAGGTATGCATAACTAGAGACTTGATTTTGCAACAAAGTTAGTGTTTCAATATAGAGTAAATGATCAATGTGTCTATTATGCTACTCAACACTTCCAACTGTTTGTTGTGCCGAACTGCTCCTCTAAACGAGCATGTTTTCAGGTTCCTACGATTATGAAAGGCTACATGCATACTTCTGTTGTGTAACTGGGAGGTTCTAATCGACCATGATATGCTTCTATCTCAAGCATGAACAAACTTAAGCTAATTTTGTTATCTGAAATTATTATTTGGCTTCTTTTAACATGACAAAATTACCGACATGCAAGCAGCAAGGGTAATAGCAGAATCCTTCAATGTTGTGGATATCACTTTGAAACCCTGACCGAAAGGTTCACCATTTGACCAATATACACTTATATTATCATATCTTAATATGTAATGATCTAAGCTTAACGGATGCAAGTGCTTCATTTAGCCAGTTCATTTGCGTCTGTCATTGCGAAGTACACTATAGCTTCCACATGCCTTTTCCAAAGGTCGGTAGAGATTTTGGTGAATGAAACTGCTGTAGGATTATAATCTTTGGCTTTTTACCACCCATTTGAAGATTTCAAAATATCCATTGCAGTGTATAGGAATATCGTGGTGTTTTCAGTTGCAGAACGAAGCTGATGTGAAGTACATTAACAAGAATCATCTACTCATGATTATGCGTATCTGAAGATGAAATAGTGTAAATCTGGAGTTTGATAATGCTGCTTGTATCTTCTTTTAATATCTTCTATTCTATCTTGTTAATTTCAGGCAAGCTTTGGGTAATAGAACCTTGAAACTTCTATAAGGATCTTGCTACCTTCCACACCCAGCCAAGGAAGAAACAGGTGGTGAAGATGCACATTTTGTATATGCTGACGAGCAAGCAATTGGTGTCGCAAATGGTAGCATCAAAAGCAACCGATGTACAATTGACCGACTTTATTGAGAGCGAGTTTTTAGGGGAGCAGGTATTCTTCCCCATCTTTATTCATCTGGTTTCTTGTTAGTAGTCGTTGTGGCTCAGTGTTTTCAGGCTAAGTGATTGAGATACTTAATCTTTCTTCAGGTGGAAGCTATCAAAAAGATATCAGAGTATGTATCTCAGCTCAGAAGGGTTGGGAAAGTACACGGTGAGAAACCATCACCAAGAATGAAGATTATACGGACTAACTTGGGCGTTTGTTTGGTGGCTTTTGACACAAGAGAAAAGCCACTTCCCTTCATTTATCAAAACTCTATTTCTTTATCGACATGCACGATTGTCAAGATCTTCTACCTACGGCGTCACTGAAGCTTCAAAGATCGAGCGTCATGGGATCAAATTGGGATCTTAAATATCCGTACCTCTATCTTTTATTAGATAATATCCATATGACTTATAAATGCTCTGATATTACTTTGATCATATGACTCATGAAATTAATATCAAAGAAAATAATTCTAATGCAGGTTGGTCTTGATCGCAAGATCTTGAGGATTTTGCGGACAAGGTTGAGATCACACTAATATCATGCACAGTGGGATCTTGGGATCTTAGATCATGGGATCTTAATATCCAACCGAGGATCATGATAGCCATTACTAAATTTACATGCATATCTCATTCCTTTTGAAAACCAAAATTTCCTTTCACAAGTATTTTATTTCTTGACTATATAAATAAGTGCGACTGCAACACCATGGTTCATTATCTTTTTCTTCTGTTTTGTAACCATCTTGATATTAAAAGTGCCATCACTGACTGATTTCTGTCATCACACTTCCCTTTGTTTTTCCTTACTCTTTCCCCCCTTTTTCTACTGAAAAAAATGGCTCCTAGAGGTTTCTCTTTCTATACTTTTCCAACGGTTGGTTCACTTATAACCTTTTGTATAATGTCTTTCAGGAGTATGGCATTTTGGCCAAAGGCTGCTTGCTTGATGAAGCATTAGTTGCGCTCTAATGGTGTTGAGAGACGTAGAGAAGGGCGTGGCATAAGGAAGTTCACTGAGGAAGGTTTTCATTCTGTAGTTCTATAGTGATGGATCTTTTAATCTTTCTTCCCAAGACTTTTAAAATTTCTGCTTCACGCGTACGTTTTATACGTCAAAGGCAAAATCTTTCCAACTCTTCGTATCTGTTTCCTGCTAGTAGTAATAGGAAAAGCTTTTTTGCATATTCATTGCCTTCCTTTTGATTTGGATATTCATTAGCACATGGCGTCGTCACCTTTTCTGCTGTATTAGTTTGCTTTAATTTGATAAACTAGCCTGCTATCGCTTGAGAAGAGCAGCTACCTACACGTCAGTGGTGATCCATGCTGCTCCTTTATACTGAACAATCTCTCCTATAGCTTCATTTGTAGTGACCGATAGTTATGGGCTTGACTGAACCGACCTGTAAATATGGTACCTTGTGGTACGATGATATCTTCTATCGGTGCCTAGATGAATTTTATCTTAAGCTGCTATATCATCTTTGCCCATTTTCTGGTGCATATCGCATAAAGATCATACGATATTCTTGTAGCTTGTCAAACAATATTATTCAATTTTTGGCTTCGCATACGATACAATTATGGACGCGCTGTACAAGCAGCGTCCAATTCAATCTCTCTACGACACTGGCACCAACCTTGTGGACTAAAAGTATCACTTTTTGCTTGTTTGAAAGTGGATATTCTCTCAAATAGCTCCAATTTCCAGTTTTACTGTGGATGGACGGCTCATCTGCTCCTCTTGTCCAGTTTGTATACTTCACAGAAGAACAGCTCAGTTGTGTGTGCGCGCGCGTGTGAGAGATTATCAGACGGCTGGTTTTCAAGTTTCATCGTTACCGTCGTGCGTGAAAGTGAAAGCTTACAGTAGCAGTCCTGTAATACTATATATAGCAGTAGATAGCAGTGGAGTCCCGTTAAGCGCCTTTAAGGTGAAATTTCACCCATTGCCAATCTTGACCCTACGTTTAAGCATATACCCCGCGTACTCTCATAGATGAGAATGGTCAATTCGATTCCAACACGCAGCCAGACCGGGAACGTCTGTGTTTACGTACGGTCTCCACTTTGATTGAAAATCGTGGGGGATCAAAATGGGATCTTAAAGACCCATGTCCGTGTTCATTTCAAATCTTTTTTGACACAGGTGTGCAGTTTCTTAAAATCTCTCTTCCTGCACCATTGGTTCTGCAGGATCCATTTTAGTATGGATAGTCTACTACCGTGACATGAAATAAAATGGAAAACTTCTAATCTTTAAGCGTGAATGTGTCAAAGCAAAGACAAACTGAAGATGGCCAAAGATATTAGCCATTTGATTGCACCTACGATTAAATTTTTGGCACTAATTAAACTGATGATTAAAGAAGTACGACGGGTAATCGAATAGATCTTATCATTACATTTGTACCCACCATAAGCTTCGGAGAAGCACACACGCATCCATGTTATGAGTAAAACTAATATTTTATTACGCTTGATGCAACCAGAACATAAGAAAATACGTACCTTAACATTTAAAACACACCGAATACATATAAAGCGACTAATACCACTCCTTCGTTCCCCTTAAGACCTTCCTCCACCCTCCGCCTCCACCCTCCTCTTTCTCTTCCTCCTCCCCCTTCCTTTCTTCTTCTTCTGCCTCTCTCTCCCTCCTCTCTTCTTCCTCTTTCTCCCTCCGTTCTTGCTCTTCTCTCTTCCTTTCTTCTTCTTCCTCCTCTCTCTTCCTCCTTTCCTCCTCTTCCCTTCTCTTTTCTTCTTCTTCTTCTCTCCTGGCCTTCTCTTCCTCTTCTTCTTGTTTTCTCTCACTTTCCTTCTCCGCTTCTTCTCTTATCAGTTTCTCCTCTTCAACCGCACAATAAGGGCAAGCCAAGATGATGGCGTCGTCTTGGGACTGCATGAATTCTCTCACGTGGCTTCTGTTTGCGTTGAGCGACCGGGCGACGATCTCTTCTCCAAGCGTCTGCAGAACCGAGCTGCTGCCGGCGAGGAACTGAGGGTGGTTCTTCCGGGACATGGTGCTGAAGCCCATGAACAAGAGAGAGTCGTTGTCATAGGAAATCTGAGCCATGGGTTCGAACCTCGACACCGCGAAGACGTCACCTTCCTCCACCTTGAACCTGCTTCCCTTGTATCGGTCGGTCTGGTTCGGAGACACCACCTGAACGATGCCTTCCCCGTCTATCACTATGCCTATCTCCGTCGCCCGCGGGTTCCAGTGCGGACCCATCATTGAACCCTGCACGCACCCAGTTGACAAGATCAAACATTCGATTCTCAACAGTCACCACAAGGAGGGTGGCTCGTCCTGGCCAAAATAACCTTTCTACCTTGAAGGTTCTAAATTGAACAAGTCCTGAGTTCTACTCCCAATTATTTTCTCTAATGGTGTAATATCCACTAATTGAATTTTCGTTTTAAACAAACCTATTTGTACTAACTGGTTGATCTGAACCTAACCACGAGGAGATACAAAACTAATAAGCAGGTCCGAGTAATTGGGCTCACCTTGGTTAGGCTGACCATGAAGAGGCCGATGTTGGAGTCTTTGAGTATGCTGAACTCCTTGTGGTCAACGGCCAGGCTCCAACCGTAGAAGTTGGAAAAGTCAGGCTTCCTTCTCAGGATGTTGAATGGCTTGTGCTTCTTGTCCTTGCGGTGGTGCCCGCCCAATACGAAGGGAACGCTGTCAACCAGTGACTCCATTAACTTCGACGCCCAGTCCTCCCCATCCTTCTCCTCCTCCCTTTCCATGTGCACAATGGCCGCTGGACGCTCCGCCCTGGCGATGGCTTCCATTATTTCTCCCGGCACCTGAAAATTTTGGTGGTTAATGCACTCTTTGTAACAAATTTTTATTTGAAATTGATGATGGTTGTAACACGATCTTAAGACCACTCACCCGGAATGCAGTCTCAAGGATCTTGCGGTCGAAGCCTAAAACCAAATCAGTGAGTGCCGTGTACGTTCCGGTAAAAGGCTCCTGTGTAACAGCATTCACTTGTGAAAATGTCAATACACGCGCGCGCTCACACACTTTCTCTCTCTTCAAGAGAACAGTGACGTGCATAACTTAATTAACCAGTAAAAGGGTTATATACAAGCCGACTGCCACGCACACACACTGAGATAGAGAGAGTTGTGAAGGTTTTTGACTCACAATAGTCTCATCATCATTCTTGGCAGTGAAAATGGCATGAATTCTGAATCTCTCACGGGTCTGAGAGGGCTCGCTTTGGAGGTAGAAAACTGAGCCGGTAGGGAGCCTAAACACATCCCCTCGTTCTACTGTGATTTTGTTTAGCGTGCTTCCGTCGATCCACCCCACATTCCCCTTCCCTGCACGTATATTTTAGAGACCACCATTGTGTGTGTGTGTGTGTGTGTGTGTGTGAGAGAGAGAGAGAGAGAGAGAGAGAGAGAGAGAGAGAGAGAGAGAGAGACCTGTATTAACATAGAAGACCATATCAGCGTGAAGCAAGACAGGAAGAAACAGGGATTCGGGTTCCAACGAGAAGAAGTGGAGTGGGTAGCTCCTGCCATAGGCGTCCCGAACTTCGACAGCGGAGACTTGACCAGAATCCGACGACGAGAGGATTCTCCGGCGGTCCTTCTTAATGAAGCGGCCGTGTTCTCCAACTCCACGGTAATGCGAGGCGTCTGCTTCAGGAAACACGGCCACAAAGACCACCAAGAATAAGAGAAGTAGGTACGTACGAACCACCATCTTCCTTCTCCAAAACACACTTCCTTTGTTTTTTGAATACGGATCGAGGAGACAAAAGTGAAGATTTTATAGTGAAGAAAGGTGGTTAACGAAGCCGATGAGGTGCCCATGAAGTTGTGTTTCTTATGCGCCGCGTGCAAAGATGCATGGTAGTACGTGGCAAGCACGGCATCGGCGTTCGTGGCGTCGGAGAGCGGGACAGCGGGTTGTGTTGGTCAAGTGTGGCGATATCGCCGGGTTAGTTCAAATGTGTACTTTCTCTTAAAAATGAAGAGATCAGGTCGTCCGACCATATAACCTGATCATAAGCTCCATTACATCTCCATCGTAAATCTCAATCAAGGTGTCTTGTGATTTGGGAGAGAGGGACCCTACTCTACCTAAATTATTATGTATAATAGAGATTAAGTATGAATGAATATATGTGTTCTCTTTTGCATTTTTCCTTTCCGTTGATCGATCGGTTTTGCAATTGCCGATAACAACAACAACTAATCATTTTTCATGCTAACGAGATCCAACCCCATGGATTTTTCTATAAAACTTGATCATGTGTTATACTAGCAATTAACTTGAGGGATACTACTCTAACTAAATTATCATGTATAGTAGAGATTAAGTATGAATGAATATATGTGTTCTCTTTTGCATTTTCCCTTCCCGTTGATAGATCGGTTTTGCAATTGTCTATAACAACAGCAACTAATAATTTTTCATGCTAATGAGATTCAACCCATGGATTTTCTATAAAACTTGACAATGTATTATACTAGCAATTAATTCAACATAAGTTGAATCATTCTTTATTATTTTTTCAACATTTTTTTGTTATTTCTTTTCATTTTGTAACATTTTTTGTAATCTAGTCAAGATTTTCTTTGATTGTTTTTTATGTGTTTAAATAATCTTAATCATTTTTTAATTTTTTAATTTATTGGTGTTACTCCTAATTTGTTTCTAATAACTTAGTTATGTATAAGATTTTTTTTGTAACTACTCATTGATTTCCATATCTTTGTTTCATGTATCATAAACATCATTTATCCATGTTGATAAATAACTATCCAATACCCTAAACTATCAAACCTCATAATTGTTGAATAAAGAAATATTGAACACAATCAAACGTCAAGATTTCTAACAGCTAAATTCTCCACAAAGAGATATGGAGCTAGGCATACCCCTACCTAGGTTAGGAGTTCGATACCTGAGGTGCAGTCGGTAGGGGAGACTGCTTCAAGGCAAAATGCCTTTAAAAAGATGAAAAAAAGCCATATATTATGATAGCTTTATCAAAAGTTTTACTGAAATTTACAAAGAAACAACAACAACAACAACAACAACTAAGCCTTTTCCCATACTAGACGGGGTCGGCTACATGGATTCTTTGTTTCCACAGATCCCTATCGTGTGCCATGTTAGCAGTTAACTCCCAATAAGCTAGATCATTCTTTATTGTTTCTTTCCAACACTTTTGTGGTCGTCCTCTACCTCTTTTAATACTTTCAAAATTTAGTTTTTCTAACCTTCTTAGAGGTTCTTCTTTTGATCTTCTTTCTATATGTCCAAACCATCTTAAACGATGTTCTCTCATTTTATCCTCTATTGGTGCCACTCCTAATTTGTTTCTAATAACCTCATTATGTATACGGTCTTTTCTTGTATGACCACTCATCCATCTCAACATCTTCATTTCTGTCACAGACATCTTTTGTACATAACGATTAACTGCCCAACACTCATAACCATAAAACATGGCAAGCCTAATTGCTGCTCTATAATATTTACCTTTTAATTTTAATGGTATCTTCTTATCACAAAGAATACCTGATGCTCCTCTCCATTTTAACCAACCAGCATTAATTCTATGTGTAACATCTCTATCAATTCTTCCATTACTTTGAAAAATTGACCCTAGGTATTTAAAACTTTCCTTTTGGGGAATGCAATGTGTGCCAATTTTAATTTCTATGTCCTCTGAAGTAGCCAAATGATCAAACTTACATTCCATATATTCTGTCTTTGTTCTACTAAGTCAGAGGCCTTTGCTTTCTAATGTTTCTCTCCATAGTTCCAATTTTCTATTAATTTTTTCCTTAGACTCCTCCACTAATACAATGTCGTCTGCAAATAACATACACTAAGGTACTTCATCTTGAATATGTTTTGTTAACTCATCCATCACCATTATAAATAAGTATGGACTTAAAGTTGATCCTTGATGTAACCCAATATTAACTTCAAAGAAGTCTGTCGTTCCTTCATGAGTCCTCACACATGTTTTTGCACCATCATACATGTCGTTAATGAAATTTACAAAGATACATGTCGTTCATGAGTCTTTGTTGATGCAGCAAATCTAAAACAGAAAACTCTGTCACTTGATGTCAGACCAGTTGTGTAACTGACCACCTTTCCGAGGCCTTGAGTTTCATTTAGCAGATAAATCCAGCATGAAGTTAAGTTGCGGCCGCTCGCTTAAGGAGGAGGCTTTGCCTTCTCCGCGCGCCAATCGAAAAGCAAGTATGTCTGACGTATACAATTATGTTACGTATATACATGTATGTATATATATGTATATATATATAATAAGTATCATCCAACCATAACCGGTCATATACACTAAAGGCACCCAATACACTCTTGACTGTCATGGTAAACTAGTTAATTAATGTTTTAAAGAAAAATTTTCATTTTCCCTAATTATGACTACTTTGTGTTGCTAAAAGCCTTGGGTAAACGTACTGGATTCGGCTTCGATAATGGTGCAGTAAATTCGACTTATTCAGATGTTATGCAAACTGAACGAGTAATTTCGGACGTGGATTAATGAAAGTCTAAAACTGAACAATGATCATGCTTACTCATAATCACCTCTTATTTTTGAAGAGATATGAGTGTAAAAATGGTATCTTTAATATTTTTTTGGAATACCCTAAAAGCAAAAGGTCGTACTTATGTATCAAAAGTTTCACAATCCAATCGTCAACCACATATATATACTGCATAATGTTTAAATGACGTGATCTTATTAAAATATTTACAATGTTCAATATTTGAGATCATCAGTAGAAATCTAAATTACCTTATATTTAGTGTATACAAAAGTATAATTATACATTTCATTCAAATCTCTACCATTAATCTCAAAAAGTGTTCACGAAAAATTATGTACAGTTAGACATTATGCATTTATCACTTATGAAAAATCTCATATATATATATATATATATATATGTATATGTATGTGTGTGTTTGTGTTCACAAGGAGGACAATCATGGTCAAGCCCTGATCTCGTGGAGGCAGCCCCAGTCAATCACTGTTATATGGTTGACAATAAAAATTATATAGCATACGGTTAATCGTAGTTCATTGTTCAAGCCGTAGGCTATTCTCCGAGTTCGATAGAAACTTTGCCTAAGCCTTGGCAAGATTTTCAGAAACAGCCCATTACGTAAAGCCCACGGTTTTAATGCATACTTGAAACCTTCAACTATTTTCCTCAACCTAGAAAAGTGTTGTAGATACGCCATTAGTTGTGAGATTGATCACAAACCCATCAAGAGCTATTGCTACAAACGAACTATTTTTACCTGTGAAGTTTCATTGACCACGCCAAAATAGACCTAGCAATGAATTCGATGTCCCCCACATATCTAAATTCTACGTTTAGTGTACTACATTTTTTTTCTTACTGGCAAATGCAAGGCACTCTGTAAAATAATGGAGAAGACTCATTAGTGAGTGGATGTCAATCGGTAAACAGTAGAATCACATGCAAATGGTTATATCTCTACAGTTAAAGGCTTGTATCTCTTCAAAGATAGCACGCATAACAAAAGAATTGTCTGTGGAGAAGGGTTCCGCTGTTTTCATATGATGATAGTTCGATAAACTGCTGTTATCTATTATGCCTGTTTAGATTATATAAATAATTGTATATATATTTAAATTTTTGTTGAAAATAAGATCCTGTTGTAACCCATTCCGACTATTATGGACAATCTGGAATATGAAAACGAATTATTGGAACAAGAGAATTCCGACTGAACCTAATTACACTTGTAAACAATCAGAATAAGCTTTATTCCGACTGTTGTCATATTTATTTCAGTCATAATAAACGTCAATTCCAATTGTTATTGTAACAGCCGGAGTGTGTAGATTATTACTTTGGCCTACATATTTCGATTGTCATGATTAAGAGATTACGACTCGAACTGTTAGAACAGTTGGGAAATTGTTATTCCGACGAAAAGGTTTTCGGCGTTCTTGTTCGACTACAGGAATAAGGTTAAGGACAGTTTGAATTATGGTTTATGACTATATTTGTTGATCGGAATAAGCTCAATCACAGCAGCCGAAATTGAGTCCCATTGTAGAGATGCACTCATATATGTTTTGTAGAAAGAATAATAGAGGACTATTTCGCCAACATGGTTGATGTTTAGGACTTGTTATATATATATATATAATATGTATGCACATATATATATATATATGTATATATTATATAATAATATATTATATATATAGGTTCCCTCTAATAGCAAAGGTATTATCGAGACCATTGAATATGCTAAAAGGTTAGTTACAAACTATGCCTTATAGGCAGTCTAATTGCATTCTGTGACACCATGCAGAATATTTCATTAATTGAAACAATATAGGTGGCAAACTCCTAGGACATTAGCAATCTCTCTTGCGGAATCAGCCCCAACAACAAATTCGGGTTGGGAAATTCCTGTGAAATACAATGAGAAACTTGAGTGTTCTCTCAGAAACCAAACTCTTTAAATATTGTAGGAGAGAAAACCTTTCCTAATGCTTGGTATAACGTTTTCTTAGTGTTAAGAAATTACAGTATTATGAAGGAAAGTTAATGCAATTGAATGGGTCTAATTGCTAGAGAGGGTTTAGATGGTCAGCGTAAATCATCTTCTAGAATGAAAGTCACGTTTCATTGGAGTTTCTCGTGTGGCTGTTCCTATCCAACTTACCAATAAAAAAAAGAAGAACTGCACTGCGAAGAAAGGCATCTGCAAACAGTTTCAGAGAGAGAGAGAGAGGAAGCTTGTGAGTAACAAAAGCAGTTCCCGTATTCCAATTTCCGACCAAAAGGCAGCCATGATTGCCCACTCTAAAAAGGAAGGGCGAGATTTCCCAAGTAAAAGGCGGTGTATCTCTCAAGGACCGATGGATTGATGATGATGATGGCTTGTGGGGACTCCGCGCTAAATAACATGGTGGGGCAAGGGGATTCCTTGAATATGTCATACCTTTCCTTTCCTTTTCTCAAACCTTTCCGTTTGAGAACGAACGGATATCATTTGCTTTCCCAAACGGAGCCAACGCGGAGTCACAAGCTCCTTTCTCTCTCTCTCACACACACGCACACGCACACGCACACGCACGCACAAAGTACCACTACTGAAACTTGCTACCAGAAAAGGAAGTCGTAGTGGTGCAAACAATTTGCATGTCACGTTTACCCATTTGCCGTGTATTACTTGAGCCCATTTTCTCTTAAAGAAGAGGACATCCTATCCTTCCTATATTCTGCTAACGTTTGAAGATTGTGTAACACAACAAAGTAGGAAGGAAAATTAAGAAACCAAGCTGCCTCTGGTTCGGCCTGTGCTGGCCTCATTCGGGTTCGAAATGTAATCTACACATTACCGAACGTTATATACTTTGAAGTTTGAAATATGATATATAGGTATGTATGTATGTATGCATGCATGCGTATATGTGTCTGCAGGATATTGATGAGTTTTTAGTCTTATCTTGTAAGGCCAATCCATCTCCCTGATGACCCTCTAGGCCGAAAGCTGACCCTATTCTATACACATGCACATGCCGAGCTCAACATTGTGTATATATGGCGTCTACTTCTTATTAGAGGTGTTTAACGAACTAGTGAAATTGAAGCAAACCGGTAGAAACTGGAGTTGTGCAGTTTGGTTTTATTTGATTCTAAGAGGGAACAAGGTAATGATTCGGTTCCCAGTTAGATGGTTGAATGAGAACTCTGAGAACAGAACCAAACACACACACACACACACACACACACATATATATATATATATATATATATATATATATATATATATATATATATATATATAGAGAGAGAGAGAGAGAGAGAGAGAGAGAGAGAATAGTTCTCGGCACACTCATTATGCTTAAATTCATTTAAACATCTCTACGTTTGATTAACATGACTAGCAGTTGAGATTTGAATTTAAGAAATATTTAATGTACATAGTGTATTAACCGATACTTTTTACTTTTTAAATTTAAATATCCACCGCTATTCATGTAAATTGAATGGTGAAAACATTTAAGTAGATTTTAGCATTGATGGTGGGTGTATATATATAGAATGAATCTTGACCTAGGTTTTGTGGCTGCTTTGTTTTTTACCCTAACAATCTTTAACACTTTCAGCCTTTCTCCCTTTCCCCCTCCTTGACATCAATATCAATTCTACATGATACATGTAGAACTTTACTGTAAGTACAACATAAGCATCAACTCTTGTTATTTATTTTATAGTAATATAAAACTATGAATGCTAGAAACTGAACCCTTTTTTTTATCTAAGACATGCTATATTTTTCTAAGTTTATCCATGACGGTATAACTTAGGTACAGGACTATTTCATATTGATTATTTGTTAAATAATATTACTAGCATATATTAGCATAATATTAAAATGTAAAGAAGCATGATTCATAACGGAACCAAACCAAACCAAAACTATTGAGTTTAGTTTGGGTTGGTTTCTATGTACTATAATAGTTTGGTTTGGTTCTCCAAAAATAGAAAATTGATGATATTGATTTGATTCGAGGTTGAGACTGGACCAAACCCGATTGGACCACAAACACCCCTAGTTTTAGTAGGTGCAAGGTTCAAATCTTGTGACAAACAAGCATGAAATGTATATGTCAACATTTTCTGATCATTATGATCAACAACCAACTTGTTATGATGTCATATAAGAAGGTCTATTTGTACCAAGAAAGGCAGTATCATTGTTAATATCCTGGAAATGGTCCCAAGTCCATAATGTGTCACTTTATCTAATCTCCTCCTCTTCTTTCCACCTTGCTTTTGAATGGGCAATCCTAACTTGTGGGCTCAAAATAGCCACCCATTATATTATAGGCTTAAAATATTGACAGAAAACAACCTAATTGAATAATGCGTAGTGTTAAATATTGGCACATAAAATTCCACATAAGTTTTTGAAAATTATAAGTGTCCATACAAGGTTTTTGCAGATGCTCAAGGTCATCCATGGGCTCGCTTACCTCGGTTCACGCAATAGGTAGTGTAACCAGAGGAGTTTGATGATAAATTCCTCTTTCTTTCTCTCTCTTCACACACACACATCGATGCACACACAACACAAACATACACATAAGTAAGCTGGGATAAGCAAGACCCTAACTAGATATGCACTTCCCGTTGGTATCGAACTTGTGACCTTCAAATGAAAGGATCTTCCTGGTTGACCTTTAGGCAGGAGAGTCACGAATTTCAGTTTCTTCAGGTTACCAATAGAGAAAGCATGATTACTGTAACGTGAAAAATAATCAAACTTGTTCAAGGTAACAGTAGATGGAAATGCAGACTTTGGTGAGCTTTCGACATTATACAGAAAAGTTAAGGGCACCTTTTTAAAGTTCACAGAGAACTTTCAGGCGTGTCTCTCAATTTCACGATTTTCTTAAGGTTCTTCCCTTATTATTTCATGTTCATGGGCTGATTTCGTAAAATCTCTTATAAAAGTAAATGGGAAGAAAGCCTACGTCAAGCCAATCTTCTCGTGACAATGACGCAAGCGGTGCAGACGTTATCTTCGCAAAAGAAGGGTTCGAGAGTCCAGCCATGGTGGCCTTCGTGCTTGCTGCCATGGTCAGGTCATAATGCATATTCCACACCTGTGTCATACTATATCTCAGCCACACATCTTTTTACGCAACTTGAAGATTTCATTTTAGGTTTCCGATCAAGTGAGACACCACATATGTGATATATCATATGATCTCATCTCTGCTATGTTGTACAACTTGCGAAAAGAGGCTTACTGAATATGGACAAAGATATGGCGCAGTCTTTTGAGGCTTCTGAAAGCCGGCCGGGCCCGATCTCGGACAAGTTTGTTGGTAATGAGCGTCTCTTACGAGATGGCGTAGAAACACCGAAAGGAAATGCTTTCGTGTACCCTTTTTCTGCATTCTGACCATGGCACCTTTCGAGTTTTGACCAAACCCTTCTTTATTTTTTGTTGATTTGGAGCTCTTAATTACCAAATCTTGAGAGAAATTTTGTCCTTTCTCAAATGAAAATGAAGATCTCACCTGACATAATCCTAATCCTTTCCTGTTGTGCAGCAGTAATTGTCAAGAACAACTCTCTCTCTCTATATATATATACATATATATATATATATATAGAGAGAGAGAGAGAGAGACTCACACCATCTAACTACTTCCTTTACAGTAGACAATACAGTAGATAAGACGATGTTCAATCCAAAATCTGTGTATGGTCATATATATATATATATATATATATATATATATAGAGAGAGAGAGAGAGAGAGAGAGAGAGACAGGTAGTTGTAATAGCGTAACATGTATACTTGCAAGGAGGAATAGCTCTCTGGTTGAGCCTTCTCCATCCACCTTCAATGAGTTCCTCCTTTCCTTTGCTCCAGACCATTTTCTTCATCATCGTCTCCATTGCCTCTGTTAGACTCAACTGACTTCATCATTGTGGTTTTGCATCTTCTTTCCTACTCCAATACCAATGTCATGCCTTTCTTCAAACGTGAAATACTTGAATAGATGCAATTTAACTCCACACGTCTAAAGTTCTGTTCTTGATCGAACTTTTTAGTGCTGCTCGGTGTGTGCACTGAATGAAGAACATAAGCCAGACGATAGAATGGAGAAACCTAAGATGTAGAAGATCCTTGTAGTACGAACGAGTCGTGAATCCTTCGACACAGAATTACTGTAGCAAGTTTGTGTTTCTTTTCGACCAAATTCTTTAAGCCAGCCTACAGCCACTCCAGCAACCTCGTTCAACTGATCAACTAGCCATAGCTACATGAGAATTACTGCTGATGATTGTTATTAAGTAGGCCATGTTCTTGGCTTACTTAATTCCTGCTGCTGCTGCTGCTGATGCGACGATAATGACTTTGTGTTTAATGCTTAACTAATCCTATCAGATGTCACCAAATTCAACTCTATTAAAAAACCATAAAACTCTCAACATCTCGGATGGTATTTCACAGTCTTAGAAACACTATATTGAAAGTGAACACACGATAAACGATTATGTTAAAGAGATGACGAAATGAAGCTTCATTGCACCAAAGGACCTATGATGCAAAATCAAACATGAAAAGCTTAACAAGTATTCGAAGGAAATCATAAAACATAGTCCTACTTTAAACCGAAGAGTGCAATACAACATGTATACTCATCCACTTTAGGATGAGGTCTGAAATCTGGAGAATTCCTGGTCGGCTATTCTATAACAAACACACATGCTTTGGGGACGTGAAATCCGAATGTGCCTCACCCCAAAAGAATCCTTAGGTCCACCAATGATTCTCTGCCTCTATCTCACTCGAACATGGTAGTTTGTACTACCCGTTAAGGGTTGAGCCCTAGGATTTGATGGCGAACCACTCCACGAAGTCGATGAAAATCCATGTACAATATTTATGAATGAAAAGATTAGTTTTTGAGTTATGTACAATATTTACGCATGAAAAGATTAGATTTTGAGTTGGACCTTGGTTGTATACACTCCTTCTAGTGGTTGTATTGAGTTCAATTTTGAAAAAAGTCCATGTGAAGCACACTTGGATTTGATGGCAGAACCACTCCTTCTAGTTATGTACAACTCCTTTTAGAGGTTCTATGGGAAGCAAGTGGAAGCTTGAAAAGGAGAATGTTTGGTAATAAATCATCGGCTTCAAAATGGTTCCATTGCTCGTGTTGTGGGTCCTTAATATTTTAATTAAAATAAGAAAAAAGTCAGGCTTTTGGGGGGACGTGGAAATCCAAGATGGCAAGATTAGATATTTTTGAGTATATAAAAGAGGGAAAGCAAAGAAAAAGCAGTGGCTTCTCGTGAGTTGGCACTTCTTCATTTTTGACTCATCCTCTTATCATCTTCACCACCACCACCCTTATCATTACATCTAAACAATTTACTACTCCATGTCCACTAATCAAATATTTGCTTGAAGCCTCATAATTTTACAATTATTTCATTAGAATGACCGCACTTTTAGTAAAAACTATAGACAGTTTCAGGGAAAACATGATTTAATGGATCAAGAGTTTTATTTTGTATTTTCATAGGTCTCAATAACAATTTAATGCTTGATTTGAATGAATATTATTTTCTTAATGAAAGCTACACAGAGATTTAAGCTTTTTAAGTCTAGTGAACTGCTCTGTATTTGGCTCACCAGCTTGATTTTTCTCGAACAAACTGTTGAACCAAGAAATAAACAATGTCTAGTAAAATGAGTACAATTGCAAAAAAAGCATCTCAATTTGCCTGAGCTCATAACAGATCTAGAAAATCTTTTAGGATGAGGTGAATAAGATCGATGATGTTGTCGGCTTCTTATTTGAAAACATGATAGATTGTTTAAAGCAAGCATTCCATGGTAAGTTTTAGAAACATGCTATGATAGAAGGGTGTTATACGTCCAACTCACTCATTTAACATTTTCGACCACCACCAGTTGCTATATGTTGATGCGTAACTTAAAATGATAGTCGGTTACATGTAATATTGATAACTCTTACATGCTTCCGGTAAATAAGTGTCTGATTGAGCCAATACGTAATGTTTTCCGCAGAGAGGGGCAACCAAAAAGACCCCCAACGCCTTCTGGGTACCCAAACTTTTGCCCTTTAAAAAGCCTACCCATATCGGCCAAAAAGCTTCCCTTCCTAACGCTCCACCCCTCCATGAAATCTATCCTCACGACCTCTACTACCGCCGCCAGCGCCACCACTAGCAGTCATCGGCACCACCCATCCAAGCAAAACCAATTAGCACAACTGCCTTGTTTTGCGGCAATCGACCTCGCCGAGCCCACTTCGGTGCTCAACCTCCGTTGGAGCCCAAGCCCCACTTCCACCACCACCACCATTCAGTCTCCTCCTTTTGCTGTATCCGGCAGCTTCATCAGCAGCGGACGAGAGGACTCTGACGGCCTAGTGGCGGTGGCGGCGGCTTCGGACCTCGAAGACACCAAGTTGCAATGGGCCAGGGAACCTACCGGCATCCTCCAGCCGGGTTTCTCGTCCCCGGCGGAGGATTTGGACTCCATGTTGATGGCCGCCGCTTCTCCTCCTCAAGAGACCTCCTTCGTCCGGTGGATCTTCGGCGAGAAGGAGGATGCTGCCACTATGCAGCCTCTCCTGTTTCAACAGATGCCCTCCCGGGATGACGCCGTTATTAGTGACCCTAACATCACGCCTTTCAACCTTGCTGACGGTAATTCCTTACTTTTCTCTGACGGTGCCGTCTCTTACCCAAGCCTGCTTCCTCCTCTTTACGACTCTTCAGCAGCCGAAAGCATCCTGGACGAGCACCTCTACCTGAAGCAGATGCAACCCCCGTCGGAACTCGGGCCGGCCCCAATGGCTCGATTTATTCGGCCAAAGCCTTCTGCGGCTCCCCTTGATGCTCTCGGAGCCATCGACCAGCTCGTTGAGGCTGCCGGCTTCGTCGACTCGGGCGATTTGGCTCTCGCGCAGGCGATATTGGCGCGGCTCAATCAAATTGTCTCCCCTTCCGGCAGTCCCCTCCATCGTTCGGCCTTCTACTTCAAGGAAGCTCTCCTCCTTTTGCTCTCAGGTTTCAGCCACCACCATGAAATCCCGTTGCTATCGGCGGTGGACCTCGTCCACAAGATTGGCGCCTATAAATCCTTCTCTGAGATCTCTCCCATCCCGCAATTCGCGAATTTCACGGCGAACCAGGCCCTTCTTGAAGCTCTTGAGGGCGTGGACTCGATACACATTATCGACTTCGATATCGGGCTGGGGGGACAGTGGGCCTCTTTCATGCAGGAGCTCGCTCTCAATCCCCGGGGCTGCACTCCGGCCCTCCGTGTCACCGCCGTTGTCCCTTCCGACTCCATGGAACTCCGTCTCACCGGAGACAACCTCTCCCACTTTGCCCAGGAGCTCAACGTCCCCTTCCGCTTCGGCGCGGTCGACTTCCGCCAATTCGAGTCACTCTGCCTTGACGCACTCGCGCTCAGCCGTGGTGAGTCTGTGGCGGTCAGCTTTTCTCCTGCTATCCGGCGAGAGCTGTCCCGTTCCGACTCGTTGCCTGGGTTCCTCCGGTTCCTGAAGCGTCTCGGACCAAGAATCGTCGTCTTCGTGGACGCCGACTGTGATAGCGGTGGTGCTGAGGGTGGTCTCGATTCGTCCATCCGGAGGCAATTCGTCGCCCGGCTCGAATTCTACTTCTCACTCATGGACTCGCTCGACGCGACCGGGCTCGACCGTGAGACGGTGCGACGAATTGAGCAATTTCTGCTGCAGCCAAGGATCAACTCCGCCGTCTCCGCCCTGTGCCGGCCATCAGTGGGGAGGAAGATGCCATGGCAGACCCTCTTCGGCCGGGCCGGACTCACACCAGTGCACTTCAGCAACTTCACCGAGACGCAGGCTGACTATCTTCTCAGGCGCAACCATGTCAAGGGATTCCACGTAGAGAAGCGCCATTCGTCGCTCTTGCTCTGCTGGCAACACCGGGAGCTCCTCTCCACGTCAGCTTGGAGGTGCTGCTAATGCTTTGATGGCTTGCTTGACTCTTCTCTCTCAATTTGCTTCTGCAGCTCTCTTTCCTCTGCTTCCTTCTCTAATTTCTTGTTGATGTTTGGTAGTTTAGTTTAGGTGGTACATTTGTCTTAAAGACTAATGAAAGTTTCAATCTCCTTTTGCTCGTAATTCCATTCTCGTTATTTAAAAGAAAAAAATAAATCGTATTTTTAAGTGCTCGAAAGGCTTCAAAAAATGTGCAGAGTTTAGAAATTTTTATTTGTTAGAAAAACATGTTTCAATGATATGAGAGTTTAATAAATACAATAAAAATCTAAATGAAACGAGTGGCTTTTAAATTAAAGGAAAATACTAAAAAAAAATCACTTAAGAATCAACAAAGTTTGATCATTTGGTTACTTTAGAAGACATAAAAATTAAAATTAGCACACATTGCATCCCCCTAAAGGAAAGTTTTAAATACCTAGGGTTTTTCAGAGTGATGAAAGAATTGATGAAGATGTTACGCATAGAATTAATGATGGTTGGTTAAAATGGAAAGGTGCATAAGGTATTCTTTGTGATAAGAAGATACCATTAAAGTTAAAAGGTAAATATTATAGAACAACAATTAGGCTTACCATGTTTTATGGTTCCGAGTGTTGGGTAATTAATCATCAACATGTATAGAGCAGAAATGAAGATGTTGAGATGGATGAGTAATCATACAAGAAAAGACCGTATACATAATGAGGTTATTAGAAACAAATTAGGAGTGACACCAATAGAGAATAAAATAAGAGAATATCGTTTAAGATGGTTTGGACATATAGAAAGAAGATCAAAAGAAGAACCCGTAAGAAGGTATGAAAAACTAAAATTGGAAAGTATTAAAAGAGGTAGAGGACGACCATAAAAGTGTTGGAAAGAAACAATAAAGAATGATCTAACTTATTGAGTTAACTGCTAACATAACACGATAGGGATATGTGGAAACAAAGAATCCATGTAGCCGACCCCATCTAGTATGGGAAAAGGCTTAGTTGTTGTTGATGATGATCCGGTCAATGGCTACTCATCGTCTCGGCTCGTCTTAGATCAGCTGGTGAGCAGTTCATCAATGTACGTATACACACACATGCACTCACACCTACATGTTGTACACACACATATATAAAGTTCATAGAAGCTGCGTGTAACAAGTTCGTGTTCATCTCATTAACGAGTTTAAGCTGCTTCAGAGTATCCAGATCTTACAACAAAAAGGAGCAGGACAATTTGTATTATTAGGATGACAGAAGTGCCTTTCCCTATTCAAATTTCTAAGTCTACTCCTGCATTTATGCAACGTATGGAACTAGTTTCTTAGTGGATGATTGGTAATTTTAGATAAGAAAATTTTCCTGATGCTCTCTTTAAATGATCTCTCTCAACAAAGCATGCAGCGAACTCCATGAAACTAGAAAAGCAGTAATTGAGTGGCTGACAAAAAACCAATTTACACAGTCCATTTTTTAGGAAATTATATATATATATATATATATATATATATATATATATATATATATATATATATATATATATATATATATAGAGAGAGAGAGAGAGAGAGAGAGAGAGAGAGAGAGAGGTCTGCCATGGGAGGGTGTTTACCAACTCCCAGTTTTCCTAGAAAACAGAAGCATATGTTATCGGTCTATTAGTTCTAATATAATGCAAATCTGAGTATATGGTATGTAAACGATGGATCTGAATCTCATACTTGTTTAAGATGAGTTAGTCGTATGCATTCACTGATTTGTGAGAATAACCCTCTGAAAACTTGTCTTATATTATACCCTACTTTGTGTTACTGCCCTTCCACCGGACTTTCGTCTCATATATATGCTCAGCCCTTTTGCAGGAAAACCGACCTTGTTCTACCAACATCCTTCTCTCACGTGCAATACTACACCAGCCACTCTCACCTCTCTCACATTACACACTGTTGTTCAGTTGAGAGTAAGAAGAAGAAGAAGACGATCAGATTTTTATTTTTATTTCATGTGGGTGACTCTTTACAAATCCTCAAGAGGTCTAGGATCTCAACCCATAACCTACTGGTTCCAGATCTTAAACATCCAACCCTTACAATCAATCCAAAACTAGACCCAAAACCTCGATTTAAGAATCCAAATGCACCCAACCTAAATGGATCCTAATGCGGGATTTCATGTCCAATTATTACAAGAATCCAAAACAAAAGCAAAGAGTCCTTAAAAAAAACTCTCGACTGTTGAAAAAAACCTCCTTTCACATCAGCCTGCACCGGGGTGCCATGCACCTAGCCCCGAGCCACCCGACCTCTACGCCAATCATGATACCCACGAACAGCAACTCCGCCACAAGTGCAGTAACACTTAAGAGTCATCCCCTTGCTCAAGCAAAAACAAGTGCTTAGGCAGCACAAACAGCAATAGCTCACCTGGCTAGAGGGTCAGCTCATAGTAAAAAACATCACGAGTTCAATACCTGGGGTGTGCATAGGCTTCAGCCTCCCCTTTGTACCAAAAGAAAATCGAAAATCTAATTTTTTATAGTGTTCGTTTCTTGTTTCAAAGTTGAAAAGCTAGGTATATATCAGATTTTGTAGCCATATTGAATCAACTATTATTGGGCTTGTAAAGGATCACCCTCCTGAGTGATACACAATTATCGTATAGTTCATAATTTTTGTTAGAAACATAAATGGCAGGGATATTCCTAACTCACTTGTCTTAAGAAAAAAAAGTCTTCTTAGGCAACGATATGTCAAGATTGCATATGCATTTGATGATATTTCCATGGAGACCAAGGCCTGTATATCATGGTAAGATCGTGGAGAGAGTCAAAGATAAGCTTGGTGTGTTTGATTCGTGGTGACAAGCCCTTGGTATTAAAACTTTCGACATAGATGCATGTGGACTTGTAATCATAGTTTTGAGGAACCATGGTTAAGCTCTTTTAGCTCACCTCTCTCTTGATGTCAAAGTTTTTTATTCGAATTGGAACCATGAAACCACACTTTCAAACCAACAATGTGTTCCGCATTTTATACTCTGAAACTTAGAACTGTGAGCACAAAAAAAACAAGATCCATTTCTCTTAGAACGTTCTGTCAAACAGAGTCAAGCGGTAGGTCCAATCAATCTCATATTAATCATCAACTACTAATTGATCTTCCTTCTTAACATTTTTGAAGCTAGGTCGTTGGCTCTCGTGTGAAGTTTTTTGTCTATCAACTATTAAATGGCATCATAGAGTTGTAAAGTTGATTAGATGCGACGGTTAGTGGTGGTTGGTATAGTGGAAGGTTCTATTATCCCTCTCATTACTGAGGGTCTTGCTTACACACCCTCTTTCACCTTGGAGTTTTTTTTTTTTAAATTCAAAACCGGAATTAGGCCATTACGAACTTTAACCAGAAACAAATGAATCCGGGTTAGTTCATCGTTTTGGGCAAATGCAAACTGACGTCCAATTTGGTACTGAAATGGGACCGAATATGGAACAGAATGAAACCGAAACCAAATTGAAGAATTTAATTTTTTAATTTAAAATTTTAATATATTTTTCAGTTTTAAATAGTTTAGGACTCAAAATAGTTATCAATCGAAATTGGCGCAAGGGCCGATCTTGAATTGGTTCCGGTGCCTGGCTCGAATGGAACCAGAAAACCGGCCATGACTATCTGCCCTTCTCTCTCCTCCGGTCTTAACCCAGCAATAATATTTACGACGGACAGCTTCGCTTCTCTCTCTCTCACAGTGGCAGTATTTTTAGGGTTGCAGACAATGCTCACAACAGCTGAATCAGCGATAGATCTACAATCTCCCTGTTGAAACGGCCCTCCAATTCGAACGCCGAACTTCTCCTCCGCTTCGTTCCCTCTTCTTTTAAGTTTTTAAGTGAAAGAAAGAAAGGAAAGCGTCCTCGTTTCCGTGATCATAGAAAGTAGAAACCATGAGCGGCCGACGAGACGCCTTCTTGACGAAAGGCAACGGCCAGTCGATCCGAAGATCGAGAATCGTGGCGGCTGTCGGAATAGGCATTCTCCTTGGCTCTGTCTTCGCTTTCCTTTACCCTAATGGCTTCCTTCGTAGTCCTTTTCCCTCAGAAGGGCGCCTCGACATTTCTTCGGTTCAGGTACCCTCTCTACGAGCACTCCTTCGGGATCAATGGCTTCCGAATTCTTTGGTTTTTGTAGTTCTTCAAGCAGTTGATTTGTTCTTCACATTGTCACCATGACCAACATAATCCCCTTTGAAAACTGGAGCTGTTCCCCTAAATTTTAGGGCGGAGTAAATCCAAGTTTACGAACCACCAATCGAGCTCGAAATTCGACATTTTATCCTTGGTTTTGCTGACGTGGCTAGTTAGGTTAACATCCAAGATAAATTTTGATCTTTCTGCCAATTCTGAGATTAGAGGACCATGAACTCAAGATGATTTATATTGGCATTGTAATAGGGCAATTCTACGATCTGCGAATCTCCGGAGCGAGTCAACAAGTTGAAATTGGAGCTGAACGAGTTGTCAAGCAAAAATGAGGAATTGAAGAAGCAAATTGGGGAGTTGCGCGCGAAACTTCGCATAGCAGAGAGAACAAGGGAGGAGCGTCTTGAGCAACTGTTCCCTGCGTTGGGGGAACGGCAAAAGGCCGGGCCATTCGGTACCGTCAAGAGTGTGAGAACCAATCCGACGGTACTTCCGGACTTGGCCGTGAATCTGCGACTGCAGACGATACTTGAGAAGGTGGCTATCAACAAAGAGGTCATCGTCGCGGTGGCAAACATCAATGTTAAGGACATGCTGGAGGTCTGGTTTAAGAGCATCAAGAATGTTGGTATACCCAATTATTTGGTTGTAGCTTTGGATGGTGAGACAGAGGCCTTATGCAAGAAAGAGGGCGTTCCTGTTTATAGGAGGAACCCAGACGAAAATGTAGATTCTGTTGCTAAGACAGGTGACAATCACGCGATCTCGGGGTTGAAGTTCCGAATTCTGAGGGAATTCTTGCAGATTGGTTATAGCGTTCTGCTATCTGATGTTGATATTGTCTACTTACAAAACCCATTTGATCAACTATACAGAGACAGTGACGTCGAGTCGATGACTGATGGCCATGACAATAACACAGCTTATGGGTACAATGATGTGTTTGATGAGCCTTCCATGGGTTGGGCTCGCTACGCCCATACGATGCGCATTTGGGTGTATAATTCTGGTTTCTTCTTCATCAGACCGACAATCCCTTCTATCGAGCTCCTGGATCGCGTTGCAGAGAGACTTGCGAGTAAGAATCTGTGGGATCAAGCAGTGTTCAACGAAGAGCTGTTCTTTCCTTCTCACAATGGATACAACGGCCTTCATGCATCAAGGAGAACTATGGATTTCTATCAGTTCATGAATAGCAAGGTTTTATTCAAGACAGTTAGGAAAGACCCCAACTTGGCGAAGCTAAAGCCCGTGATTGTCCATATCAATTACCATCCTGATAAGCTTCCCAGGATGAAGGCAGTTGTGGAATTTTATGTGAATGGGAAGCAAGATGCGCTAAAGGACTTCCCTGAGGGTTCTGAGTGGTGAATATTTCATATACTACATGTCATTGTAAACTCAGCTCGGCTCGGCTTGGCTTGATACACGGATAATGAAGAATTATATCTTCGCTCGATTCTCTTTCTTCAGTGAGTAGCTCAATATCTTTATTAGTTGCACTGTATGCAATCAACTTGACTGCTTGATCTCACCGTTTTCCATGTTTACTGAAAAAAGTCTTTTCTCCTGCAAATCTGCTTCATATGGTAGAAGACGTAGTTTTAGATGAAAGGGTTAGGTTGTTTCTAGTTGACATAGAAAATTTTGTTGCTCTTTCATTTTATGCATTTAAGTAGCTCCGATGTGTGTAAGCATGTGCGCGTGTGCCCTCAAAAGCAATGTTGTAAAAGTCGTATCATATCGTAATAAGCGATTTATCGTACCATATTATATAATAAAGAGATGTATTGTATTATATCATACGATATAACCCGTATCGTATGAGTCAATGTTGTTTTTTTTTTATAAATTCCGAGAATCTAAAGTTTCAGAAATTAGTTATGCTTCTTTACAAACCCTTTTTTACTTCATTTTCTTCGTCCCAAATCCTTTTCTCATCCTTGTTATTGTTGATTTCATAGTTTATTCAACTCCCTATCCTTAGGGCTTTTGTCAAATCCGTAGCATACTCCTTTTCTTTTTGCATTCTATCCAATTTTTCACTTGAAAAATTTAGGATTTTTACATATTATGTGATTTTTAACCTCTAAAAAGTCTTTTTCTTCTTGTTGATTATCCACTCTCGTCTTAATGACTTTCGATCGGTTCGGTCTAGGCATCCTGGTGTACAAAGGTAATAGGCTTGAAAAAGTGTATGTTCCTGTAATGTAGTAAAGCACGATGGTATTTCTCGTATAAAACATTATGATGATGATTAAAGGTATTCAATATTCATGTTATGGTATGGATGCTTGTTCATTATGAGATGCTATTTAACTTTGTTATTCTCTTATCACAATCTCTCTAAATATCTCTAAATATTTTTATAGAGTCATCACCATTTATTAAAAATGTTTCAAATCAAGTTTTTGGATTCGATTTTGTTTAACGTTGATTGTGTTATAGATGTTTTGTTCATTAATTTCAATTCTTGTATTTTTTTGAAATTTATTAATATTTTTTGATTTTTTTATCAAGAAATGAAAAAAATTGCATGATTTTAAGAAGTTAAGAACCATGGGTTTGTCACCCCACGACATACTTATTTCATTTCTGTACTTGAGTTTAATAGCTTATATGCACAGACATGAGAAGTTAAGAAGTGTAAACTTGGAGAAAAGGCCGTGGAAGATGGTGTTTGAAGCGAATTCTAGAACAAAGCCTTGTATCTTATGGTGCATGATTTTAAGAGTATTCATATGTAGGTATCACCCAAACAGATCAGGATGGCAACGAAAAATCTATGCAGCTGCACATTTAGTGTGGGAAAAGACTTGGTTTTACCTTGGTTACAAGTTTTAAGAGCTCACTGACCCAAGTGTATCGCAAAATAGAGGTTTTAGCCTTCTCTTTCTTCTTGCTGATCTTCACTCGGATAGTGTGTCATCGCATACAGAGTGAATACACTGAACGTCATTTACTGTGATATTTCAGTGACATTAACAGCTTGAAGGGTGGTTTTCATTTTGGGTTCCAAACGCCTACTTTATTTAGCAAATGCCTTGTTAAATTAAATTACTTACTATCCTGTATTCCGTTTTACACACTCATCTCCAACTTCCAAACAGAGCCCTGTTTGAAATCCGTCACCAAATCCTTATGACATTAAATCAGAACAGTTCATGGAGAAAAGCTTGGGGCCTACCAACGATGGAGGAGACATCAGTTGGATATGTGGATCCAAAAGACAGGAAACAAAATTATCCAATAAAAAAAAATCAGCTTTATACAAATATTAGACATGATGGGGCTACCTAAGAGGGGAGTTCTTCGTTTGCGTATAACGATCTTTACTAATTCAACTACCTGAAATCAGTAATAAAAGGAAACCATATACAATTACGATAGAGCACCATGACCTTTGCAAACCTCACCTTTCTTTTCATTCGTACTGGTTTTATTTTTTGTTACAATAGTGAAAGCCGGGCATGCTGGCGTGCCAAGGGTGCGTCAGCACAGGTGGGCTGTAGCTCTTTGTGCTTCATTCCTATTGTTACACCCTTGATAATTAGAATATAGTTTCCTACACAATTGGTTACGAGGGGCAACAAGAACAGCAAAAGAGTCACGAACTCGCTAAATTAAAGGTAATACCCAATGCTATTCTAGGATTATACAACAACTAAGCCTTTTTCCATACTAGATGGGATCGGTTACATGGATTCTTTGTTTCCACGTAGCCCTATCATGTGTCATGCTAGTAGTTAACTCAATATAAACTAGATCATTATTTATTGTTTCTTTCTGACACTTTTGTGGCCATCCTCTTCTTTTTTTAACATTTTAACAATCTAGTTTTTCATATTTCTTATGAGAGTATACTTGGGTAGTCTTTCTACATGTCCAAACCATCTTAATCGATTTTTTCTCATTTTATCCTCTATTGGTGCTACTCCCAATTTGTTTCTAATAATCTCATTATGTATACGGTCTTTCCTTGTGTGACTACTCATCTATCTCAATATCATTATTTCTACTACAGACATCTTTTATACATGTTGATGATTAATTGCCCAACACTTAGAATCATAAAGCATAGCAGGTCTAATTATTGCTATATGATATTTACCTTTTAACTTTAATGATATCTTCTTATCACATAGAATACCTGATATACCTCTCTATTTCAACCAACCAACATTAATTCTATGTGTAACATCTCCATCACTTTGAAAATTGACCTTAGGTATTTAAAACTTTCTTTATAAGGGATACAATGTGTGTCAATCTCAATTTATATGTCCTCTTAAGTACTCAAATGATGAAGCTTACAATTCGTATATTCTGTCTTTGTTCTACTAAGTCGGAAGCCTTTACTTTCTAATGTTTCTCTCCATAGTTCCAATTTCCTATTAACTTTTCCCTAGACTCATCCACTAAGACAATTACACCAAGGTACTTAATTTTGAATATGTTTTGTTAACTCATCAGTGACCAATATAAATAAATATAGACTTAAAGTTGATCCCTGATTTAACCCAATTTTAACTTCAAGGGAGTTTGTCATTCCTTCATGAGTCCTCACACATATTTTTGCACCATCATATGTAAATGAGATACCTCTCTTTTTCAAGGTTCTCCAAAGTATATCTCTTGGCACCGTATCGTATACTTTTTCTACATCAATAAACATCATGTGAAGGTTTTTTTTTTTGTTCTAAAATGTTCTATAAGACATTTCAATAGGTGAATCACTTCAATAATAGATCTACTAGGCATGAATCCGAATTTGTTCTTTGTTGTACTCGATACTTGTCTTAACCTACGTTCGATAATTCTTTTATATAATTAAGTGTACTCACTCTCTTGAATATTTTTTGAAATCTCCATATTTCATTAAATAGTCTTGTGAACCAAGTGAGTCCCATCTCTCCTATGATTTTCCAAACTTTTATAGGAATATTGTCCGGTCCTAAAGATTTACCAACTTTCATATATTTAAGAGCCTCTTTGACTTCATTCTTTTGAATACATGGATAGAAATTACGGTTTATATACTTTTCTGATTTGGCTAACTCTCTTAAGTTAATAATATCGTCTATATTTTTATTAAAAAGCTTATAGAAATAATCTATTTTTGATATCATGATTTGCCACTAGAATATTCTTATCTTTTATGCATTCAACAAAAGTAAGATCTTTAGTTTTCTTATCTCTAGCCTTAGCTATCCTAAAAATATCTCTTCACCTTCTTTTGAGTTAAACTTTTTATATAAATCCTTCCAAATTTTAGCTTTTGCTTCACTAATGGCCTTTTTTGTTTCTTTTTTGCTTTATTATAAGCCTCCTAAGTTTCACTAGTGTAACATACTTTTTTTGTCTTTATTTTATCTTTCACCACTTCACTCCACCACAAAGTTCTTTTTGTGCTTTTACACCTTTCTTAGATTCGCGTAACACATCTTTTGACACTTCCATGATATGTATAAACATATTGTTACACATATCAGAAGGTGGACCTACATAATTCCAAGCATCAACTTTATTTGTAAATATATCTTTTTTCTCATATTTGAGGTTTCACCATCTAGTCTTAATAGCTCTATGCACTCTATTCTTCTTTGTCCACTTTTTTATCTACAAATCCATTACTAAAAGTCAACGTTGAGTAGTTAAGCTTTCTCTTAAAATTATCTTACAATCTTTATAACACGATTTATCTTTTTTACTACCAATAAAATAATACAAGCTTTCACATTGTTAAATTGTAATAGGGAAAGCCGGGCCACTAGGACCTGGCCCATGCTGGCCCTTGGTTAGGTCCTGGACTGCCGAGGGGCAGTAACCGTTGGGGAGTAGGGCTCCCCAACAACTAGTTATTATAGCCGTTGGGGAGATATGCTCCCCAACTGTGCATTCAGCTGAACAGTCAACTATGCTTTCAACTCAACAATCATTTTCGTTTATTCTCTCACTTGTAGTGCTTGCTCAATAAATAGAGCCTCAATCAATAAACACATAAGTTGTCTTGCCCAACCTTTTGATTTGTGATTTGGCTCTCTCTCTTAACTCTTAACTCTTGTTGTATTCTTGACATGATACATCCATATTTGGGTGCTTTTATATCTTGACGATTTCACCAACATATCGATGTTTTGCGACTTGACCGATTCAACATTTAAGCATCAACAAATATTTACACACACACCCCACCCATATGCATAAATACACATCCCTTGACACATGTAAACATACATATGCACACCCACCATGTGCGTGCACACACTCTCTTGAAAGCCTAGTGGCAAACAGTTTCTTATCCTCATCAAGACCACACAATCTTTTGAACCCTTTCCTCAATAGACACCGTTGACATTGAAGGTATACCATCTTTTGATACTCGTGTGGATTTCAACAATGCATTATCGCGATGTGTGCCAGCTTCCACTAGAATAAGAATTTCAGATTCTTGCAGCACATGTTTATCTCACACAAAAAGCTGACATGATCCTGTGCTATTTGGTTTGCACGATATATAGAAATCCATGAGCCACCAACGAATTCACTTTTGAGAAAAATTATTCCGAACTCCTCAAGGTGCGTGATATTAAGTCAATTTCAAAGATGTATTTGTGAGTGCTTTGGTTTTTCCTTGGAAAGAACAATAGGGATTGAATCCTACGCAATTTACAAAAGCTATCAGTAATGTTGCACAAGACCACGATTTGATGCTGAGCAGCTAATCTTAAAGTTTTTCTGGAATCGAGCAGCCCATTGGTGTTACAGAATTTGTTGCTTGTGGTGCAAGAAAGTAAATTGCTCCCCCTTGACAAGTCGAGAATGTACGTTACCTTCGCTGCTAACTAATGGAAAAGCCATGGTGTTTGAATCTTCTTGATCCAACATGGATAAATACTTCAGGTCCATAATACAGAGATAGTTGCTCCTGTAATAGAAAACAGATAAAAAAGCTTTTCGGTTATAACAACATTTCATTCCAACGTCAAAGACAGACTCTGTCAGCCATGTTGAGAAGAAAACAGTTCGACCCGAGGTGAAGACGTGGTCTGTGATCCACATCTTCATCTTTAAACTAAGATCCACTAAGAAAACAGCATGACTTATTCATCTCCATGGATATACCAGCATAGTAGCATTGTTGCACACCGGCCCAGGATGTAGAGCCTAGCCCTTTGCTCCTTGGCTAGGCATGCACACCGGCTCGTGAAGCAGTTGCACTGCTTTGACGAGCTTGGCCTGCCGAGATATTCAACCGTAGATGAAGTGTAGACACTAATAGTGGCCATCTGAAACTTGATAGATGAAGAGTTAGGTGTAGAAGGCAAGATTTCTCTTTTGGTGACCACTTGAAGAGCTATAGAGAAGTACTATGTTTGAGCCTGTAATGTTGGGATATAGTGGTTTATATCTGCATATTATGTTCATTAAAAGATTATCTGCCTTTTGGTATTATAGCAAACGAAGGAAAAATAACTGTGTATGGGGGTGGGACCATCTATGCCCGGGTGCCTGTGTGTGTGTACCCACGCACATGTGTGTGTTGGGGGGAGGGGGACAATATCTCACTGAAAATGTACTATGATTCTTCACACTCAATTTAGAACTTGGAAATCCTGAAATTGCAGGGAAGACGTGTTGCTTCTTGAAAGGATGACCAAGTTTATCTTCAACCAACACTACATAAAACAACAGAAAAGGGAATCGAATTTGAAATCTAATAATGTTGTTCAGGTGCATGTTACTTGAGGAAACAAGAAAAATCTTTTGTCATAACTGACCATTTGGTGGACAATGTCAGAATATAGTACCGCCATTAGACATGTCAAATTTACGGCCAGAATCAGATTCTGCCCCTGCTATAGCATCTCAGTGCAAAAAGAAAGAAAGAAATAAAATAAAGAAAAGGATTGCATTTGAGATCAATTGTTGCAAGCAGAATATGCTACCAAATCTGAAAACTTTGGTGCAGCAGTGATAGGTTGCAAGTCATTGATGGAATGTGGTCGATCAGATCAAGTTCAACCTCTCAAGAAGGGCAACAACTTTCACCCCATCTTTGATACAAAGATTTGTGTTTTCTTAACAAAGCAGATGCATGAGATTATTCTCTATCTCAGTGAGGACAAGTTGGTTTTATAAACTTGTCTTTTAACAAATCTTCATTATGTTTATAAAATTTAAGGGAAAAAACATTGATTTTCCCCAACTGTCATGACCTTGTGAGCTCCAATGCAACCCACTGAGCTCATATGATGACTTTTTATCTTCAAATACGCACATATACAACAAAGACGCCTCTGCAAGCAAACTAAAGCAAGAAACTGCCAAGGTCATCTCACCAATATGGATGCATTTTCAGATGTTAGCGTTTCATACTCTTCGAAGAGCCTCTGGAGTTCAGCTAGGACTTTCTGGTTCTTAGTGTTCAGTAGCTCGACCTGTGCTGCTAGCTCCTCACACAGCCTGTTTCAGAACATGCGTTCCTTGTGTTAAGCGCACAAAGAGATTGATTTCATCAAAAATTTTAGAAATAGCACATCGAGAAAAAAAAACTGCTACTCCAATGGTTCATTCAGAGAAATATGTCAATATTGGCAAATCCATGCACATCAAGCTTAAATAAGCTGAGATCAATTTGTTGCCTGGAAAAGCTACCTCTGTTTATCGTAAAATAGAATTTATCTATTAGGCAATCCAGTTGTACAAATAAAAATAGAGGGAGACGAGCTTATTGTTATCATTTTTATTTATTTATTTCACCACTTCAACGGTTCAACCCTCTCCACCACCACAACAGTTACAAAATCCTTCAATTCTAGTATCATTGGCGTACTTGATTCCGAAGCCTTGACCTTCTAGCAGATTCCCTGTTTGACTGTTTTCTCCTTTGCCTTCAGCTCACGCTCATCCTGATAGTTCAAGAAGAGTCTGCTTGTCAACTTGGATGGCCAATTTCAAACGAAATTGGTGTTCGTAGCATGATATATCTAATAAAAAAGCACGTTACGGAGCTTATTGGCATCAAAATCTGGGCAGGAAAAGGCAAAATTAATTCTGCCTTTATATTTACAGATCCAGCTGGAGATGCATTCCAGAGATCCATTCCTATGTTAAGGTTGGGCCCAGCAGGTCTTCCTGGCACAGTCACAGGAGGATTTGCTGAAGTCTGCCTTTGAACATTAAAAGAAGATTCACCACTTGGGCCTATGTATTGTGCACCACTGTTGGCATTAGCATTTGCTCCTAAAATAGTTCTCAAATGAGAACCGGACATAAGCCATGCATGAGAAATGTATATGCACCAAGCATTTGCCAAGAAATTTACCGTTCCGATCAGAGCCCCGTTTTCTTGTATCCTGAAACTCCCAAAATGCAAAAAGTCGCCAGCTTGAGTACAGTAAAAGACATAGAATCTCTCACAAAAAAAGGTCACGTTCAGAGAATGTGATCTAGTGACAAAGACAGTGGAGTTTGAACAAATGAAGATCTTCGATGTAATTCTCCTGTTGATGTAAAAGGAAGTTGCTGGACGAGCTGAAGAATGCTCAAAGGCAAGTTTAAAATACAACCTGATGGTACTGAAAATAATTGCATGAATCCAGTCAACCACAGGAAAAAGTTAACTTTCCCAGTATTAACACATGAATCTAAAACATGACCAAGTTATTTGGGGCGGTGTTGACTGTTTTCAGTAATGGGAAAAAAGTTTCAGCTCATTATGCTTTATAATCTGATAAAACGAAAGATGGAAGTAGGGGTAGTACATATTGATTTTTGGTACCATCACTGGCATCCGATGTATCTTCACTTCCACTCTCTCCACTGTGTAACAGCATTAAAAGAAAAGCATCAAGTGGAGCCGTCAAAGATCCTACAGAAAACATGCAGGAAATTCATCAATTATAAGGCACCTGAGGGGGATACCCTCAGTTCCTGAACCGCGTACTGCTTTTCCACCATTCTCAGATTTTCCACTTCCAACTCCTAAATTTCCAGTGGTTCCCTTCGACTTCTTCACCAAGCCCCACACTTTATGGTCGGAGGTTTTTCCTTCTGCATCAGTCACGGAGGTCAGTCAGAATAGGAAGGTGTTGGTGGGGTCTCCTACAAGGAAACATATTAAACATAAAAGAGAAGAGGCAAAATGTTGCGAGTGCATGTAAGAAAAACTAACTGCTTGTGTTGAAGAAGCTGGTTCGAGAGCTTTTCCAGGAGTAGCCTCTTCCCCAGATCCCATATCACTAATCAAATGTGACATGCAACTGAACTGATTTAAGTGCATTCTGCATGCTATAAGTAGATTAAGTTGTGAAATGGAATAACGTTACGAGAACTGCATCAGATAACATCTTTGAGAGCACGTTGTTGACAGCAATTCAAGGAACAGAAAGGCCATATAAACAGGAATTTGCATGCATATGCACATGTAAACAAAAAAACATATTTGAAAGCATGCTCAACCATTTCAATAAATGAAAAGAAAAAAACATACAAACAGGAAATGACAGTAAGGAAATGCATGTCTTCATATCTTTGGTTTCAGATTGTGTTTATGTGTGTGCCTGTGCATGAGTGTGTGTGTGTGTGTGTGAGAGAGAGAGAGAGAGGACACTATTGAAGGTAGTGACTGTCTGGCTGGTGCAGGAAGGTATAGAAAAGATTGCTTCTTGTCAAGATGAAAAAAGCTCCATCAAGGCTAGCATCTAAAAGTAACTTACATGTATGTCGTCTTTGCAAGAAGTTTTACAATGAAATTGTCCTACAATTGACGAACTGCAAAGAAAACTAGCCAGCGCACCTAAATTCCCTAGATGTGGCTTTCTGCACTCCAGGTCCTACACTTAACTTGTACTTCATGCTTTCTCTCTCTGTTTTACGAATTGTTTTAGATATTTTATCTAATCTACTCCTCCAAAATTCTAGTGTTCATCCTCATTTTCTCTGTCTAGGCCAGAAAGTGCTATGTAATAACCATATGCAAAGACGACAAAGAGCATAAACATAGAACCTCCAGTTTGGGCAAAAGACAGTTTGTCCATCGTCATAGCGTTCTTCAGTGAAGACTGAATTCCCCCATCTTGATAGCAATATCAGAAACTACGTCCTCACGAAAATCATTCTCATCATCCAATAATTTCTCAGCAACAACAACAACTAAGCCTTTTCCTTTTTCCATACTAGATGGGGTTGGTTACAACGTGCCATGAAATTTCTCTTAATTAACCAAAAAGAAGAATCTCAAATTCTGTTTGCAACAGTCCTTTTTTTTGGTTACCAAGGGAGGCAGAAGCCTAACACACACATAGAGACACGCGCACCACCCCAAACTGAGAAGTAAAAATAAGATAACGGGATGCATTGAAAACTTGAGATCAAGAACACAACCATCATGGAAATCGTGCACTCGGTCCAGCAGCCTACCCAAAACCCACCATAAATCTCAGCACGCCCTTCTAAATTCCAAAAAACTCTTAATTCACATTAGTGGGTCTACCCCATACCGCCCAGCCTGTTCCTCTTCCTCTCCCAAGAAATTCGTTCAACAAAACCCGATTCCCCCTAGACACGGGCACACGCATACAGAAGCAAACAAGGAAACCATTTCCGCATGAACCCTCCCTCAGTGGAGATCAAAGAAAATGAAAGAGAAGAACAAGAAAAGCCAAACAAGGAGAAAATCACAAAAGCAGAAGTCAAAATACAAACCTGCACCACCTAGAGAGAGAGAGAGAGAGCCAAGCTGGCGTTGTCAAGGACAGACCATCCGAACAAACAACCGCAGGGCTCAGGACCCGCTTTATAGTATGGCCTCTCTCTCCCCGTCTGTGTGTGCGTGCGTCCGCGCGCGGATAGTTCGACGTCTGTTTCAGTCAATTAACATGTCCGTCCGCGCGCGGATACCCGCCTTATAGTGCTCAGGTGCCAGTCGCACGTGGCCCGCCATGTACGCCCATACTGGGAAGCTGGTCGGATATACCGAATTCAACCTGCCGCAAAGAACAAACGCCGACGGTTCCCATCTTATCAGCCAGAGACCGACTAGTAGCCTCTGTGGCTTATCTGATTTAACGGATTGGTCCTTTTCTCGTATGGCAATCATTGTAAGTACCGTTTCTCTCCCCAACAACATTCTCCTGATCTAACAGAGCACCCAAACTTTCAAAATCTTGTTTTTCCCAAAAAGAATACTGAATAATACATGAAGTGAAAAGGCCGAATAACGGCATTTAACTAGCTTAAACTCATTTTGTTAATGGCTAAATATTTGTATCTGACTACTATTAGGTAGTTAGTGAACTGTGTGTGTGTATATATATATATATATATATATATATATATATATATATATATATATATATTAGGAAAACTGGATCCTACCCACAATGACACCTGCTTACTCATGTTCACTCTGTGTGGGTATGATCCAATCTCTCTCTCTCTCTCTCTCTCTCTCTCTCTCTCTCTCTATATATATATATATATATATATATATATATATATATATATATATATATATATATATATATATATATATATATATATATATATATATATATATATATATATATATGAGAGAGAGAGAAAGAGTAAGTTATCACATTTCTCTTACTCCATTGTGCAAGTATTTTATTTGATTTCTATTAGGCTTGCTGATGATGCATGTTTTTGGCTGTCAAGGCATATGAAACAGTTCATACTAAATCCTTTTCAAGTCTTTGCTTGTTCATGAGGAATTTATATCAATCTTACGTACCTTTTTCAGCTGTTATAACCTGTACAAAAAAGAAAAAGTAAATTGATGGCATATTTTTTGTGTTTACTACTTAATATTAAATATTGGATCGTTTTTAAGTATTGACTTATTCGTGATGAATGGAGATCTTTATTGATTGTTAAGTACTTATTCATGGTGGATGTATATTTGCATGTTGTGATATTAGAAAACACGCATAAATGCATAGGTATCTAATTTTGTGTTCATGCATGTTTTTGTTTGTTTTGAATGGGCATACATGAATTGATTTTAGATGTAGGCTGGATTTGGGTTAGGTTATCAAGATGTCATTTTAAATGGACCAGATTGAGTTTGAACCCAATTCAAGATCCAAATCCCACCGTACTCCCTAGGGGTATAAGTGAGCCGAGCTGCTCATGAGCTACTTGAGCACAACTAGAAAGAACTCGAATCGACTTGACTTTCTCAAGCTCAATTGAACACCATTGGATTCAAGCTCGCTGAGCTTGATCTTGGTTCAAGCTTGATTGAGTCAACCTTGTTTGAAACAAGTGCAAACCGTCCAAGGTCAAGTTGTTTTACCATGACTCAAGCTCAAGTTCGAGCTGAGCATTTTCCGCACTAGTCAAATTGAGATTTCTTATGCTCGAACTCAGCTTGGCTTGGCTCCATTACACTCCTACAACTCTTCCAATTTAACCATAAAGTTATTTCAAAATGGCTTGTTGGGGTTTGGGGTACTCCTGGATCCAAAGTCCTAAATAAACCTGACCCAATGACAGGCATTGAAGCATCATTATATGTGGGCCTGGTTTGAGCCTACTTGAGATTCAAAAACCAAAGTAAACCACCCCCCTAACCGGCATCAAGTCATTAGAAATGAATGGGTAAGATTTGGCTCCAGATCTGATCCAAAGACGTGCATAAACTTAATCACTATGATAAATCCTTCGTGTGTATATTCGGGTTTTAGTCCATCAATTTGCTTAACAATATGATAATTTGCTTAAATTGGCATGTTTAAGTTCATGAACCGTCTAACAATTAGTTTAACAAGTTAAACAAGGATTAAACATTTTGTATTTGAGGGCTAATGTTCATATCCTATATTGTATTTGTGGTAGAAAACAGGTCAACCCTAAGACCCCGAATATTTTCTTTAGGTTTGATGGGTGAGCTACTTTTGAGGCGTGTTCATGTCAGGTGTTATATTGTGGTAAACTTTGTGTTCACTATCTGGTTATTTTGTGTTCAATGAATAGCAAGTTAATCCAAAACACGAGCCAGTTTTTCTCATGTTATTTTCAGTGGACACGAATGTAGTCTTTTCGAGTCATATTCTTGTCTTATCTTATATAATTCCCTGCACAACACGGTCCTTTTCGTCCATGGTGGCTCTCCTTCTGCATCGCGGTCTAAAGCACGTGGGCGTGGAATAGGAGCAATGGCAATGGCCTGATTCAGTTCAGATAACACGAAACTCAAAAGCAACGCTGATAAACTGCACCCAGAGCGTTAACTCAACTGGCAGCGCGCTCTGACGCTCTTGCTGCTGATGGGGAGTTCGATTCCCCGAGGGGCCGAGGGTTTGCGTATATGTATTAGGCTTCAGCCTCTCCTTTTAAACAAAAAAAAGGGATAAACTTGACACAAACTGCGTACTTTTTGTGTGCCTTTCAGTTCAGTAGTAGATGAAGAAAGGAAACAGGTTATGGGTCTAGAAAGGATGTACTGCAACAAGGGTATATGGACGATATACGGCGGTTTTCGACCGTTTCGTCACAAGAATACGAGCCATTTACCGTTCTCCGGTTGCCTCCTTCACTTGTCGATTAACTTCAATAAGTAGCCCCATGTTATCTGCGGCATGGATGATACCATTCACAGAAGCCACAATAATTATCACGAACTGTTTATCCATTCATCCAAACTCTCGTGTGTATATATATATATATATATATATATATATATATAGAGAGAGAGAGAGAGAGAGAGAGAGAGAGAGAAAAAAGGTTCTTTGGTGGGACTTGGTTATTCATATCCTTTATCATCTTTTGCTCTTTGTTTTTTTAAAAAAGAGACTCATCCGAACCATTCATTAAAAAAAGTAAAAATTATATTTTTTAGAAATTAATTTTTCTTTTGCTTTTTATTTAAACAGTTTATCTTTTTATATCAAAAGAATATAGTAACTTCAATTATATATATGCCACAATATCATATGATGGCGAATATTTACAACGCTGGTTTGGATATGAAAGGCCCCAGTTTTGCTAACAACAACAACTAAGCCTTTTCCAATACTAGATGGGGTCGGCTAACATAAACAAAATAAAAATCTCCTCCATAAGACGGAAAACCGATGTCATAGATGCTCTGTCCCTCTGTCTCCCTCTCTCGCCATTTCGCAGTTTGAAACTGTAGGAAAAACAATGGTGATTCTGATCCTTGAATCCGTTGATGTTGGCGTTTGTGTTCGGTTCTAAAAGTGAGAGATGGAGAAGCTCTCGTACCCGGAGCACGTTCATGTGGGCAATAATCTCTTGGGTGTCGAGAGCTTCAGCGCGCTCTCCTCGCCCAAGATGCCCAACCGGACCTTCGTTCCATGTGGCCGGAATCCTCTGCCGGAGTCCGAACTCGACTTCGCCGATGTCTTCGGGGGCCCGCCACGGATGGCCAAGGAGCCTGCAAGCACGAAGGTGGAGCAGAATTGCAGGAACGATATCAGGGAGAAGCCCGTCTTCGGCGAGGAAAGCCGTCGGGGGATTCTTACCAAGGACTTATTTGACGATATTTATGGGGGCAAGAGTCTTCCTGATGCTCAGATGAAGAGGAAGCCGGAGAAGAAGGTCGCGTTCTATTCGGTGCCGGTGTCGCGGATGCTCAGCCCGACTTGCGGTTCTCCGCCCAGAGTCGCGCCTTGGAATCCCCCACCTTCGGTTTCTTCCAGGATCCGGTTCGATCTCCGATCTTTTATTTCTCCCCATTTTGTCGAATGCAGTGTGTGATTTGTCAAAGATTCCATGCAAAATTTTATCGGGTCCTAATTTCCTAACTTCATGAATTCATCTGAATAGAGAACCGATCCTTTGCTCTTGTTTGGTTCAGTCATAGGCGGCTTGGATGATAAAGAATCATACTATTGCAACTCGGTCTTGAAACTTAGCCTTTCAGCCGCGGCAACTGCCACCTTTTTCAGTATTGAATCTATTGATAACTACCCATGCTGTTCTTCCTGATGTTATTTTTTAATCACCGTATACATCTAAGCAATGAAAATGAAGGAGAGATAAAAAGGAGAAGGGAAATGAATTATACACAACGTACATGGTTCTTCCAAAGGCCATCACATCCCTTCGCATTTTATTTTTAGTCCTCGGACTCATAAATTCATACAAGTATGTGATCCAAATAAAGAAAAAAAAGCATAACATATAGTGAAATAGTTAAAAATCATTTGGTGTAAGAATGACAAAGGAAAATCTTTTCATCTTAATCAAACAACGAATTATCTCCCAATATTCAGTAAACTTCTAACAAACTGCTGGTATAGCATGCCGAACGTGGTGGTGTCAGTAGGTTATAAGTGTTAACTGTTATATGTGCTGTTGTTGTTCTATAAAATACTGTGGAAAATTTGTTGGTATTTGATCGGAATAAATCTTGAGCAGGTATGAGCATTAGTTATCTTTCTGGTTGTATTCTTGCCGAGTAAATTGGCTTATAACAGATAGTTCCTTCATGTAGTTCCATTGAGTTCATTTATTCCGGTTCCTATTCCCAGCCAGTTTCCTGGTCTAGGCAAAGGATCAGAGTCTCCGGTGTCCATAACCAGTGAAAGTGGAATTCCATCATCACCTGGCCTTTCTGTATTAAGCCTGAAAGAACAGGCTTATGTGCATGGCTGTAACACCAGATTTTCTGTTCAGTCACTTGAAGAACAGGACCTTGTAAGTGATTCCCGGCTGCCATATCGACAAAGTCGGTTGTCCCATCAATATTCCTTGAGCAATGAACATCCATTAAAGATTGCAGGAGGTTCAGGTAGGAGGTCAGAAAGTGACACTGGAACAATTCCATCTCACTTTAATGATGAACCTAAGAGCCTGCACAGTAGTAACTACATTCACTTCTCCATTCACAAGTGGGCAGGAAAAGGACCAACGTTTTTTATGCCACTGAAACGCCGGGATGGATCTAAAGAGCAGAATTCAAAGGACTTAAAAAGTAGTGGGACACATAAAACGGTTTTTGAGGGTGTTGGTATTCATTCTGATGAAAAGTCATTTGTGGTTAGTTCTTTCCAGGGCCATCGTATTACAACTCCTCATTATCTTCATTCAAACAGAAAAGATCCATGTGATGCATCTATATCAGAATTACCTAGAAGTATTAACACTCGTTCTCCTCGTCTAAAAGAATTATCTGAATTTCAGACGGGCCACCTTCCTTGTTTGCGTGAAATTGCTTCAGAAGAATCAGGTAATTGATAATATATATAGTGTAAAAGTTGTTTGAACCTAGAAGGTCTCTTAGAAGAACCAGACGGAAACTAATATGCGGTTCCTAAATGATAGAATATCCTGAAATTTTATGGCAAGGGATGAGCATGCTGATCGGAAGAAGGGTTTGGTCCACAAGAAGATTCAAACAATAGTTGTCAATGATGGAGGTAACATGAAAGCAGGTTCTAGGCTTGAGGGCTCAGAAGCATCAAGACCCGTAGTGGGCACCATGGAACCAAGTTCCGAGGCCAGGCTCCGTGGAAATAGAGTAAAGGGGAAAGTTAGAGAATTTATCAAATTATTCAGTCAGGAGGGATATCAAAAGCCAAAGAGTAACGTTAATAGTAAGGATGAGAAAACTGGCAGGAAAGCTATGAATTCCTCTTATATCGAAGCACAACATACTACCTCATCTGCTCCGACAAGGGCAGAGGCGACAGGAGATAGTGGACGTGCAACATCAACAGGCAAGCTGCTCAAGGTATGCATTAAAATAGGCATTCAAGTGTCTAGGCTTCACTATGTAACTTTTGCTTCCATTTTTTTTTCAAAAATATGTCCAATCAAAAAAATTGCCGCTTCAAGTCTTAATCCCTACCTCCTGACACCTTTTGTCCTCCCACTTTTCGCCTCAGATTCATCAAATCGTGAAACAAGAAGATAACAACTTCGATATGCAGTTTTCTGTGCCTGAGAGCCGTTCTTTGAAAGGGAATGGCGTCTCTGACACGTGTGCTGGTGAGAGTTCATTCTTTTTCATCAGTACTGAGTAAAGCACTCTTTTATTCTTGGACCATCTTATTAGGAGATATTTTCCAAATTTGCAATTGCTTATATATTCATCCTGACCTTGTGCAATGTTCAATTCATTGTCCTAGCTGGAAAGCTTTAAGCAAATAATGGTATCCTCATGTGCATCATCTCAAAGTGTCCAACTGTTTGACCTTTGTGACGGCACTGACACCTAGACATGCTTCATGAATCCATTTCCTCTAAACGGACATGATATTGACTCCCAGTCACCAGTAAAGCATATGGCTTCTGTGATAGTGTTGTTTCTAGTTAAGAGGAAATAGAACTTGGTTACGAACTAATCTTGCTAAATTATTTCGAAGTTTATAGTGATTTATTTGTTTACTGAAAATAAAGATCATCTTTATATGCTTTGTTTCTTGGAGTCAGTTCAGACAAGTTCTCAAGTGGTGCATGATCAAAGAGTAAAGTCAACTGGTGATAATTTTCACAGAAATTTCTCGGTATGTGGATTACATTTTTGTCTCAGTTGTTAAATCACATTCTTCAGTTGAATAATCATTGTTCCGTTTTTCTAATGGTCCCAATTGTAAAGAAAGGATCTCTTGAGGAACCCTAACAGTGGAAAGATTCAGCAGCATATTCTCATTCTAAAATTCTCTCAAGATTTTCCTTATTTTGGTTAAAGGTTTAAGGACTTCGATTCAGTTGATGGATAAAATTGAATATTGCAAGCTAAGCATGTATTAGTTTGTTAATTTCTTGTTGTTTTGCTATTGCCGTTAATTTTGCATCCATCTAAATCTCAATCATGAAGCATTACATCCATATTTCTATGAATTTCTTCTGAGATCTACACATTCTGTCACCAAATCCAGATTGGAAAACCTCTGAGTATATGCTAGTACGTGTAACACTTTTAAAAAGTTGATTTACTGATTTTTCCATACATATAAAGTACCTAAAGTTTCTTGAAAATCAATTTCTTACCAATTACATGTGAGTTCTTTAAATAGAGGATTGGATATGTGAGTAAAAGCGAGTTCTAGCAAGGAAGCTAGCTGTTAGATGCCTCTAACAGGTAGCTAGTGCTTTTAAGAGCACTAAAATATAATGATGACGCAAAAATTCTGAAAGTACGAAAAGTAATCGTAAGATTAAAAGAATGCTTCATTAACGTATGCATACATCTTCTTCTATCTGATACATCAAAATTTTCATCTAAAACTCCTTTGCATTAAGGAGTACGTAATTAGGAAGTCTTCTACTATGATGATTATTTTGCAACAACAACAACAACTAAGCATTTTCCCATACTAGATGAGGTCGGCATGATGATTATTTTGCAAATTAGATTTTTTTGCTTTTTGAGCAGAAATGGTCTACTTGTATGTGTCCTTGTGGTTGCCTTTCAGGCATATCACCTGCACAACATAGCCATTCTTATCAACGGTATTTCTCTCATTTGCATCACCTTTAGGGTGATTAAATGAACTGGGGAGTTGTCAAAGTAAATGTACGTCAGTGTATTCATGTAGTGCTAGTGCTAGTTTGAGAATTGTGTAATATTTGTGCTTGGATCAACAATACTTTCAAAATCCAGACTCATAACTTGCTTGATCTTTAGTCTTTACTGGGTTAACCTGGTTGGTAGTTGCGTTTCCTGTCCTTATTGGAAAGGTATTCATATATTATGTGCAGTAGTATTCATGCACAATGGCACAAATGTCCATGACATGAAGTGTCAAAATATCATAAGCGACATTTATTGATGACTAATATTTATGCTAAAAAATCAATTGTAAAGGTGCCAATTTTATGAGCACATCATGATAAATTAGGAGGTTGTTTGCCACAATCAAAACTGAATATAATTAAATGCAATTAGCAAAACTCTGTTGTGAATTTTGATTTTGTTGAAGTAATTAAGAGTTTCAATGGAAAACCAGAAAGAAAAAATCTGAGATGACCCTCAGTAGTAAAGAAACTAAATAGAATTGCTTATTATAATGAAAATAACATAAGAATTTGTTCACGTAGATTAATTTGTTCTTTTGTCATTATTATAATCCTTGTCTATATTCTTTATTATGTCATTAACTGCAGTTTTCATGAAATGTAAGGCAGATGCCGACTGACCAAACTATTGAACGCGGACAGTAGAAAGCTCGAGTCAAATTGTGAGAATGAGTCACAAAGTAGCAACTATTCGGTTCATTTGAATTATGGGGGGAATAAATGCAGAACTTGTGAGGATTCAGTTGTTTTAGAAATAAGTGCATGAGATACTGAGGGGGAGCCAAAACTTCTGTTTACTCTCACTCACACTTATATTTCTATAAGGTAACAACAACAACTAAGCCTTTTCCCATACTACATGGGGTTAGCTACATGGATTCTTTGTTTCCACATAGCCCTATCATGTGTCATGCTAGCAGTTAACTCAATATAAACTAGATCATTCTTTATTGTTTCTTTCCAACACTTTTGTGGTCGTCCTCTTCCTCTTTTAACATTTTCACAATCTAGTTTTTCATATCTTCTTACGGAAGCATCCTTGGGTTGTCTTTGTACATGTCCAAACCATCTTAAACGATTTTCTCTTATTTTATCCTCTATTGATGCTACTCCCAATTTGTTTCTAATAACCTCATTATGAATACGGCCTTTCCTTGTATGACAGCTCAACCATCTCAACATCTTCTAATTACTGCTTTATAATATTTACCTTTCAACTTTAATAATATCTTCTTATCGTATAGAATACATGATTCCTCTCTCTATTTTAACCAACCGGTATTAATTATATGCGTAATATCTCCATCAATTTTTTCATCACTTTGAAAAATTGATCTAGGTATTTAAAACTTTCCTTATGAGGGATGCAATGTGTAACAATATTAATTTTTATGTCCTCTGAAGTATCCAAATGATCAAACTTACATTCCATATATTATGTCTTTGTTTTACTGAGTATTAGATCAAATTTTCAACCCTAATCTAATGAGTAACTCAGTCTTCCCCTTTTAACGTCCATAATGCACGGCAGAGGGATTCAATATCGGTCTTTAGAAACCAATGGAACTGTTAGAATGTATACGTGCAGATATTCCCAGGTGTTGGCTTTTTAGATAGATTCCCTGGGCTTATCTGATTACTTGATATCTTACATTGGCATTCCTAGTGAATTTCGGCTGGTAGCTTCCTATTCTTTTCCCTTTCAAGGTATAGAAATATTCACTACCCATTTTGGCAACCAATGAAACTGTGAGAATGTTCATGTCTAGGTACTCCCGAGGTGTTGTTTTCTTAGATAAATTCCCTCCCTGCTTCATGTAGTCCTCATAAGTTCTGCCATAAAACACTATGCTTTTTCAAGAATACAGTCTAGTCTAACTCGAAGTATTATCCGTTAAATACATACTTTTCCAATGGTATATACTTTACTCTCTACTTATACCATCCTTAGTTTCTCTTGTTTAGAAATTATTTTAGCACATTGCTGTGCCTAACGATTTTCTGCAATTCAGTAATCATCTGATGGTCCAGTCCATAATGTACCTCCAGCTACTGTTTTGATGGCTGAAATCTACGTCATTAGAAGAGCTAGGCAGAACCTAAGATCTATGGCTGCCCAAAAGGGTTGGTGGGGTTAGTTCGTTATCTAAAAGAAATACAAAGGAAAACGGCTATTTTCAATATCCAACAAGAAACATATATCTAAGGTATTTCACGAATATAGAGAAATACACATAAAAGTACATAGTTCAACAGAAATTTAGAGCAAAAATGAAAGAGGAGTACCTAGGTCCTTCAGTGTAAGTGACGTGTCCAGGATTAGCGTTTATTGAAGCAAAACAGGAGGCAGAAGTTTGAAGCAAGGTACTTTTAAAATAGGAAGAAGCAGGAAGCATGGAAGTATATGGAAATGACATGAAACAAAACGGAACCAAAAAAACGATCTTGGAATTGCATCAAAAGCGACACAAGAATTGAAAAAAGAAGCAAGTTATGGAGCTATTGGAGAGCAAAAATTTCAAGAAAAGACTTGCATACAGAAGAAGCATTAAGAGAGCTACGTTAGATTAAGCAACACAATTCAAGAAGCAAGCATGTGGGAAAGTCGAAGAACAAGGGAAGCACAGTTCCTCACACATCTCAGAATTGACTTGATTCTCCCTTCTGAAGTGTGCCTCCTGTTCAGCAACCTTCCTTTGTTCTATAGCACTTCTGGTAACTCTGGGTGTACCTAGGCACCGTCTAGGCAGGTTCTTATGTCCAATTTTGACAGCTAAAGTTGAACTACTTGCTGAAAAGAACATGGTTATGCTTCAAATTGTCCTTCCAAAATTATTTCAAAGCCGAGTCTCCCATGTTTACTGGAAGAATACCTCATCATTTTTTTACATTTCAAGTGATGATAAAGCTTTTTTTTTTAGGTGTAATGTTGGTATCTTTGGTTAACGTTTTCCTTTGATCATATCAGAAACTTAGATAAGCAAACGGGCAATGCCGGTCTCCAAATAGTTGGTGTATCAGGGTGTTCAGGGGAAGAAAAGGTCCTTGCTGTTGTCCAAAGAAAACAATTTTACAAAATGGTCACTCTTTGACAACGAGTGGTGTCTTCAACTGGAGAAAAGGAAAGGTGGAAGCGTTCACCTTGTTGAGCTGCTAGGTCATCGCTCGGTAAGTCTCATTCTCTTACCGTATTGCACAACGGTGGATAATCTCTATTAGCACCGTCCTTTCTTCTCTCGTACCTTTCCCATGCATCCGGTTGCTCTGATGTTGCCACCTAACAAAGTTGGTATGAAACAATAGTTCTTCCTTTCTTGGTTAGCAATAAAGTCATTAGGTAAAGTAAATGAATAGAGGCGATATCTGAAGGCAATTTTTGGTCGATTTATTTATCTGAATTAATGGTGTCCTGGATGGCATCAACTGCTCTGCCATGAAGCGGTAGATTGAAATGTCTTTCTTTTCCCCCTTCAGGTTATCGATTTTGAAGTTAATGGTATAATATTGAAGATCAATTTGGAACCTTGTTTTAGACAAATAAAGAAATATCTTGCAATACTGAAATTAATCCTATTCGGCCTTTTGGTTCAAGCCATCATTGCACTTTCCGTTCAAAAATCAACTGTACCAAATAAGTTGTGGTAGTTGGTTTGTCCCTTGCAAGATGAACTTTTAATTCATTTGGAATGGTCGATTTTGGTTATGCGAATTAATGGTGTCCTGGATGAAGCATTAACTGCTCTGCCATGAAGCAATAGGTTGAAATGTCTTTCTTTCCCTTCATGTTGCATTTTGAAGTTGGGAATGGTATACTGAAGATCAATTTGTAACCTGGTTTTTAGACAATGAAATATTTGTCAATGTTAATATTTTGAAATACTTAGATTGATCCTACTCCGCCTTTTGGTTCAAACCGTCAATGGACTTTGCGTTCTAAAATCAACTGGACCAAACAAGGCCTGGTAGTTGGTTCGTCCCTTGCATTTAGAACGATCGAGAATTTTGTTTTATTTTGCTGCCAAAGAAACAGGTTACCTCTCCTAGCTCTTGGTTTTGATATATAACTATCTATTATATTTTTTCTTTGTCTTGCCTAAATTTGAAACGAGTCTCATTTTGGTAAATTTGGATGACAAATAGGATGAATTTTTGAAAAGTTGATTTACCTCAGGACGTTAAACTTGACTCCGGTACTTGTTCAAGTTTTTTTTGGGGGGCAAATTGTTCAAGTTAAGAAAGTGACACTATAATACAATTAATACTCAAAAGTGATTACCACCTCAGTGGTAACAAAGCCAAGATTTGGTCGCATCTTTAATTTATCAATGGTTTCCCCTTTTCTTGCGATAATTTGAGCTGTCTTTTCACCTGCATGTCGAAATGTTAATTCTTGTCATCATCTGTCGTGCTCAACACGCGTGCAACTCTTGTCAGGTGAAGCTGTTCTCTGGTCGAAGGCTAGATTTTGAGCTGGAGCACTATAAGAAACAGATTCCTGATCGTGATTTCATAACACTGGCCGAATTTTCTTCAGAAGACCCATACGGCAAAGCCTTCGCATTGTTTAACTTGAAATCTGGAATTCTCAAGGTAAGTTCCTCGATCTGCGTTACAGATACTCAATCAAGTGTACATGCTGGATATTTTCATTTTCAATGGTGATTATTACTGTGTGATGTGTTGTAATCTATCGCAGATCAATCATGAATGTTTTGTGCTGCCCGGGCTCCTCCTTGCTTTCATACTTTCGGATACAATGAAAAAGGAAGGTTCTCACGCTGTTTTCAGTAGCGAAATCACAACTTGTGGCACGTTGGGAACTTTAGCATCAGCAGAGGCAGCAGTTGCAGAGCAATGCAAAGAATGCAGTGGAGTCTGTGTGAAAGGAAGCGAGAATGCGACTAAGAGCGGTGGATGTGGTTCAGGATGCGGTGATGCAGTAGGTGGCGAGCGGTGTGGGGATGTGGTGCGAGTTGTGGCGGCAGCTGCGGGGGTCAGTGTGGGATGAAACTAGAGACTGCTGACATGGGTAACAACATGGGTAGTACTGGATAATCAGGCAGCAAGTGTGGTGGTGGCCGGTGTGGTGGCGGCAGGTGCGGTGGTGGCTGTGGAAATGGTGTCAAGTTTGATAATGGCATTGCGACAAAGGCCAGTAAGTGCAGTGGTGGTTGTGGCGGTGGCTGCGGAGGGGGCTATGGTTTTGCTTCCCAAAGCAACAGTGCACCTACTGTTGGAGCCTCGACATGATACAAATATTAGTTTTTAGTTTGTGACGTGCCGGTTTTTATGTAAGTTTGGGACATGTTGTATGTAATAAGGAAAACAGGTGCTTGGCCTCACACTTAAGCAAGCTTTAGCCAATTTTATCTTAGGGTTCAAGTTGGTCACCGGCAACCCAAAATGAAAACGTGAGTGTATGTGCTCCTTAGTGTAAGTTTGTCGAAAATGTAATCACTCGGATACTCATAAAAACTTGAAGGCAACATGAGTTCTTTTACATCATATTGGCATGGTCTCAACAAACAAGTTTTTCGGGCCAGTTCCCTCAAAAAGAGAGTTTTAACAAGAGACTAAAACGACTATATACAATTTAGAGTTAAAGGTTCACAATCTTCTCCACCTGACCCATTGTTGTCTTTGGCAACATCTTTGCCATCTCTTTTGCTTGGGGTTGGTTGGCCAGGTATGTTCTAGTTCTGGGCCAGTTATGATCTGCATCAAAGTATCGCGATAACTTCAGATTTCACCAACCATTAGTGGGGCAACTGGAGTAAATACTATGCTTTTTAAGGTCATGAGAGACCGAATCAACCTTAAACCAGAGAGTTGTTTCTCGTTGAAGGGAGAGTCGTTTTTTCTTGGACTCACATGACGATGAAGAGGTGGTATTGTTTCGATCATTGTTGTATTTTACAGTTATTGTTTCATAAAGTTGGGGTGAGCATTTTTCGCATAGAGTAATGTCAAACTCAAGACCATGGAGTAATCAACATATGTCATACAAAAATTGGTCAGTGTGTACCGCATGAATTCTTTTCGGGCCAAGTAGTCCGAGTCCTCGAAAGGAACTATATCGGTATATTCTGTTTGAAGTCATCAAAAGTATCGATGGTGTAGAGTCCCTGATTGACATCCGTAGAGCGCTGTCTCCAACAAAGCAAAGCATCACCCTTTAGGAACGATATTGCCATACCGATCATCTTATCCTCCCGTGTAATCTCTGAGTCCTTCGTGTACTCGTCCACTTATCATAAGAAATTCTTTAAATCCTTCGTACTCCGGTTTTTCGAGTATGCATCCGACTTTGAGATACTATCATCTTGAAAGGGGTAATAGTGACCCCACTAACGATAGCCCGATCGAGTGCCCCATAGTGTGTTTCAAGGGCTCCTAGCATTTCATAACGGTCGTGTTGTTCCCTTCGTGGTTGACATAACAGGCAATTAAGTCCTCAACCCGTTCTTCCAAATTCATTAATGTTTCTCCCTAATTGTCTTTGAAGATGTTGATGGCACCATGTATTATTTCAAATTCTTATTTAAGGAAGTTTTTGATGTGATAGACATCGTCTCTCAAGGTTTCAAGGCTAGTCTTATAGTTGGTTAAGTCTTCCATTTTACGTAATCGACTTTTGATAATAACCTTTTTAACCGAAAACTCTTGCCTACGTTCCTTGTTTGTTTTAGAGAGTATGTGTTCCAATAATGGTGCATTTTTTTTGAAGAACTTATCCATCACAACTAAGTTAAATGACATTGAAGCAGGATCAAAACTTGCTCGAATACCAATTTTGTCACAGCTAAATTGATATCATGCAAGCAAGCCTTAGTGAATTTTACCTTAGTGTTGAAGTCGGCTACCAGCAACCTAAAACGGAGCATGAGTGTCCTTCCTCGAGTGTCAAGCTTGCCGAAAATGTAGTCATTCATATACTCGTGTACCCCAATGGCGAACGCAAAAGGCAAAGAGTGCAAGTATACAAAAACTTGAAGGCCACATAAGTTCTTTTATAACATACAAGAGTTTGTATGATCCTAAGCAACAAGTTTTTTAGAACACTTTCTTCAAAAAGAGAGTTTTTACAAGAACCCAAAACGGCTATGTACATTTCAGTGTGGAAAGGTCACATACAAATATGACGAACTGTCAAAAGATCACATACAGATTATTTGACGATGTTGATGCCCGCTGTTGGCTGACTTGGCCGAAGCTTGCATTCTCTCTCACACACACACCGTTCTAATGACATAAAACTGTAGTTAATGTGAGCTCCAGTTGATTCAACTATAACCGCCAGAGAGGGATCTAGTGAGTCCATACTGGACTACATATAGAGACACCCGAGGTAAGGCCTCCATCCTTTTCACCATAAGGCGAGTTGTTTCGAGGAAACTAGGCCACAGGGATCGGTTGAATACTGTCTACCTCAATACAGAACAATGTTTGGCATAGAATTACTTGTGAGCAGATTAAAGATTTTGGTTCTGTTCGGGAGTATTCAAACATAATGTTTATTCAAAAACTGCAAAACCATGAATTAGGAGCATGAGGGAGCCTTCGACATAGACGGATAACAGTTATGCTCCAAAACCACTATGAAGAATATATATATTCGTGAGGCCAAAGCCCAACACAAACACACACACACACACACACACACACACACACACACACATATATATATATATATACATATATATATATATATATATATATACATATATATATATATATATATATACATATATATATATATACATATATATATATATATATATATATATATATATATATATATATATATATATATGAAAGCCCCTGGAGTTGAACTCATGACCTACCACATGGGAGTCTAAGCACTATGCCTGATGAGCTAATGCTCTGCCTCAGGCAAGGTATGTCGGGAGCTATGCTTGCACCTGAGTGCATATTCTTCTTCGAATGTTTTGTACAATTGTTAAGAAATACCAAATGGGATAGGTAGTCTAATGTTTTCTTCTTCTTCTTTTGTTACAATGAGGAGGCTGAAGCCAGGCATGCATGGCCCCAGTATCGAACTCGTGACCTTCATCTTGTAAGTCGAGTCCCCTAGCTAGGTGAACCGAGGGTCTGATTGCTAATCTATAATTTAATCATGTTTAATCAACCCGTACCATCCAAACACAACAGGTGAAGATCTTTATCTTAGTAGTGATAGGGAGTCTTATTTGGCAATGGATGCAAGAATGATTTCGCTTCTAAGATTATCTTCTTGTTTCAAACCGATTTGTGTGTGTGCCCATAAAAAATTTGTAGTGTATGTACACCTACACATGGCCGGTTCGGAGCTGAACTAATTGTGGAACCGTAGACTCTTCGGTTCGGTTACTGTTTGTGATTTTCAAAAACCAACTTAAACCATAATCGAAACCAACGATTTCAAGCCGTCATTAAATAGTTTATATATATATATATATATATATATATATATATATATATATATAAACATTTAATAACAAAACTTCACTAGTAGCTCTTAGTTGGGAGTGGGGAGATCGACTCCCATAGGAGGTATTTACCTTTAAAAAAAAAACTGTAATCGAAACCATTTCAGAATTAACGGTTCCAAAATCAGAACCAGAACCGTCCCTGAGACGGTTCGGGAACCAGACACGTCTATTACTCCTCTATTATGAAAATTCATTTTTTTTAATGAAAATGTTATGGCAAGCTTGCCGTAACATTCTGTCCACTATGACAGAGATGCATGTCAAAAGATTTATTGACAGAGGTCATACATGCATACATGAATGAATTTATTTATTCATACAAAAGGTTTAAAAGTTAGCGTTAGCTACGAGAGATCTAATCACGTCTGGGTATTAAAATCAAATCTTTCAAAGATTTTATAAATAGAACAAATTTAGATTCATTGAAACCAATATATCATATTTTAAAAAGAAATATTATAAAAACGCAGTTTGACAAGTACGATGCTTGGTTTTAAGTAGCTAATCATCAACATGTTACAGTTTTTAAAATAATTTATTAAACAAGATATACTTTTTTTAGATATGACATGAAGTCAAGCGCTATCCATGTAATCCCACCTGATGTGGGAAAATATTTCATTGTTGATGTCGTTTTTCACATTACATATAGAGGGAGAGAGAAAATCAGATATGTTCTTTTCTAACTTTATTGTTTTGAAAGGGTAAAAGATATTGTTATTGTGCTAATGAACATGAATTAATAAAATTAGAAATAAACAAGATTCATTCATTCACTCATATATATATATATATAAAAGGAGGTGACTAGACACCTTCTCATGCAATTACGCGATCATTCGGACGATACATATTGAACCCCTTATCAATATCGATATGAATATCAAAATACCATACGATACGAACATGATCCGATTGATCAGAACAACCATGCTAATGATGAACATGAGACGCTCCGTCTAATAGTTGAAACTCGTTTATTCTCTCTGTATATATTCGAGAGGCATCCGCTGTCTTCTTAAAAAAGAGCACCTAAAAATAGGGAGAATATCGAAATACACGTAAAACTGGATGGTAGTTGAAAAATAATTACCAAAGCAAGAAACAGGAGTACGGAACGGCAAAAACGCGAGGCTCCATCGGTGAAGCTATTTCCTGGTCCGCACCTACTGGTGGAAGCTATTTTTATTCTCTCTCTCTCTCTCTTCCAGGGAGGTAGATCTGGTGGACTCCGACCTTGGTTTCCTTCTCATGTTCTTTTTGTCGTCTATGTGTTGAGCTGAGACGCTAGCAATCACCCGATCTTGCAGTTTTGGGTAGGTAAAATACGCCCTCTTTTAATTTGTTCATCCCTTTTTTCTCTTTTCGTGTCATTCGGTGATGGTGGTGGACGCTATTTTAGTTGTTTGCCGATCTCAGTGTTTTCTTTGTTTATCTTGGATGGTTATGAATCAACCATTATGTGTCCTCGTCTTATAGATGCAAAATGGACCCCTTCGTCATTTTGTTCGATTTGAGTTTCTGAATGCGCATGGGAAAGATTAAAGTAGAAAAGAGTAATAGCGGTAATCTTTTGTGTTGAGATTTCTCGGCATCTTGAGAATGATATATTGTCTTGGTTGTCTTTTTCCTTATTAGGGGATTATTTATAGGCCTGCTCGTATCAACAAATTGTATGGATCAGGACTGTGTTTCCTCTATTTTCTAGGGAATTCAATGTAATGCATGATTTGATATCTGATATAGCATTTGGAATTAGTCATAAAATGTCCTCCGCTCATTTTCCTGAGAAAAGTTAAGCACTTTTCTGTTCTGTTGGTCTTTTGGGGAGACAATGTTAGCCCTCTACAATTTGGGTGTAGTTCTTTCAGTCATTCGTTCGATATGTTCCTTCTGTTTCGAACAGCATCGGCGCAAATTTTTTTATCATCGGATATAAATATCGACGGACAAAATTATATGGTTTATGAAGTCTCGCGTAAATAATTGTTATTTGTCAAGCTGCTTAATCTTGCTATTTTTGTTATCATCTAGCTTCTGGTTTTAGTTTCATACTTCAAGTCATCTTGATGCCAATTGTGTTTTTCTCTTTATAATCAGCAAATCTCTCTTCCAGAGCCCAACTGCCTTGGACATTCCAATGGTACAGGGACTTCTGTTTTTATAGTTGCTTCGGTGTTGACTTGCATTAACAGTTGCTGAGATCTATCTTAAGAAAGCAAAAGATAACTTCTCCGTTTTTCTCATGAGATCGTGCACCCCTATATCCATTAGTCGCTTGTCTATGCATGTTTGCTTGTGTAAGATCAAAATGCACACGACACATTTTGAATCCTTGTCTGTAAAGGCTTGCAATATCTTTTAAAAGTTGAAATAAAAGACGAAATCTAGATAATGATAGCAGTATGATGACAGAATCTGGAAATGTGTTACCTTTTCCTAGCTACTAGCTTTTTACTCATTGGGTGAATGCCAGTATTTTATGATAAAACTTATTTGCCAATAAGGTCACGAGAAGTTCAATTTCATAGGCTTTTCCTCTTATATGAAAGATGCATCCTTCGTTGTGATATTTGAGAATCAAACATTAATTTCTTGCATCTGTTATGCAATATTTTCTATCTAACTTTGCATACAAACTCTTTCGCTTGGTAAGAACATTTGTGTTTACATCTGAAACATAAAAGGTTTTGCGTTTTATACAGCTGTGCGCAAGTTAAAATGAGGTTCAATAACTATGACCTATATGAATTGAAACTGAAGGGACACTCATTGATCGTTCGTAACTATGGTATATTGAGCCAACCACAGACGAACTCAACTTTAATCATTGGTGGTGAATTGGTAATATGACCTTGATTTTGACCATCCATGTTGCACCTAGCAGGTATTTTCTCTTAACCAGAGGAAATCAGGAAAGCAATGGGTCTGGACGGTGACACCCATGACCCGAGTCCAAGGCATAGGAGATTACAGAATATTCCGTCTCCCTTGTCATCAGTGTTTCGGAAACAGGCCCCAGCTCGTGATGATGGAGAAGGATGGGCGGTTCTGCTTCGACGGCACCGCTTTCTTTTAACCATGCTTGCAGTGCTGGCCTTCCTATGCACCATTTATCTTTATTTTGCAGTAACATTAGGAGCACCAGAAGAGCCTTGCTCTGGGATGAATGGTGCCGAGAAAGCACTGTGCCATATGAAACAAACAAAATCCTCTTTCAAGAAAGGCAAGCTGAAATTCTTTTGAAGGAAAGCTTTCTTGTTTGCTTTCCTTTTCGATGTCGGTTCAAATTTTGGATAATATAAGGTCCGTAAATCCACCCAGAACGTAAGTTCACATGGCAGGGTTCTTTGACTGCCGCCATGTAGGTGGCAAGTTCAATTCCCTGGGGTGTTGCCTCTGTGTGTGTCTTAGGCTTCAGCCTCCGGTTGTTACAAAAAAAAGTATAAATGCCACACTTGTTGCATATAGGATGTTTGAACATTTAGTTTCGTCGTATTCCCTTTTGTAGGTGTGGCTTCAGACTGTAGTCTTCATTTTGAGTTCTCTCGAAGGTATAGATAATTTTGCTCCAAGCATCTATTATTGTTTTCCTGTCACGCTGCATTCATCGTACGTTTGTAAGATGATTGAATTAGTCTCTAGTTTCTTTCTCCGCAGTGTCTGTTTTAATGATTTTGGCCACTGAAATGACTCTGTAACCCATGTTTCTGGCATCTAAAGTTTCTCTCTCTCTCTCTCTCTCTCTCTCTCTCTCTATATATATATATATATATATATATATATATATATATATATATATATATTTCTAGCATAATTTCCCGGAAATCAAATACATCTTTTATCAGCTCACGGACTGCATAGAATCAAAATAAAGTTTCACTCAACAAGCAAACATGTACCTATATGGGGGATTTATTCTACAAAGTCACAGATCTAGAGTACATTGGATAAGGTCTTTCATCACGTAGCAGAAATCTCCTAGAATATGAGCTTCATTATACTAGAAATCTCCTACAATGCGAGGGTCATCAGTCAATTCCTGCCATTACTCATTGTTGAGGTGAGGCTACGCAAGCAGTCTTAATTTTTTGAAAATTTATATGGGTCGTCTCACCCGAATGATGCCCAACTGAGCTTTGCCTCATCCTATAAAATTCTCTAGGTCCGCCGCCATTGCTTGTGCCTGTCGAAGGAAACATTTAAATGTCAAGAGAATGTTGTCACTTGTGATTAGCTACAAGAAACTTAGATATGAACAAATAAAAAAGACGGGACTTAAAAATGCATGGAAGAAGATGATGGAGCATGATATTATTTTCTGAGCTAAATCCCAACATGATACAAGAAGAATAGATGTAGCAATAAACAATCCATGTAGCTGGCTCCTGTGTAGCATGGTTAAAGCTCAGTTTAGGTTTCGGTGAAGAGAGTTTTGACATACTTGAAGGGTGATAAACAATGTGCGGTTTCTGTTCTTTCACCAAATAGCTTGGATTTATAAGGGGATTCAGATTGGTTTGGTTATTCAACCGTCGGAAAGATGCAAAATTAATGATTTCTTGCACTTATCTTCGGCCTTATCATCTGTCAATAGAGTCTAGAAGCAAAGATATACTGAGTGCTGAAGTATAATACAGATCTACGGCCTCTAATATGACAAAATTGTTGGCATCATAGCCACGTATGCACACCCTGGGAATCGAACTCATGACCTGCATCCTGTGAGCCGAGTGTCCTGCCTGGTGATCTGGGTTCAATTGTTGGTATCGTTCTCATCTTAATGAGAATGTGGCTGAAGGAAATCATAGTAACAAAACAAACCTGCTAAAGAAAGTTTACCAAGCAGCTTAGCCGGTGATATTTTCAAGCTTCATGTAGGTTTCTTCTGTTAGGTTAGTTTGAAATAGTGGCACTGAGCGTTAGCATATCTGAAAGGGCTCTCCGACTCGAACAATGAAGGAGGTGAGTTCGATACGCAGGGTGTGCATGTGTAAGGCTTCAACCTCCAGTTGTGACCAAGAAAACCAACAAACGGGACCCAAAACTTCCATGGTCGTGTTCATCCAATAACAGAAAAGAAGAAATCACAGTTTGGGCTGACAGTGTCTCGATACGAATAGAAAATAACACGAGAAGAAGACAATCCAGACCACTAATTTACTGGCTAAAACACCAAACGCAAAAATTTGAGAGGGGCACTACAGAAAAGCATGTGTTTGTGCTTAACTAAGTATCGTGAAATAAATCTGGCTGTTTTCATCAGAAGACCTGTTTCTGACACAAACACGAAAGTGCATGAAACAAGCACGACCTGGAACACAAATTCCGGTGATTGTGGATCTGCCACTGGTGGTGGGTCTGAGCACATCCTTGGATCTCTGGGAGCAGAATATTTATCTTAAATAAGTAGCAATTAAGAAACTGCGTACCTTCATACCACACACGGTGATGAGCATATCACCAATCAAAAGACATAACACATGGATGATGTGTCTAATCCTACGCCCAGTGTTCTCTTCCCTTTGTGTCTAAGAAATTAATACACTAAGGAGTGAATATTACGTGGCATAAGCAATAGGAGTTCTTCCAATCAAATAAGAAATTAAGCAAGGACAACGGTGGCTTGTGCATGAAACCCGGTAAACCATGCACCATCCAATGAGAATAATAGCAACGAGTAAAAAAATAACATTATCTTTTATGGTTCGATGAATTGACAGATTAGGTGATTTGTTTAACAGATTACTTAAATGGTGAGCACATTGATTAGCTAAAAGGAAAAAGCGTTCCCAATCCTTTGCTTAGAAAATTAACCATGCTTTGTCTCCTTCCTCGTCTAATTCGCTTTCTTCCTGTACTCTTGGTTTTGGCCTTGTTGGAAAGCTGGAGACGCAATCAGAAAGCGGAGCTCGAGAATACGCTTTGCACAACCACGTTATGCGGTTGCTATCTCTTTGCTCCCAATTAGGTGTATGTATAATCATGTGTCATGGTTAACATAAAGTGCAAGAGTTCAATCTAAAATGGCAGCAAAGAGCAAAACTATGCAGATAAGAAGAAAATGAAAGAGAAGCCAGAGTTAATTCACCCTTTCAGGGGCTCGACTCACAAGATGAAGTTCGTGAACTCGATACCGGGGGCGTGCATACCTGCTTCAGCCTCTTCATTAATGCAAATGTTACCGAGCCTTGTTTAAAGTTACAGCAACAATATGTATATAGTTTGTTTGTTGGCACTTTTTATGGCATTAGACCCTTTTTAGCGCGGCAGAAGAGTGCAAAACCAATCGGCTACCTTATTATTTATGTTTAAGTGCTTCCCTGCTCTTGTGCTTCTAAAAGATCGAACGCCACTAAAAGATTGTCCTTTAGATGAATTTTCTTATAGTGCACGTAGCTAGAGAGAAAAAGCCATTTATCTTCTCATACCCACTACAACGAGCCCATGGTTTTGGTTATACAGCTCGGAGAGTATGATATTCTTGGTTTTAAACTCATAGAGTGCTTCACTTGATGCTGACCATGAATCATAGCGAAAGCGTTCCTTTATGTACTTAAAATTTTGCAAGATGTTCAAACATCAAACACCTCTGCATGGAAAGCAGAAGGCCTTCATATCAGATTCCTCGGTTTCAATTCTGCAGATTCGTCGGTTTCAATTCTGCTTTATCATGTATCACACACAACAATAAAACATTTGGAGATGGAAACGCACCTTAAAGGAACCGAGTGGCTCGTGTTCCGCTCGTTTTGATCTCATGTCACTGGCTTGTTGATGTTCACTTTGTTAAACTATGGAGATGGGCATCAACATAGTATGTTCAACTCAGTTCAAGTGGCGAAAGCTCTTTAATGACAATTTTAACCATAATAGAGGTGATTGTATTAGGGTATTCAAGATAAATGAAGGGCCAGTTTTGTTTCAACTTTTCAGTAACGAAAGTTTTTGGTAAATGATAGCCATTTATATAGGAAAACTCTCTGTGGTAACAAACGTTCAGCTTAACTCAAAAGAAGATGATAAACTGTTGGTGAACATGTTCGAAGAGTAAATTTGTTTTAGTTCGCAGTTAGCTCGACTAGTTCGTATTGAATTGAAGGAAACGACAAACGAAGGTTGTTCGATTTGTTCCACCGGCTTAATTACCAGCATTATTGGTGGGGAGGCCGGGAGCCGTTTCATACACAATTAATTTCATTTCCGACAGAAACAAGTACCATCCACTTAATTGCAAGATGGCCATACATTTTCCACATTTGACTATGGTGAGAATCCCGAGAAATTTTGAGATGGGTGGCCATGAGTTTGGGAGATGGCTCGTGCATTGCAGATGAATAGTAATTAGCTTCCGTATATTGCTGCACCATATACATGCTAAAAATTTAGGCCGCAACAAACAAGTGTTCACCTCAAGAAGAAAGAAAGCATGCCTGATTACGTTGATATCACGTTGGGGATAAACACACAAAATAGGTAGTTGTACTTCAAGTTACAAATTTACACTTCCTACGTACACAGATTTACAAGAGACCAAAATATGAAGCATCACACCAATCCGCAGCGAAGAAGCTAGTGTTATCTGATGTAAACAAGATATAATCCTGCTGATGAACTTCGAACTCCACCCCAAACGTATGCTGAACATCAAGGGAGGTGGATGAGCTCGGGCTGCGATTCTTTTCGGTGAGTCGACAGACCTCCTGTTGAGCTTCTGCTAGCACCTCCTTGAGTTTCGCAACCTGTTATTTATGCAAATGATTTGAAGCTTAAAGTAGCTTTATGTCTACAGAACCCACCAAAGGACAAGAAACACTAGCCTGAAATCTTTCACAATCTTCACAAACCAAGACATCAAACCGCTCCTTCTATTGGCGTATGCATTAACTTCGTGTTTGATTAAAGTTAGTGAAAAGGGTCTCTGGCTGCTACATGGATATTTAGGATTTCACACCAATGAGCGCTAGTTGTACCCGATCTTTTCCGAGCTAAATCCCAAAGGAAGGCCACGACCTTAATGTCTGTGAACTCTCTAATCTTTATTTTCATCAAACTTAAAAACCTGAGGAATACAACCGGGTGGGCAGGATATGACATGAATTATGCTTGGGATTTGGCACCTTTGGCTTTGGTGAATAAGAGAATCTGACCATGTACTGATCGGAAATCATATCAAAAGCAATTATGCTAGCAGTACGTCTAGTTGCTAAAACTGTAAACTGGTCCTTAAAAGCTCACCTCGATTTCAAGCTTGAACTTCTCTTCCTTTGCAGCTTCATACGAAGCCTTGATACCATGGTAGTCCTCCTCCAGCTGCTTGCTCTTCCAACGTACCCTTCGGTTCTGGAACCACACCGCAACTTGCCGCGGATCCAGCCCGATCTCTGACGCGATCCGCACTTTCCTTTCCGGCCTCAATTTCTGCTCCTTCCCGAAGTTCACCTCCATGAAATTCAGCTGCTCGGTCGTAAGCCTGCGCTTCTTTAGGTCTGCGAGAGCGGTCTTGGCCTTTTTCCTTCTGCGCCTGGGCTTGCTTGCCTCATTATGGTTGGGGCATGCAACCCCTTCTACGTGCCACAGGGGCTTCTCAAATAGCATATGTGGGTTTGAATTAGAGGCACCCTCTTGTGACGGCGAAGGGATCAGAGGGCACACGTTCGGAAGGAGTGTCACTCCATCACCTACGTACTTCATGTTCGTGGCTTCTTGAAGATATAAACGCAATAGCAGACTATGTTTTGCAATACTGATCTCCCGATAAAGAAGAAAGGGAAGAAATCTATGTATTGTTGAAGGAGATGATATGGAAATTCTATCACCCATGGTATTTATACAAGTTAAGACAATACAATACCCACGAATCTCTCTAAAATATCCATACTATCCTTCAATATTTTACCATCCGCCGCTCCCCCACTCAAGAAAAGAGTATAAAAAATCTTTCATCGAGACAGTGTTGATTTTCTTATTCTATTTCTTTTCGTTTTTGTGTGTGCGCTGGCATACGCGCGCTTGTAAATCATCGGTGTCGGAATGCAATTCAATTGTTAGTGGAATGTATTACCATATGCATGGTCTAGACACCACCGTGGTTGTCAGTGGCGGATCTGGAAACTCTTTTGAGCTGGGCAAATAGCTCCTTGGATGGTTTTGGGTGGGGTGAACTATGTATTATAACCCATGAATCTCACCATGGGCTGTAGGCATTGAGCTGATTTTCGAAATTTCGGGTCTGGCGGTGGTTGCCCGCGCCCAGCGAATAACTCGTGAAAATAAAGGTTTTGGAAGCAAATACCTGCAAGGTTTATATTCTTAGTAGTATTTCTTAGTTTCCGATGATACCTAGAAATATAAAGCGGCTCTCGTCTTGTAATTTGGTAGAATTTTCTCCATTATGGTCGTAGTTTAGATGCGAGACTAAACACGTTAATATCAGATCGTATTGAAAATAAATCTACGATCATGAAAGGAAGATATAAAATTGTACACGGCAGACTTCAGAAGTTGTCTTCGTACTCAGGATAGATTTTCATGCACAGAGAAAGGAAGCTAGTGAGAATAAGCCGCAATATAAAACGAAGTCATATATGCCTTTATATCAAACAATTCATCTCTTCTGCAAAGAGAGGAGTCATCTTAATGGCTGGAACTTCATATAACATGCTTAATTAACGTTGTGTGAGGTTTACAAACTGTGTCATCAGATACTGAGAGCTTCAAAACCCTGCCGTTTTAAGCTTGAATTGTTTCGTGAATCGTCAGCATCTGCATGGGCCTTGTTTGAAACTTGCATAATGAACACTCAGAGGATCCAGATAAAACCTGCGTATTATACCAAACTTGCTGTTTGTCTTCAATATCTCTTCTTATCTCACTTGGTGGGGCTTTGTGTATCTCCATACACATGAGAGATAGAAAGACGAGATAAACGTCAAGGCAATTAACATTCTCATCAGGGGTGTAATGGAGCCAGTCCAGGGCGAGCACAGGGAGGTTAAAGTCTGCTCATTTGGAAATTCTCAGCTTGAACTCGAGCTCGATCAATCTCCAGTTTCTAAACTTGATTCTGGCTCAAGCTACTCAAACTTTGCTCGTCCGACTATTCTTTTTTCAATATTGAGCAGCTCAACTAAGTCGACCACGATGGGTCTCGTGGATGACATAGAAATTGAGTTTAATATTCAGCCCACACAATTAAAATCTTGATCAATTAATATTCTTTCTTAATTTCTGTTCTCCAAATCAACATGGAACTAAAGTATATGCATAAAGCTCCATTAGATTCGCGAACAATTCAAGCCTTGGTTGGCTCACATATGAAGCTCCACTTGACCTATGGTAGAGCTGAACAAGACGATCCAGTTCGAGCACTTATCACTACTTGCATCCTTGTTTATGGTGAAGAAGCAAATGACTTGTTACGATCTCCTGTCTAAACTTGAACATCAGGCACCTCAAATATTATTTTAGTAAAATGATTATTTCAAAATGCTTTCAACAATTTTATACAATTAATTCAAAGAAAAAGGAAAAGAACGTTATACAATGACAAGAACGTAGTTGTTCAACCGGCCAGATAATTATATATTTTGGAAAAAATAGCCCCGGACATTAAACTTTCAAGTTGGATTTGTCGAGTTCAATGCCTGTCATCTCTGCATCTTGTAGGTGTCTTGCATGCCTAACTCCAGCTCTGTGATAGACAAGAAATACTTTTACCAAAGAAAAGACAATGTGTGCATCTTATCCACTCATCCTGTAGGCATGCATGCAGCAATTTTAGATCAAAATGGATGATCTTTCATTGCTTGAACTAACAAGGCTCACCAATTCGAGAGGTTTTTGATAACGATGATGGGCAGGTATATGCATGGTGGTAGTGGATTCATCGGGACCACTAGTACTGGTGTTGATCCACATACTGACTCATATTATATGAGCCGAACTAAGGCGAGTTGCTAGCCAAAAGAGTCGATCATATGATCTAGCTCGTAAAACTTGCAAAACTTATAGTGTATTTTTTATTGAAAAATAAAACCCAAGCTATTTTCACTAAAAAATAGTTTTTTTTGTTACAAATGGAGGCCTAAGCCTAACACACACGCACACGCATATATCATGTAAAGTTATTTACATGTATATCCAGAGTAGAAGCTGTTTCCATACATATCCTTCTTAAAACTCAATATTTTACGTCTAGAGCCCTTGTTAAACCAATAACCAGAGGAAGAAAGCAACTTTGTGGTAAATAATGGAGCCTTTGCTCCCTGTTGTGCCCATTGGTATAAATTTGACTTTTTCCAACCAATAAAAGAACAATTTTGACAGTTCAAACCTCCGAAATCTATCAGAAAAACAATTTGGAAAGTTTAAACATGGCAAATAGAAAAACAACTGTCACAGTCAATCTCTACATACTTTGTCAACGGTCGTACTATCATTATCGGAAATGGTTGGATAATTTCTCCGGCAGTTTTAAGTCTCAAATCCAAAGGTAAAATCGCCGCTGGTTGACACTATAGATTCGGGGACTTATTAATAGATAGATGACACTTACAGGACGAATTATGCGAGCAGACTGTTTTGTTGATCGAGCTTAATTTATCTTGAAGAACTCATTCTCTTGGGCGATATTTCCGGGTCCTCTTTAACCTGCCATTGTTATCTTCAGTTTCTCGAGGGCTTAGGCCCCATTTCTTCACTGAAAAAAATTCCTTTGCTCGTGATAATACTTGCAAAGCATATATTGTAACATTCACATATAAAGAAGCAATTTTTTATAAGCAAAACATTTTTTTACATAATATCTATGTTGATTTCAATATTATATATGCTCATGCATGCTGGAGTAGAGCTGATCCAAGCAAGATCCATCGACCTTGTCACGACCCAACTCGTTCTGCAGTGAGAAGACAAGTCCAGTCCCAGTTTTCCCAGAACCATGAACCGAAACCAAACTAAATTAGCACCAGTTATGGTTTGTGACTGTCGGTTCTGGTTTTGACTCCAGTTTAAAGCTAGTATCTTATAAAACCTAAAAACATAAAAAGAATAAAAGAAATTGTAAAAAAAGAAAACTGAAACTGCGGTTTAAATCGTTGGTTCTGATTTAGGCCTGGTTCTGTATTTCATGAAAAGTGAGGAATCGTAATGGAACCGGGTAAGGTTCCTCGGTCTGTTCGATCGGATTGGGTTCCGGCTGGTTTCCCACCGGCTTCGGACATGTCTAGCGCTAGCTCCCACTGGTTGCTGAAGACTGAGAATCTTGTGGACATGACCGACGGCTTGGTGCAGTGAATTCAAGCCTCTTCTTTCGTTGCCCATACAAGCTCTGGGCCACCCTTCTTTACTGTGCTCGGGGCCCAGAGGACACGTTTCGACCTCTCCATCTGACCATACTCCGGCCACTGACTGAACTGGACAAAAATACGGGGAGTACTTGGAACTAAAAGCTTGATGAGACACAAGTAGCCGTTTCACAATGAACCTTGACGCGTTTGGTACGTGGTACAGAGTAAAAGCAGGCCCACGATCCAACCCTCTTCAAGAAGACTTACCTTCATCGCGTTCAAATCTAGCTTATCATTTCAACTATTTCATCTTTGAAATGGATAATAAAATAAAAAACATACTAAACTAATATTTTTAATGTCATCCTTTTTAAAGATAAACGAGGTTTGAGCATTTATATAATGCATTAAATATAAAAACATAATGATAGATTGATTATGTCAATCACATGAAAGTATTTTAGTAGATTTGAACAAAATGAAGTTTGAATATTTACCACTATCTCTCTTTATAGCCAGGCAAGAGTGGACTCCTATCCATCCCCTGCTACCCGCTATCACCAAAAGAGGTTTGAGCGCACTACACCCACCTTTTGACAAACGAGGCACTACGCCCCCACAAACTCTTTGTTTAGTATCCTACTATGAAAATTTTGTTCATGATAGAGTACGCACTTTCTTTGAGTGCACTACGCGCACCTTTTGACAAATGAGGCATATATCGAGTATGGAAATCATGAATGACATCTTGAAGGTAAATACAAATAAGGAAACTTGTCGAGTATACTTCAGCTGAGTTATGCGCTAGCTTCTCCTATTTAACCAATATGATTTACATGCGGTGGATAATATAGTTATGTTAGCAAGAAAATATGAAAATAGAATGGTGGGGCTTCAATAGATCTAATGACAAAGCCTGACTATTTTAAACATCTCTTTGTGATGAATCCAAATCCAAGTGATTTCGCTCAAAATTGAGTGTGCCATAGTTAGTGGGCATCAAGCCTTTTCCAATATACCAATGCACATATAAAATTACTAATAACACGCTCTCTTTCTCATAATTCTCTTGTTTATTCAACACCCACCACTCACTTTCTCCATCTTCTTACTCTCTATAAGGGATTCACTTGCTTACCATTGTCCCTCCTCTCCTTCCTCTTGTCCCTACTCTCTCTCTCCCTCTCTCTTGTAACCAAAATCAACGACTAAATCTTGTCACCCTTTCTTCCTCTCTCTCCTTGTTATCGGTATCTTTGGTCATTATTCTTCTCTCTCCATTTTCTCTCATTATGTTCGCTCTTTCGTACCACCGAAACCCGTTACTGTCTCTCTCCCCTCATCTTCTGTGTACCCTCTTTCTTCAATCTAAAAAAGAAAGAAAAAAGATGAAATACCGGAGCACATCTCTTTTGCATAGAAGACGCATCATGTGTCTTTTATATCTAAGGAAGAGACACACACATCATGCGTCTCCTTTATATAAGAGACACATGCAAGGCATGTCTCGTTGAGCGTGATTGTTGCAGAGAGAAAAACAGAGTATGCGTAGTGAGGGTAATGTGGGAATTTTCTCTAATAACGGTGTGCCCGCCCCTTTTTTTTAAGAGTTATCTTCTTTAGAAGATAATGAGCCTTCGAATTCGGATTTGAGCAATTCCTAAACTATATGAACAGAGGTTCCAATGAATCATGAATCCATTGATTATGAGCATAGTTGAACTTTAGGCAAACTTTGCATACTCAAAGTTTCATCATACTACTCAAAGCAGAGATGGTAACAAACAAACAACTAATTAAAGGGAACGAATGGAGAAATGTCATTAACTAACGTTGATAAGGAAGAGGTACGACTAAGAATCATAGTGAGGCACAAAAGAAAACAATAGAAAGTGAATGCTATTAACTCTGTCATTGGTGATTAATTTCACTGTTTCACCTAACGATCTTAACTCTCAATAAATAATGATCATCATCTCCGGTGTAGGAAGAGTAGCTGGTCCAACTTTTCTTTGCATGTCCATCTCCCTCTCCCTCTCTCTCACACATACAACACATTGTGTGTGTTGCCCATCTTTATGCATGGAAAGAAGAGACGGTGAACAAGTTGTTGCCTTTTGATTAGGATCCTCACCGGAGCTCATCTTCTTTTGCCACCTAAACGATTAATCCAGCCAATGTCCTATGGCAATATGGAGATGCTTGTCTATACACCGACACGCCCCTCCCTTGTTCCCCATCTTCCAACCCCAAGTTGATGCAATTAAATACCCTAAAATAAGACTACCCTTACCTAACCCTAAATTAATCCACAGCCGTGGGATCCTACCCTAAGCCTATGGCATGCCTTTCTTTTCCTCCTTCATAATGACTTCAATATTATATGCAATATCAATAACGTAATTAAGGATTTAAGAAATGGTCCGTCGAATAAAAATCTCCCTACTTTATTGGTTTTAGCAAAATCGTCCCTACCACTAATTTGGTCACTTTGATCTTCTAACGCTGCTGCAAGAAATGCCACTTTGTTCTTCATGAGGATTACTTTTTTTCTTTTGCTAAATAATCTAAAAGTTGTGCACTTTGTAAACTCCGTAACAATTCTTCTTCTTTTATTAAACCATGTTATTTTTGCATATAATCAATCTGCACTCCGGGCCATCAAGGGTTTGAGAAGAAGTTTGTTTGATGTATATGTATGTGTTTGTATGTGCGTGCTTGCATGTCTATAAAAGTAATATCTGAATATATAACGTATAAACACTAATGAAGATTGTAGAATACGTAATATATATTTTTGATACTCCAATTATTTGTTTGACTGACGGATACGTAGAACTGATGGCTAGGGCCCAACAACTTGTCTCAAACCTCAGTTGATGATGGAAAATGCTATCTGATCTGATGCATGGGAAAAACCTAATCTATAAATTAGTGGTTTCTCCTTAATGGTTGCCTAGAGAAAAGGCCCTCATCAAAGACAATTTATGATGATTAAAGGGACAACATATAACGTAGAGAGAGAGAGAGAGAGAGAACCTAATATATAGTAGCATTTTCAAATGCTTTTCAACCATAGATCAAGAGACACCAAGGGCTTAAATTCAAAAGACAAAAAGTGAAAAGCACAATTGCACTTTTACATGTTATACTTAGAAAAAGTAATTCCCTTTTTGCTTTTTAAAATCTAACCCTCAATTTCTCTTAACCTGAACGCTTAAAAGATCATATTCTCTCTCTATATATATGTGTGTGTGATTCTAGCAGTTGCAAGCCTCTTGAAGGAAAGAAAAGGTAATGATTTGCTTACGTGCTTAAGTAGATTTGCCTTCCTTCTTAATCTATGTTTTAATTGAATGTGGGGTTTAGGGGGTTATCCATACTTTTGGGCACTCATGTGGCAATCCTTGCATTTCGCCATTTTTTGTGCTCAACCTGTAATGTTTCTTTACCAGCTGCCTCCTTGTTGGCAGTGAATTCTGTTCCCTTGAACTTACCTTTCGCCTTTATCTCTGCCCACTCCACATTTTATGTGGCATTTTCCTTTTCTGAAACTTCTAAAACATTATAATATCGGCCCATTAGGCATATTCCCCTCCAATTAACTGCCGAATTTTAGGACCATCTACTTATTAAGAGATCCCCTATCATCACATGGAAAGAGCACAAAACAAATGTTGGCGTTTTTTATTAATCTTAAGCTTTTCAAATGATCATTGTAATTAGAGGCGTCCGTGAGGCGGAAATCCCCTGCTTCTCCCGGGGCTCCCCCCCGGATGGGATTGATTCGAGAAACCCATCTAAAGTTTAGGCCTGGAGTCGAGAAGAGCTGGGACGATCCCTGCGGACCCGCTTCTCCGTCCCACGAACCCTACCCCGCGGGTCAGTCCTGTCACCTCGGGTCAAAAGCTCACTTTCATGATTCATACATGTGAACCCAAAAATCCTCTCAACTCCTTTCCTGTATCTCTCCTTTTCAGCAAAAACCCTAAGCGGTCCTTTTCTCACTCTCTCTCTATGCGGACCAGCTCTGTGATCCTTCAATGGCGATGCATCCAACGGAGAGAAATCCGTCGGAAGAGAGAAACACCCTTTGAAGAAACACGGTGAGATTGCTTTCATAATCGTAGCAACGTGGGGTTCGAATTAGACAACCCACATGAATTATCATGCGAAATGCTCAGTTCAGACTTTTTCTACTTCTTTCTTAGCGTTCTTAGATCTCTTGAGACAGCCATCTCGTAAAGGACCCTGGCTAAGAAAGAAAAGCTTTTTGAAGATAAGAGTTTTGTGTTTTCTGCAACAAGTGCTTTTGCCAGTCACTCCAATGAGCACCCTTTCCATTTCTGGCACGGCCTTTGCACGACGACTTCAATCGAACTATTAGGACACGGGAGCGGGGCTCAGGTCCTTAATCGGGGGTGGGGATCATGATCCCTGCTCTCATGAACATTTCTATTTATTATGAAACACGTTTAGTGAAGATTTAGAAGCTCTCAGTGAGGTGATCAGTTTGGAACTGGTCCAACGAACTGAAACTGCACCGGCCGCAGAACAGGCGGTTCCAAACTACCGCTAACTGTGGTTTGAATATTTTTTTCCAAAACCCCTTTTCACAAACAATGGCAGGGTGCTCCTTATTGTTGCAGTTAGTGCAGCGCCATTTCTCTTGTTTTTCAAAAAAAAAATTGAAAAAAGGTTAGTGGTTTCAAACTTGAACCAGAACCGCCTGAAAATAGTTCTGGAACCTGAACCAGAACTGGCTCCTGGGCAGGTTCCGGTTCCAAACAAAACGAAACCTGACATGTATCTGTGTTGTAACCCACTGTGGAAACTTGGGGGCTTTGTCATTTATCGAAAACCTTTCTCGCTGCCATGGTCGTTGATTGACTATCAATTTAATGGGCTGACTTCCTTCATTGACAAACACTTATGGTGTAAATTTAACAAAGGGTCCTCGGTGTATCTTATCATTTGTTCTTCTTTTGGCAGTGGAGGTAGACAACTGAACTTACTCAAATATATGAATTTACTGAATATGAATTGAATGTGACCCTTCTAACTTGTTACACATAAGCCCACTCGACCAATATGAAACCTCTAGTTTACCTGTCCAATTCAGGTCATACGGTGAGCTTTTCTATTCAAGCCACATCAACATATATACATACTCTTTCCCGTCTCTACTTTGCACGAGCGAAATGATGCAGATAATATTATATCCAGAGGTGCTAGTTAAGAAAGGAATTTCATTATTAGAACCTAGAATTACTCACCATGGAATGTATAATTGTACATCTTAATGCATTTACAGCAATCGAAATTATGGTTTCTGATAGTTTTGAAAGGACAAAATATGCTCAACGACAACAGTCGAAATTGGATTCTATTGTCCCCAAATTAAACTCACCACCTGCATGCGTCGTTAGTCAGAAGCACCCTGCCAGTTGTGCTAGCTCCCTGCTTGTTGAGATCATTTCATTGCATAAGATCGTCTTGGCTTCGATCATAGTCGACTTTGCCCGAGATGTGTGGACATAATCCAGATAGATGAGCTTAAAATTGCATAGGACTGCAGTTGAAAATATATGTGGTATATTACTAACTGGTTAAGCGGATGAGCTGTTCCTGTCCTTAATGCATCAAGAGTTTTTGCGGTCTTCAACTTAATCAGCAAGAATTTTTATATTTTAACAGTAAATGTTTAAAAAGTTAAGTTTTTAAGTGTAATGAGTTGATGACAACTTTGTACCCGGCACAAGCACAACCCAAAAAGTCCAGTTACGATTTGGATTCAGCACACAGGTTGGGTCCCGGTTGACCCAAACAACCTGCAAAAAAGTTGAGCAGGGTCCAAGTGGGCCTACATGGCGCCCCGATATATATATATATATATATATATATATATGAAAGCTGGATGTTGCCCATCTCTACAGTGCATGGGCATCCTTTACCTCCAAGAGGCATAATTGTTATTTACAGTATACTATTATTAAATGCATGCCCCTTAAAAGTAAAAATGGGCATTTGAAAGAGGTAGATACCATCCATCCTCTTTTTCTCTCTCTCTCTAATAATAAATGTATTTTGATATTTTTAGATGCATTTATTGTACTAATACTTTTTCATTTTTTAAATTTGAATTTTAACTATTGATCAAAGGGTCAAGATACTTAGGTTTTTAAGTACAAATGAGTGTGCGCATGAACCAACTCCCCCTCTATCTATCTATATATGTATGTATATAATTAGATCGGACATGAACAACAATAGTCTGAAGAACACTAGCCGTGGGCAGGTTCAGCTCAGCTTGTTTAGCAGCTTCAAGTTTAAGGAGCTAGTTACTATGCCTAAGACCAGTGGCGGATCTAGATTGAGCCGAGCTTAATATTTTAAGAATTTAATAGAAAATGTTTACCTAATGTCGATTATAGGTAAGCTAGTTCGCCCCATCCTGAAACATTTTCTAGATCTGCCCATGAGAGTAACCACCGCATTTTCGACAAATTTCTTCTTTGGAATCAAAACTAAGCAGCAGGCTTTTATTTACGGGCATTTAATAAAAAGCCTAATGAATGAGCTCCATCAGCTGCGTCACTCTTTTGCTCGGTAAATTTGATTAGCGACCTTCTTCTAAAGATGAATCCGCTGGATTTAGGTGTTTGATTTGATTCGTCTCCCAATACAATTTAGGACACCTAGTTGGTTTTTCCCTGATGCTCATTGGCAAGATTCTCTCGCTTGCCTAATTTTTTCCTTACAAGAGGAGGCCGAAGCTCATGCACCCTCTTCGAGTCTAACTCCCACCAGCAGCAATGGCGCTAGAGTGCGGTGCCGGCGAGGTAACGCTCTGGGTGCCACTGCTTGCGTAATTTGAAAGCTACTTAGTTGGTCGGGTGACCAATCGACTTGCCCTCTTGCAGGAATCGAGCGGGCAAAGAGTTCAGCTTGGCTTTTGAAGTCGTAAGGCACAGGAGTTTAGATCCTAAGGCATACTGCTTCATGGTTGCCTAATGCACCGATTGGTTTTTGAACTTAGCTTCAAGCAGTTCAACCCAGTTCCGTTTCCAACGTTACGCCAGTGGAACCCGTAAACAAATCCCAATTTTGTGCCTCAAATTTGTCCCATTACCTGAGGGGAAAAAAGTATCCGAACCCCACACCCACCTCTCTCTCTCTCTCTCTCTCTCTCCCTCTCTCTCTCCCTCTCTGTGTGTGTGTGTGTGTGTGTGAGAGAGAGAGAGACAGAGAGAGAGAGAGAGAGAGAGAGAGAGAGCATTCATGGGGTTTAGACTGGGTAGCGTGATGTAGGACTTTGCGATATTTCTATGGGTGCATCCTACCCAGTTATTAGCGAGTGATGACACATATGAGAAGATGCAACAATGACGTCTTTTTAATTGGAATTTGTGATAATTAAATTTGGCATTGCTTCTGTCTATGTTAATAGTGTTATTTAATTGATTTATGCCATAGATAAAGGTGAAAGTGGGAAGGTTTATATCCGGACGCAACTGATGATCTGAACCGGTTAGACCCAACTCAAACCCGAATGTTCAGATTAAACTATTAAAGTTATCCATTGATTGAAATGTTCATATTATTTGCCAATAATTGATATCTAGTTTCTATTTCAACTCTAGGTTGACTAAATAAAACTTAGTTCTAAATATTAGGATCTTCAGTTCACTAAGCCATCCTACTCGAACAAGAATATGGTAAATTCTACTTTGCAGCTAAGTTGGAGATGGAGCTGAAGGATCATCGGTTGCCGGTGTGCTACATAATTTTTGTTATGAATATACCTCGCAGGCTTAACGTTGGTTTTGATTTGATCGTTTTTATTCCATCCTTAGAAAAGAACAGTCAGGACGGAATTGGTTTTGACCTGATTGTTCGTTTGTGTACTCATTGATGAAAGCCGCTGATGATTTTGAAAACGAAGGCCTCCGGCGACGATTTAATACATTCAACTTTCCAATTTATTTACAACAAAGTCGATGATGAAGGAGCAAATTTTGCTGTTGTTTTCGGCTCCTCCTTCCTATTTGAATATCCCAATCTGCTCAGCACAAGGTCCAATTCTTATGAGCGCTAATGAGAGCAGAGAGAAACCCCAAGCACGCTAGCACCAGAGGCTTGCCCAAGAATCCCTTCTCCTGCTGCAGATCTCCGATCACCATGAGCGTGTCCATCGACTCCTGAATGATGGACAGCCAACGCAGCACCAACTTCTCCCGCAATCTCCCCAGCTTCATCTCCTCCTTTTCGAACCCCAGTCCCTCCAATCTTAGCCTTTCCATTGTCGATTCCAGCGCCTCCATCTCGCCGATAATGGCTCTCAAATCCAGTAGCTTCGCCGGAATACCGCCAACGTGAGCCATGAGGTCCGCCCACGCAGCGATCTTCTTCATAGCCGCGGCGTGCAGGCCATCGGTCAGGCCGGTCTTCGTCAGCCACAGGAACTGATCGAGGAAGCTTTTGATCCCCGCTCCGCCATGGACCAAAACCCTCAACACAATGGTTTCTTTCCGCCCACTGTACTTCAAATTCTTAGGTCGTAAAGCATTGATGTGCTGAACAAACCCACCGAGTCGCAAGGCCTTCTGGCTTACGCCGACGCTCGACTCGAAGCTCTTGAGCCGGCGATTGAGGTCGTAGTCGTCGGCGACGACGGAGGAGGCGATTGCGAGCTTCGCTGCGTATCTGCAGAGCTTGATCAGCTTGTCCACGCCGTCCCTCTTGGCGAGGAAAGCCTCCAAGTGGTCCGCTACGTCTCTATCACCAGAATCAACGTAGGGCCGCGCTTGCGTCTCCATGGTCAGCGATAGAGCGAGCGAGAGAGTAAGAGACTCCCAGGGCCCTTTTAAAGGGAAGGCAGGTCGGTTGGAGGGTCGTGCCGAACCGGCTGGTTCTGCCGCTACCTGCATTCTGTCGCCCCGCCCCGGGTTTTGTACAACCCATGTGTCAATGACATATAATGTCAACCGTCCATCTCATCCACCATGGTTGTATCAAGTCTTCCCTGGTGTGTAAATCTTCGCCGTCCAAGTTTGTGGTGTACTGGCATGGTCACCAAGTAACATATGCAGAGCTGAGCATTAATATGACGTATTATGTTTGTATCAACTCTGAACTCTGCACCGTCCATCTTAAAAGTAGTTGGCTAGTATTTAATATGGCGAATTGTGATTGTTTTCAGTATGACGTAACGCCTTCCATGACTGCTTGGATCCTCGTCTTTGATTCGAATCACCTACGCCAGGATTGGAGTTCAGTGCTTTGCATGACCAAAAACGACTCAAGTCGTTTAAAATTCCGAATATGATCACATGTAAATATGTGTGGTACTTGTGACTTTTCAATCCAAATTAACTATTCGAATCTCTTTCCCACGATTGGGTTTAGCTTGCCCCACACTAACGTATTGTCTGATGAGGTTTGGTTTGGTTTTGATTCTCTGTTCACAAGTAGATCCAGTTTAGATGGAGTAAAACCTTAGGTCGAATCCAAATCCAAATCCATTTGCAGGAATCAGTGATTAACGAGCGATTGCTGATCGAGTGCCCCAAGTAAGGTTGATAAATCACCTGAGCCCTTCATCGTTCCGCTTCGCTCCTGGAGCTCATTCCTTCCTAGTTTGTGTCCCGTCCACCAGTCATGAACATGGCATGTTTCAGTTCAATTTGGCTTGTAGAAAAGCTCCTTAAATTATATTAGTTCATTCAAAGGTAAATGAAGGTCCATCGCCCTTTTACCTTAAGTAAGTGAAGGTAGTTTTATTTAGGGAATTTAGTGCCCAATTGCATCATCAAGCTCCAAGCAGAACCCTCACTGCAGTACCGGAATGTTACAAGTGCATAACCCATACTCTGAGAAAATTATCGGTTCAAAGGAACCCCTGAAATCTCGATCAAGATGACCGGAAACTAGTAATTTATGGAACTTTGCATGTCGATTTATGGTGTTTCAAGTTGTAATGACTAATGACACAAGCAAGGCCCTTAAGCAAATCTCTCTCAACTCAGTTCAGCTACTTTTGCATAATCTATTAAACCTGATCTTCGAAAGGCAAAACATAAGTGGGTAATGGTCTCCGGATTCAGATCTCGTACTACTGCACTGGATCGGATATCCTTAGTACATGAAACCGACCCGATTTGAATTGGGATGGATTCATTTGTGCCCATGGTATTGAGAAACATTTATTTAAGGGCGACATGGATGACATCATGATTCTTAACGGCATAAGCTCATGCATGACATCAACAGGTACATAGGTTTATATAAGTCACGAATGACGTCACACGGCCATCTTTTAGATTATGCGGGTCGAGTTGGTTCGAAAAGGAATTCAGTGTGGCCCAGCTTATTCAGTCCAACCACTTTCCGAGATCGTTCAATCATACATATTGGAAATTATTTTTTCTTTCGTTTTTTTCTTCGAAAATGAAGAAGCCGAAGCCAGGTGACTTGTTGCTCGTGCACATCGGCAAGTTTATCGTCGGAGCTTTCCCCTTTATTTCCGATCGTTCATCCCCAAAACTTATTTCCTGAAAAAGGATATCTTATGAAAATGGTGGCTTTCAAGAAAAGAAGAAACAAAATAGTTCCTCTTGGTAACTACGAGGATAATTTGCAGCCGATCTTAACTTTAATGGTAAGCTTAAGCCAAATTTAACGTTAGGAGTGAAATAGTTCATCTCGAAAGCATTTAAGCGATCATCTTTTTTTAAAAGGAAACATTAAGGAGTTAAATTTGCACATTTTAGTCAGTCATTGATTGCTTTGTTAAAAGAGTACCTACTCTGCCATCTACGCACATGGGTGGTATATATATATATATATATATATATATATATATATATATATAGAGAGAGAGAGAGAGAGAGAGAGAGAGAGAGAGAGAGAGAGAGAGAGAGAGAGAGAGAGAGAGTGGATCCCGACTCCGGGTAGAGCCCCGCCCTGAATGGGGTGGATTCAGGGTCTCATTTACAATTTAGGGAGAATCATGACGATCCCGGATTGGGGCGGGGATAGGAATTCTAGGTCCGTCTTGCAGACCTTGGTAATAGACCCACTTTCAAGATGCATATCCATATAAATATGTATTTAACCACAAGGAAACAACCATGACTCTCGTGGATAACCAAAAGTCTGAGTGTATATGTAGTCGCCAAGAGCTCTTGATCCAAGCTGTGACTCTCTCATCGGCGCTCGAAGGATGACCTAGAGCTTTCAGGTCAGGCGAACTATCAAGTCTCCTCAAGACCTCAGCGTGACAGTGCCTCTCTCACAGTGACGACCGTGAAGCGTCTCTCTCTCAATCTATTTTCTGATTATAAGTAACAAGCAGCATAATATGAAACCATGTGAATTTTAAGCAAGCCATTGTGGCTGATAATGATATTGTTCTCATTGACTCTATCATATGTTCCACCATCATCCACAAAGTGCTCAGAACAAGCAGCTAAATGGTGACTAAGGGAAGCACAAAAAGAATTATAATTATACAGAAAGAAATGCAGATGAAAACAAAATATGAAGAATTCTTGGTAACTTACTTTCCGTCAATGAAGAGGACACCCTTGTTTGAGTCTGAGGGTAGGTCTCCTTGTAATCCAGAAACGATTTCTATCATAGCCTTAACAATTGCATGATCCTCACCGTAGCTCTCATAGCAACAACCCCACCTTGGATCCCTGCACACCTGTTTACAGTAGGATTTTCTCAACTTTGAGTCAGACATATTGCATGATACATTGATTCCGATTCATGGTGGTTTTAAAAGTTCACAACCAATTGATCCTTATAGCAACACAAGGTACAAAAACATAATTAATGCCAATTGCTCACTTCTAGAGCTGCAACCTCAGCCTTCTTCTTTTAATTGGTTGAGTCTTGTTTACCAGTGAGTAGATAGTCCAAGTTCTATGACCAGCCCTTATAGGTAACAATCTTCATATCCATTCCTTTGAGTAAAAGATGACTTTGAAATCTCGATAATTATTGTCATGTTAGTATTATAATGTATTTGACTTTTAATTCCTTGTTATTTCTAAAGGGTCATAAACATTCTATTACTTCTTTTTTTCCTTATGTCAGATGCATAGTTCTAATAACAACTACAACAATAAATTAAGAAACATGTGATTCATATACTTTATAAATATATGGAATCATGTAAAGTACATACTTATTCTTATTCATGCCTATCAGCCTTATCAACTACTAAAAGTCAAAACCATGATGTACACATGTATGAAATCATATATTTCACCTTGTTGGTCATTGTCTGAAGGAGAGAAAACCATTTGTAATTGTTCTATAATAGCTTATGATTATTTTTCAATGAGTGTTGCTGTAGAAATCTAACCATGAAGAGTACGACAGTGTGCATTAAGAACATCACATGAGAGATAGTAACCATGAAGAATACATGTTCTTATATATATATATAAAGAGAAGTAGTGATAAATGAATAATGCTTTTTGGTGCTTAAGCTTGCATAAATGTTTCTATTGTTCAATCTTTGAGATAATAAATTAAAAGATATTTAATATGCATGACACATTAAATATAAAATATAAAAGTACAATGATATTTTCAATTAAAATCTCTAGTGTTGATCATCTCAATCAAAAGGTAAAAGTACTTGTGTAATATTATACACCAAAAGACATTATGCATGTACCATTATATATATAGAGAGAGAGAGGGGATGTCCTAAATGCATATCTTTTAGTACATAATCTTACATAAATACTTATATTGTACAATCTTTGAAATTAATGATGGAGGTTTAAATTAAAGTACTATTATACTTTTATATTTTATAATTAATACACTATATGAATTAAATGTAAAGTAATTAAAATCTCTATCATTGATCTCAAAAATCAAACAATAATAATAATTATAAAAGATTATACACCAAAGACATTTGGCATTTAGGACTCCCTATGTTTGGTTTAGGTTTATTATTTATTTAGATCAACTGCCAAAGAGTTTTGGTGATGCCACTGACTCGTTTAAATCTGACGTATAAGTTTTATTACTTAAAATCTTGCTGGACAACCAAGTTAGACCTCCACTTGGTCTCAACCCGAGACTTTGAGTGTGGGTTACGAACATACAGTCTTATATGGCCAATGATGGAAGTGCGGCAAACGTACACTGGTGATTGGTAAGTCGAGCCACTGTGTTGAGCTCAGCCACAGCATGACCATATAGGTTCACCTATACTGATTCTTTCAAAACTCCATACGACAATCAAAGTAGTTGAACTCACTTAGTGTGGGTGAAGGCTCTAAAGCCATGGCTCCATATGACTCCTCTGGCTGGGGAAGACAACTCAAAGGAACCTCACGAGATGAAGGTATGGAGTGTGCGTACCCAAAGAGGATTTCTATTTTCCTGTTAAGCAAAGGGTTTCTTTTTTCAGTGCGTTAGAGTGCAAAGCTGACTTCTTCTCTCTAGGAAGTGGGAGACGCGTTCACTGAAGTAGCGGTTGAAAATTTACTCAGCCCCTCAGGGTTATGAGTAAAAAGCAGGTTCAGCCACGTCCTTCCAGCTTTGTTGTTCTGGTAGCTCCTTCAAGACCCAAACTTCACCCAAATTGGACTGAAGTCGTGCTGGGTTTATTTGACAACAACCCTATATATATATATATATGAAAACTGGGTCTTATACACACTTATATATATCAACTCATGCTCATACATTGCTTTTAGGTGATAAGAGTATACAACAACAACTAAGCCTTTTCCCATACTAGACGGGGTCGGCTACATGGATTCTTTGTTTCCACAGATCCCTATCATGTTAGCAGTTAACTCCCAATAAGCTGGATCATTCTTTATTGTTTCTTTCCAACACTTTTGTGGTTGTCCTCTATCTCTTTTAATACTTTCCAAATTTAGTTTTTCTGACCTTCTTACAGGTTCTTTTGATCTTCTTTCTATATGTCAAAACCATCTTAAACGATGTTCTCTCATTTTATCCTCTATTGGTGCCACTCCTAATTTGTTTATAATAACCTCATTATGTATTCGGTCTTTTCTTGTATGATCACTCATCCATCTCAACATCTTCATTTCTGTCATAGACATCTTTTATACATGTTGATGATTAACTGCCCAACTCTCAGAACCATAAAATATGGCAGGCCTAATTGCTGCTCTATAATATTTACCTTTTAATTTTAATGGTATCTTCTTATCACAAAGAATACCTAATGCTCCTCTCCATTTTAACTAACCAGCATTAATTCTGTGTAACATCTCCATCAATTCTTCCATCACTCTGAAAAATTGACCCTAGGAATTTAAAACTTTCCTTTTGGGGAATGCAATGTGTGCCAATTTTAATTTTTATGTCCTCTGAAGTAACCAAATGATCAAACTTACATTCCATATATTTTGTCTTTGTTATACTAAGTCGGAGGCCTTTGCTTTCTAATGTTTCTCTCCATAGTTCCAATTTTCTATTAACTTTTTCCTTAGACTCTTCCACTAATACAATGTCATCTGCAAATAACATACACGAAGGTACTTCATCTTGAATATGCTTTGTTAACTCATCCATCACCATTATAAATAAGTATGGACTTAAAGGTGATCCCTGATGTAACCCAATATTAACTTCAAAGAAGTCTGTCGTTCCTTCATGAGTCCTCACACATGTTTTTGTATCATCATACATGTCTCTTATAAGGTTAATATATGTCAATGAGATACCTCTTTTTTCCAAAGTTCTCCAAAGAACCTCTCTCGGTACCCTATCATAAGCTTTTTTTAGATCAATAAATATCATGTGAAGGTCTTTCTTTTTTGCTCTAAAATGTTCCATAAGACGTCTCAAAAGGTGAATTGCTTCAATAGTAGATCTGCCTGACATGAATCCAAATTGGTTCTCTGTTGTACTTGATACTTGTCTTAACCAACATTCGATAATTCTTTCTCATAATTTCATAGTATGACTCATTAACTTGATACCTCGATAATTCTCACAATTTTAAATGTCTCCCTTGTTCTTATAAATGGGTATAAGTGTACTTGCTCTTCATTCCTCAGGCATCTTTTGGCTTTTCCATATTTCAATCAATAGTCTTGTTAGCCAAGTGATTCCTATTTCTCCTAGTATTTTCCAAACTTCTATAGGAATATTATCTGGTCCTACCGATTTACCACCCTTCATATGTTTAAGAGCCTCTTTGACTTCATTCTTTTGAATACGTCGGTAGAAATTGCGGTTTATATAAATTTCTGACTTGGCTAAATCTCCTAAACTAATACTAACATCTTTATTTTCATTAAAAAGATTATAAAAATAGTTTTCCATCTATTTCTTATATCATCCTTTGTCACTAGAATTTTTTCATCATTGTCTTTTATGCATCTAACATAATTAAGATCTTTAGTTTTCTTATCTCTAGCCCTAGCTATCCTAAAAATATCTCTTTCACCCTCTTTTGAGTTGAGTTTTTTATACAAGTCATCCCAAATCTTAGCTTTTGCTTCACCAATGGCCCTTTTCGCTTCCTTCTTTACTTTCTTATAAGCTTCTAAAGTTTCACTAGTTTTCTTGGCATAATGTAATTTGTAACATGCCCTCTTTGCCTTGATTTTATTTTGTACTACACTCCACCACCAAGCTTCTTTTTGTGCTGGTACACCTCCCTTAGATACCCCTAACACATCTTTCGCCACTTTCCTAATATGTATAGCCATATTGTTCCACATATCACAGGGTGTGCCAACATAATTCTAAACATCTCCTTGAAGGACTTTCTGTTTAAATATATTTTCTTTCTAGCTTTTGAGGTTCCACCATTTAGTCCGAATAGCTCGATGCACTCTTTTCTTCTTTGTCTATTTTTTTATTTGTAAATCCATAACTAAAAGTCGATGTTGGGTGGTTAAGCTTTCTCCTAGAATTACCTTATAATCTTTACAACACGCTCTATCTTTTTTTCTACAAATAAATTAATCAATTTGTGTTTGTGATAAGCCACTCTTATAAGTAATTAAATGTTCATCTCATTTTTTGAAGATTGTATTGACTATAAAGAGATCAAATGTCATAGCAAAATTTAAAATCTCGCTACCTTCCTGGTTTATATCCCCAAAACCAAAGTTTCCATGAATCCCTTGATATCCTAATGCTTGTTTACCGACATGTCCATTTAAATCTCTTCCTAAACAAATCATCTCCCTTTGTGGAATCTTTTGAAACACCTTATTTAACTCTTCCCAAAAAACTGTCTTTATACTATCTTCTAGTCCTACTTGAGGTGCGTAAGCACAAACTATATTCAAAACCTCTGCTCCTAACACTAATTTCAACGTCATGATTCGATCACCATATCGTTGTATGTCTTTTCTTTACCTAAGTACCATAATTTAAAACATGTATCCCCTATCTCCTTTCCTTTTTCTCCAATCCATTTTGTCTCTTGTAAACATAGAATATGAATCTTTCTCCGAATCATAGTATCTACCGCCTCCATTAGCTTACTCGATAATGTTCCAATATTCCAAGAACCAATAGGAATCTTATTATCTAGGACTAGCTTTCTTACCCCCCGCATCCGTCCATAATCAAAATGCGGAGACCCTTTCTGAAAATTTTTCACTACATTCGGGCGGCAATGTAGCGGGACTAATTTCTTTACCCACACCCGTCCATGATGTGGGAACCCTCTCTACAATTGATTCACTACATTCGGGCGAAAATATAGTGGCCCTTGCTTACTTCTTACTGCATTCGGGCTCTACAGCACATCGCTAGGCGGGAACGCCCCAAAGTAATGCTCATAATTTTTGTAATCCATGTTATAAAAATTCGAAGAAGTTTTACACTAGTTGTCGGAAGCCTAACACAACCCTCCTCCTTTATCCGGACTTGGGATCGGCAATGCAAGGGTGATCCCTTACTTTGGCGGAGTTTTAGGTGATTAGAGTATAATTTCAAAAATTTGAAATAGCTTTTGAATAGGGTAAAAAAAATTTGTATCTTAGTTATGTCACTTAAAAACAAGGAATGAACATTAGTGATCCAATCGTTCTCTCTTTCTCTCTTTATATATATAGAGAAGGGAGGTAATGATAAATATATAATGTCTCTCTATATACAATTTTACAACTTTTATTTTAAATTAAAATCTCAATCATTTATCGAAAGATCAAAGAAAGAAGATATTTATGCAAGACTTACCACTAAAAGACATTATATTATTTACCACTATATATATTGAATCATGTCCACTTTAACACCTGCCCATCCATTTTTTTGGATGGTATGAATATAATTTCAAATCTTTAAGAGGTTTTGAAAAAGTATGAATAGTACTATTGTACTCATGGTACCTAAAATCAATGGTAGGTATGAGTGAACACGTATTAGTGTGGATAGATCCAATCACTTATATATGTGTGTGTGTATATATATATATATATATATATATATATATATATATATATATATATATATATATATATATATGTATGTATGTATATATATATGTATGTATGTATATATGTGTGTGTGTATGGGCAATCGCTTGCGCTCTTAGGTATCACACACACATACCAACATCATGTTTGTGCATGATGTTAGTTCATTACTCATCCTAAGCACATTCATTACTTGAAAAACTAATGAACCAAACTCACGCAGATCACACACATCATCCTTGGTATCAATGGTAGAGATGTTTGTAAATATTATGTATGACAAACATTATGATTTTGCTGATTAGACGGTTGAAATTCTTGAAGGCAGACCGTTGGGATTCTTTGAAGAAGTTTAAGCATATAGATAAACTTCTATCGAGACCATCCGTTCTACATGGATACGATTACGATTACACAGTCGTGATAACTTTGTTCGCTACTTCGGCATCTTTTAACATAAAAAGCAAAGTGTGTAAATAGGGAGAAACCTGTCCGCATTTTGGGAAAATTTTACAATAATAAATCACAAGAGATCATTAAATTTTACATTCATGAAAAATTTGGAGCCAAAAATACTAAATTACCTTTCATCTATCTTAAGGAATTTATATTGAAGTTGCTAATATTGAGATCATCTCTGTCACTTGCCTCATCCTATTCAAAAGTTTCACTATGCCAAGGCAGAACTTAAGCAGTAGTAGAGGCTCACTTGGAGAACTAAAAGCTATGAACTAAAATTGGGCCAATATTAAGTTTGTTAAAAATTTGGAATCTGATAATTTGCTAAAAATTTGGAATCGGACAATATCAAAGTATGAACCAAAAATTTAGAGCCTAAAAGATTTGGATCCTACAACAGTAGTTGTTTTAGTCTCTTTGTCAGAGAGCTTAATCTATCCTGAAATACGTTTTTGCTTATGTTGGCTATACCAACGGATTAATCCCAAGAAATTATCAAACAATCGTCTCTTTTCATATATCACTACTGGTATGTCGTAAAGCGCCTTGTTCAACTTCAATCTTTGATGAGCAAGTGAAGGAAATGATATTGTACGTGTCTCGTGCATGCCTTCCAAGTATCAGGATTCAAAGCTCAGGAGAGATTAGAGATGGCATTAATGAACTTCAAACACTGTTACATTCTCCCAAGCGGTTTATCTTGAGTGGACGCCTGCCGATCTCCTCACGTACTCGTGGCATCAGCTTAAAGACATCTCCAGAACCTCCATCCATCAATCCACTAAATCTTTCAATGAGCTGATCAGCACAGTCGGATCCCACATCCATCAATCAGTCAATCATTCAAAGAGCATATCGGAGTACCTCTCTCTCTCTACTGTATGTGTGAGAAAGGGAAAGAATTCGTAGAAAAGAGTAGGGACGAGAGCCGATCACATTAACTAGACATAGGGAAAAGGAATGATCTGTTCTTGATTTGTGAAGATCTGGGGTTGTATACTTGTACGAAACACCGGCACCAAACACTCTCCAACGCACAAAAAGTTGCACAAATGATTGATGCCCCATCTATGATGTCACTACAGTATCGGCCCCAACTTCTATTATTTTCGCTATCATCCAATTCAATCACATATACAACTACAACTATATCAAAAAATATTCATTACAATATAGCACTCGTTAAATTTCTTCTTTAGAGCCTTTTTAAAAAAACAAATTCCTACGTAAAGAATGTATAGTTTGAAGAAGTTCCATGATTTTCTTGATGAAACGTAAAGGAGAAACGAGCTAGATGATCGGTTTAGTTTCAGATATAGATCGAGAACAACATGCATGAGGAAACATAGAGTTGTGGTTAACGTTCATGCGTGAACTTCTCCAGCTGCAAGTGAATGAGGTGTTGGCCGAAGGACTATTGAGTACGCCTTCTTTTGCATAGAGTCTGAAAAGCACAAAGAAATGGTGCAAGTTGGCCCTCGATTTCGCCACATGCAGGCACTGAACCGCTATGCAAAATAATGAGGAGGTGCCCAAAAGGTTGGAAGGTCCTACCCCTTCACCGGTGCCTTCTAGATAGGTGGCTAATGAGGCGAAGTGTCGATGTTGCTCGGTAGAGAAGAAGAGGCAGTCTAAGTTCAACACATCGAGGGTGCAAGTCTATTCGTCCAATGATGGTCCTTCTTTGACGGTGAATAGTGGCATGTTTGGCTTCCTGGTGTACTGCACGCCCATATCACCAGCGACCACCATGAGAGAGAGAAGGGCGGCCAAATGATCATAGACAAAGAACTCAACTATTGATCTCTTGCTTGCATCAAATGTCTGGCCAAAATTACGTGTCTAGCACTTACCTTCATTGCCCTTGATTCACGAGAGAGGATTTCATAAACTTCTGTCTCCTTCTCTCTTTCCATTCTTTTGCTCTAACACTCATTGAAAAAACAAAAAAGTATGGCCTCCGATTGCAACTCTTGAGAGACACAAATGTTAATAGAATGACCAACATCCGGCATCTACTTAACGAATTAATCCAAAGCCCAGTGGCAAGGCTTTACTTGGATTCCCTCTAGCTTTCTTGCCTCGTGTTATTTGCTGTTGCATGACGTAATTTGTTCAGAGAAGTTTGAAAATCAAGTGTCAAGCGGAGATACACAATCGACAAGTCCAAAAGTTAGAGGATCATTCTTGAGGTTGGCTTTCTACAACTACGTGAACATTGTCACCATCAAAGTAGTACAAGGAAAGTTTAAATGGCCTGCAAAACAGAATATATATACAAATAAATATTAAAAAAAGCATAACCATGAGTAAACTTGATCAATACTCAAACCTATTTTATCACAACAACAGTTCGATGCTTAAAATAAACCATTAAATATAAAACACGAAAAATACAATAAATTTCTTTTTAAAATTTAAATCTTCATTAAGTGCATGTTAAAATTGTTTAAATAGATTTGATTACACATTTTGTAACTTTTCTCTCTCTCACACACACATAATAAGGAAAAAAGTATGCTTATATATTATATGTGTTTTTTAAAATCTCAATTATTGATAAAAAAATTGACAGATGAATTTAGAAGTTAGAAACAAAAAATAAATAATTGTTTTTTGTCATTGTACTCAATTCACATGTGTATCTTTATTTTTAAATTAATCATTTATTTCTTAAAATTGATAATTGAGATTTTCTAGAATAAGTAAGAATATAAAATAACAAGCATAACAATCTCTCTCTCTCAATATATATATATATATGTGTGTGTGTGTGTGTGTGTGAGAGAGAGAGAGAGAGAGGGAGGGAGAGAGATCAAACTAGCCACAGCCTTTGTGGGGTACAAGTTTCATCTTTCCTGCCTTCATTCACTTTAGAGGAAGGATTTGACAAATGGGTTTACTCCACTTCCATGAAGGGATTCTAACAAAAGCGTCATTCTCTTTGCCTTAAAATCTAATAATTCATTATAGACTGATTTCAAAAGTCTGTGGTAAATTTGATAATCTTAACTATATTTATGTTATATATAAGGAGTGCTCTCTTAGATCTTCATTTGAGTCTAAATCTAACATCTGAAACGTGCTGTGAGGATTTGCAATAGATTTTAGCGTATATAGTGCATTTGCATATATTAGCTTATCAAGACAAATCTCAACCATGTAATTTAATATACAAAAGATTGAGATTTGGCTTATAAAGCTAAAGTTGCTATATATATAAAGAGTACTATAGATCTTCGTTCGGGTCCAATTGTGCAATATTATATACGTATATATATAGTAAAGTTGCCGTGAGGATCAGAAACAAGTTAAGGCCTATCATGTGGCTGGAACATCGATTTCCGTCCTAAAACTACAAGCGGGTAGAAAGTACCTTAACTGGTGCAGCTTGGTGATTGAGTATGTATAAAAGATTATGCATACATAGTTCAGATATTTTGTTTTCTTACATGTCACTTGGTATACACGTGTCGACATTTACTATCAGCGCTAAACTAGGAGTTACGGTCTCACAGTTCCGTAATCCGAGCTGCCGATCCAACTCTGAATCTCGTGTCCAATCGGATTATACTGGCTGGCTGTTTGTCCGGTACATTCTCAGGTCGGCCTGTAGAGGCTGGTTTGTATCTGAGTATTCAGAGCATTTGTAAGTGTTATAAACCAATTGGGTAGATGGATTTTCATTATACAAGATTGAAAATCTAACATTTTTACCTTAAATGAGCAAGATTTTTTTCTTTCCTTTTTTCTTTCCAATAATAATTGAAAAGATAAGTTTATTGGGCAATGGCTCGTCAGCTTGGAGTCATCCTGGCATACAGTTCATAAAAGCCATCAATTTCACTTTGCCATTAATCATTGTTCGGAGAATCCGCCACCCCCAACTTGTCAACAAGAAGAGGGGGGGAAATATGCATCTTCTAGGGTAAGCTAGCGTCCGGATTGTCACCGGCTTCTACCAGGGCAGGGTAACAAAAACCAACGACCACTAGAGAAACATCATTCGCTTTGATCTTTGAAGCGCAAAGCATACTGCAGTATCTCTTTACATACTTCAACCACGCACTTTCAACAAAAGAATTGTGTGTTTGTGTGTACGCGCGCGCGAGAGAGAGCGCCAACATCATATCAGATACACTATCACATTATCCAAGGGCTTCCAGTATTCAGAAACGGACGCTTATCACGTCACGGGTCCGTGGCATCCATCAGTTCCCGTCTCTCCCAAGTAGCAGATCGGCCTACGTCACCTCTCTCTCTCTCTCTGAGAGACCCTGGCTGCGAGATGAGCTCATTAATTAGAGGGAAAGAAGAAGAATGATTTGTTTTGGATTTGTAAAGATCTACGTTGTCCACACGTACGTAATACGGGCATTAAACACTCACCATCACCAAAAGCTGAACAAAATGATTGATGACCCCCGTCTATGACGTCACCACATTAATGCTCTCTCTTGCCAGTCATCTTATTCCATACCCCCAAAACTCACGTCCATTCAACACAATTAACTAAAGGTTAGGTTAAATCCTCAACGTCCATGTTAATTTGAGCTGTGCATTAGCTTAAGATTTGATAGAGTGGGATCCCTCAAGGCCTCAACTCGCAACGGTGAAGATTTTATATGACCTAAGAGATCGGCTAGGTTACATACAAACACAACCTGAACTGCTACGAGGAACACACGATGAATCGAATCAAGTGACACTCGAAGAATTACGAATTACGTGGTTATTTTCCTTCATAGAGAAACTACGGCATTAAGGAGATGCATGGTTTCACTTCTTACTTACATAAACAATAAAACTACAAGCCTTTCAAGCGAATCTTGTAAATTTCATGAAGGAAATAACCAGCATACGAAAAGTTTAAAGAAGAAGCAAAAGGAGAAGGGGAAGTAGCAGGCTAGTTTAGTGTAGTTTTAGCTGTAGATCAAGGCTAACACGAGGAAGCCGAGCCCTAGAGGAGATGTGAACGTCATCAGGTGACTTCCTCCCTGGGACGTGAAGCTTTCCGGGCAAAGTCTGAAAAAGGTGGTTGATGGAGTTGACCGAGGACGCTGGTGGGGTCTTTGAACTCCTCTTCTTTTGCAAATAGTCCGGAAGTTGAAGGCGAGGCATGGAGGAAGAAGAGGTGCCGAAGTTGGTCCGGGCTTTCGACCCGCGGAGAAGCCGAGCGGCAGCATCGTAGGCGTGGGCGGCCTCCTCCGCGGTGTCAAATGTTCCGAGCCAATGCCGGCACCTCCCTATCCGATCGCGTATCTCGGCTGACCACCGACCCCATGGACGTTTCCTCACCCCTCGGTAGCTTTTCTGCGGCATCCCGCCGGAGCTTTCCGGTGGTTTCTCCGGCTTCATTAATGCCGTCGGAGCAGAATCGGCGGAAGCTGTGGTGGTGGTGGTGGAGGTGGAGGAGCGGCCAAAAAGGATGTAAGGACCGACTACTTCAGCCAGGCCTTCCAGACGAATGCCAGCAGAAGTGTCGGTGGGGGAGCAGTGGTTGCCGAAGGTTAAGAGATCAAGGGAGGGACATTGTTCATTCCCCGTGGTCTCCTGCTTGATGATGAATAATGGCGTGTTTGGCATCCTGTTGTGCTGCTTCTCCATATCGCCACCTACCTCAATGTTTGTGTGCACGCATGCATGTGTATGTATGAGAGAGAGAGAGAGAGAGAGGCTTTGTTGGCTTAAGGGGAGAGAGGGAGACGACAGCGTGAGGGTGAGGGTGAGTGAAGGACGCTGTTCGTTGAGGTTCATATATATATATATATATATATATATATAAAGAGAGGTAACCGATCCATGTAGTATGGAAAAAGCTTAATTGTTGTTGTTGTAAGGAGAGACCACTCACTGACAGACCCTTTGGTGACCCACAGCATGCTAAGACACCCAGCCTTTCACAAAAAAGATTATTCCTGGTCTTTATAACTTAGAACAAGGAGAAGTTTCTTTGTCACTTTGGTTGATTTATGTGTCTCATGCATATAAGAAGCATAGGGGTTTAGCACTTATGGAAGAGGATATGGGGTGATGCTTGTATAGATTATTGATACTGGGCTTATCTTAAATCTCAAAGGCACATGTATCTTGGAAAACAATCCGGGAAATGGGTGCCAATGCATCATTAAAATTTCATATAAAAATGATTGGTGTAAGACAAAAATTGAAACATAATATGAATTGCATAAGAATGTTGTTATTAAAATCGTGTCTATATTTCGCTATATAATGGATGTAATATCTAAACTCAAGGCATCAACTGTGCTTGAGTTTCCTCACGTAGGGCTGACAATTTTAGAGTACACATGACACGAAATAGATAATGTGAACACAAACCGAAAAGTTCAATCACCTTGCCCCGGTCTGACATGATGCGTGTCATTTCCGTTTTTGCATGAGCGACACGAAAAAGTCGGTTCCCGAGCACAACACGGAACTAAATCTAAAAGCTAGCAAGGGAATGGGTCGTTATTTTGAGAATTCCAAAACCTTTTCTCATAGTATTAAAACATATATAAATTTAAGGACCCGGTGTGGGGAGAACAGGCGTCGGACTCTTCACATCCTCTTCAATCTTTGTCTACCGGATGAGGAGGAGATGGCAGGCAATTCCGGTGGCCGGTAGCGATGGCGGTCAAACTCTCTCTACACACACACGAGCCGTCTGGCATGCTTTTTTGTATGTGTAGTGGACACTAAACGTACCGTGGGAAGGGCTGGCGAAAACGACAGTGAGCGAGGGTCTCTTTCTCTCGTGTACGTAGTAAAATTGGGCTTCTTTTCGTGTCGTATCGCATACTACGTGTCCTAAAATGCAAACTCATGTCATGCATGCCGTTTCCAATAACTAAGTCCTGTTTGTGTTGTGAATTTGATAAAATAATTGGGTCGGGATTATGTTGGCACATCATGACACGAAATGACATGGAACAAGCATGACCCGGAAACAGAAAAGTGTTGGCACCTCTACCCTTTAGGGTTTGTGGAATGTAAAGGCCAGGTTATGGTTCTTCTCCTCCTGCAAAATGAAGCCCGTATACTCTGACCGAAGCAACTTTGGGACACCAATATGTTATTGGTATAGGCTTTCGTTTATTTAAACAGAACACGAGACACGAAACGTGCAACGCCAAGTTTAAATGCCATATGACATGGGCTGATCGACTATTTTAAATACATAAAGCATTGTCTAACAGCACTGTTGCACAATAAAGTATAAGAAAACCATTGTAGACATGAAAACCGAGCGAAGAGACCAGGTCATACCGTAGACAACCTCTTAGATGAACTTATTAAATCTCAATCGTCTAGGTGACCTGCATTAAAGGCGTAACCGAACCGAGTCCAGCTCAAGTGCCAGCAAGCTTGACTGACTCGGTTAAGGAAAAGCCTGGCTCGAGCTGGAGCTTGAGTTACATTCGATTGGCATGAACAACTCCTTTTAGCTAGGTGCAACAAAGATTAACCCGATCAAGCTTGCTTAAGATGGAGCCCGAACGAGCTCATGTAATAGCTCGAACTTTTAAGAACTTATATATAGATAGATAGATAGATTGGTTCTTGCCCATCACTACCGTACCTCAATCACGCTAGATCATCGGTTGATATAAGTGTTATAATATTATTTTTTGTCTTTAAAATTCTAATATATTCATGTTACCAGAAAGCCAATGACTGAACATAAACAGTAGAGATTTAACATAAATATACTCATGAGGTGTTGTTATATGCATCATATAAATTAATAAATATATATAGATCTCTTCCCCGCCGCTGTCCAATCTTTTTATTTTAAGTATTTTATAACAAAGACTTTATACGTCTGAAAATAGTTATACAGATATTTTATAATAGATTTGTGTTAGTTCATTGATGTGATAAATGAAGCGCCCCTGATTGCAGTATGTGAAATGTAGAGGAACGCAAACCGAGACATGACAGAAGGAAACGCCTCTCAGAGTTGAGCCTGCATTCGTCAGGCGTGCCTCTCCCTTCGATCCTCGCACATTTGACCGGATCAGCTTAGATCACCACAAACCACATGGCTTTGATGTAGGTGCGCATGCATGACAAGCCGTTTTTGGTTCGGGTTGGGCCCATTAAGAACCAAACTCCTCGCTAGCTGGTTCGTTCAGCTTGTAAGCTTAGTACCACTGTGAAAGAGAAACTTAAACACAGGTGGTGAACCACACAAGGCACGATGGTGTATTTTATTTAGGGTTTCACTTCCAAAAGGATCAGACTGGATGTATATAGGTCCCGGATAAAAGATGCAGATGATAAAACATATGAATATATAGAGAAAGATGTTATTCGTATCCTCAAGCAAAAATAAATAAATAATAGAATATGCAAATATAGAAATTTCTAAAAGTATAAAAAATGTTTGATACCAGCACGTGTATCTTGCTTTCTCGGCTTCCCTGCAAATTTATATGGATCAATATAAACAATATGAATGAAGATGATTTTAGAAAAGGAATATTAAAAAATATTTATGATTTTGAAAACAAGTGAGTCAGAAACAGGGAAAACATATATGGGTGTTGAGTGTCGCAGCATCGATTTAGTCCGGCAACTCTTCTCTGAGAACCAGCCTGCAAATGTCAGCCTAACAAGCAGCTCCAGCGCAGTTTATAAATCTGAAATGCAGCTGAATAGCGAAGAAATATAGCTGGAAGCTCTAAATCACATTGCTCAACATCATTCTTTGATACTGCCAAAAGTTCTAAAATTCAAGCAGAAATTTGCCATTAATAGAAGAATCTGCATCTTTTGGATTCAAGTCAGACGTGATTTGGGACTGTAGCAAGATGAGAAAATTTAAATTCAGGCAGCATACTTATGTCGTAGAGGTGAATAATGCAGCTGAAGAAACCTTCAAAAATTAAGATTTCAATTCACCATGACTTACTTATAGACTTTGTTGCCATGCCCCCACAGGATCAAGCTCAATTACGACTAAGGATCCATGTTATCAATCCCATTTAGTGTGCGAATAAGGCTTGGTTTTGGCAGAGGGCGTCCAATCCAACTTCACAATCAATAAAATCAACGAAATGCTTCAGAAAGTTCTGCGCTTCATGCTCAAGGTGTTCTTCAAGGTGAAATCTTCAAATAATGCCCAAACTTATGAAATCGTTTATCTTCACCAAATGTTGCACAAAAGCTTCACCCTCTCCTCATTACTCCTAATTTATTCCTCAGTTAACGATAAGCCAGATTCCAAATTCGAACTACATGTTCATCCTTATATCTTTCAAAGGCTTGGATTAAACTTGCAAATCGTTAAGTAAGAAGTTCAAGCCTCTTATTCTCATCCCTCTACTCTCTCTTCTCTGTCCTTACTCCCACACGTGCTTCTCTCCCTCTCTCTCCTCTGTATCCTCTCATCCACCCCTTCTCCTTTTCTACTACCGCCGCAACCACCGGAGCCAAAGCGCCAAAGCCACCGAAAACATTTTCTCCGAACCCTTCCTTTTCTCTTTCTATCATAGACACTCTCTCTGGGTCTCCCACTCCTCGTTACCTTCTTTCAGTCTCGAATTAAACAAGGGTGTTAAGGGGAGAAACAACTGGGTTGAAATCTCCCCATACAACGGTTGCATCTTGTGTGTGTGTAACACTTGAGTTTCGTCTCCCCTACTGAACTGCGTATTCAACCAAGAGGGTGACAGGGAGCGAGAGATTGAGAGAGACGTCAGACGGTGGTCAGGTGCTAGAAAGCAAGAGATAGACATTGGGGCCCAAAGGTCTTGAAGGAGGAGAAAGGAGAGCAGCGAGAGACGAAGAGAGAAAACGTAGGAAGTATAGATCGAGAATTAATGGGAAAAGGGATGTATGGAAAGAAAAAAGCATACATTGGAAAGAAAACTTTTAAATAAACACAGTCAACCAAACATTCTTTTACGGGAATCCACCTAATGATCAGGTATTAGACCCTTACGGCAACCTTCGGTGGGCTGTCTACATCAAGGTGAGGCAGAGTGAAAGCGCCACCTGAAATTTGAATTATCAATAAAAAAGAACTGGAGCTCGCAGTTGAATTTGTGGTTATAATACATAATTCACCTCACCCAATACCAATTTACAGTTCCGCCACTGCCACCCATACATCAAAGATAATAATTAAAACTAACAAGATAAAAAAGAAGCATTATTTAGTTCTCTAACAATGTGTGGGCTGGCCTATCTTGCGTGATGTTACTACCAAAAGAAAAAGTAAGACCATGTTTTATCATTTTATTGAAACTTTTGATGTTTTTGAAGCCTTATATACCTTCTTTTGAAGGATCCATCTTGTAAATCTCTTATACATTCTTTAGCTTCTTACTCGTCTCACTTGTAATCTTTTACTTTTATTTATGTCAAATTGTTGATGCCGAAAGATCATGAGCGATACGTGGCAAGTTTTTGAAGGTTGACAAAACAAATCAACCATTTCTTTAATAACTTCATTTTTTATCCGATGTTTCATTTTGTATATGTACTTCACCTTATTATGTTCATTTTTGTCGTTGTTAAATTTTACATATATTGATGGTTAAGTATCCGATACTAAGCATCATAAAAAGAGCTTATTCTTATGGTTGTTTTATGATATTTAAGTTTGGGAAAGGACCTTTACAAGAATCCCTAATCTTCTCATTTTAACCAATTTACATTATTTTCTGTGACTTCTTACTTCTTTTCATCTTAGTAGATCATTGACCTTAAATATGTAAGATTCTTTTTTGGAAAACAATATATGTACCGATTTTAACATTTGCATAATGTTGGCACTCCACATATTTTGTGTTTGTTTTACTTGATTGGAAAACTTTTTCTTCTTTAAGATTTATCTTCACTCGAGTTCTTTTGTAAACTGTCCTCGAAAAATCCACCAACATAATGCCATCTCCAGATAATATCGAGCATCGTACTTTATCTTTGATGTGCTTTATTAATTCATTTATAACCAAAGTAATGACATATTCTTCAGCATTCAATTGTCTTTTATTTGATACTAACGCGAAGTACATCAGTTATGTCCTCATGAAAGTCAATAAATGTTACTCTTTGACATAAATCTGAATCGGTTCTCCATTGGGTAGTTAATACTTGTCCCAGCATTATTTTCAATAAAATATATAAGTCGCTATTTTCGAAAATCAGTGAGTTAACTATTAACCCATTGAAAAAGTTTACAAGAGCACCTGCGCAGCAAACAAAAAATAGCTCACCTGGCTAGGTGGTTTGCTCACAAGTAGAAGTTCATGAACTCAATACTCGCTGTGTGCATCACGCTTCAGCCTCCCATCTCCCTAATTAGAAACTGATTTCAGTATACCCCACCAAAAAAATTCTTTCTCATACCTATCATTTCATTTGTTAAATTGCTAAACAAAGATAATTTAACTTAGTTTTTATTGGCTAAAGTAGGATGGTTAGCCATATGGGGAAAGCCTGCTTGCTGACCTTAGAGATGAAGCTTGAACGGTTTTGCACTACCATCCTAGTTTAGCAAATCAAAAGATAAGTTGCCATCTTCCTTGATCAATTCAAACAAACAAATGTTCATAATGGTTAGACGTGCATATAATTTGGTTTGAGAGGAGAGAGAGAGAGAGAGAGATTCTTGCATTCAAATCATCTCAAACTAATGTGGTTGTTAAGGTGATGATGTAAACACAATATATTGAAAAGTTAGGAGGCTGAGCATGAATAGTTGACAAACCGGTTATGTATTCGTGAATCTTTATCATCTAAGTGACTTGTTGGTCCGTATTTTTCTCATGAACAGCAAGAGTTAGGTGCTCCATTAATCAGGAGACAGTGACGCAATTACGGGTGGCGAGTCATTCTTATAGTGACCTTCAAACTGAGGCAGTGATGGTTTCTTGCCCTAAACTTCCCACCGTAACAGAGGCATGGCTGGAGTGCTTCCAGGGGTGGAATGTGCAAGGAGAAGAAGATTGCACCAAGGAGGCAGAGTTACCGGTGTGCCGGCCGACGGCGTGCGGCTAAACACGGAGAAGAGAGGAACCAGGCGGTCATCCTTCTGTTTGTACAGTAACGCTAATTATCAACTCTCTGCTCATCGACACCCTCGTTCCCATTCCCTTCTCGGACAGGTTCTTACATGCCAACTTCGCCAATTTTCATAAGATCCTATTTCTCTCTCTCTCTCTCTCTCTCTCTCTCTCTCTCTCTCTCTCTCTCTCTCTCTCTCTCTACTTTTCACGACACGACAAGGAGTTCAGTTTAAGCTAAAAAGAAGTCTGCCTATTGCCATACCCTCTGCTCCAAGGGCAACCCCCCGGCTCCTCCTCTCTCTCTCTAAACTAAACTATGGTTTGTTTTGTTAAATCTTTTTAGGAAATATGCGGGATGAAGGAGGATAAACTTGCAAAGGCCGCAATAGAGGCCAAGGCGAGGCTGGATGAACGGTTGAAAACTAGGGCATGCCCCGCAAGTAACATGATAAGGTTCTCTCTCTGTGTGTGTTTTGCGCAACCACACATGCACTATAATTCTTGGTTGAGAAAAGTAAGCGAGGACTGTGAAAGTAACAGCATAGTAAGATGAACATGCAGAGAAAGGCGCTTTCACATCATGACAGTGAAGGGCGCTAAATGGTCCTTCGCTACGGGCTGGCTGTTGACGGCAATACATTTTCGCCGATCATGCTAAATACCTTACGCCACTGCTTTTATATAACATATAAAAAAATCCGGATCCTATTCATTTTTAACACAGTTATCTAAAAAAATATCAAAAATAATATTATTATACTCATATTCTTAAAAATATCAAACATAAGTCAAGAATGTTAATTATATATATATATGTGCATGCGTTTATATATAAAAAAAATTATATATGTTAATGCTTTTGAGTGTTAAGAAATATATATGTATATGTACTTTTTATTTTTTTAATTCAAATTTCATCGATTATAAAAAATAAATGATTGAAAATTATTTTAATTTATTAGTACTTAAGTATAATAACATATACCAATTTTTCTCTTTATATATATATATAAGTGGGATTTGACACCTCTCTTATAATAAAGGTGAGGTCGATATGAAAGAGGAGCCGGAGTGACAGCACCGGTTACGTGTGTGTGGTGTGAAGGTTATCTTAGTGGGTGGGCTAATGGATGCGGCAGAAAGACTTTCTAGGAAGTGATCGGTCCCTGGTATTATTCTCATCATTCCAACAGAATCCATTGCATCATTCCCCATAAGGTCCGGTAAAGTTTCTAGATATCAATTGCCCAACCCCCATTCGAAGCCGAGTTTAGGTTCTGATCTCTACAGAAGTAACCAAATTAGAATAAACTGGAAAAATAGGGAAACCAAATCCTGATTTCAACAGACTTTGTGAAATATAAAAAAAACTGGGAGAAATGTTAGCAATGGGTTTGTCAACATGAAGTTCCAGGTGGAAAAAATGTACGGGCCGGTGTGAGATTATTAAATGGGACCTAAACGGGTATTATATGGACCGTACCCAGTTAGTATAAATTGTAGTCCTGAGTATGAAATAAGTAGGACAAAGCTTAATATTGAATATATATATATATATATATATATATATATATATATATATATATATATATATATATATAGATAGATAGATAGATAGATAGATATAGATAGATAGAGAGAGAGAGAGGGAGAGGGAAATTAGGAGTTATTAGATTGAGTGTCATTTTAAACTTTGGTAGAAGATTTGGATCATCTATGCGATAGCATTAACGACATAAATTGAGTCATCAGTCCATGTCGACATACAAATCGACGAGATTTAATGTACAACATTTAATACACATGTTATATATGTTGGACTGTCCCATATTCTCTCTCTCTCTCTCTCTCTCTCTCTCTCTATATATATATATATATATATGTAGAGAGAGAATAGTTTATTGTGTATACTTATTTAGGTTTAAATCAGATTAAAGATTTTTATCATTTGATCAATATGATCGATTGTGGAATTTGAATTTAAAAAACATTTAACGGTATATTAAATGTAATAGTATATTAAATACAAAGTATGAAAAGTAAATTAATACTTTTCATTTTTTAAATTCATAATCTCCAATCAAACTAATTGAATGGTAAATATGCTTAAGTGGATTTGAGTATAAATGAATATATATATATATATATATATATATATATATATATATATATATATATATATATATATATATATATATATATATATATATATATATATATATATATATATATATATATATATATATATATATATATATATATACGTGAAAGTGTTATTGTTTGGGGATTAAAATGACCAAGGGTTTACCTCGAAGACTGTTTCTTGTCACAGAAGTTAGGCGCCAATTATCACCTTGATGACCTGCAGATAATCAACAAAACTATTGAAAGGGCCCTACCCCTCTTTTGTAAGTCATTTCTTCACCTCTCATGAGTCAGATATACAGGTTAGTTTGAAATATTTTCTTCCGATGACGAGGAACCTTCTTCAAAGACAAACCCTTGATAAGAACACAGAGCCACCTGCCCTGCATGTAGCTCCCAATACGATACCCCTTCCCCGGAAGGTCGAACCCCGGAATCTGCATAATCCAACGCCTTGCCCTGCATAATAAATGGATACGTGCATCATGTAACATGAGAATCTCTCTGTAGATGATTTTTTTGCGTAACCTGACCATTGAAGGTTTCTGATTCCGAAAGCTTTTTGTTGTTAAATTATTCCCCAGAATCCTACCATTCATCTCTCTCTCTCTCTCTCTCTCTCTCTCTATATATATATATATATATATATATATATATGAAACTGGATCCTGTTTACCATACTATGAGTATAATTTTAAATTTTTTATAGTTTTCCAAAAAAAAAAAATAATGTTATTATATATATGTCTCTAAAATATAATAATCAAACATGAGTGAACAGGCAGGATCATATATATATATATATATATATATATATATATGTGTGTGTGTGTGTGTGTGTGCGCGCGGCACGCATGTGAAATAGTACTAAATACTACCGTTGATCTTTGACATCACTATTTAATATAATATATATTAAATACAAAATACAAAAGCATAAATAATATTTTAAATTCAAATCTCGATCATCAACCTTAAAGATCAAACACTATGGATGTTTAAAAGCACTACTAACATATATATGTGTAGTTGTGGGCATCAGAAAAGCCAAATGGTATTATCAAGATAACAAAAACTTAAAATTTAATGAAAAAGTTACCGTTTAATGCTTTAGTAACCATTTGGTTCTTGTCTCGTCTCCTCCTTTTTCCGTGGAGAAAAATTCTCGCATATTCACTAGCATTTCTCACTTCCACTATAACAAAACGGAGAAACTCTGTGACGCCGATGACCTGTGAACAGGAGAGAATGAGAATAATATGGAAATTGACCATATTGAAGGCCATGTTGAAGATAGCAAGAGAAATTGGATTATCCCACTGTATCACAGGACGTGCGTCGCAGTATCCCTATTTTCTTGCAGTGTTCATTTCTTAATGCTTATTTATTAGCCATGCCCAATTTTGTAATATCTTGGTAGCTGTTTTGGACTGGACAGGGCTGATGATGAGGTAATAGAATCAAGGTTATTGGTAGGTCCTTTGCATGAGCAAGCGTTTGATTCGAAGAAGGGAGTGAGTGTCAGGAAGTTCATCTTGAGCAAGTTAAGTTGGAAGCTCCCTCGGCGCAATGACTGTGCTGTCTGTCCGAAAGCTTTCAAAGTGGGCGACCTCTTGGTGCACCTTCCCTGCATCCACTACTTCCATTCAAATTGTATCATACCCTGTCTCAAGGCTCAATCTATATGTCCTTGTCGAAAACAGATACTTCTGTTCGAAAAGCCTCAATCTTTGGGCTAACAATGTTCACAGAATCATCTTGGAGTCATGTAATGGGAAAATGATGAACTAACAATCCTTGTGATGTATGGTTCGCTGCCTTGCTTAGCAAGGTTAAGTTGAGGGGTCGCAGCTCGATCTATTTGGTTTGCACCATGAGCATGCCCTGGGGCGAGCAGTAAGTGCCTTGGCCTCTCAAGGTGATACACCTAGAGAGGTCCAGTTTACATGGTGTAGATTGTGTTTTTAACAAAATCAACTGTCTAAATATGTTAATAATAACTACGAAACTTTTGAATCGGTCGTGAACGATTTTGTTTTGTTAAAAGATCAAATTATAAAAATACACAGATCTAGAAAATTTTCATATACTGGACTCTGTACTGGAGCCCTATATTCTTTTCTAATTTCCAAATGTTTGGTGGAAAAGTTTTTAGATGGTACCGTGGTCTCTGTTTTATAGACCTCGGTTTCAACCGCGAGCCATATTCTTTTTACTTTGCAAATTGCGGGTGGATGCTGAACTTAACATAGATCAGGACCATCAGGCGCCGGCTGAGAAGTTGGTGGTGTTGGCTTTTTCAGCATGTAAAGTGAAGCAATGTGTGAAAGTAAGCTGGTGTGCTTGGCAAATATCATATCGAAGCTGTTGGTTAATCTATAGCGAAAGGCCTTCAATGGCATTATCTGTCTGCTGGCGCAAATGTGGGCACATTGGGTGCCACATTCACATCTGGAAGGTCAAATGCCACTGAAGAAGTTATCACCATAATGTCCACCTTGTTGTAATGTTAATGCTCTAAATGAAATCTCAGAAGATTTATGAACATAAGCATCAATCGACTTACATTGCCCTAGAACTCAATGACCAGCTTGTGTATTCTGGGATGGAAGTGATCAAACAAAGAAAATAGATACCATGAAAATAACTCTAATGATCAACCATGAGGGCCAATGTTTAAGTACTGACATGGTATGCAACAATTCTCTGTTGAATGTCCAGGGATCGATCAAATCTGTCTCAGTCAAGCCAAATAAGTTTTGGGGTTTGATCTGGAGCTTGATTCAATCTTCGAGTTATTCGCTGGATGCCCTAAATACGCAAATCAGCTACCATCTTGTCTTCTTGATTGGTTGAATATAGTTAAATTTCCCTACATCGGTCGTAGACGCACGAGGCAAAGAAAAGAACATCTCTCCGTGAACCACACAAACTGTCATGTGGTTTGGTATAATTTTCTGCGTTTAGTTTATGTCGTGATTCTTCAAGCATGTTTTCCTTTATGTTGCGATTCTCCAAATCCTACAAGGCAATTTTGCTTTGCTCGACTCAGAATCACACGAGACATGGATTTTCTTCCTTGATTCATGAGATGGTGAAGCAAAAGGAAAAGGAGACCTGGATTCCATGCTGGAAGGAATATGCTTTCAGTAATTTCGGTTCTAACTAAATGGCTGAGAGGAGCATAATTTGGAAATCCTGCTCAAAAGTGAATTCTGTTAGATTGTGATTCCACATAATAGCAACCAGAAATGATACTGAGCAAAAGGAAGGTGAGAAAATGATTATATTACATAATAAAGTTAGAAATCTCTATAATAATCCTCAATCACAGGTCGATAATCTTATGAAAGTATCAAATTTACATGAATCAGCAACAAAGAATACACGTAATAATTGTTCTCAAAGCATTATCATTACATGAAACACCTGAACAGCACCCAGAAAAGATCCGCAGAAGAATGGAGCAATCCTGACATATGTAACAAATGAATAAGCTCGGCCTTAGAACATGAAGAAGCTCGAAAATAAGACTACATGTATTAGAGATCAATTCCACACATCAGCTCCTCCTTATGTTGCCACGGCTCTGACTTCTCAAATGTCTAAGAAGTGTCTGTGCCTGGTTTAGAACAAAGGAAGATTGAAAAAAAAGTTGAAAAAAAACTGCTATAGCGGTGGCACGAGTCAGTTACACAAACAACAAAAACCATTTCAACAAGCGAACATGGATCAACGGTTGAACGATACACAAACTGTTGATGTACACTGAATAGGCAGTAGGATTATTAGATCCAATACATATGAAATAAAGGAAAACTGGTATTGGCATTTAAGAAACTTCAAGAAGAATTAAGTGAAAGTGTCACAAGGTTACAAACTCAATTTGCAAAAACCAATCAAGCAAGTCAACAGTTCTAGAAAATAAAAGGCATACATATGGCAGGAGATTTCTATGGGCAAAAATAAAATGCATTACGATTCTTGACTTCAAAATTGTTTTCAACTTGCAATGGTAGTGAAGAAAATTCACCATCTGAGAGTTAGGTTGAGACGTCAGGTTAACCTGGCACACAGGGTGGGCATGCAAGAATGTAACACGGACTTCAAAAGCCAAAGCCAATCTAATTAATCTCTCTTCAAACCTTTGTGGGGAAATTTTGCAATTAATTGAATCCCTATTTTCATGTGCATATATATATATATAGGTACATTGTGTGTATGAGTGTGCACGTGAGAGATAGAGAGAGGAGAGAGAGAGAGACCTTCTCTTTAGCTCGTGCTGTCCCAGTCTGGGACAATAATACTAATGGAGGGATAACACCTTGATGCAATATCATATCAGAAAATCTAGGGCTGTATATACAAAGTTGCAGCAATGCAGCTGCTGCGTTTTCCTTTCCTCTTGAAGATCCCAGTTCAACAACCTCCACAAGAAATGGAATTCCTCCTTCCTCACCAATTGCTTTACGACCTTCTGGAATCATTGAAAGATTGGACAAGACAGGGACAGCTTTATCAACCAATCCTACTGCTGGGTCCATCAGGTCCACAAGATGTTTCACAGCCCCTGCTTCCACAATCAGTGCCTTGTTCTCATGGCAGATAGACAAATTAAACAACGCAGTAGCAGCATCTTTTTTTCCTCGGGGAGCCCCATCTGCCAGTAACTCAACGAGTGGTTGGATTGCACCAGATCTTCCAATCTTGGCCTTGTGCTCATCTATTACAGAAAGGCTGAAAAGTGTTGCAGCAGAGTTTTCTTTAGCTTCTGGGCTACCTGTCTTCAGCACATGAATAAGAGGTTCTATAGCTCCAGCATTGGTAATTGCGGTCTTATTGTTATAAATAATTGAGAGGTTCAGCAGTGCTGTAACAGCATTCTCCTGCGTTTCTACATCCTTTGAATACAATAGATCAACTAAAAGCTTGATGGCCCCAGAATTTGCAATTGCAATTCGATTTTCCTCGTTATGCCTTGTAAGAAGCCGCAACTCGACAGCAGCTGATCTTTGTATATCTTGTGATGGGCTCTGCAAATTGTCAACCAGAATCTTAACCTGAGCATCAATTTCTGGCGAGTTGGATTTCAAGCCAAGCACAGGAAAAGAAGTGATTCTCGGAGCAAAATGTCGGTCAGCAGGCCTCCTCCTTAAAGGCTGTTTTCTAGTCTGCAAAGGTAACAACCTCATGGGAGAGCCCGCATCCCTTTCTGGAGCAAATGAAGCAGGATATTTGACTTGGTTTCACCAGAAGCATCTAGGTTGTCGTTTGTGTTAGCATTTGACGTGTCGCTGACATTTCCAGTGTCAGCTTGCACATCAATGCTGGAAACAGATGCACAAGTATGACAAACCTGCTCATTGTCTAAGCCACCTTCGGCAGAATTATTCTCAGCACCAACGGAAATTGGAGCGCCAGAGTTTATATTTGGGACATCTTTGTCAGGTATCCCGTTTTCGTTGCTTACTGAAGATGTTTCACATGCTTCCTTACCAAGCCCATTTTCCACGTTCAGAGGGTCTGTTGAGATATGCCCGCTTACGGCGGCACCAGCCGAATCTGTATGAGGTTCTGACTGAGAAGATTGTTGTTCATGTCCATAACCTTCCGCACTGTCTGCACACGAGGATCTCTGATCAACCCAACTTGCAATTTTAGCCAGCTCCAAATCTTTAGGGCTAGGAGATCTAGGAAGATAGGCACCAGTAAGAGTAGATTCTTCGTGTCGAAGAAGCAGTAAGGGTTTACTTGAGTTGATTAAATTTACAGGATCAGGCAACTTGACATCATTCAATTCACACCAATTGGCAATGAGGGCCTTGACATTGATGTTTGGAATGAGGTTTTTATGAGGTAGATTTTGTCGGGTCTTTGGACAAACTGTTAGACCCAGAGCCAGCCATTTTTGGATAAAAGCCCGCTCATAAGTTTGTCCAGATGACACAATCACTGGATCCGACATTGGTTCAAGGGAAAGTGGACAAAAGAAATCAGGAGGAATCGGAACCCCATTAACTGTTTGTGATTGTCTTAATTTCACAAGACAAACATGCATGTAAGAAACAAGAGAGATAACCCCATCTATAAGCTCCATTTCTTTGATTTTACCATCATGTCCTGCCCCTAGTTTTGCCTTTTCCAAAGCCACAGCCTCCATCAAAAGTTCATGGCTTGATGACAAACTTAGGGAGTCTGCAATCTTCATCATGGCCTCAGAGCTCGGCAAAGTGTTCTCTCTTTGATTTTTTATGACTTCCCTGATCAATGATGATATTTGATTTTTGTCCATGGACTTGAGCTTCTGTATATGCCCCAAAAGAAACAAACATATTAGTTTCTCCCTACTGTTGATGTCTTCAATGAAGTGATTTGAGAAAAATTGAACTAATTCATCTATCTATTCCATACCTCAATACAGACAATATTGGAAGCTGAAGGAGCAGATAAAGTCAGAGAACTCAGAATTACGCAAGTAACTTGTATAGATAACTGAATCTTCTCGGCAACCACTTCAATTTGCAAAAACTGATATCATGCACATTATAGAAATATTAGTGACAACAAAAGAGAAAACATGTATACCATATCCAGAAAAGCACTAAAGCATGCATGCATGTTATAACAGAAGATTCACAAGTTTAGGACTAGATAACACTCTGATACATTAAGAGCATGACATAAAATCAGAGCTTATAGAAAACGAAAGGAAACATATAAGATGAACATAACCTTCGATATCCACTAACTAACAAGTAAATATCAATTCTCGACTGAACAATACCACATTTACCATTTCTGGTGCTATTTTGCAAGTACCACAAGAAACATTAGAAATTTAAAATTTTCTACATAATGACACCCGAATGATTTCGAAGTATCATCTACACTGAAACTTCCAAAAGTAATGCAGTAACACTGTCATATATTCAACAGAACTTCTGTATTTTAGAAGAAGGTATGAGACAATAATCTATTATAATAAGGAAGCAATTTGGATTTATAAAAGGAGACTTAGTATTGAGGCTATTAGTCATTAAGGAATCAAACATAACACTTTAGAGCCAAGAAGAACCCCCACAAGAAATTAAGAGAGTTTATGATTTTACATATTCTTTGGAAAAGCTTGGAAAAGAAACAAGAAGTACTACTTGTTGAAATTCTTCGAAGAGCATTAGAAGAGCAAATATGAAAAATATAAATAAACATTCAAGAGTAAAAATGGAGATTTGAAGAAGGGGTCAGGCCCTCCAATGGAGGCCGCCTCCTCACTTTCCCTCTTTTTATTAATAAGACTCTTAACCGTAATACAAAACATCCATGTAAAACAAAAAATGACCAAAATGCCCTTAGTACCATAGGCAATTATAATAATACCCAAATATCATAAATTATAAAACTAACACTACAAGCAGCAGATACATATATTCTTCAATACCCCCTGATGTTGAGAGTGAGATACTTTGAACTCCAAACTTGCCGAAAAAAATAGTCCTTTCTTCACCACACTTTCTCTAACAATCTCTATGAGGCTTCTTTAAATCAACTTATACAATCAAGAACACATAGATAGCATGACTCTTCTATGGGTGTCAGCTGCTCCCTCTCTTTCTTCCTCTCTATGAAGTGAATGGGTAGCTAAACTTCAAAAGTCATGTTTTTTTCCTCTTAAAAAACTAATCTTTTATGGTAGGATGTATTATCTCCACCGTACACACTTCAAACGGCTTTTTTTGCGCCCCTTTACATGGTGATTGTTGTCTATGTGTTGGTTGGGTGTCCTCTCTACCACTCAAATAGCAGAATACACACTTATACTCATACTAGTCGGTCTGTGCTCCTTCCCATGATGACTGTAGCCGCTTTTTTCAGCCCTCCTGGTTGTTCACTTCAGTAACTCAAGGTCTTAATCTTTATGCTTCTTGACAATACTGCTACATTCCATAAGAAACAATGCATTTGCCTTTTCTCTGATTAGATTTTTAGCATATGTGGTGACAAAAGGCTGATTTTCTGTACTCTATATTTTATTCTATGTGCATTTCTATTGTTTTACAAAATAAGAAAACATTCATCATGTACTATTTCATATTTTCAACATATTTTCTGAATTTTTCAACCCTCTTGGTTGTCCATTTTTAAGCAACCTTCTTGGATGCAACACTTTTCCAATAACCTTCATGGCTATAATATTTTTCAACTTAGCATTCATAGTTGTTCATCTTCAACAGTTTCATGGTTGCGATAATTTTCAGTAGCTTGACTATAACTCTTCAATTTAATGCAATAATTTTCAGCAGCTACTTGGCTCCAAAGCTTCATGGTTGCAACAAACTTTTATCAGCCTCCATGACTGTTTTTCTAGTAGCTTTCATAGCTGCAAATTCCTGCAACCTCACTGAATGCAACTAAAAACATTTTTGAAGTCCTCATGAATGTAATCTTCAACATCCTTTTGGAACATATTACCAGCAAGCATGTGAAATCCATTTGAGATTGAATCCTTCATGGTTGTCCATTACTTGTTTGCCTCTTCAAACTTTTTTAGAAACATCAGTATCATCATAATTCAGTTGTGCAAGGGCCTCTACCACCTGCAAACTCTCTCTTTCTCTCCAAAAAAAGTGAGGTTCCATATCAACAAACATATGTTCTGCTCCTCCGTCGAGTGGTCAAACTTTCAACAACGGATTAGGTTTCCGAAGTTGGTCACCTCTTCTTCCATCTCCTTCTTAATTCAATTCTAATGTTTAATTACTATGGCAAAGCCATGTGCCACCATCAGTTCAGCAACACCATGCTCCTCCAATAGTAGCAGCAACACCAAATATGTTGTTCAATCGTCCTTCACTCACATATAAAGATTGCCTATCCTTTTAACTCGTCTTCTATTGGAATCTTATGTTGCACATATGTACAATACTATCAAGAAAAGGAAAGTATGGACTATATTTTTTTATCCTTCATTTTTCTCTAACAACTTTCTTTATGCAGATGATGAGCAGCAATTAACACATTTCTTTCCTAAAATCATGAGGATAATCCTTCCTTTTTGGTTATATTTTTCCATAAAATCAGAAAAGTTATCTTCCATAACTAATTTTTTGGTTTCTTTTCCCACAAAATCAGGAAAATAACTTTCCATGATTACTTTTCTAGTTTGTTTTCTCACAAATTCAAGAAAATAACTTTTCATAACTACCTTTCTGGTTTCCTTTCTCGTAAAATCAGGAAAGTAATTTGTAACATACTTTTCCAGCTCTAACATTTGATATTCAAAATTCAAAATTTCCTTTTTTTCAAAAAACAAATCTTTCTTTCCAGAATTTCTTATAACCCCCTTTGAAAAATATGGAAATGATGGGTCAGCCACCATCGTCACTTTTGCCAACAACACTTTCCTTTTTCGTCTTCTTCTACCTTAAGAAAACCTTCACACTAGGCTCATGCTTCCCTTCCTTGCTCAATTAATTACTGGCATAAAAATGGCAGGATCAATTTGAGAAGAACTAGTTTGTTGCAGTAAAGGATCATTTGCTAACGCATGCTCTTGAATACTAGAAAGTGTCTCTGCACCCAAGGTCCCGTTCAAGACATTATCCACTTGATTCATAGCAGTATCACGATTGGGTTCTGCATGGATATCTGGCTCCATGGACTTTGTGGATGCATCTACTTATTCGTTCTTCTCAATCAATGAGGATGGACTTACAAAACCAAGATCAGACGACCTCCCATCCGTTGATGCATTTTGATTCCTAAAAAACAACCTAGAAGGATTTGTGCAATAGTGTAAGCCATAACTTTTAAAGCTTTATGGGACTTTGCAATTTCCAAAAGAAATCATGGATGTTGCTTCAATCTCTCTAGAATGTGAGAATATGTGATGAAGAATCACCAGGTCCCCAAGGAGCCAAAAAGTATTATGCAAGCCTTCTAAATGTCCTTGTGTTGGACTGCAACTTCCATGTTAAAACATGAAATCAATCGTAAAGCCTCCATTATGCTTGTGCATAAAAGCGGAGGTCAAATGTGTGTATAAGTTACTACGACTTTGTCCATGTCTGAGAAGGGAGATTTCAAGTAGAGTTGTTTCATTGGTAGCTTTAATTGAGTCAAGTTTTGTTACTAAAATAAAACAGATAACCATGCTCGCGCTCATGAAAACAGTGCAATTCATGAGGCGTGTTTCTAGAAGTGAAGCACTTAGTGCAGATGTTAAGCAGTAGTCTGCTTTTCCTCAAGGGAACGGGACTGGGCAGAATAAACAATTGTTCGTACCCACGAATTATTTAAAATCAAAGAGTACCTCTTTCTTTTCTCCTACAAAACTTACTTGCAGTTGCTCCTTCCATCGATTGAAGGCTCTGATACCATGTTGAAATTCTTCGATAGTGCATCAGAAGAGCAAATATGAAAAATATAAATAAACAATGAAGACTAAAAATGGAGATTTAAAGGAGGGGCAGACCCTCCAATGGAGTCCACCCCCCTCTCTTTCTCTCTTTCTATTAATCAGACTCTTCACCCTAATACAAAACATCCATCTCTTATATAATGGGCTATAAAATAAAAAATAACCAAAATACCCTTAGTACTATAGGTAATTATAATAATACCCAAATATCAAAAATTACAAAACTAACAGTAAAAACAGTAAATACATATATTCTTCAACACTACTTCCAAGGATCAACCTTAAGGGACATATATATAATGAAGACACTTGTTTTGAGACTTGTGAGGGGATTCTTGATTTCTTTTATGTTAAAATCGGACTTTACTAAGAGTCTCCATTAAGCTCATTTTCTTTGGTTAGAGATGACCTAAAGAAACAATATTATAGTGAATGAGACAAGTGAAGGAGCTAACAGGAAAGTTGGACTGTGAAGAGCAGCCTTATAAGCTAAGCACTTTTAACTTAGTACAATAATGACAAAAGTACTTAGAACAAAGTTTATCATTTTAACAAAAAAGTATCTTGGAAAAGTTAAAAATGATGCACACTACATTCCCGAAAGGATCATTTTAATTATTTAGGTTTACCATCCAAGATAATAAAAATAAAGAGGTGCATCAAGTATCCTATGTGATAAAAAGATACCATTAAAGTTTAAAGTTTAAAGGTAAATATTATAGAGCATCAATTAAACCTACTATGTTATATGTATTTGCAGTTGATTGTCAATATATGCAAAAGATGTCCATGACAAAAATGAAGATGTTGAGATGGATGGATGGTCATACAAGGAAAGATGATATCCATAATGAGACTATCAAAAAAATTAGGAGCAATACCCATAAATGATAAAAATGAGAAAAAATCATTTAAAATGGTTTGGACATGTGGAAAGGAAATCAAAAGAAGCTCCAATAAGAAGGTGCAAAAACTAGATATTGCAAATGTTAAAAGAAGAAGGCTACAAAATTGTTGGAAGGAAACAATAAAGAATGATCTAGTTTTTATTGAGTTAACTCTTAACACAACCCATGATCGAGCTCTATAGAAACAAAGAGTCCAATTAGCCGACGCCATCTAGTATGAAAAAAGGCTTAGTTGTTGTTATTGTAGGTCTAGGCTGTAGCATCCGAAAGATATGAAAATTGAAGAAAGAGCTGCATAGGTCTTTTGTATGGCAAAGAAAATACCTCTGAAGTTGAAAAGGTAAGTATTATAAAGTCTGCACTAAGGCAAGCAATACTCTGTGTCAAGTTTTAGGTAGTCAACCATCAAGTGTAAAAAAATGTCTGTAGCACACACACATTCTGAGTTTCTGGCTGTTTCATTTTTTATTCATAAGACATCATAATATTATGCTTATGTAATTTTGGCCGCATGCTGTATTCTAGCAGAGAGAAAGAGATAGCGACAAATTACACTTGTTATTCAGCACACGTATAGATTCTAAGGCATCCCATCCACAACATATACCATATATGAAACAAAAAAATAACACCATAAAAAACAAGTTGTAGTATTTAAGACTAGCAATATTGTTGGCCACTTCCTGGAGCAAAAAGGGGAATCACAGACTGGAAACAGGGAATATACATTGTAAATCTTGCTCATCAATGGATGCCAACCCTCCATGAGTTTCTTAGCATCATCAACAAACATGTCCAATTCTTCCAATTTCCTTTTCAGTTGCTCGTCCAAAGGCAAATCAGAGTCAGCAATCTCATCAAGTACAGGTGTCAAAAGTGTTAATAATTCAGCAATATGTTGGTAGAATGTTTCAGCTGGCCTAGATTCTCCATTGTTACTAGAGAACAACTTATTGAAGTGGGAAATGTTGGCAAGTATATCCCTCAACATTGACTTCTCCATTTGGCCCTTCCGAAGGTATAAGAGAATAATGTCATAAGAAAGAACCTGCAAGCAACAAGGGTCAATGTTATTGTACCCCCATATGACACAAACGCTCATACCCAAAAAGAATACCACAGAAACCAGTAAGCATGTAACCAAGTGGGTCAAGTTGAGTAACTACTTCCAGTTGAGCAATAACCCCCAAATTACTGGGGGGAACCCTTTCAAGCGTCTACTATAAAGCCTATAGCTTGAGTAGCTACTCTGCTATAGTTCCCACATCAGGAAGTATGTATTCAAGCAATGGTGCCTATAGTTTCTTTTATAACTGCTATGGGAAGTCTCTTCTTTGTTCTGAGCTATAAAATTCGTGCTTCTATCTCTTGATGGGTAATCACTGTATTTGGAATCTACAACAGAAATAGCAAAAACGTTAAAACACAATAATAATAATTAAAACATTAAAAGTGGACTCCTCATACTGGAGTCCCGTGGCAGTAATAATAAGTACCATAAAATAATATATCCAAGGTTACAAGAGATTTCATAGCATAATATTTCCATTAAAAGCTAATTTTTTTAATAATATACAATAAAAGTGTCAATTATATGTTTCTTGTTAATTTTTAGATATAAGTGTATATTATTTTTAGTATCGTCGTACCACAATATCCCTGCTATTGCTACATCAGGGTCAAGTGCTAACTGCCCATTATATGGTAATGGTAACATAGCCTCACATGTACATTGGTTTACAAAGATCAGCTATGCCCATCTCAATTTGTCGGCACTGCAGGAATGCACGCCATTGAGGAAAGTAACAAAGATAGCCGATCTGTGACATGACAAACTTAAAGAAAGGACGACTCATAGGCTTAGGACAAGACCTAAGTCCCTGCTGTTTTTGTGCAGGTTGGTATTGCAAGTTATGGCCAGATAACATCTCAGCTTAAGATCACCGTCAACTACCATTACTTAAGTACAGAATTCACTTCATCTGGTCACTACCTCCTTGCATCAATATACAACTTAGAGAACATGGTAACAAGGTAGAGTTAAAAGCTCTAGCTCTGTGGCTGTTACTCGTCATTAAGATTGAACCAAGTTTGGCACCAAGGCTATCATTGATACAATGACATAAGCAATATGTACCTCATGCATCTTCCAAATTAGTTCGTAGCAAGGTTAACATATTAACCACGTCTGATTGTATCCACCGTTTGTGTATTCCCTTTGTTAACAAATAACAGGTGCCCTTTTGCATGGTCAATGCTGAATACGCACAAGTTTTCATATCTTGCAACACTTCGGAGAGTTCTACTGTCTAAAATTCATAAAAGAGCACTTTGTGGCCATATCCGCTTCACAGGAGTTGACATGGTGGTTCTCTCACAATCCCGCAAAACCCTCTGCCGTACATCAGCGTGAATGAAATGAGAATCATGCCCTTTAGGGCCATCATAAACCAGCATTTGCATAACTAACAACCCAGTTGCACACCGACGAAGTCCACAACGATCATGAAGCTAGACGTCACAAGCTGCCTTCATCTTCACGATTGGCACTTTGCAGCACAATCTTATTGAAAAAGTAGGCCGATTAAACAATCCATTTGCTGCCAAGTATACTACTTTAATGTTTAAGAGATAAAGGTTCTGCCTCATTCCATTGTCTCGAAGCTAGGAATATGAGGTGAAGTTGGCAGGAAAAGAATCGCAGCCTCAAATTTTAACAACTAAATTATTGAACATGCGTATGTAAATAAATTGAACATGGGTTGATCAAATGATATCTCAAATCAAACTTGTAGCAGCAAATATACTTCCTTCATTACATTTCTATACGTGATTTTGCCACTGTAACAATCTAAGAAGCGTACCCAGATATTAAAGCATCAAGAAAAGCAACGATCCAACGGAATAGGGAAGACCCATCAAACATTTCTAGCAAAAACAATTTCCAATCAACGCCTACCGTCACAAACACACTCATTTCAGACAAAAGGAGAAAATTCTTATAACTTCAAGAAGTATACACTAGAAACGAAAATACAATACATAGTTAAGGAAGAAACTTACGGATCGTCGGAGGGCTCACATCGGATGCAGAGGACGCCGGAGGATGACGCAACCACGATCCATATTCAACATCAAATGTATAGACCGGATTTCCCCTGATTGCAGGAGAAGGGGACGCCAGGAAGATGGTCGTGGGAAATGTTGTATCGTGCAATGGTTGTCGGAGAAGAGAATGAGCGGAGATGGTCGGAGATGTCATTGTTGAAGATCGTTCGCAGGTACTTTGACTAGCAAGGTGCGGTTCCCACAATCTCTTTTCTTCGAGTAGTTTATGCACTGTAGGTAAGACTTTTTCTTGTCAAGTTCGCCGTGGGAAAAAAACATTTGTACGTATAGAAAATTAGAAATCATGGAAAGTATTTCGTTTTTTAAGTTGGTATTAACTAAATGGGCTTGTTAAAGGATAGCTAGATATTACGAAAGGAAATTATATGCATACGTATATATATAACTAAAAATTAAAGGAGGTAGAGGTTTATAAATTCATACATTCTAATGTATATTTATATATATTTTGTATGTGTGTTTATACTAACCACCTCTGTTGATGCTCATTGCTTTTGGTACAAACAACAACAACAACTAAGCCTTTTCCCATAATAGACGGGGTCGGCTAATGCTCATTGCTTTTGGTATGAGTTATGTATTTTTAAGAAATAATGAAAACTAACATTATTATATTTATATTTCCTAAAATCAATTATTGGGCTAATAGTGCGTGGTGGATAAGATTCAATTGAATATATATATCTCCTATGGAAAATAGGAGCAAGCCATTGAGTTCCAAATGCAGCCTAACCATAAACAAGTGAATAAGAAGAAAGCAAGCATCTGTAGCGGTTGTCACCGCCCTCAAATCTCACCATATCTTCAAATGGCATGGTTGCCAAAGACAGCCTCCGGCTGCTCTCAAAATATATATATATATATATATATATATATATATATATATATATATATATATATGAAATACTATTAGGTTCGAGACAGACAGAGAAGAACTAGCAATAGATAAGGACGCCCTTATATATAAAGTATAAAATAAAGTCAACATGAAAGCCTAAATCACAAACTAAATTTTGAAGACATCCTTTATTTCTTTTTAACTTGATTTTGTATGTTATGGTTTGTGAAATTGATGTGTAACGACTTATTGTTACATTTCTTTATCTTAGTGGTGCGTTATTGAATTAGAAACCAACAGGTAACACCACTTAGATTTTGATTGACGTAACATGTGGGGATGGCAATGGAATGGGTACGGATTCGAGTCCTCTTTTTTCTGAAGAGTATACGGTAGGTATATGGCAAAAATGAGTCATATATATCTATTATATATACATGAATATATACATATATATATATATATATATATATATGTGTGTGTACATATATATATATATATATATATATATAAGACATCTTATCCTCATAGCTGAGCTCGAATCTGATTGAGTCCGGCATTTCCCACCCTGTTCACGCGAGTGCGGTTAATATGATATCGTGACATGAGCACACCACTTTACCATATTATGCTAGCAAAAATAACGGTCTTAGTGATTAATTTAATTGTTAAAACAAAATAAATCACTAAGCTGTTAAAAAAATGCAAGCTTTCAAATATCAATTTCATTAATTATAGAGTACAAAAGTCAATTTTCCCATCTGTTAAAAAAATGCAAGCTTGTCAATCTCTTGGGGTTAAACAAGTAAGATTATTTTGGTTCAGTTTGGTTTGGAGGCTTGTTTTTTTTTTGTTACAAGAGAAGACACACACATGCACCCTCTCGGATTCGAACTCCCCACCAGCAGCATCAGCACCAAGGCGTGCTGCTGTTGAGCTAACGCTGTGGGTTATCTTAATCTGGTTGTCATGTTATTAAATGAGTGATGTATTAATTATTAGCATTGATTGCATCTACCTATTTGGATAAGTTGCATTTCGTGGTCTATAATTCAACAAATATAGGACCTTGAGGAGGGTTTTGAAGAAAACGGTAAAACCAAAAACCGAACGGATCAAGTTTTCTCAATCTAGTTCAGTTCAGATATTTCCATAATTAGGTTTGGTTGAATTCTCCATCAATTGGGCTTCTGGTTATTTCGATTTGGTTAGTGAACCTTATTGACCGATCCATGCCACAAATTTGAATTCTTCCACCCTCTCTTTTGAAGAATCTAGTTTCTCTCACCTTCTCAATAAAGATTGAACCAGGGTCCTACGGCAAATGAAGAATATTAAGCTCACTGTAAATCAAAATGGAGCATTTCATAAACTTGAAAGTAAATTTTAATGAGGAATATTTTAGAGCTACAATGTGGCCTAATGAGAAAGAACTTAGGAGTTGTTTGATATTAAATACTAAGCCTGTGGTGTAGGTACTGCAAGCCCAGTCATCTTTGTGCGCACACACACACACACACACACACATATATATATATATATATATATATATATATATATATATATATATATATAATATAGAATAACTTATATATTTTATATAAATATATGATATTAATTGATTTATAAAAGACTGTTTTTATAGCTTGAAGTGGTGCAGGGCATGACAGGATGGGTGCAAGGTTTAACAAGAAGTCTCTAGTATGAGTGGAGTGAAAACCCAGCCCATTGCCATCCCTAGGCTGCATTTGTTTGCCATGGTGAGCAAACACTTCCTTCGACATACTTTTAGAAGAATGATATTGTCAACCATCATTCAACTTTCACTCTCTCTCTCTCTCTCTCTCTCTCTCTATATATATATATATATATATATATATATATATATATATAGAGAGAGAGAGAGAGAGAGAGAGAGAGAGAGAGAGAGAGAGAGAGGATGTGTGTACATATGATGCATGTAGAATTCACACAGGTTGGCTGAAAACGAATTGAAAGGTATAATAACATAAAAAAATGATAAAACTTATTTTGTAGTCTTGACTTATTGGGAAGTCAATCGTTAATATATACACAATATGTCATTTCAGGGGAAGAAGTTGTTCTGATATAAAATAATACATTTTGCACTCAGGCTTCCGCTTCTCTATTCAAGTATGCAAATTTTGAGTTTCTAGTTGTGATGTACTACCGTACATGTGGATAAACTGGTCAACCCAACACGAAATACTTTTTATGTACACGAAAGTAAAAGAATAAGACCTTATCTCAACCTTCCATTCCCATGTCAACTCGTGTTTGAGCAACACGAAAATAAATACGACATTAGAGTTACTTCGTGTTGATCAACTCAACGCAATCTTGTTCTGTCACGATTTCTGCTTTTCGCGGAGACGACACGACACTGTTTCTTACACGTGTGAGCGTTGAAGGCTCACACCGCCTCAATGAAGTGAAAAGATCTTCTCGATCTCTCCTTCTCTCCTTCCAAACGGCGTCCGTCTCTTCGCAGCTATGTTGCATGGGTACGTACCCGTATCCGCTACCATATACGATTACGTGTATCGGTACGTACTAATACTACGAACGGTGTATAAATACTCATGTGCATATACCGGTATGCGTACCAAAGTTTGGGATCGGTGCCAACGTCTTGAGCTCCAATCCCATCCCAATCGATAATAGGCGGATGGGCGGATGGCAGACAGGTGACAAAGGGCGACGTGGTGACGTAGAGCCTGTACATAGATTCCAGCGGGTGCAACCATGCCCAGGGCGAAGAGGGCAGTGGTGGGGCAAAGAGGGTGAAGAAAGAACAATTTACAGAGACGAGCTCGTGGCGCAACCATGTCCACGACGCCATCTCTCGGATCTCCTCGTCTGTTAGACTCGCAAAGACCGTCGAGACTTCAGCGATGATGAAAAGAAAGACGAAGAGTAAAGGGGATTCTCCGGCGAGTTTGAAGGCAGAATTGCCGAGTTTCTTTAGAGATATCAGAGAGAAAGAGAGAGAGGAACAAGGCAGGAGTTTAAAACCAAGGGTTGTAACGGAAAGCGTCGCGTTCGACTCGTGAAGGACTCGGTCTCTGACTCGAGTATAAGACACAAATCCTTCTTTTTTTTTCACCTTGAAAGCATTTTAGTTTGCAACATAAAGAGCAACATCCCACCTGATTAGGGGTTGTTGACTCACAAATTAACCCACTTGGTTAGGGAGTGTACTCACAAATTAAAGGTCATGAGTTTGATATCTGAGGGTGTGCATTTGGCTTTGGCGGAAGAGGAAAGTAGAATTAAACGTAAACAGAGCGAAACGCGAGCTGCTTGTTAAAGTTAGAACTGAATGAGATGGGTCAGTTATTATGTATGAATTGTTTGGTTGTTGATTGACTGTTCATTTTGTTCTCCCTTTCTGGGATCAGTGCTTCTTTTTGAAGTTATGTGGGCTTGAAACGATATGAAGACCGTGAGTGACTCATTTCTATTGACTAAACTAACATCATGCAACACAAAATTAATGGGATCTAGTGAATCCAGTTTGGTTGGTGTGCTCATAATGTTAGTACGAGAACTGTGGCTCATATTTTACCATGTCATGTATTGAACCTCAAAAGACTGGCATATGCTATATCCGAATAGAATTATTTTCAAACACTAAAATATTATTTTCAAATATAGAATGCTTGTAGATATGTATATATATATATATATATGTTTATGTAAATATATTTTTTATTATGTTTTCTAATAATAACATATTCGTACTTTAGTTTTTAAAAAATTGCATCGCCCGTACCGAGTACCGGTACCGTAATATCCATGCAACATAGGCACGCAGCAAGAAGAACGAGCCGTCAGGGCTAACACGGATGAGGAGCAGCATCTTCCAGACCGTCGCGAGGGCCACCTCAGGCCGATCCCTCCGGCCGCTGTCCACCTCCGCGTCAGTGGCCGTCGACCGAGCCGACCTCTCCGACGAGTCGGGCGCCATCTCGATGAAAGGCATCCGAATCGCCGGAAGGCCGCTTTACCTCGACATGCAGGCGACCTAGCCGGTGGACCCGCGGGTGCTGGACGCCATGCTGCCGTACTTCACCTCCCGATTCGGCAACCCCCACTCCCGAACCCACCTCTACGGCTGGGAATCGGACCAGGCGGTGGAGCGCGCCCGCGAGCAGGTCGCCTCCCTCGTTGGTGCGAACCCAAAGGAGATCTTCTTCACCTCCGGCGCCACCGAGTCCAACAACGTCTCCGTAAAGGGCGTCATGCGTTTCTACCGCGAGAAGAAGAAGCACGTCGTCACCACCCAGACGGAGCATAAGTGCGTCCTTGATTCGTGCCGGCACCTACAGCAAGAAGGGTTCGAGATCACCTACCTTCCAGTCGGCTCCGATGGTCTCGTCGACGTCAACCGTCTCCGTGACGCCATCCGCCCTGACACCGGTCTAGTCTCCGTCATGGCCGTAAACAACGAGATCGGCGTCGTCCAGCCGATGGCAGAAATCGGCCGTATCTGCAGGGAAAAGGGCGTTCATTTCCACACCGACGCCGCCCAGGCGCTCGCTCGGGAAAATTCCGATCGACGTCGAAGCGATGAATATCTCCCTCATGTCGCTCAGCGGGCACAAGGTATACGGCCCCAAGGGCGTCGGAGCGCTCTACCTCCGCCGACGGCCGAGGGTCCGCGTGGAGCCGCAGATGAACGGCGGGGGCCAGGAGCGGGGCATCAGGAGCGGCACAATCCCGACGCCCCTTGTTGTAGGGTTCGGGGCAGCCTGTGAAATTGCCGGTAAGGAGATGAATTACGACTCGAAAAGGATTGCAGCGTTGCAAAACGGCTTCTCGACGGAATCACGGCGAGGCTCGACGGAATTGTGGTGAATGGGAGCGTTGAGCATCGGTACCCGGGGAATCTGAACCTTTCGTTTGCTTATGTAGAAGGGGAGAGCTTGCTTATGGGGCTGAAGGAGGTCGCCGTCTCGGGTGGTAGCGCTTGCACGAGCGCAAGCCTCGAGCCGTCATACGTCCTGCGGGCGCTCGGCGTCGACGAGGATATGGCTCACACATCCATCAGATTCGGAATTGGGCGGTTCACGACGGAGGCTGAAATCGACCGGGCGGTGGAGCTCACGGTGAAGCAAGTCGAGAAGCTGAGGGAGATGAGCCCACTTTATGAGATGGTTAAGGAGGGAATCGACCTCAGGAGCATCCAATGGGCACAACATTGATTTTTGGTACTTCAATTCTTGGCGAATGCATAAGAGATAGCTGAAGAGTTATATTTGAATCGGTGGCAGTCACGATTAATCCATCTTCACACGATCGCGAGCCCACCAAAAAGGAGATATCTGAACTATATGGAGCACCATCATCTCATCTATCTCTGCAAATTATTACCATCTTGCTTGATTGAACCCATGGGACACCTCAGGTGGTTGGTTGCTGTCTTCTTACTTTGTTATAGCTTGTTCCTTCCTTAGTTTCTTGCTTCTTTACAGCTAATAACAATATAAACCTTCTTGTGTAGTTTCACATCATTTAAATGTAACTTTTCGTTTTTCAGATTTGTGTACATAACCTTATTAGAAGATTAACTAGTATTACGGTGTCGCAAATTCAATTGGTAGATTAGTATATGCAATCAGCAGAAACTGAGGAAATCATAGATGTGATAGTCTTTCTATATGTTCGATCTTCTGTTTCTGCTTCTTTTGGCATGCCCTTGAGAGCTCTTTTGGGTTTTGGTTTGCAACACCCATATGGAAAGGGTCAGACAGATCAAAGAGCAAAGAAATTGGAGGATCTAATGGCAGTCAAGTATCATATGCTGTACGCGTCAGTAGCTTGGCACTTGCTATTTTCGTCTTGCCAGACTGCGATTGCTTGAACCTTTGATGTCATTGCTACTTCTTATATCTATAGGACATAGAACGTATTATAGTAGAACTATGTATGCCAGCTTAGTGTGGACAATACTGTGACTATAGCAGAGTATCCATCTGTCTCAAACTCAAAGGTGTTGTCCTTGGAATGGGATGTGAAAACTCTGAATTTGACAAGGAAATGCTCGAGGGAAAAATAAAACACATCTAGTGCGCTCTACGATCCTGTAGTTGGGTACATGTACCAATTGGTGGAAATAAGTTTTGCACTTCCTTCCCTTTGAGATACACTTTGTCTTCTAGGTATTGCTAAATTGTAAGATATAAGATCTTCTTTTGTGAACCTACTGAGTCAACTCTTGATTGGTTAAGATAGTTATAGCAACTGTAGTCGAACCAACAAGCTGCTACAACTATAAAAGCATCCACCTGGATGGTGGAAACAAGTTGAACCACATACCCCTTGATTGCTTTTCTGTTCAGTGGGCAAATTCCAAGTGTCGCACTCCGAATTTTTGTTTTCTCTAGGTAGGCATGTTGACCCCAATTTTGCCAAAAATGACCACCGATGGCATTTTTGTCTACATCTGTGGTCATTTTGCCTTTGAATAGAGAGAACTTCTCATTTTAAGTTATCCAGTGCTTCGTTCTGATGATGTTCCTTCTTCAACTCGTGTGAAGGCAAATGTAGGTTGTGATGTGTGAAATGGATAGGAAATCAATCGTGTCACTGTGGGTGGCAGACAGATTTTGGTAGTTCGCTTGTCTCTCCATTGCAGTTTGAAGATTCTTTGACACGGTTGGTTCGTGTTTCCCACTGTTTCAGCTAGCTGCTGAATTACTGTAACTCAATTCAGCATGTTGGGTCGACTCAATTAGTACTGGACCAAATTCTATAAGATGGGCAATTGTGGTGTACGTACCTTTCTGGAACTGAATTTTGAAGAGTAGAATTTTGAGGATCCTGTGAAGCTAGATTTGGTAGAATGCTATGCTGATCTGCAGAATTTTGAAGATCTCAAATAGTCATCCCAGAGCATCTCGTTATAGTTTGTGTTTGCCTGCTTATTTGCCGATCCGTTTTACACTAAAGAGCGCTCACCAATTTGTACTCATTCTCCACCATAAGGTCCTACTAACTAGCCTCTCGATATGCAACAAAATGCTGTGAAACTTCACACTCCATCGTCAAAGGAGAAGTGTATCTGGGTGTCAAAATTCAAATGCTAAACTAAGCACATCCGTTCAACTCTTCCCACAAACTCCAGTTACTGGATCCAAGACCGTGTTGCTGACTGGCCTTCGTAGAGAACCTGTAGAGAGAAAATGAAATATGTTCCTTGATAAGCAATCCTTATTATATCTGCTTCGCTGCACCCCATTCCAATACAGCTAGACAACATAGGAGGGTACTGGAAAATTTGAAGCTGCAATCATAAGGATTTAAATGACAAAGCATGCAATGCAGCACTCACCTCTTGTAATGTGCTCTGATCAACTTTGCGGACATTTACAATCAGGTGCGTTCTATGACCTCATTGTAGACTGTCTCAGTACTCTCCTCTGGCTCCTCGCCAGCTGAAGAAATATTCATCTCATCAACTGCGCAAGATTGCAGGATTAGTTGTATGGCTGTTTCAGCTAGCTAATATCAGTCAAATTGACCCTCCTGCAGTCTTTTGAACTAGTTGTGATTCTCATATAGTATAAGATGGCACTCATGTTTCCACCTCAAACGAATAAAGTATAGTGGCATTCTGAAATTTATGACCTAAGTTGTCCTGCCTAACTGAGATGCGATTCATATTGAGAATTAAATATGAACTGAGGTTGGCACTTTATTTCTTCTCTTCTTCTTATTTCTTTTTTCTGCTGAAAGCCGATTCTTGCAACTGAGGTTTGCTTTGTGCGGACCCTCTATGGGTATATACGTACAGGGGAAGAGTATATTCTGTTTACTAGAATCCCTCGCCCTTGTTGAATGCTTTCTGTAGTGTGGGTATTGGAGAGGCAGCTGTATGAAACTCCAGCAAGGAGCGAAAAAATAGATGACGAAACTTTAAAAGCAGCAGTGGATGGCAGCGAAAGTGTTTCAAGAAAGCAATAGAACACGTTTCCTTCTGGAGTGGCAGAGTGTTCGGGTGGATATGTGACACTGAATTCTAATGAGTTTTCAGAGCGCATTTGGACAAACAGCTACGTGAAACTTCGGCAAGGAGCAACAAGTTATATATTGAGCTCTAAAAGAAGCAGTGGGTGGCCACAGAAGTGCTCAAAGGAAGCACCAAAACATGGTTTTTCTCGGAGACATGCTAATATAGCACAACGAAGTGCACGATACCAACTAATAATCCTTGATTCCTTGTAGCTGACTCTACCTAGCGTGTGGAAATAAAAAATTCATGCAGCCAACCCTATTCATAAGACTTGGTTGTTGCTGTTGTAGTTGTTCGAAGAGCAAATAAAAAGCAGAAAATGCCTTTGTAAAGACATCCAAATGGTGGAGTGAAAAAGGATATAATCCCCTACTATCAACCAAACCCACAATAAGTCTTATGTCTCCCTCTTTTAACATTTTACAATCTAATTTTTTATACTTTTTCTATCTTATTTCTACGTGTTCAAACTATCTTAAATGATTTTTCTCATTTTATCATGTATTGATGTCACTTTTAATTTGTTTCTAATAATTTATTTATGTATGTGATCTTTTGTTATGTGAACTCGTTCATCTGAGCATCTTCACTTATTTCTACTTATTTCAGATATCATTTTTTAACAAGTTACTCAATTAAAAGAAAGGGACTTACCTTGTTTTTATCTAATCTATTATTCATCACCCTCATGCACCTTGTACTGATCCATGGTTGATCTTGCTAATCAAGTACCACCACCATGCACACCTCTTCTTGTTTATGCAACGCAAGCTTGGGTATACTGTATTCGACAGTTGTCCAATTGCATCAGCTTATTCAGGAGTCGGACAAGGCGAGAGCTTTTCTTGGCTGTATTATAATTTTTACAATCTTCTTGTTCAGCCAAAGGAACAGGGTTGGTGACATACCATGTGAAAATAGGACACGAAGGACAGCCTGAAAAGTCCGTCTCTGAGAGCAGCATGAAGATGTTAGGTTATTTGTAAGTTGACCTGTTTTGGCACGAACAGAAAATAACGCAGTGCAAGATGATTGCACACTTAATTGATGGCAGTGCGAAATAGATGAAAACGGTAGGTTGCTAAAAACTGACAATAATTAAAACACAAAAATTCGATCAACGAGTAACCTGAAGTAACAAGAAAAAGATTAACAAACTCTTGATCACCTCCCTAGAACCATAAAATTTTCTGACATCCTAAGAACAAACACTGACTTGAAACATAAGTACATTCTTAAACGTAGGAAATCACACGAAAGAACACCATCTGAACGGATATTGGTGTTGTGAGACAGATTTGCAAGAGACAAGACTCCGCATAACTGATGCAAGGAAGAGAAGTTTGAAAATCCTGACTCTGGATGGAATCGTTGCAGCAACTCTGTCATCCTTCACCGACCGTCGATTTGCAGTCTTTACATACCCATAGATCCAAAGTTGTTTGCAGCAACGTCAATGTGAAGCAAAGACAGTAACCCACCAATGTACCAGCTTAATGTTTTCGGACGTACCGTCCCTGTCAACATGGCTGATAACTTCCACAACAATCAGTGAAGGGCCATACCGCTAATTTCTCATCAGCGACAACAAATGCAAAATCAATGAGCTAAGTTAAGTTTCCTCACAAGGATCATATCAGAGAATTCCACCATCTTTTAATAGATGGGCGATGCCCCGCCCGCAAGTTAATGAAGTTGATGCTGCAGCAAGCCCCATGAAGGTTTCTCCAAGTACTATCAATACCAAGATTGAATACTTGGCAAATACTGGTGTCACCATGGTGCTTGTAGACATGCACCATCTTGTAGGTGGAAGCATGGGAAGCTATCTCTCCACGAGTCGGTTGTATTTGCTTATCGCGCAATTGCAAAAGAGAGCAGTAGGGGATGTGAACTTGCTGCTCCTATACATGTATATATACATACATACATATACATATATATACATACATACATATACATATACATACATACATATAGACATACATATATATATATATATATGTATATGTATGTATGTATATATATAACCATGCATCCCTCCATGTCTTCCTTAGCAGCGAACTAAAGAGAGAGCAATCGTCAACAAGCATCCAGATGGTTTTCTTTTAGTTGTCAGAACTGGCAAGTGCCTATCTTGATGCCAGTTTTGATGTGCTACATATTTGGTCGGCTAAAGATACAGAAAAATGCTGGTCTCAGTCAAGAGTTATAAGTTTGCTGCAAGTGGAGGACGGATTCACCTCTGTGTGTGTGTGTGTGTGGGGGGGGGGGGGGTTGTATCGAGTCTTGATTATGGAACTGTTTAGGGTCCAGCTTTTACATGCACATTCGTCTTGGACTCCTGACACTTTCATATCCTATCATTCACACATCATAACAAGGGTCATTTGGATAAGGAGGCGATTGTGTTTCGCTCTGGAACATATCACCAGTTTAGCATTTGATCTGGTTGGTACCGTTTGCGTATAAAGAATTCAACTCATTTTCAGCTTGTGCTGATTCCAGATCCAAACTGTCTTTGTGTTCAAGACGGTCCATCTTTATTGGATTAGTTATGTCCACTTCAGTTTGTTAGTTTGGACGAGATTCAGTTATCGGATCTATTCAGGTGTGTTTAGCATTTGGATCAGGTTGGCAAAGTTAACTCACATCAAGTTCACGTTGATTTCAGACCTAATCAGTTTTCCTGTTTAAATTGAAGAGGGCCAAGTTTTACTTGATTAGTCTTGTTAGTTTAAATGACATGACTTAGTTTCTATTAGATTGTTTGTGGTTTGTTTTGTTTGCTCATTCAAGATCTTCACTCATTAAAGGTGAGCAAGATCATAGATGTGCTGTGAGCTAGGTGAGGCGATATCGCCTAACTAGAGGTATCCGGTTTGGACCCGGCCCGGTGAGTTGAATCTGATCTCACCGCACTCAAAACCAACAGAGACCAGAGCCGAAAATGATTTGAAACCAGGGACCCTTACCGTTCGGATCTGTTTTCATCCACCGGGAACCAAACTAGAACCAACACTCCGAACTGCCGGTTCCAGTTTTTTCCTAGTTTTGAAATCCCATCTTTGTTTAATGAAACTTTCAAATAAAATCTGAATCTGAAACCTGACCCGCGGAGTGCCTGGTTCAGTTCTTGTTCCAATAGAACTGGAACCATCAGTTTGGAACTGGAGGTACTGGTTTATGTGGAACCAGCCAGGTCCACGCCTAAGCCAAACGGCTAGGTACATAGATAGAGATTGGCTTATGGGGAAGACGAATTAGTTAACAATGTCCTGAATGCAACGAAATTCGGCTGCCCCAATATTGATTTTCTTCAGAAACAAGTTGCCTCATTAATGCGTCCCGATTCGAACGGGTGAATCAACGAGAAGACGCAAGACAGAGAATCTGGTGCTATACACAAACAGAAAGAGAAGGACATACAGAACAGCAAAGCAAAAAGAGGACAAGAGTGTCAAAAGCTTCATGAAGTGTGACAGGTGCAAATAAATAACTTGGAACAGTTTTCAGAATCTCTCTCTATGTGTGTATATATATATATATATGTGTGTGTGTGTGTCTCACTTGTGCACCATGCATCGTCCTATTCTGTCTGTGCAGTGCAGCCACACAGAGCCCCAAATAGCTTCAGTTGTTTGTTGCCTATTCTCGATTCAAAAAGTGCAGCAGATTGCGATGAAGACAACACATGACACATGAAAAAGAGGGCATTCGTCTTCTTTTTTGTATATTTTATAATGAAATAATATAGCCGACCCCGTCTAGTATGGGAAAATGCTTAGTTGTTGTTGTTATAATGAAATAATAAATAGAGAATAAGTGATATAAGGGTTGATAAATGAACCGACTTACCATGGTTCTTTAGATTCATGGGAAACTCGCCTGGTCTTGGGTTCATTATCTAAACGAACCACGCGAGTTGTTGGATTGTTAATCTATCTGAGTTGATGAACTTGAATCCTTTTCCTGTTAGACTCATGGCAAACTCGACTCAGCTCATATTAGATCATTTAGTCAAACACATAGGTATTTTTACGCACTTAGACGCTAGATCGGGATCAAATCTTCCATTTTACAAGAAATTTATATGAAAATTGAGATTTTGACCATTGATAATCAGAAGTGGCTTAACTAGTTATGCTTTCTCCCTCTCCTCTCTCAATATATGTGTGCGTGTCTGCGCGTGCTTGCAGCAGAGGCACAACTGTCTCTTTACAGTCTTTTCAAAGTTGACTTAACTGTGTCACATCTTTTTAAAATTGTTATTTAAAAGATGAAAGTTGTTGAGAATAACAAAATTGGAGGAATAACTTGGTATCAGTAAAACAGTACACTCAGCTGTTCTTCAGACAAAATAAAGAGGTCCGTTGGATGGTCGTGTGAAAGACTCCACCTATTAATTCATCTTTAACTTCTGTTCGTTATCAATCAAATCAAAGCCAAGCATCTTCCATACTAGATTTGGTAGGCCTGGAACAATGGTGGCAGGGGTGGCTCGTGGGTAGAGCGATTAAAGAACCCTTTAGGCCACAATAATAAGGCTCCATTTTGCTGTTTTGCTTTAGGTCTCACCTTTTCGTTGTTTATACATATATATTAAGAGAGAACAAAGGAAAATTCAAATAGGTCCTTTTACATAGATATTATGTAACGGTGAACAAAACTCATTCCGTTGGCCGGTGAGTTTCAATTGATTTTCATGGATTGTAGATGGAATCCCCACATTTGCACTTCCAACTCATGGGCTTGTAATTGGATGTATCACCGGCCATTGCACTTGTGGAAGAAACCATTGTATGGTTCTTTCCGAGCTTGATTCGCGGGATCGCCGGCATCTGAATTGCTTCGCAGTGCACACATGAAGCACACCTCGGTGGGCATCTCGGCGGCCTTGAACCGATCACCATTCCACCACCAAACACTATCTTGCTCGCTTCCTCGCCAGTTTTTTCAGTCATTACTTTGCGATCCTCTAGCATTTTGTGGTCTTGTTTACCTGATCAAATTAATTAAGAAGACTAATGAGAATGCCAAAGAGAATAATGAAGATTAAGTAAAGCATAGTGACTGTTCACGTAAGTAGCAGATCTCTATTGAGCCTAGATGGGGTGTCTCCCCAAGCTGAAATTTTTGAAAATCAAAGAATAAGCTATAGCCCTGGATTCTTCTCATGATCAGCCTAAGACTTTCCATATCCGCCATTTTCAAACTATTGCATGAAAACTGCAGTGAAAAAACAAAATTTGACCGAGAATTCCAAATTATCGCTAGATAAAAACAAGGGTTTTTGTTATTCTGACTTTCAGAACAGATTTTCGTGAGAAGTGGCGCCTGGATTAAAGCAGGGAAAGTGAGAAATAAGAGGTCTTGAGAGACTGAACTAACCATGATCAAGATACAACTTCAATCGGGTCGAATCTGAAAGGATGAGGAGAGACAGAAGGTAGAGAAGCACGTACAGGAGGCAACATCTGGCCATATCAGTAAGAACTAAGAAACTCACTGTAAAAAACAGCTAGCTAACTATCTAACAATCGAGCTTTCTGATATCTTGCTTCTGTCTGTTTGTGATGGGCAAAAAACTGGGTAGGTAGAGGTCAATTATGCACTCTCCCAGGTGTCGATCTCATGACCTTCAAGCTTGAAGGTGTTCCTAAGCTTACCCCGTAACCAATATAGCTGTGGCTTTTGTATCAGCAAGAAACCAAGAGTAATGGAAGAGAAGACAGGCTCGTCTGTGAATGGAAAACAAGCTTCAAAAGTCTCTTCAGTAGACGAAGAGTTGGCCACTGAATGCCACTTTAACCTTAAGATAATATATACACATGTTGGTTTATGGAACAAGCTTCATATCCGACGAGGTAGTACGCACGAAATCTTAACAGTCTGCTGCATTGATCCATGAGCCGGAATGAGATTCAGTGAGCAGTCTAGCAGAAAAGACATGAATGGAAATTATTCAAGTTTCAGCTATCATAAGTTAAATAACTGTATATTTATATGCATATTTTAGAAAATTTCAAAGGTGCACCAAGATTTGGCGATACTAAACATGCACCTATACTGTTCTTTTATTTAAACCACACTAACATGGTGAAATTTGAAAAATATATCCACACAACGGGTGCAACTTGACAAACAACACTGTAGAGGAAGGTCAAGGCTTCATAAGTGTTAGGAAGAAAACCACATGATCTTGCTTTCTTGAGGTTAAACACTAACATGATATAAGATCGAGATCAGTTTAAACTAGGAGCCATCGTAGCCAACTCTACTTAATGTTGAAAGAAGGTCTCGGTTCCCCCCCCCCCCCGGCCCCTTTTTCTTTATAATGGGAAGGCCATGCCTCGGTATCGAACTCATGACCACCTTGTGAGTTGACCCCTGGCCTGTTTGGAGTTGAATGCTAATATTCATACAAAATCCAGTATAATAAAGTAGCTAAACCTACTTAATGTGAAAAGAAGTTCCGGTTTTGGTTGTAGTTTTTGGTAATGTTGACATATCTGCATTTTTTAAAATTCTATCATTTCTTAACTCGGGTCATGAAAAATGGATATCAATTCTTCGGAGTCTTTTTAATTTCCTGCATCTGATATAACAATACATAGTGGCCTCTACAAACAATGCAAGAACCCTAACCCCATCTCGTCGGCTAGGTTTCCACAAGAGACACACCATCACAGCTGGGTTTTCCTTGGCGTGTGGAGATCTTCCATGACCCACTTTCACACGCCACCTCCCTCTCTCTCTCTCTCTCTCTTGACGTACCTTCAAGAATATATACGTATGTGATTGTATTTCCCAACAGTTCTACGTTAACCCATCCTTGTGGTGTGGATATCACACATCTCTAGACGTCTTTTTCTTTATCCAAATTCCCCACAATGCCATTTGTCCCTGTGAGGTGGCTCTGTAAGCTGTCAGAAAGGGTGAATCTGTGAGTTACCATGCATCTCAAACAAGCCATGCATACGAATTCAGCGCTTCCTCCCAAAAAGACGGCACCGGTTTCATCATTCTCTAGGCTTTTCAAACCGTTAGATGGTGTGATGGATTCAATCAAGAGCAATTAAGAGGGTGACCCTCGTTTCGTCTAATCCTTTTCGTTGCACCTGCATGTTTCGATCTGTGCGTCGACTTGTTCTCGTTGCGATAAAGATGGGAAGATTGAGAATCCCGGACCTCTGTTGATCTTTTTTTTTTCCCCCAAATTCATCTCTCTTTCTCTTCAGATTTCTGAAATCGTCCTCTCCTTTAGTTCAATCTCGCATGACATGTCCCTGCAAACGCCGGGTAGGTTCAAGTGGTACGGCTCTTGCTGTACTTCCAAATAAATTTGGATTTCTAATCACTTTTCACCAAACAAAATGTGCCATCTTGCTTAGGGCAATCTACCTTTTAAATCAGTTTGATTTATAGACAAGTTCCTACAAAAGCAAGGGCATTGCTTCTATTTTATGCTTAACATATGAAAAATCATTTACAAAATGCTCACAATAAGCATTAAGAAAGCCAAGAGTAATATAAAAAAGCTTTAAATTTCTTTAAAGGAATTAATCCAACTTCTAAGAAAATTAACAACTCAATCAACACGACCAAGGTAAAATTTCTTAGTTCTGGCCCTGAAAATAAGTGCCAATTTCAAAACCCATACAATTACAAGAGGCATAAACCTACAGACTCCATTCCTGGACAGGAAAATGAACATTGTGATTCTAATCAGTTTGACTCATGACTAACTCGTTCATGTTCCATTCATCATCCAAAGGAGCCAAGCATGAACATGCTGATTAAGCCGTATGAGGTGAACATGAACGATGCACCATTGGGTTCGGTTCAGTTCCTATTAGCTTGTTTACTAGAAGCACATTGAACTTTTATGTTCATATATGATTGAAGTCATGCTAATACTAATCAGTGGGTATTATGTAGTTAATGGTCAAATCTTTAATTTTATTACAAAATCGTATGAAAAATAAGATTTTGACTTGATTTGTAATCAAGCAAGTAAACTTTATACTCATATGTGAAAATTTACATTTTTCACGTTTATGAGCACCTCATGTTTAGCCGCCTCTCTAACTAACTAGCTTGCTCGTGCTTGAATATTAATGTTCAGCTCAACTCAAAGAAGCTAATGAGGTGAACATGAACAAGATTTTAGAGTTAATGAACAACCTGCGAGCAGCCCCCCTTCGGTTCATTAGGCTTGTTTACCAGCTCTACTTCTTTCTAAAGCATGGAGATGAGATGAAAGAATCGGTGGCCCAAGGGAAGATCCAGACTTAGATTGGCCAACTTGTTTTAAAGATTAGCCAGCCAACAAGGGTGGACTAATCTGAGAATGCGTAGAATAAGAGTGACCGATTTAAGAAGAAAAAACCTTGTGATAAAGACGGTAGATTGAGAATCCCTACATTCTGTTGCATCTTTTTCGCTCTGTCAAGAATTTTGCAGGTGGAAAGATAGCCGGCGGTGAATACGGCAGTGAATAATACAAACCATGCACACAGACTTCGCAGATCCTCTCCCCTCTACGAGATGCGATGATAATTGAACGGAACTCTGCAGATTACCTGAGAAGATATCATGGCAGTATGATTTATAACCTTGGTACTACCGAATCTCAATCGTTCATTTGACATGGGAAACTGGGTTTTCTAGGTCTCATGGTGGAGATATACGGTGGAGATTTTATATTACATGGTGTGGGTTGTGGACAGTATATATGGCTTGCTCTGCTGTGAAATTGCCTGCAGAAGGAAGATGGTTGGGGGTCAGATTTATTGCATAATGATGAATGATAACATGGGATTTTGGAACGGAGAGAATCTGTTGTAAGTCACGTCGGGAAAGACGAATTCTGTGTGCTTTAGAGCTGCCGCCATGGGCGGCTCTACCATGATCTTTTTAGATTTACGTGGCACTGAGTTCTAATTAATGGCACTGGTTTTGTGCATTTTTCTTCTTTTCTTGATTTTCTCTTTTAGGCGATTTCGTGTTTCGGGTCTTGCTCTTGTGCTGTTATTGCATGGTCGTGTCAAAAACATATCCATCTAGAGATAACTGATCTGTTGTGTTTTTTGGTGCCACTTCGTGTACAGCTTGAAGTAAAATTTGAAAGACGTATTCATAAAAAATTGCAAAATCGTCCAGAGTTTTTTAAGTGAAAGGGCATCTTATTTATTTAATTTCCTTTCTTTTGCCATACTTTGTAACCTGACGAGACTTTTCCCTACGTGTCGTGTTTGAAATTACCAGCAAATTTGTTTTCCATTGTATCGTGTTGCTGCGTCGATTCGCATGCATTCGTGTGAACATCCATCAATTTGAACTTGATTTTTTCCGTGTCGGTTTGAGTGAAGACTAAGACAGATTTTCCTTTCGGTCGTGTTGATTAATGGAAGGTTCTTGTGCCGTGTCTGAAAATGCCACCATTACACAGTTACATGGATCCAACCCATTTTTTTAGACATGTTCAAATTCGTCCACTTTTGGCCAATCCTTCAAGAGGGATCGGCTAACAAAGCAATGTTCAGCATCTAAAACAGACAAAAAAACAAACGCTTTATGATGACAAAAAAGGAGGACTAGCTAAGAAAATGAGGTGCTTGTTAAAGCTAGATGGAAGTTTCGAACCAAACTAAAACCAAACCTTCACACACACTTGGGGTTATCTAGATGGATTGTAGTCCTGCTTATATATATATATATATATATGAGAGCATACTTCATGTGCATATCAATCCATATTTAAACATACTCAAAGATCTCACACGTTCAATCAATGAGATTAGTGGTTGAAATTCAAATCTCAAAAATAAATATGTTGGTACTTTTACAAGTATTATAATGCACTTATAAATTGCTTTTTGACTTAAAGATATTAACCGTTGAATTTTAAGATGGGATGATTGAAATCTTTGACAGTATTTAAGCATATATCCATGTATACATATACACATGCACTATTTTCTCTCTCTCTCTCTCTATATATATATATATATATGTGTGTGTGTGTGTGTGTGTGTGTGTGTGCACCTGGTAAAGAAAAAAACTCTTTCAAATCCTTTGTACCTAGGAGATTAGTCTCTCACCGTCTGGGGTGGGAAATACTCCTGGTGATAGGCCAACGAAAAAAAATGTGTGATATTAGACCTTAGCTTTGAACGTATAACTTTATGTAAACATATAATGCATTTGGATTATGCAACGGTCGATTTCCCCTCTTTTCTTTCATGATTATTCAAATATTTGCTTCTTAAGGGCTAGTTTACTTTATGTTCTATTTTACCTTATCTAACTCTTGGTAAGTGGGTTTTGTTTGGCTAAAGTGCAAGGTGAGGACTTCCTCGTGCTGGTGTAATTCTTGCCTAAGAATATTTAACTTTCGATTTTGATGGAATCTAGTGCATTAGTGAAGAAAAGAGCATACAAAAGGTTAGACAAGTTTTACGAACTACTTAGCACAACCCTCCTCTTTTTTACAGACTTGGAGATTTGTAAGGCTGAATCTCCAAGTGAATTTATCATTAGATTATATCTTGCAATTAAAATTTAAAAACTATGGTATATATATATATATAACAAGAACCTGTCACTTTGACAGTATTCATTACGTCTCTTTATGCGGAAGACACTGTTTATGTTAGTTTAACCATGTGGATCTCTAAGGAAAACATTTAGCTGAGAGGCATGAGCTAATTAATCAAGATACTGACCCAATCGTGTCCCTGATCTATGGGGGGGCTTCCCTGTCCTTCTAGTTAATGTCAGACGCTTAGTCGGCATGTAGAACGGGTGGAGGGTAATTAGAGGGGCGAGACATTCTTTAACAAAGTTCTCTCTCTTTATATATATATAAAGAGAGAGAGAGGGTAACTGATATATATTAGTACCTTTACGTGTTAGTAAATCTAAAACAATCTCAACCATTTATCTTGAACAGATGGGTTAAATTTGAAATTTCAAAAGTAGAAGTACTCATGCAAATAATGTGTCGATGAAAAGTACACATGTATATATATATATATATAATCCTTATCACCATTGTTGTTGCTCGTTTATGTTTGAAAGTTACTTCATGTAATACGGTCCAAATATCTCAACAAACTTTGCAACTACACTCATGCCACCAGTGAGCAAGATCTGATCTCTTTCTCTCTCTCTCTCTCTCTCTCTCTATATATATATATATATATATATATATATATATATATATATATATATATATATATATATATATATATAGGAATATGCATGACCACCTCTGGCACTTGGTTCTTTCCCTGCAGACTTGGGTGTGAAAATTCTGACCACCACGATTCACTTCCATTTCAAGATTTGGATACCCAAAATTTGTATCTTAATAGTTATGCTTTCTGCACTCGGCATCATCTACTACAACCACGGTCCCTCGTAGACCCAGATGTTAGCTCATCAACCTAGATCAAGCTCAATGACACCCAGCCCTCACATTGATCCTACTCCAACCATAATTTACATCACTCTGCTAAAACTAGGTCAAGCCATTCTACATGCTCATGTAATCATATACATGATTGATAAAAAACTTGAAATGAAGATATAAGCCTGTACTAATAATGCAGGTGAACATCTTTGAACATGGGTCACCGTAAATTATATTTTCTTTTTCCTTAAGTTAATTTGCAACTCGAGGGAACCGTGTAGCGTATCTTGTGCGATAAACTAATGCACAATAAGCCCATGGCATGGATCGATGACTTCTGCATGCCCTGGGTGTGTCATAGACTATGTATGATAAATTAGTGTATATAGTAAGCTCATATAATATGTATGCTCTTTTTGTGACAGTGGTGGGATATGAAGAGCTGTAATTATATGGTTTTCAATCATCGAAAAATCCCTTAAATTGGAATTCCTTCAATTGTACACTACTTCGGAAGGAAGAAATGCACGATGAAAGGAAAGAATCATCAATTCCTTCAAGTTTAAATGCAGTTGCCACAAGGAAAAGAGGTGGACCAAGAGCAATCGAACAAATCTTGAAATATACTGCAAGCTTTCCTGGTGAGTGGAGTGGTTCCCCAATAACAATCATCTCATAGTCCCACATTGCACCATTCCTTCGTTTTTTTTGGCTAGCATTGAGGATACGTAGCTTGATGCTTGAATGCCGAGCGGCATTGACGTTCAGGTTTTTGTTCGAGACGAGATAGCAAAAAGAGAGAAGGTACTTAGGTTTTCATGTGAGATCTTTAAGTCTTTTATTTTTTACTACATCTCTTGGTGCCTAAGTTTTTTACTTAACTTGGGCCTAATGGAACCAGTTCTTCGTCCTTGACAAGTTTCAGTTTTATGCTTAACAACACTTAGACCTACGAACACCAAAAATCAAGGTCTCATTCTTTTAAAACCTTATATCAAACACCCTAAGGTGGGGCAACTATGTACGGGTCTCATAAAATCCACTGGGAAGATATGCTTTTGTTAAATTTTTGAATTTCGGTGGGGCTGATGACCCATGTCTGACTGGATACGGATGCCACTGGAATGTAGCTTCCATAGACAATAATGATGAGACTAATACTTTCAATTTCTTTTCTAGGAACCATGAGGAGAAGGAAGCCAGATGCAAGCCCTGGGTATTGAAACTCAGGACTTATCTTGTAGATCGACCCCCTAGCCGGGGTGAGCTATTGCTTGTTGTGCATGAGATTCTGATACTAACTTGATCCAAATGCAAAAGATGTACTTGGGTGTATCCAAAAAGTGAATTATCTCTCTTGGTATTCAATGTGGAACAACGGAAATGTTCATGGCTGAGCTTTCCTTACAATTATGGTAGGTATACTAAGTTTCGAGTTAAATGGACTCGGGCATCTTCTTTTGACACCTCTTTCATGAAGAGGAGAACAGTTTGATGATTACATCAAACCTTTCAATTCAGTTTCCTTGTTGAAAGAGGGTGTGTCTGTGTTTATGCATGCTCTACTGCTACCTTCTTTGTAATCTAAAGTAAAGGAAAATATGGATTACCTCAAAGAGCCACAAAGTCACTCACCTGGCTAGTGGGTTTTGACTCACAAGTTAGAGGTCATGAATTCGACACCCGGAATGTGCATTGGCTTCGGCCTCCAACTGTACAGAAAGGGGGAAATGGAACTGCTGGATATGATAAACTACAGTAAAACCTGAAAAGGGCAATAACAGCAACTCACAAAAATATGTGCAAGATACCAAAAGAAAAGGAAGTGATAAAAAATGATTATCCTAATTAGTTTATCAGATCAAGTTGAGGCAAAAAAGCTGATCGGGTTGACCAACCTGAGGATCTCCAATGGGTAGATCGAACTTACTGAAAGAGCAATTATATCAATCTACACACGGCAAAAACAACGGGGTACTTCTGTTCGTCTTCTTTCCCTCTTCATTTCCAACGGTCAAAACCTCCACCAACCTCTCTCTCTCTCTCTCTCTCTCTCTCTCTCTCTCTCTCTCTCTCTCTCTCCAGATCTATATAAATCCACTGAAACTCAAATATCACTCAGGATGAAACTACGAAGTAGCGCCAATCCCTTCTGCTTTCCATTGCCCACCACGCTTTCTTATTCCACTTTCGAAATCAAAGTTACCAATTAACTGAAATCATTTAAATGGGCAGTAACAACATCGTCCTCAATCATGACTTCTCCTGCGGCCTCCGATTTTGGCACCCAAATTCCTGCCGCGGGTATGTGGTATCGCCGGAATCCGGTTACAATGGGGAGATTGTTTCTGAATCCGGTAGCCCTTATGCCGTCGTCTCCAACCGAACCGAATCTTGGCAAGGTCTAGAGCAAGACATCACCACCAAAGTTTCCCCTCTTTCCTGGTACGCCTTCTCGGCCTGGGTTCGTGTCCGCGGGACTCACGAATCCCGCGTCCAAGCCACACTCCGGCTGGAGAACTCGGCATCTTCGCCGACGTATGTGTACATTGGAAGGTAGGCTGGAAGTTGCCGTTGTTTTTTGGTTTTGGATTTCTATGGATTTGGTGGACAAGTGGTTGTATTATTGCAGTACCAAAGCGTCTACGGAGAGATGGGTTAAGATGGAAGGAACGTTTTCGCTGGAGACAGTCCCGACGAGGGTGGTTCTTTATTTGGAAGGGCCCGAACCCGGTGTTGATTTGCTTATCGATCATGTTCAAGTTCGAGATTCCTCTGATTCTGGTTCTAGCCAGAATGCGTTCAAGGTATGGTTCCAAGATTGGTTTTCTTCATTTCTGCTCATCTCCTTTAGTTTCTGGTATTGGTTGTATTATATGCAACCAATACCTGAAATGCGTGGTTGTTTAGGCAATAACAGTGGATGCATTTGGATCAGTAGAGGAATGGGCATCTCTCAGGAAAATTCGTAGGTGTTTTGTATGTAGCGATACTTTTATTGGTATTTGGACGTATTTGAATCAATGATAAAAAAAGCATGAGACTAAGAATTCTTGGTGCTAAGGATTCTCGAGAATTCAATCGGATATCATACTGACCAACATGCTCATCTTTTCACGTATCCAAGTCCTAGATGTTATGGCATTGATGGGTAGTTTCTGTTTTTCCTTAGAAAAGGAATCTGTGGAGAAATTCCAATTCCCACCAGAGGAGTTGACAAATCTAACTAGAGAATTTGATGGATTGAGAGTTCAGTTGATCACCGTTAAATGTCCAAGCATGAAAATAGAGTTGGAATTCTCTTTCCCTCAAATCCATTATTCCTTTATGACAAAAAGTGTTTCAAGTTTGATGGATTGAGAGTTCAGTTGATCACTGTTAAATGTAATCCAAACAAGAAAATAGGGTTGGAATTCTCTTTCCCTCCAATCCATTATTTTTTTATGACAAAAAGTTGTTTCAAATTATGGAAAGGAAATTCCAAGACAATCAAAAAATGTCCTGACATCTGCAAACAAAAGCTCATCTTTGCTTAAACTAATTTCATTATTTAGAATTTCAATTTGATTGTAAGTGTAATTGCAGAAACAAACCTTTGGTAGAGGTGGTAGGTCACAGGTTTCTATTGTCGTTTGGGTTTATCTGTTGCTAAACTACATCATTGTTGCTTCTGTTATTTATTAAAGGAAGAAGTTAAGGGTGTCACAGATGATGGGGATGGAAATATTATACTGAACCCTCGGTTTGAAGATGGCCTCAATAATTGGTCTGCAAGGGGTTGCAAGATCCTTTTACATGATTCGATGGGAGATGGGAAAGTACTTCCATTAAGTGGGAAGGCCTTTGCTTCTGCCACGGAGCGCACTCAGAACTGGAATGGAATTCAACAGGAAATTACTGGTCATGTGCAGCGAAAGCTTGCTTATGAGGTATCTGCAGTTGTTCGCATATTCGGGAATCCTTCAAGTGCAGATATGCGAGCTACATTGTGGATTCAGACTTCAAATCAGAGGGAACAGTATATTGGAGTTGCCAAGTGAGGATCTGGTTGAATTTGTTCTTTTTGTTTGCATTGGATATTTTACCATATTTTTATCGTGCAGATAGCATGGCCATGTTTCCACCAGTGAGACATGGGATGTTAGTTGTTCCCTGTAATTTAATTCTAATTATGGTGTATGAGTGTTAGCACTGACGCATAAGGATGCTGCCTATGTAGTTCGCAGGTGTCAGACAAAGAATGGACTCAGTTACAAGGGAAGTTTCTTTTAAATAGTGAGGTCTCTAGAGCAGTGATATACTTGGAAGGGCCGCCAGGAGGCACTGACATACTTGTCAATAGTTTAATGGTTAAACATGCTGCCATGCCAGCTCCTTCACTTCCACCCTTTATTGAGGTTGGTTATGTGTGAGCTGCTCTCTCTCTTTCTCTCCATCTATCTATCTATCTATATAAAAGGAAAAGTCTAATATCTTGCTGTGGTGTATACTTGCCTATATATATGTGTGTATGTATGGACGCACACATACCCACTCAGTTGGTTCAGTCACTAGTACGTGAAATGAGAACTTAAGATTTTGTAATTATAAAAGTACTGGAAGTAGCAGAAAGTGTCAATACCAAACAGCAGCAACTTGCCTATATGTATGTGTATGTATGGATGCACACATACCCCACTCAGTTGGTTCAGTCACTAGTACATGAAATGAGAACTTAATTTTGTAATTATAAAAGTACTAGAAGCAGCAGAAAGTGTCGATACCAAACAGCAACAACAACAACAATAACTAAGCCTTTTTTCATACTAGGCGGGGTCAGCTACATAAATTGTTTGTTTCCAAAGAGTCCTATCATATGTCATACTAGTAGTTCTTTATTGTTTCTTTCCAACACTTGTGTGGTCTTCCTCTTCTTTTAACATCTTCACAATTTAGTTTTTCGTACATTTTTAATGAAGTTTCTTTTAGCCATCTTTTTACATGTCCAAACCATTTAAAGTGTCAAGGCAAAGAGAGCATGTTACAAATTACTTTATACTAAGAAGATTAGTGAAACTTTAGAGGCTTATAAGAAAGCAAAGAAAGAAACAAAAAAGGTTGTCAATGAAGAAAAAGCTAAAATTTGGGAGGATTTATATAAAAAAACTCAACTCAAAAGAGGGTAAAAGAAATATTTTTAGGATAGTTAGGGTTAGAGATAAGAAAACTAAGGATCTTAATTTTGTTAGATGCATAAAAAACGAGGATTAGAAAATTTTAGTGACAAATGATGATATAAAAAATAGATGAAAAAACTATTTTTATAAGTTTAAAATGAAAATAAAGATGTTAAAATTAGCTTAGAAGAGTTAGCCAAATCAGAAAAGTATATAAACCACAATTTCTACCAATGTATTCAAAAGAATGAAGTTAAAGAAGCTCTTAAACATATGAAGGGTGGTAAATCGGTAGGATGAGACAATATTCCTATAGAAGTTTGGAAAATCCTACCAGAGATAGGAATCACTTGGCTCATAAGACTATTTAATGAAATATGGAGAAACCAAAAGATGCCCAAGGAATGGAGAGCGAGTAGACTTATACCCATAAACAAGAACAAGGAAGACATTTGAAATTGTGCAAATTATCGGGTATCAAGTTAATGAGCCATACTATGAAATTATGGGAAAGAATTATCGAACGTAGGTTAAGACAAGTATCGAGTATAACATGAAACCAATTTAGATTCATGCCAGGCAGATCTATTATTAAAGCGATTCACCTTTTGAGACATCTTATGAAATACTTTAGAGGAAAAAAATACCTTTATATGATATTTATTGATCTAGAAAAAGCTTACGATAGGATACAAGAGATGTTCTTTAGAGAACCTTAAAAAAAAGAGGTATCCCATTAACATACGTAAACCTTATAAGAGACATATACGATAGTGCAAAAACATGTGTGATGACTCATGAAAGAATGACAAACTTCTTTGAAGTTAATATTGGGTTACATCAAGGATCAACTTTAAATCCATACTTATTTATAATAGTGATTGATGAGTTAACAAAACATATTTAAGATAAAGTACCTTATTGTATGTTATTTGTAGATGGCATTGTGTTAGTGGAGGAGTCTATGGAAAAAGTTAATAGAAAATTGGAACTATGGAGAGAAACATTAGAAAGTAAAGGCTTCGAACTTAGTAAAACAAAGACAGAATATGTGAAATGTAAGTTTGATCATTTGGTTACTTCAGATGACATAGAAATTAAAATTGGCCCACATTGCATCCTCCAAAAGGAAAGTTTAAATACCTAGGGTCAATTATTCAGAGTGATGGAAGAATTGATGGATATGTTATACATAGAATTAATGCAGGTTGGTTAAAATGGAGAGGAGCATCAAGTATTCTTTTATGATAAGAAGATACCATTAAAGCTAAAAGGTAAATATTATAGAGTAGCAATTAGACTTGTCATGTTTTATGGTATTGAGTATTGGACAGTTAATCATCATGTACAAAAATGTCTCTCACAGAAATGAAGATGTTGAGATGGATGAGTGGTCATACAAGGAAAGACTCTATATATAATGAGGGTATTAGAAACAAATTAGGAGTGACACCAATAGAGGATAAAATGTGAGAATATCGTTTAAGATGGTTTGGACATATAGAAAGAAGATCAAAAGAAGCACCTGTAAGAAGGTATGGAAAACTAGATTTAACCAACCGGCATTAATCCTATGCATAATATCTCTATCAATTCTTCCATTAGTCTAAAAAACTGATCCTAGGTATTTAAAACTTTCTTTATAATGTATATCAATCTTAATTTTTATATTATCTTAAGTAAGCAAATTATCAAACTTACATTCCATATATTTTGTCTTTGTTCTACTAAGTCAGAAGCCTTTACTTTATCATGTATCTCTCTATAGTTTCAATTTCCTATTAGCTTTTTTGTTAGACTCATCCACTAACACAATGTCATTTGCAAATAACATATACCAAGGTACTTCATCTTGAATATGTTTTGTTAACTCATCAAGGACCAATATGAATAAATATGGACTTAAAGTTGATCTATGATGTAACCCAATATTAATTTTAAAGAAATTTGTTATTCGTTTATGAATCCTCACATATGTTTTTGTACCATCATACATGTCTCTTATAAGATTATATATATCAATGGGATATCTCTCTTTTTAAAGGTTCTTCAAATGATATCTCTTAGCACCCTATCGTAGTTTTTTCTTGATCGATAAATGTGAAGGGTTTTTTTTACTCTAAAATATTTCATAAGATGTCTCAACAGGCAGCCGACCCCGTCTAGCATGGGAAAAGGCTTAGTTGTTGTTAGTTGTTGTTGATGTCTCAACAGGTGAATCGCTTCATCGATAGATCTGCCTGTCATAAATTCAAATTGGTTCTTTGTTGTACACGATATTTGTCTTAACCTATATTCAATAATTCTTTTTTATAATTTCATAGTATGGCTCATTAATTTGATACCCCGAGTAGATAATTCCAAGAGGATATAATAATATTGATATTACTCAAACTGGATATCCATTTTATATGGACATGAAATGCTACCCATCGTTATGGTAAAATGGCATCATTTTTATAGTTAGGCATTTCTGGAAAATGCAGAGAGTTTAAGGAAAAACTGATAGAACTTATGAATGATTCAAGGGAAACAAGTCTTGGCGACGTGCTTCTAAAATGTTTTCTACTGTTATTGAGACAATGCTGAAGCTCCCTAGTGTTTAAGTTTGCTTCTTGGGTTGGACGGTTTGTACTCTTACATAGACTTTCTTGACCTTTGTGACAGAAAAAAGATAATTCCTTGTTTGTTGCCAACTCATTGATGTTTAAGGGCCAAACTTTAGGATCAGGCTAGGCCTTAGTTACATTCTTCAGGTGATGGACTGCTACTATTGAGCAATAGGAAATAGCGAGCTGATAATTCTTTGATTCCTTATTCTCCTGCAGAATCCTGCTTATGGAATCAACATAATTCAGAACAGCAGCCTGGTAGATGGTCTCAATGAGTGGTTTCCGCTAGGCCCATGCACGCTTACTGTATCTACTGGTTCACCACACTTGCTTCCTCCAATGGCTAGAGAGGCGCTTGGAGCCCATGAGCCTCTTAGCGGTTCCTATATTCATGTCACCAATCGGTCACAAACCTGGATGGGACCTGCTCAGATGATCACAGATAAAGTGAAATTGTTCTTGACTTATCAAGTATCTGCTTGGGTTCGTGTTGGTTCTATTGCAAATGGTACTCAGAATGTTAATGTTGCATTGGGCGTGGATGGCCAATGGGTAAATGGGGGCCAAGTCAAGGTTAATGAGGACAGATGGTTCGAAATTGGTGGTTCATTCAGAATTGAGAAACAACCTGCGAAAGTTATGCTATACATTCAAGGACCTGCATCAGGAGTTGATCTAATGGTAGCAGGACTACAAATATTTCCTGTTGACCGGCAATCAAGATTTAAACATCTAAAGAATCAGGTTGACAAGGTTTGTGGAAGAGAAAAACCTATCTTGGTAGATTTTCTTCTGATGTATACATCCTTTTATGATACTCTGCTTATAAAATGCAATTGCTTCCCATCTTTCCAGGTTCGAAAACGTGACATCATACTAAAGTTCTCGTCCTCAAGTACTGGAGGAGTGGTCGGTTCCTTTGTGAGAGTTAAACAGATTCAAAACAGTTTTCCATTTGGAACATGTATCAGTAGGAGTAACATTGACAATGAAGATTTTGTTAACTTTTTCGTAAAGAATTTCAATTGGGCTGTCTTTGGCAATGAACTGAAATGGTACTGGACCGAGCCACAGAAAGGAAATTTCAATTATCAAGATGCAGATGAGCTCTTGGAACTGTGTCAAAGCCACAATATAGATGTTAGAGGCCATTGCATCTTCTGGGAAGTAGAATCTGCTGTACAGCAATGGGTTCGATCCTTGAACAATGATGACCTAAGGTTAGCTGTTCAAAATCGTCTCAGTGGCCTTCTTTCAAGATTCAAAGAGAAGTTCAGACACTATGATGTAAACAATGAAATGTTGCATGGATCTTTTTATCAAGATAGATTAGGAAAGAACATAAGACCATACATGTTTCAAACAGCCCACCAACTGGACCCATCAGCCATACTTTTTGTGAATGACTACCACATAGAAGACGGGGACGACAGTCAATCATCTCCTGAGAAGTACATAGAGCAAATACTCGACCTCCAGGAGCAGGGTGCACCAGTTGGTGGAATAGGGGTGCAGGGTCATATTGACAATCCTGTTGGATCGATCGTCTGCTCTGCATTGGATAAGCTAGGCATACTTGGACTTCCTATCTGGTTTACAGAGCTTGACGTCTCGTCTATAAATGAATATGTAAGAGCTGATGATTTAGAGGTCATGCTTCGTGAATGCTATGCTCATCCAGCAGTCGAGGGGATCATGCTATGGGGATTCTGGGAGCTGTTTATGATCAGAGATAATGCATATTTGGTAGGTGCTGAAGGTGATATTAATGAAGCTGGAAGGAGGTATCTTGCCCTCAAGGAAGAATGGTTGTCCCATGCACATGGTCACATTGATGCACAAGGAGAGTTCAGGTTTAGAGGCTTTCTTGGTTCATACAGCTTGGAGATTTTTCTTACACACAAGAAGGTTAGTCAAACGTTTGTTGTTGACAAGGGGGAGTCTCCATTGGAGATTGTAGTAAGTCTATAATTTGCTACTGCTACTGTAAATCTCATTCTCGTATGAAGGATGAGGTAAATAATGTTTGAAAGAAATAACATATTTCTTTCTGTTTGGTTTTCATGGCATTGGGTAAGAAGACATGGTTCATATGAGTGGTCATATAGATTGATCTTTTTTCTTTTTTTCAGAACTCGAAGAAACTGGCTCTTGGAGATGCATTTTTTTGGATCCTCTGGCCAGTGTGACTCGCAAGGAGAGTTACATGTGTGAGACTAGGTGAACACCTATTCTGAATTCTAAGCCATTAGATGAATCCTATTTTAGGGTGTACAAGAAGTAATAAAAGTTTAAACAAACTAACAAGATTAAATAATTATCAAAAAAAGAAAAAGAGAACAAGATTAAACATAATGTAGATCTGCAATTCTACCTGGGAACTTGGTGTGGAAATTTGTACCCTACCCGAAAAATCCGTCTGGGTTTCGGGGTTTGAGTACCCCGGTTCAGTCCAAAGCAACCCAACAAAAGTAGGGTCTGATTCCGACCTGAAACTGGCGCAATATTATATACGTTGTGCAGGCTACACTCACATTATATATATATATATATACATATAAATATGTACTACATGAATATATACAAGATATTATATGTATAATATAATACATATTCTTATATTTAAATATGGTGGCCGACAGTTTATTTTATGCAATCCCGAATCCGCAAAGTCAAGTGGGGAGAAGGAAGCCGTTGATTTTTCTGAGAAAGGGAAATATTTAAATAAATGAAATATTAAGTTAGTAAATAAATTTGAAAAAAAAAGAATATGATAAAAAAAAACCTTTATGGTATAAATACAGACATCATCGTCGGGTCCTTTAGCAAGAAAGCCTAAAGGCTAATACTAACTGAAGCATGTCTTAAAGAGACACTAACTTTTTTGTTGCAGCCACATCTTCTTCAAGCAACCTAAAGCTGCGCATCAACTTGGAGGTGTTCGAGTGCAAGGCTCAAATTTGCCATCATCTTCAATCATCTCCAGGCCCCATACACACACAAAAAGAGACAAGAATTTGCCTAGCTCAAGCATACACACACAAAATGAAAATAAAAATGAATTTAAGCATTGACTTAGAAAAAGAAAATTATAAGAAAAATAAATAAATATGACAAGTCAAGGCCACTCTTATCCATTGTTATAAAAGCGAAGAATCAAAGCTGGTGGTCTTAGCAGACCGAGTATCCTGCACCATTAAGTCTTTGTTATTAGTCATCAATGGGCTCCCAGAGTCCCTTCTACGTCAACCCCTAATCCACAAGTCCAAGCAAGTGGGTTTCATCTTTTAAGAAGGGGGTCGTTACTTTTAGAGAGAAAAAAGAAGAAGACAGAACTTCGCAGATTAATTGAAAAACAAAGAGAAGAAATTAAATATAAATCTATTATTTGAGAGAAATGTTTGAGTTACAGTTTCAGCCACTTTCTTTATTTGAGAGAAATTCATATCATCCAAACAGAGGGATCATGCACACTTCCACATGATGTGGTTAGCCATAAATATAAATCTATTACAAAAGGATTAATAGATGGTTTAATTATAGTGTCCCTTTTGTAGCTCTGTGTGCAAGAAAGTTGGATGTTATAATTTTATAATTATATACTTAATTTATTAATTAGCTAAGTTAAGAACGAGAAAGTTATTGGATCGGAGTCTCTAGGCTTTGATCCAATAATTGTACATAATTTTTTGTCATAAATATACACAGCATGGGTCTGCCTAACCCCGATTTTTTTGTTGTTCGGGTTATCTTGCGAACCTCATGAGACGAGATAACTTAGCTCATTGTTCCGCTAAACAACCTAAAACAAGTCATGCTCAGCATTTAGGTTGTATATGCTCCTTTGCTTGATTATAAATGTACATGGCATCGAGAACAATAGCTCAGGGTGCTCTAGTACCGTTGCTGCTCGTGGAGAGAACTCTCAAAGGTGCTGGGGCAGTCATTGATCTCCGAAGTTGTCTACCTTGTCCGATTCGATTGTGCATAGCGGAACTTGACTGCTTTTGTGGTTTTTATTCCTCCTTCCTTTCATTTCTTGTAGCAAGTGTAATAGAAGTGTATTTCGTTTTCGGGGTTACGTGCAAAGGGTTTTCTCAGAAGACGTAGAAACACAGTATCGGATTTCATATCTTTTTTTTCTCAGTTATGTAAACTTTGTATTTATACATGACTTTCTGTCTTCCGTGTTTACTGCTCTGGGCTTTTCCTTTTAATAGTCATATCTTTCTTTTATCCGGGAGATGCATGAGTTTTACTTTTAGAAAACTAAAAATCGTTTTATAAGTGTTTAACTTTCGAAAATACGATCTTATAAAATCCGGGAAGAGGGTCCTTCTTCCCTCATTTCATGATCGTTGTTAGCAATGGGGCCGAGAGTGTCCATCCACTACTTACAAAAGGGTGCATGTCTAGGTGTGTGTAGGCTTCGGCATGATCCTCTTGTAACAAAAAAAATGTACATGTTGAAAAAACATGCTAACCATATCAGTTTGATCAGTACACATATCCTGAATGAATGAGGCGTTCTACCATAAATAATAAAATTTTTAAACTCAAAGAGGAGGAGTTTAATTTTTTAGTATAATTCATGCAAACGTTTAAATTTCATAACTTTTATGAGTTGCTGCTCATCTTGGTTACATGGATTATAGGTTGCAATTGTTCTCCATCTTGTTACCATTGTGTTCAATTTTTTTTTCTATCAACATTTAACCCAAAAGGAAAAAATACTGTTTCTTTATATATCCTCGAGGTTTATGTTATTTCTTTTAAAGCATTCGTCACTAATTTTTCGAACATTCTCATTCGAACTTCCATAAGATTGAATATGCATTAGCATAACACTAATTATATTTCTTTGATCATTCATTATACTACCACGCAACAAACTCATCTTTTATGTGGTCTACGATTGCACTCAACACTCGACTTCATAGCATCGATTTTACTCAAACTTTATAATATATTTCTTTAAATTTTGGTGGTAACTCAAAACTTATGCACATCTTAATTTTGCAAAAGTACATTACTCAACCTAATCTCAAGTATAAGAAATGTTTTTTTCCTTTACATAATTTTCTCTAGAAGATCGATATTATTCTTAAGTCAATTCACGATCTTTCGCTGTATAGACCTTTCTTTTTTCCCGAAACGAGCTCGAGTCGTACTCGAACCAAGATTCGCCACCGGCGACGAGCCTATACTTTTTACCTCAGTGAAGAATCCAGCACTTTTGACCCCTCGTTGAGAAACTGAACCTGCTTCCAACGCGGAAAGACTTATTTGCTAGAAATTTACTTGAACTCATTTAACTTTCATTTATTTATAAAATTGGTCCCAACATTTCAGAAATTGCAGTTACTAACAATCTATGAAAGTATTGCCAAAAACAAGAATATTTTAAAAATAACGATCTTTGGCCGATGGAAGGGCAACAATAATAACAACAACTAAGCCTTTTCTCATACTAGATGGAGTCGGCTACATGAATTCTTTATTTTTCATAGAGTAGATCATATGTCGTACTAAAAGTTAACTCAATTAAAGTAAGATCATTCTTTATTATTTCTTTTATCATTTTTATGGTCTTCCTCTTACCTTTTTAACATTTTCATAATATAGTTTTTCATGTTTATCCATCTCTATATCTTTATTTATGCCATAAACATCTTTTATACATGTTAATGATTAGCTTCTCAAGAAACATAAAACATAGTAGGTCTAATTACTTCTCTCAAATAACCAATTAAAGGAGCATAAAAAAAATAGAATATCTATTTTGATGAACTTAAAACCCACATATAAACAGAACTTTAAACCTTTGTTATATGTTCATTGTAGATGCTAATGAAGTAACCTTTCAATAAAAAAAAAAGATTTGCATGACACAAACTAGTAATAGTTCACCTTGCAAGGGGGTCAACTCACAAGGTGAAGGTTGTGAGTTCAATGTCGAGGGTTGCATTTGGTTTCTCCCTCCGCATTGTACAAAAAGAGAGATTCAACACACATAATTTGCAAACATGTAAATATCAAATGTGTAATCAATTCTTGAAAAAAAAAAGAGGATCTACTTAAAATGGACTTCCCTTTTTCATATAAATTTCTTCTTTATAAGGTGATTTGGTCTCCTCAAGTCTTCATGCTTCATAACGCGGGAGAGAGAAGCCAAACAAACAATGACGAAGAGATGTGTTACCAGGTGGATGAAGACGACGTGGGGTGGGTGCGGCTTTCACGTCGCATCCGTGTATCGCCAGATCGAGGAAGGCGAGCACTGCATGTGTAGGCCCTGGCCCGGCATTAAGACAAACGGTGCAGGCGGCACCGGCAACTCCTCGGCGTTGCAGAGCATGTCGTCGTGCGTTATCCTGTGAGAGAGGCTCGACTCAACACCATGCCAAGTTTCCTTCCTTCGCTTGGATCCGTTTCCATTCTCTGTACGTGTTTCATGTGGCTGATCGGCCACAGTTTATGTCATGTACCTCCTTTGTAAAACATTACTTTCATGTATTACTTAACAATATAAACTGGCAATGATGGTGCTTCTCTCATCCGCCTGTTTCCCATAACACTATCAATTTGGATCTTCCATGTTGGGCACCCATTCCAGATGAATTTCCAAAGAAAAACATATCGGGAACAATACCTAAAACCAGTGGTGGACTCGGGAATTCTTTTGGGTGAGGTGCACGTATATTTTGGATTAAATATATTTATATTTTATGTCTATAAGCACTTGTATTTTCTTATATATATATATATGTATATATATAGTAGTTGACTAGAAAAATTCAGTTTCCAAATGAGACGCATATGTCTCACCTCGCTCTAAAGCGGGTCCGTCACTGACTAGAACTCGTTGGTTGATTGAATGACTTGAAATTACTTTTGAAGTGGGTGATTATCACATCATTGTCAAGTATAATTGGTGCTTGTGGACCTCATAAACGAATAAAAAGCAAAGTTGTACTGTATATTGAAGCCAATATTTTGATTATGAGGTATGCACCTACTACAGTTTGAGTGTGATAGGCCTAAGCAATGTAATCAAATATCTCCTAAATGTATGAGGTATGCACCTACGGCAGTTTCTGTTTGATAGGCTCAAACATGTTAATCAACCATCTCCAAAAGTTATGAAGTATGAGCCTACGACAACCTCAATATGATAGGTATAAACATCGAAGTCAACCATCCAAATGGTATGAGGTATGCGCTTACAGTTATAATAATTTCAGTCTGATAAGCCCAAACATCATAATCAACCATCTCCAAAAGGTACGAGTGCTCAACTTCTCTGACATTCTAGGTAATCCAATTTTCCATATATATATATATATATATATATATATATATATATATATATATATGTGTGTGTGTGTGTGTGTGTGTATCTATGTTTACTTGCGTATATGTAGCATACCATATTGAAATTTCAACCATTGAACCTTAAAAATCTTCAATTATTTGCATTAGTTACAAATAAATTTCGTTTTAATTTGAATTACATTCAATTCAAGAATATAATTGATATTGGGGTTAGGGTGTGGAGTGGCCTCACAGACAAGGTACAAAATTGATGTTCGGATCGGGGCCAGGTATGGACATACCCGCTCCCAGCTTGCTTCACTGCCACGCTTTCCTTTTTCTCTTCCTCGATCTCCTGCCTTTATTTGAGAAAAAAATGAGCAGTTGACTGTAATATCACAAGCATTAGATGATGACTGATAAATATGCTATTAGTAAGTCTTTATCTTGTAATTTTCTCCTTATTTAAGCGTTACCTTCCGTCTCCTTTCCGCACCAGAGCTGAGAAAGAGTTCAAGAAAGGCGGAACAAGAGAGAACCAAGAGAAGAGAAGGATGTGTTACCAGGTGAGCTGCAGCAAGTGCGGGAAGACGACGTGGGGCGGATGCGGCTTTCACGTCGCATCCGTCTACCACCAGATCAAGGAAGGGGAGCACTGCATGTGCCGGTCTTGGCCGGGAGTTGAGACGGATGGTGTCGCCGCTAGCGACGATTCTCAGCCCTCGCAGAGCGTGTACTGCTGCGCTATAATGTGAGAGTACCTCGATGCACCACCATGAATTTTTCCTTCCTTCGCTGTAGTGCAGGATTCGTTCCGATTGGCCACAGTTTATTCCGTCGACTTCCTCTGTATCCCATTATTTCCATGTACTTTTGACATTAGAATTAAAATGGTGGTGCTTTTTTCATCCCTCTTTTTCCTCAAACGCTATCAATTTGGGTCTTATGTGTTTGGCACCCGTTGATCCGGATGCTTTTGCAAAGGGAAAACGTGTTGGAAATGTTGGATTATTGTGGGCTTAATTAAACTCATGCTCATGTTCGTATCACAAATATTCAATTTATATATATATATATATATATATATATATATATATATATATATATATGAAAGTCCTAAGTCACATAGTTACATGTGAGAAACATGTGCATGTGCATGAGGAGGTAAAGTTTAGTATCATGTTGAAAATGAGACAAGCCCGTCCTTTTATATTATTGGTAGCTCATAAACCCTAAGACCACACACATGTGCATGTGCATGTGCACGCCAAGCCATGCTGGGAGATAGGCTTGAGAATTATCTTCGGTCTATTTTTTTAATAAAAATCTTTTGATTTTAATAAAAATCTTTTGATCTACGCGTGCTTGAGGAAGAACGATTACGTGACATAGAGGTGTATTGTTTGGATTAGATTCATGATCTCTGATCCAATATGCAACCTATAAATATGTGATTAGGGTTCCCTAATGAGTACATTCTGCAATTACGCTCTCTTTTCTACTCCCCTATATCATAGGAGAAATGTGTAGGCACTTGTATGTACTAACAATGGAACGTTGATTTCTCTAAGGTAATTTTGCAAGGGCAACTAGCACAAATAAATTCTTATTATGATTTCTGCTTCTACATTTATTTTTAGTACGGTTTGTTTATGGCTTAATTTTGATCTGCGGTTGTCATTGTTGATTGAGGCGTGTTTATATTTGTTGCATATTGGTTTATTATGCATGCATGTTTATTGTTTTGGCCAATAATCTTAGAGAAATTAGTATTCATCATAGTAAATATGTCTATGATTGCTACCATCTGACCTGAGGTTGACCGAACATTGATATCAAAAAAGTTTGTCGGTCCCCACTTTAAACGTTAGCAACACCGTATGAAAATTTGGTTAACCATGTTAGGGCTACAATTGTATATCAAGTCGGATTGTCCCCAACCCGATGATACTAACCTTAGAAGCTTAGATAAAATCCCTAAATGGAAGGAGATTTGTATCGTTATTGTATTTTATCTACACTATCGAATATTTTATTTGATGTATATAGTTTCTCTCATTTCACGTCATCGAAAGATCTGTGGTTGCCTTGGATCAGAAATAAAATACTAAAGACCTCGATGTTGAAAAGTATTTTGTGACCAAGTTTATTAGGTATCAAATGATAGAGAGGAAATTTGTGATTGAATAGGCTCACAAGTTTCAAGTTTTATGACATGGTCTAAAGAAAACCAGGATGAAACTTCCTTAAAAATTTATTGTTATGTCTATTATTGAGAAATTTTTTAAGTCTTTGGAGGATGACCTTTGATGATCTAATGATACATATAATAATAGAGGAAGAGCATAGAAGTCAAAAACTTATTATTCTTTTAAACAACACCCTTAGGGTTAACTAGATGGTAGAAAAGAAATAACATATTGATCATAGAAAAAATAAGCAAAGTATAAACCAAAGAGAAAGATGTAAAAGAAACCCAAGAACAAACTATGTTGATTTTATAGTCAGATTTGACATCAGGCGAGGGATTGTCCCTCAAAGAAATCCAAAAATTTACGACTGTTGAAGGAGTTATAGTCAACATGGTGGTAACTAGTGCACCTGCTAGTGATGGATATCTTTCCCTTAAATTTCATCTCCTTTCAATTTATGAGTCACGATACTGGATTCTAGACACTAGAGGTAATGTGCATATCTATGTTTGACCAATCTCTATTTGTATCTTATCAGTCCATTTGTGAGTGAACAATGACCTTAAGGGATCATTCAACTGCTGAAGTGAAGGGTGAAGTGCGTGTGGACTTAAAGTTTCTTTCGAGAAATATTCTAACTCTTAAAGGGGTTAAAAACAGTCCAATGATTCATCGGAATATCCTTAGAGGTCCTACTTTTGTTAGGGAGAGATTAATGTTATATTGCAAATATAATAAAGTTATTATTACACGACTTAGTAAATGATGTTTCTTTGAGAATGACTATTTGTATGATATAGAGGATCTCTTTAAAACTCATGTAGAATTAATTATTAATTCTTTTATAAATTTTAATGATAATAAAATATCTACTTCTATTTCATCTTATTCTTTTTCTTTGTATAATATCATATCAGGTTGGGTCACGTAAACTTTGATTTTATGAAAAGAATAATGAATTTACACATTGTCCCTAAGACTGTAATAGATAGAAAACATAAATGTGATATATGCACGCAAGTGAAACAACGTAGAAAACCTTGTCATACGGTTGAAAGGAAATTCGAGATTTTGGATTTGATGAACACTGATATTTGTGAATTCAATGAAATGATTACGAGAGATAACAAAAGATATTTTATCACGTTTATTGATTATTGCAATAGATATTATTATATTTACTTATTTAAAAGTAAAGATAAAGCTTTCGAAAAGTTTTAAATATTTAGCAATGAAGGATAAACTCAAACATGCAAGTTATTTAAACGATTAAGGTCTAATAGGTAAGGAGAGTATACCTCAAACTTTTTAAGAATACTATCAAAAAATTGCTATTATTCATGAGGTTATTGCTCTGTACTCTCCTTAATCTAATGGGACGGTTGAATGAAATAATAGAACCATATGTGATATGATTAATATTTTACTTCAAAGTTCTAGGTTACCTATCTACACATAGAGAAAACTTTGAATACAGCTTGTCTAATGAGATAGTTGATTATGTTGTTTATAGATTAGATGATTATGAGGAAATAACTGAACAAGAAAAAGTAAACGGCTTACAATATCAAAAAACTTTGGAAGTGACTTTGTTACTTTCCGTGTCGAGGATAATCTTATAAACTTTTAATATGCTATGACCTCACTTTAGGTTAAGTTTTGGAAGAAAGTTATTAATGATAAAATCTAATTAATTACTTCAGAATTTGTGAATTTGCCTCTTTGTTGTTCTACTGTAGGTTGTAAGTTGGAAGTGAATCTTTAAAAAGAAACTAAATGTAGATGAAATAATCAATAAGTACAAGGTTAGGTTACTTGCCAAGATATACAAAAAAAATAAAAGAATAGATTATTTTGATACATATTCTCTAGTTTTTTGAATGATCATAATCTAAGTGTTTATAGCACTAGCTTTTGTATATGACCTCACAATCTATGAGATGGATGTAAAGACTGTTTTTTCTCATGGTGACTTAAAAATTTATATGGATCAACTAGAGAGATTTGTGGCTCGTGAGAATAAGTCTAAGGTGTGTAAGCTTGTTAAATCATTATATGGTTTCAAACAAGTGCATAAACAATAACATGAAAAGTTTGATTATGTGATATCATCTTTTGACTTAATTTCTACTGAATATTTTAAGTGTGTCTAGTATAAGTCGATTAATAATGCTTTCGTCATTCTTTGCCTATACGTAGATGATATAATATGAGAATAATATATGATACTAAGTTATTCTTATGTAGTAAGTTTGAGACGAAATATATAAGTGTGGATGATGTGATTTTAGAACTTAAAATCACATAAAATCACAAGGTCTATTGTTAGTACTCAATGTCACTATATTGAGAAAGTTTTAATATATGTGTCTATCCCTTGTAAATATAAAGTATCATGACTCTAAGTTTAGGAAGAGATTATTTTCCGAATGGAATTGAATCTTAGGATAAGATGTTGTCAATACATCTTTGAAGATGTCCAGCTAAGTGATTGATATTGTGAGTCTGGAATAGGAGAATTGAGTTGTTCCCTTGAGTCAATCATAATATAAGATATGGATGTATGGTCATTAATGCATCATCCATAAACATCAATTAGCCTTTTATTATGTTGTTACCAATAGATACCTTTACACTCAAGGTTCAGGTTCAAGACGTATGTTCACCTAGTTCTTGTAAGGGTAATATTAGATAACTATTGTAATAATTCAAACCGGAATGTATGATTACTTAAAGCATAATATGATGGTTGGTTTAGGAGAACACTTTTACACTTAAGGACTTTGTAGGGATTGTTAGATTAATGTTAATTATGATTGTGTTAATTAAACTCATGTTCATTAATAACATTTGATTTACGTTTATATCTCAAATATTCAATTGATGCATCATTGATATATGTGAAAGTCCAAAAATATAAAAAGTCACATGTGATGATCAAGAGGAGACAAATTTAGTCTCATATTGTGGAATGAGATAAATACACATGTCCTTTTATATAGTTAGTAGCTCATGAACCATAGTTCAAAGAGCTTGGAGAGGACATGCTACACTACACACGTGCGTATCGGGCCGGTCCGAGCCACACACACGCATGTCGGATTGGGCCCGGCCTGGGCCTATAAATAGTGATTAAGACTCCTTAATCAATACATTTTGCGATTACTCTCTCACCTCCTGTCTCACTGCTCTCAATCATCCTTTCCACCAGTCATAGGCTATTCAGGCATGGTCCAAGTCCACTCAAAGGTAGGTATTATGGTACGTCGTTGATCGTTTCGGGGAGTTAATTTGCTGAAATCCAGTGGGGTCTTATCTTGGTTTTGATGTTCTTCCTTTTACACTTCTGATAGAGAAACATTTGAAACTACTGAGAGAGGTTCATCTCTGCTGACATCATGCAACTCCTTGCCCTACCATAAAACTTGGTGATTGCACCATCGCATGCATGTGAAATAAAAAGATCACCCTGAAAAGCGTTCATAAGTAGACGGGACAAAAACACCTGCAGAAGAAAGGTACTGAAGAGTACCTTTCGCAGCCAAACGAAAGGTAATGCAGCCAACACACCAACCAATAAGCCAAGCAAATAGAACGGTAAATTCTCTATTGTTGACAATCAAAATGAAGACGCCCAACATAAAGCTAATTATAGAAATAAGGGTCATTCCAATGTCTTCAATCCAAGAGAAGTTGCAGGCCATGAAAAAGTTTTGTGATTCCTTCCATGGAAAACCTTTAACATTTTCACGAAGAAATTCCCAAAGCTATGCCCATGGCTAGGTCATATCAGCAACCTACTTAGCCAAAAAGAACGACAAACTCGGAACCATTTTCACGAGGAAATTCCCTAAACTCATCAAATTGCTCCCTTGTCCACACTCTTACAGAAGGCAATGGGTTTTGAGAACTCGAAGGCAGCAACCAACTTAAGGGGCAGTGTTGCATGAAAGGCTCTACCTGCAGATATGGCAGCACAAACTCAAACTTGGCCAAAGAGAACAACATATTCATGAAAGCCCTTTAGTTTTGTCGACCGCAAACAAAATATTATGAAGAAATGAATAAGGACCTACTGAGCGAGCAACAAGCAAAAAACAGAATACCCGCTTAAAAAATCTAATCGCAGATACAGACTAACACCTTCAATTTCATTCAATTTCACAGGATTCAGCTCTTGAACATTCAACTCCAATGCAAATCAAGGATCTTATGAGGTTTCAAAACCAATATTTCAAAATTTTCAAAAACTCGATGATTGAAAAGCCATTTCCAAGGCTAGTGCATATTCAGAAGAATCTGAATATTGATGGCACATGGCGCACGGACGCATGCACACACACACATATCAGCGACCTTTTTGATGCCGTTGTGAACTTGAGAAGGGTTTGGTTCCTCTACCCACGATAAAGCATGGACCTGAAATTTTTGACAAAATCGAGGCATCCAGTTGGTCGTGAATCATGCCATCCTCATCCTCATCTGCTTATTGCAAGTGTGCAATCCAAACAACCTCTCGTAGTGCCCGGCGATCCAAAAAGGATCATTATGTTGATTTTTTTATTACCAATGTTAAGGAAAATCAAGAAACTCGTCACACAATTTTTTCTGTTTTCCTGATTGGATAATGAACATGAAATGATGCTCTCGAGCTAATTGATGGCCCCAAGATCTCTTCAATTCAATCAGAAAGGCCAAAGGAGTTTTCATTCTGTACCTTTTCAAATTACTCAAGGATGGCTTCCGCTTGTACTGAAGTGGACCAAAACTTTCTTGCTTAGACGAAGAACGTAAGTATGGCCGTAAGTTTCTCAATTGAAAGACAAAACAGTGTGATGGCCTAGCAGACGAGGAAAGGCACCGAATATGTAACTGAAAATCATGGTTTAGAAATCTATAAATTATAACGTGGGACAAACCAAGCACACTAAAAATTTAACAAAGAAATAAACATTTTCGAATAATCAAGTGTTCGAAAGTTACAGAACAGAAAAATATGAATTCTTGAATGAACCAAGCAGCATGTTATCCATTGAAAAGAACTTCAAGCATTGGGGAATTCCTTAACATCAAACCATGATAAAGGTTAAGGCATTACAAGTTACAACCTTATCGATGTTTGGAACTATCGACCCGGTAGCTTGAGGAAAGAAATCATGTAGAGGACGGAAGCAGCTATTGTGACTCAAAGGTGGCATTTTGAGGTTGATTGGAGGTGTTGGCGTTTGAGCGGCACCATAGAACTTTCAGGGCCTTTATGCCGATTGGTTGGGGCGTTAATGGTGGCAGGTCAGGTGGCTGAATCATTCTCGATGTGCTTACTTGTGTAGTTTCCTCGGCCTAGCGCTTCTTTTCTATTGCTTTATGTAAGTTTCTTCACCTCCATTCAAGTCCTCTCCCAAAATGGAGCCCGATATAGGTTGCTGGAGTCTTCTTATCGAAGAAGAAGGGGATTTCGCTACTCCGTTCTCCCCTCTTTTGGAATAGCAGATTGCTGTGGCTGGCCGGCTGCTGCTGTTGCGAATTACAAATAATCCTGACACGAGAACACCCTGCCATTCTTCGCCCCAAGCAGAAAATTTCCATAGCGAAAAACAGAGGGAAATCTTTGGTAGTACCAGCAAACGCTGAATGGAGCTTGGCTGGCTGTCAGGCAGAATTGCAGGTAGATCTCATCTTGCCATCTGAAGTCAGAAAGTAGAGGCATCAGCATAATGAAGCCTATGGTGTAGGGCACCACTCGCTGGTGAATCTTAAGGCGTGGCTCCGTCGGGCGGAGCATCCGACACAACGAACTGCATAAGCCGGAACTGCCGGGACTCGCCAACTCTTGGGCAGTATTGGTTTTGCAAGAGCTCATAAACCTGACGTTATTTTCTTATGGAAATCCCTGGTTTTGGCAAACAGTATTGAAAATCTCAACCATAAACTTCATTTTGCAAGGTTGTTTTGCAGTTGACCGAGTAGGTAGAAGAGGCGGTCTTATGGAGCTCGCGGGGGGACGTTTCTGTTATCGACTACTCCTCAAACCACATAAACATGACAATCAAACAAATCGAAGCAGAGAATTTGGAGGCTCACGCGGTTGCATGGTTTCCCCGCATGGAACCTTTTGTCCAAACAGGCTGCCATTGCGATCTGCCCTGAGTATGTTTGGAGGATTTCAATGATATGCTTTCGTCCAAGTTAAATAGGGCGACAGTGCACATCCTACATAATTTATAAAGAGATTCTAGATTGTACCGAACAATGTGGGCTGATTGATATCAAGCTCAGCGGCTTCCAGTTTACCCGAGAACAAACGACTAACCTAGGGAGACGTTGTCTATGAACAATTGGAGATAGCCATGGAAACCGAGAACAGGATAGGTAAATTTCCAAATCACAGGCCATTGAACCTGGTGGCTTCAGTATCTGATCGTAGCATGATTTTGCTGCAATTTCACCTGCAACCACCACTTACTACAAAAACGTTTAAGCTTCGAACATGCCTGGCTACTAGGGAGAGGGAGTAACAGCAATACTCCAGGATAGTTGGAGGAACTCGGGATTGTCTCCTTTGATGCAGCACTTGAACATGCGCATGAACCATCTCTCCTATTGGGCTAGGGATCAGGTAGAGCAGTTCCAGCAACTGGTTCGCGGTCTCAAACAAGAAATTGAGAAGCACAAGAGACGAACAGATGGTAATTATCAATGTACTCGAGTTAAGTACAAGCTTAACATCACGTTGGCTCAGGAGAAAGTTTTCTGCAAGCAGCGAGGAGAGAAACTCTTTCGACATGGGGACTCGGACTCGCGCTATTTCCATGCCTAGGCATCAAACCGACGATGACCAAACCTCACGACAATCAAGGTCAGTGGCATACTGAACCTCATATAATGGACTCCATTGAGATTCATTGCTTTAGAAACCTCTTTGCGAATCAAGACGCAACCGACTTACTCTCTTTGAAAACCATCAAGGTAACATCTCTAAGGAAGAAAAATGACATGTTATCACGACCATTCAGCCTGCAAGAGTTGAAGCAGGCCCTTTCCTTGGATTTGTAGGAGGTTGTCAAGCAAGGCCAAATTTGGTTTGATAAAGGAGAGTTCCCTGCACATCTCAATGACACGATCACTACCTTCATTCTCAAGGACAATCCTACGTCTATGCGCAACCTGAGGCCGACTTCTCTCTGCAATGTGGCGGATAAGATAGTGGCAGAAGTGGTAGCAAGTCGAGTCAAACCTCTTCTAAACAAGCTTATTTCGACTTACCAATCAGCATTCATTCCAGGGAGACTGATTATGGATAACGTGTTGGTTGCTTTTGAGATTCTAGATCACAATGTTCAAAGAGGGACACCGACAGATGAATGCTGATAAAGTCTACTCTATTCCTACCGGAGGAGTCTACCCACATAACCAGTATCCCGTTTCAAATGTAAATTCCTTCAACTCACCTGGAGATTGGTTGAAGATTTGGAAACTTCAGCTTCCCCAAAGATGAACTTCTTTTGAAGATTGCTTCGGAATATCTTGCCTAAAAAGAGATGACGGCTTGACAAAGGTGTTCAAGTGTCTCCGAATTGCATGTGGAGACGGAACCCCAAAGCTCAAACAAGCTTTTGACCTGCTCAACTTAAGCATTCACCCTCAGTCGGTTGATGTCTTGGAGTTCTTTGTCAGGTATTAAAAGCTTTACCAGATAGTCTGTCTGCCTTATATTGCTGCATAGCTTGGCATTGTGGAAAGATAGAAATCAGTGCGTGCAGAGAAGATGTCTTCAACCGCAAATTCAGTTATCTATCGAGCAAGCAATTCTTGCTAGAATGGGGAATAGCAAGAGGGGCTACAGATCTTCATTTAGGCCATACCATGCCAAATAGTTACTCGCCTGGATGGGAGAGGCCCTCTTGCTCAAGGGTCAAGTGCAATATAGACGCCTCTCTTTTCAACAGCGCGAGAAGATTTGGTTTGCTGGTATCTCCGTTGTAATCATGACAAAATTATCCTTTGAGGCGTTTCAGGACACAAAGCGAGTATACCTTTCCCCCCGAAAGCAACTTTAGCACTAAATGAGGCTCTTAAGTCGCTTAAGGACCTTCAGATTCAGCAGCTGGACGTGGAATCAGATAACCAAGAAGTTATTCAGGGTATCATTAGAGAAGGATCAGTGAGGACCGAATTGAGTAATGTCCTTCAGCAATGCAAAACCCTGAGCCATCAAACTCTGGTGATTAAGTTCAGATGGGTTCCAGATCAGCTAACAGCGTCGCGCATGCTCTGGCGAGGACTCCACTTCATTTCCCTCGACATTGCATTCAGGATTCCCCTCCACCCCTTCTCCTTTTCGCAATTAATGCAGACATTACTTGGGAACTTGTCTGTATATCTGTTAGTAACAAGGATCTGGTGTTGCACATTGTCTATACATTGGCTTCCGGCCTTGGTTGTAATTATTCTTTTCAAAAAAAGTCATGACCTGAATAGGTGTTCGACTCATAAGTTCAAGGTCAAAAGTTCTATACCTGGACTCTGTGCATCTGGAAGGAATCTGCCTAATCCCATCATGCAATCATCTCCTGATTTGCCTTTATGAATATTCATTACTTTGATATACTAATATATTTTACAACTGAGGTATCGTAAAATGACTGATTATTATGACAAAAAAACGCAATAATGCATAACCAACAGTTATTTTATTCATCTTATACATCTGATCATACGATGAAACGGGGGAAGATAAAGGGTAAAGATTTAGTCAAACGACAACAACTAAGTTTTTTCTCGTACTAGACGAGTCGGCTACATAATTTTTTTTGTTTCTACAAAGTTCTATCATAATTAAATAATTTCGATAAAGTTTTACTGTAGTTATCCAAAGCCTAACAAAATTTTCCTCCTCCTTCAAACCAAAGGTAAAAATTAAATTTAGTATGACCAACAAATTGGTGATCTACGTTAATGTGATCTTATCGGCAACGCGTTAATACTGTGGTGACGTAAAGTGTCCCTTTCACCTAAACTATTGAGGAGTCGACGAGCTCTAAGATTGGTCTCGTCGGCCTTCAAGCCAGCAAAATGTAAATAGACATGGGAATTCAGGGTTTAAATCGTGGGATATTCCTTTTCGTTCACACAATTAAAACTCACTAAAAAACATTTAATATAGAATATTATTTTCTAGTTTGCTGCATCACTCTTCCATTAATCATTTACTTAGAAGCGCTTACTTTTCCTTCCGGTTTCTTCACAGCTAAGTTTGCCACATTACAATTCGTTTATATATATATATATATATATATATAGATAGATAGATAGAGAGAGAGAGAGAGAGAGAGAGACTAAGACTCCCATGGTTCAGACTCTGAGAAAGATGAACAGCAGGGAGAAGGAAAACATGCCAGCATCACCGCAGTCCATTTCATCCCTCCCTCCTGATATCCTTACCAACATCCTCTCGCGCCTCGAAGTAACAGGCCTTCTCACATTGAGGTGCGTTTGTAAAGGATGGTGCAAGCTGATCGACAGCCAAACCTTCATCACTGCACACCTCAAGCGTTCCATGGTTACCCCGAAATTCTTGGCTTTCGACCCATCAAACTCCAAATACTGCCTCATCGCCAAAGATCCGCAGCCTCATGGAAAGAAAATCTACATAAAGAACGTGCCAGAGGGCCTCGCCGAGTCGTCCTGCAACGGATTGCTCTGTGTAAGGCGAATCGCTTTCAATACCGGCACCATTGCTGGCGCCGGAGCCATGTGCCATGTTGTCAACCCTGCAACGCGAGAAGTGAAGGCCCTCCCACCTTGCCCCTTCTTCCACAACGATCTCTTGAAGATTGCTTGTGGCCGTGATTCTGTTTACAAGGTGGTGCATGTCTACACGCACCAATCCGCCGCCTATTGCGACGTTTTCACACTTGGTGCTGATCAGTCATGGAGAAGTGTCGATGGTGCTTACGGACAGACCCAAACGGACAGCCTGCGTATGATCGATTGCCCCTCTATCAATGGGGCGATCCACTGGCTCTCCGACACGGGATCTAGCGGGGAGGGTGGGTATCCTGAGAAATTTATCGTTGCTTTTGATGTTGGTGATGAGAAGTTCAGTATTATGGCTCTCCCTCATTGTTGTAGAGGTTATGAACACTGTGTCAAGGATTTTGTGCTGCACCACACGATCAAATTAGTGGATATTGGTGGGTTTTTGTGTTTGCTTCATGTTGATGCTACTGCAAATTATTTAGATATATGGATGTTGAAAGACTATGCAAAGAAAAGATGGGTACATGAAGATCGCGTTGGCCTTGAATGGGTTCGCAGAGACTTTGGTCCTCTTGGGAAGATTCCACCTAAGGGCCTCCCTCCTAGTATGGGTCGCATGAATCCACAGGTTCCACACCCTCGGGATCAGCCTCTTTGGCGCATTGAGCCCTTTGCTGTGGTTGATGGCGAGGTTTTGATGTATGTGAGTGTCCAAGGCCATGTGAGCGAGCATCGAGGCCCTGCGCCAGCAAAGGTGAGCTATCATACTGGGCTCAAGAGGTTGCAAAGGTTCCAACCAGAAAGTCAGGATTTTGCAACTTACTTTCCTTGTGGCACATACTTGGAGAGTCTTGTCCCCTGCAAATCCAAGGCTTAAGGTGCCAACCTCTATGTTGCATCATAAGTTAGATTGCCCTCATCATCGTCCTCTTCTTTTTGCATATGTTGTAATTTAAGCATTCTGCTGGTAGATGCTGAATGGATATTAGGGCTTGGAAATGTCAATGATTTGTTTCTCCATTTTTAAATCGATCCTTATATGGAAAATAAAAATCTTAGTCATGTCCACTGCAAACCCTAAGTGTTGACATGCCAACCAACATGGTGGACTGATGTGATTTTTCGTGTGGTCTCTTATGTATTGGAAAGTTTATCTGAGCTTTATCCCAAGCAGTTTGTTCTTAGGACATTGGATAGATTATGGGGTTAGGAAAGGAATAAATCCTTTGTTTTTTGTCAGTGCCGGTTATTAGTTTATCCAACCTTTGTGTTACTTTGACCTGCACCCAAATCCTATAATGTCCCCTTGGCATCTGTTTTGTTGAATCCTCACACTATATGAGTATTAACTCTTCAGCAATAAACACTCAGTGATCCACGTATGCATGTGTGCTCAACTTCATTGAAATTGTAATGGTCTCTCTCTCTCTCACACACACACATTGTATATGGAAAGCGATGGCACTGTAGGTAGGAAGAGAAAATTCCTATTTTTGCTTCACGTTGACGATGCCGGAGGTTATCTTGATATGTGGATGTTGATTTCAACTACGCAAAGCATGAATGGATAAAGGAAGATAGCGTTGGCTTGGGATGGGCTTGCACTGAAAATGGTCCTTTTGAGAGGATTCCAACCTCCAGGTTATCGGCATATTGAGCCTCAAGTTATAGCTGGTGATGACATTTTGATGGACGTGAATGTCAAAACCAAATCCATAAAAACGGGCCCGAGCCATTAAAGGTGAGCTACCACGCTGAGCTCAAGGTGCTAAGAGGGTTCCAACCAGAGGATCAGTTATGTTTGGAAGGCTACACGACCTTTTGGTTCCCTTTGTTGAGAATTTGATACTTGCAAGTTCAAGCATGTTTGTTTTTAGGATCTTAGATTAAATAATATGGGACTTGGCACAAAGAACAATAGTCACCTGTCTATGGGGTCGACTAACAAGTTGAAGGGTATGAGTTCAATGCTCGGGGCGTGCATCTGGCTTCAGCCTCCCTGATACCCAGAAAGAAATATATGGGACTTGAAAGGTTAAATGATTTGTTTTATGATCTGCAACAGAAACTTGTGATGTCACGGGACTATAACCGTGAACCCATACAGAAGATATTCATATTAGCGCATTCAAAGAACAAACTTTAGACTGAAATGCTAGAAACATACCTAGCTAACTTGACAAATCAAACAGTCCAAATCACATGATTTGAATGAGAAAGTTCTTAAACTTACAATGGCGTTGGCAAGGGTAAACTCAGCCGACCTTTTCACCATGGATTCCAAAATTTCTTGTACAATGACAATAGCAAGAAACGAATGATCATATCTTTTGTTGTCTGCAATTTCTAGCTAACTTAACTCCACTGTCCAGCCCATCTTGTCCTCTGCGAGCCCCATTTGTATGCTAGTCAGAGCTGAATAAAGCTGTTGAGACACCAAACCGACCCCTTTATTGCCATATTGCACCCTGCAAGAACAGAATCGATAGGTCAATTGCCTGCTAAAGAGAGGCAGGTTATAAGAGAAGCAATTTATTTCATCTGAACCCTATTTCGGAAAAAACTAGTTGGCATTCCACAATCCGTATCAATGTAGAGATGTTTGTACAATCAATGCAAGTAACAAGAATTATATACCTTTTTCCAAGGTAGGTGACACTACCAACAGGAGACACAACCACAGCAGTTCCAGTACAGAAAACTTCATCAGCGTTCAGCAGTTCATCAACAGACACAGCCCGCTCTGCAACCTGAGGAAAGGTTAAAACTTAGTAGATTTATAAGAAGGTTATCGTGTCTGCAGTGCACAACATACCTTTTTTTTTTAATTTAAGATCCTTGAAAGATATGAAAGATTTGGATCGACTTTACACAATCCATCTAGTGAGAATCCCCTCTGGCATATTTGGTTCCAAGACAAAAATGTGACCTTGTAAGAGTCTCACACGTTCGAGAAATCCACTTACCCGATAAGGCAGGTACCAACTTTAAAGGCAAACTATTCCATAAATAGGTTTTATGTCCAAAGGACAAAACAGATAATCGGAAAAGATGATAGAAATGGCATTAAGAAACAAGAAACACAGCCAGATCCTAACAATGTAGTGCTAAAATGACTGTAGTACCTGGTAACCATGGCTGCGCGCAACATCGATGATACTTTTTCTAGTGATTCCAGGAAGAATTGTCCCCTCAAGTGCAGGAGTTGAGACGATGTTATCCTGGAAAGCATTTAAAATCAAAGGAATCTAAGAACTTACTTGAAGCATATGAATTACACATAAAAGCTATATCTGCCACAGAGAGAACAGAGTATGTAGATCATCAGTAGGTTCCATTGCAAGAATATCAAATGCATGGCCAGCGTTTTTTAGCACAACCAACCTCAACATAAGAGCTCATAATGGCAAAAAACACATCGACAAGGTGAACTCCTTGATGTCATGGCCAAATCATTATACAAGGATGATATTTGCTTGAAGCTTAATCATAAAAGGAATTACCATCCCATTTTGCTACTCAAACAAGCCAAAATAAATGAAATAGCTGCTAAAATACCTTATAGCCAAAGACTTAAAGAGCGTTACGATCATACCACATTCCATGAATTGGTGATAACACCAAACATCAAATAATACTTCAGTACCAGGTTCAGCCATTAGATATGTAAAACTATTTTTTATGAAGGAAACTTCTTCTAGTTAAAAGATGATTTTGATAAATATTAAACTACTAGCTCTTTCTTTTACAGATAATAAATGGTAACATAAGAATTATATTCTCTCTATTACTGTCTATGTCAGACAGATATGGGTGTGGGTGTGGGGCATAGCAATTTTAAGGAATCATAGGTGTGGGATACAGGAAGGTCTGTGTCTGTCTATATATATACATAGGACCTCTTAAAGTTATGGTATTAACTTTCTAACATGTGCTTTTATAACTAAAAGAAAACGTCATGTTAAAGATCATTTGGTCCACAGATGAATCTTTTTGTTCTTAGAAAATGCTAATGAAATTAAAAAGTTACTTTAGTACTTCTAGATTTTTTTATCAAAGTTCTAATATGAGAATAATGCTTTATACCATTATATCACTAATTGTTTTTCAGAAACCGTTGCCAATAGCCGCACAACTATTCTTAGTTGTTTGATGGACAACTACTCCATGGCTATTCCTAGTTTGACAGAAAACTAAAGATGCAAAACTCAGCTGATTGTAACAGCTAGAATGCAGCTGACTGCATAAACTACAGTGGAGACAGTCAGCTGAAGTGCAGCTGGTTTCTTTTCATACATATTGGGAAGGGATATTTTGTGTGATTTTTAAATTTGTCAGCACCATAGCAGCATAGGCACTCCAAAATGAAGTAAAAGCTGCAAACCAGAGATTTTCCTGATTTGGAAACAGATAGTTATTTTTCTAAAAAAGCTGCAAGTGGCACAAAAATTTTGAAAGAGAGCCATACTGACATGGTATCCTTGTGGTTGTCGGTGTGGCACCCCTGTCTAAGTAGACAGCTCACCCAAGTGAAATGTCGCTATGACATAGGTTACTATTTCATTAAAGAACACGGCTAGAAGGGATGAAAATACTCCTTTACAGAAAACTAAAGTGGTCAAGGTGGTCGGTCGGACAATTATTATGGAAAAATATCATTCTTAGGCCCAAATGCGAAATGATGTATTTGATAATCCACTAATTACATTATAAGTTCCTTCGATAGATAGAAATTTCAGTTTATAAAGTTTGACAAGTAGGCAAACTATTGAGTTCATCAGAAAGCTCAACAAAGAGAATTTCGCACTTTGTGACTCAATTTTCCATATATTTATTTTTATACTGAATTATATACAACCTTACAATAGAAACAAAATCACATGCTTCAGCTAACAAAATTTGAACCTAATAATATACCACATACCTTTATTACAAAAATATTACAAGAAGAAACTTCCTCCAGATATTTATTGTGAATTGCATCAAGGTATATGACATCAGAAAATCCCTTAGCTTTAGCCTCAGATTGCGCCTTCAGAACCTACAAGTAAAAATATGAAGACAGCGATAAAACAATTTGTCACAAAAACATTATGCAAATGTGTCTATTAATGATTATCTGAATAAAAGAATAGAATACTGTTAACTATAACATAATCGCAGACCAGTTAAAGATGATTGTGGAGCAAAGTTTGTACATCAAGCATTGTGAACTGCTCTCACGAATAGGTGCATCTTGAGACCTGTAAAACCTAAAAGTATGCACCACACATTTATGCGTGAACATTGACATCATGTGATTCTTGTTATATATATCGTGCAGCAGCACAGAAATCTCTAGGCAACTTCCCAATTCCCTGCAAGTAGTGGTAGCTCAGGCATCCTGTGCCAAAGAGACTCTTTTATTTCCTTTTTTCTTCTTCTTCCTCCATTCTTTCTCTCCTTTTATTTCTCTTATTGCTTTTTCTGTTCTTCCTACATTTTCCTTTTTCTTCTCAAGGAAAAAGAGACTTCAGCCCAAAGGTTTTGTTCACCACAAAGGTAATTGGCTTAACAAGAACAATCCACATACTGAAGATACAGGTAGCAAAGCAGGCCTCAGCAGGTAACCAGGCGGAGAAAGACATGCTTAGACCCAAGTGTGGTTTACCAAATGAGCCACTAAAAGAAGTGATGGGAAGACTCAAGTTCCATGGACAGCCATTTATCAGACCCTTGACTGCAAATCTTAACAAATGCTACAATGACAGATTGACAGAATGATTTATCCGATCATGAAGCATTAAAATGCAAACTTATTCTTCAACCTCCCACGCCACTCAAAAAAGATGAAACACTAGTAAGCATTTCTTTCATCAATTAGTGGACATTCTTTTATGTAACCAAAAATTATGACTATATATCGGAATGATAAACTTCCAGGTTAATGCTATGCAACATAAATCTAACACATCAACAAGTTAGAACTTTAAACCACAAATTTTTATGGTGTAAAAACAGAATGAAATATCATCAAGGAAACTCTCCATATTTGTTACTTACTGGGGCATAGTTTCCTATTGTCTTTATACCTCCAGTTCCTCCTGGGGTAGCACGATGAAACCGATCCTCAACAATTAAGTTAATTGGTGCCAAACCTTCCTGACAGAATAAAAGGTTAATGTGATACGATATCCAGAAAAACAGATAACTCCAATAGGCATATCATTTTGATAAGAAAGGAAAGCCTGCTGATATCAGAAAAGAAAATAGCAATAAGAGATGTATTTTAGCATTTCAAATTTTCAATAACATTAGAACCAAATGATAATCCAAGCAGACCTTGAAATAGTTCCCAACAGGAGAAACAAATATCAGGAATGTGTATTCTGGAGCTGGAGCGAGCCCTAGAACAACTCCACTTCCCATGAGAAGTGGACGAATGTACAAAGAACCTTTCCCTGTTGGAGGAACCTGCACGAGACATAATGCTTTACAAAACAAACATTACTGCCAAAGCATTCAACCATGAAATAACATGTAATTGTACCCAGCGCCTATTTGCCAAAACCGTCTGCTTTATGGCATCCACAAACTGTTCAACTGAAGGATAAGGCATGCACATCCTCTCTGCACCTATCTTCATTCGCAAAGCATTTTCTTCGGGTCGGAAGAGTAAGATATTACCATCTGCTTTCCTGTATGCTTTCAAACCTTCAAATAAGCCCTGCCAACAAATTACATAACAGGAAGTACCCTTGTCAATCTGGGGCAACAAATACTAATGTTGAAGAATCAACACATTTTTATGGATAAAAAGAAACAATCAACAGTGATGGGCCTAACTTCAAGTAATTGTCAATAGCATAACAGTAGCCGCAATACCTGTCCATAATTTAAAACTCCAGCAGATGGACTAAGTTCAATATTTCCAAATTTCTGTAGTTCACCATTTCTGAAGCCTCCATCACCAAAGCATTTCATTATATACATATAATCTGTTGGTACAAATCCAAATCCAAGGTTATCCCAATCTAGGTTTGGCACAGTATCGACTCCCCTGTTTTACACCACACAAGTATCTCAGTGCTCGTTGAATTAAATTTCAACAAAAGGAGCAAAAGAATAAAACATCACATGCAGATAGCACTTAAGTTTATCTGACAATGTTTCCCACATTGAAATCACAAAGTGAGGAATGTAAGCTAATAGCAATTATCTGTCCCCTATAAATAATGTAACAGCATATCTTCATGTCTTTAAGGTAATTACTGGTACAAAAGATGAAAAGAAAATACAACAATGATGAGAATTAAAAAAAGAAACAAAACTGGGTTTCAATAGTGGAGATCGATCAGGAAACAAGAAAAGCTCTGCTACTAGCCGATTTGATGCTGCTAAAATAGAGGTTCACCCTAAATGCCTTATCTTCCCGATTTTTTACCCAGATGTGTAAAAAATCAGGTTTAATTATGAATAGAAAGGAATGTAAGCTAATAGCAATTATAATTTGTTTAATTTTTCTCACGTGCATACTGCATACCATTACCAGATATCAGCATAACAGCTCTCGTGATTATAAAAGGATACAAAATCAGGTTTCTTCTAGAATCTGAGTGCCACTGGCAGCAACGTGCAACAACTAAATTTATAAACACCAGGGAGATCAACTTTACGGGTTTAGTTATGCACAGAGAAGGGGGGGGAGAGAGGGAGGGAGAGATCATGAAGAGAAAGAGAGAAACAGAGAGAGAACAAATATTGCACTTGCTTGATTTTTAGGGTACCCAAATGCACCATTTACAGCTTCATTAACAGAGATGACATACTGGTAGGTTTTACTTTTCCCTTCCACTCTTATAGCTTTTATTTCAAATGGTGAAGCAATGGCCATTTTTTTCTACTTTATGCGATTGTGCACCAGCCAACTTCCCTTTTCAATTAGAACCCATGTTAGGAGAGAACCACACAGTTTACAAAACTATACAATTCAAGAATTAAATTTTCTTCATGCACGAGAAGTGTAGCAGACAATAATGATATGTAAGTTAAATGTTAAAGAAGGTACAATTGACTCAGAATCTTGGAATAGCACGTTTGCCTACCCAGATACAACAAATATAAACTTTGTTAAAGTTTTTCCCTTTCCAAAAGAGTCACTGTATCTTAAAAAATCTATGAATTATTCCTCTCGAAAAGAGACATGCTTGGTTGATGGTTAATGATTTGTAAGTATCCTAAGGGGAAAAAAGGAACGAAAATGAGACAATGACCATCCATCAATTACACACAAAAAGATGCAACAACTAAAGCAGAATTCTGAAGCATTTGACACGTGAAATCCCTCAAACATTCTGCCCAAACAAACAGAAAAACGATGGAAGTCTCGAACCTGAAGATAAGAAAAGAATGCAGGCTTCAAAAGAAAAATAAAAAGCCACAGCCAACTTATTCAGTATACCGAGTTCTTGGATATTTAACGGCACAAACCTATTAGTGGTGGCCCCTTTAGTTGCTTCACACCTGATGTTTGAAGTCACTAATGCAACAGAAGAGCGAAATAGATATTTTGGCTGCAAAATGCATTGAAAACAACAGAAATTAGACCAAGATTATAAAGAATCTTTTTGTATTACTTTTCGCTACAAATGACAGTACGTTTATCGCTTATTGGCTATGTAAAGGGCACTGGAGTGCTGAGCTAACATTAGTAGATGCATAAAAAGGTAAGAGAAAGACAAAGAAAAGCTAAAATTGTGCACACGTCCTATGAAAAAACTTCATGATGCGTATGACAAGGAAGTATATCGTCGTGAGCTTCTGCAGAAGACCAAACTGAAAACACTCTAAAATTGAAGAAATTGGAACAACTTGAAGAAATTGAAACTTTTAACCAGATCATTGGAAATGCGCTAATAAGCTACACCACACAGAGGGCCGGGAAGACGAACCCTCGCAGTCACCATTGCTGACACGAACGAGAAAGCAGGTACAATCGCGAAGGATTGCATATTTCGTCAAAACAACTTGTGGGTAATCAGAGGACAAAGGCATATATCCTCGAAACAATTTTTGCCTAACGGAATGCAAGTCATCAAGTAGATACATAGATAGATAGACATGGAGAGATAAAGAGAAAAGGGGGGTACTGTGAGAGAAGAAAGGCGGAATTGAGCATCAGAAGGGAGGAAAGAACAGGAAGACATTGTCGTCCTCCCGCGCGGGCTGCACAATGGTAGCCTTGGTACCACAACGCTACTCTCCATGAACTCTCTCTCTCTCTCTCTCTCTCTCTCTCTCTCTCTCTCTCTCTCTCTCTCTCTGTGGCTGGTTGTGTATCGAACGACAAAATGACTTATGGCGGATGAAGAAGTGCGCCGTTCTTCGTCTCTCTACCCTAATGCAGTCAGACTCAGAGCTATCTCACACTCTCGCTCTCAGATTGCATTTACCGAGATGCCCGGCTTGTCCGTTTGACTGTAGAGGAGGAGATTTGGTCATATTCTGTATGACCAACTCATTGTACTGAAAAAAAGGCAGTAGTTCGAATCCAATGTATGGCATTGCTCCCCGGTTGTAAGTATGATATCTTAGCACATATTATTAGTTAAGGCAATGTTTGAAATATGTTGCATGCGGTAACAGATATGACCGGTTTCAAACCGGTTCGATGGCTTCAATCGGAACCGAACTGAATTAGGAACTGGCTGAACTCGTAATCAGTGAAATTGGAACCGAAACCAGGAACCATCCGGTTTCACCTTTCATAAAACTGGAACCGAAGGTTTGGGACTGTTGGTCTCGTTATTTTTTTATTTTTGTTGTAAAATTCAAATTTTTAATAGAAGTATCAGTTTCTAACTCAAACTGAAACGTGACATATCTACATAGTAGTCTATTTTTTGAAAAAAGAATTACGAAAATAGCACGATAATTAGAGGCATTTTATATAAATGTCTTACAACAGGGACTTCTACTATACTGTAGTGTATCCACAGGCTCTCCTTCCATAGAAGAAGAACCAGCACCAGAATTATTGCACCGGCCACTTGGGGGACCGGGTCCTCATTGGTCACGAGAGAAGAAGAAATCAACGACGAAAACGAAAATCAAAGAACTGCTTCCTTTCTTATCTAAAGAACCAACCTTTCCTATCTATCTTTTGAAGCAGATAGTTCACAGTGCTCATTCTATCTCAACCGGAAAAGCCTAATAATGTTTCCACTCCATTTTCATTACGAAGATGTATCACGTCAGGATCCGTTGCTAAAACCGAATCACGCCAACGTTATGGAAGTTCCTGGATCGTGTGAAATCAGAGTAGTTCCAAAGCCATTTGCACCCTCTTCTTTCGGAAGCCAAAATGGAAAATTGGCTATGGAGATTCCGCGCGGTCAGAGATTCGCACAGACACAAAGGAGTTCGACAGGAAAGTCGTTTCGATCCAATCCATGGTCCGATAAAGAAAGAGTCGGAGTCAGTGACCTAGCACGACAAAGCACTCTCCGAGGGCATTTTCTGTCTCATTTTTCGGTCAGAATCTCAACAGTAATGTCTCTGTTATCTTCTCCGGTCGAAATACGGGAGTTTTCGCAACTCAATCATGTATGATGGAATGATTTTATATTGAGAGAAGTTGGTTGTGGTTGTGGTGTATACACATCTGTTTGTATGCAAACAGATGTAAATCATGCTTGACCATGCAATAACAAAAGATGAATGGTTCAAATTAATACAGTAAGTAAAGTAGGGAATCAAGTACACCCACTGGAAAAATAACTTTTGAATCATAATCGAAAGTACAAAATATTTTTTTAATGTTTTAACTTCAACGATTCATCTTTGTTAATCAATTTATCAAGTATCAATTTGCATACAAAACCAGTTTGCGTGCGCCGCCTCCTTATGATATTGAATTGTATGGCAACCAGTATTTATATAAAATAGTGACAATGACAATCTAACCTCGTTTAGTTTGCTCGGAACTCCAATTGGATTTTATTTAACTATGACCCAAGACCTAAGATCCAAATGGATCTACGTAGACCAGCCTCCTCACGTGCATATAACGTGGTTTGTGTTTATGCCCCTCTTGCAACTCATCTTTACATATTCCATAAATACCGTTTTGTTTGGTCAATTTTTTCTTTGTTGATTCAATCGAATGCTTAGTTGAATGATAGTTATTTTTAAAGTTAATCATTAAGCAAGTCAACATGGCTATTTGCTTGATTGAAGGTTATGTGAAAATGATTTTTAAAAAATCAATATATATATATGTGAAATGTAGTAATGTGCACAATCATTTCTACTAAAATATCTTTAAAAATATCAATTGTTCGATTGTTGAGATCAACAGTTGATATATATATATATATATATATATATATATATATATATATATATATATATATATATATATATATATATATATATATATATATATATATATATATATCACTGCAATGTGCCTTATCTAGAAAAATAATTAGGCTCACCACTGGTTTTTCACACCCCAGCATGCTAATAGAAAAGTAGTATTTTCAGCCCATTCTTTGGAATGAGAACGGTCAAATATATATATATATATATATATATATATATATATATATATATATATATATATATATATATATATATATCACTGGCTCATTTTTAGAGTCGAGTTGAACGGCCCAGCTCGATGATTGTGTGTATGCTTCGGCATCAATCTGTGTGTTTTGGGCAACAATCTCCACTCATATTTTGTGTTTTTCTCTCTTCTTCTCTTTTTTTTCTTATGAATCCACCGAACTTAACCAAGCTTGACAAGCTCGAGTTCGAGCTCAAGCTACTCAAGTATAGCCCGAGCTTAAAACTTCAAGCACAATCAAGTTGAGCTAATGCCTAGACGAACTAATTCAAACTTGCTAAACATTATCTGCGCTCGGCTCAGCCACATGCACATACCTATGTGAGTATATATATAGCATGATAATCTTAAATACATTAAACGAATGTGTCCTAATGTTCTCAAAAGCTAGTAGATTTGAAGATACTTCAATACGTTCTGAAAGGCAAAATATTACATTTTACTTGTAAATATAAGTTTTACATTAACACTTTTAAAACTAATTTTGTTATTTTAATGTATTTGAAGATACTTCAGTACGTTCTGAAGATTTCGTGTCACTTTTCGGTGGACAAGAAAATGGCCTTTTCAAACGTATTCGTTTCCGGTTTTCATGATTCGTGTACAATTTCCTATGAGGAGCAATATTGTGGGGCTGTTATTATAGGAGAATTTCAACACTGCAACCCCCATCACTATGATCATGACTGCAAATTTTACAGCCAAATTCATCACAATTAAGCTAAACTGTCTCAGGCTTCAAAATAGAAACCCACTCGTTTGTATAATTCTATTATAATTATAAACTCATGACGGATAAATCAATGTTTGTCGCCAAAATCTCTTATTCACAACAGCATAAATCAACACGAAAGCATATCAAACACAAAAAATAAGCACACAAGTACATAAACACGCAAATTCAAGAAGAATTGCATTCTTAGCAGATCAAGAGATCATGAAGACTATATCTTGACGCTGCACTCCGGTGGCATACCGGCCGGAAACCGGGCGAAGTCGGTGCAGTAATTGTAGATCATGTACTTGGCCTGCAGACCCTGCATCGTGCTCCTTGTCCAGTCATCCAGCAGAGGGGTGTTGTTTGCGGTTTTAGATGAAGGGATTGTGCAACGAGGATCGGTGGAAGTGGCCGGGCACGCGATGGAGCTGAAGTTGGTGTAGGAGGCGAAGAATGGTGCGTGAGCCCAGTTTGTCTTTACTCGGCCTCCTTGGGTAGCCCAATCATCCGCGTTCCACAAGCTACCGAACACCCTCATCTGTTGACTTGTAGGATAGGGAATTCCCAACGGGCTGAGGTTGGCGAAGGCTCTGATGGGCAACCCGTCTACGTAGAGTCTGATGAAAAACAGAAAGATGAGAGGGAGAGGGAGGGAGGGAGAGGGGGTGTTTAATGGATATATATATATATATATATATATATATATATATATATATATATATATAGAGAGAGAGAGAGAGAGAGAGAGAGAGAGAGAGAGAGAGATGGATAGAGAGAGTCCTCTGACCATATACTCCTAAATCATGATTCAAATTGATAAATGACTCAGATTTATTACAAAAAGTAAAACTACTTTTTTTACCTACTTTTTTTATTATAGTACAATTTTTTTTTTCTTCACGTTCATCAATCTCAACCTATCCTTAATCTTATGGTTACCATTTTAGAGTCTATTGTATATATATATATATATATATATATAAATTGGGTCCTACTTATCGTTGACATATTTTTCTCATTGTTTTTTTGTGGAACCAGTGTAATTTGAAAAGTTCTAAAAGTTCTTAAAAAAAAAGTAGATGCTATTACATTCATATTCTAAAAAAGTAATATGTTCTAAACAAGTAATATGTTCTAAAAAGTAATTATCGAATAAAAATGAATAGTGTCATGAACAGGATCAAATTAATATATACGTATAGAAAGAGAGAGATCACATGATGAACTCCGGATTCCACAGGATAGTGTAGGTGTGGAAGGCAGCGCTGGGGTCGAACCAAAGATAGAATTGCATCTCTCTGTCTCCCTTCCCTTGTGCGTAGATGTTGGTGTGCAGGACGTAGGGTTGGCCGCTAACATTACCCAAGAATTCCATATCGATCTCATCATGGTAATTGCCATCTGATGACATCTGCTTGGTATTATACGGTTTAAGGACAGTGTTAATACTTATCTCAAACAAATACGCCCTGAACAATTGCACCAAAAACAAAAATAGCCACCAAAAAAGACGTTCAGAAATTTGAATAACAAAAAAGTTCATATTATCTCTACTGGCGTTTGGCACTGTTGATTGATGAAGGTACTGGATTTGGATCAGGCTCAGATTCAGATTCAAAAAGTATGCATAACAATGTACTCTCTCTATCTTTCTCACACAAACACACACAATACATATATATAGAGAGAGAAATCAGCTCACACTCATTCATACTCAAATCAACTTAAAGATTTTTTATCGTTTGATTGTTATTGATAGAGATTTGAATTTTAAAAATGAAAAGCACCACTACACTTTTCTTATTTCGGATTTAATGCTCATGTGTATTAAATGCTTTTTAAATTTAAAATCTCTCATGTTGATCTTACCAATCAAACTATAAAGATCTTTAAGTGATTACAAGTATAGATGGATGTACACATGGACTATGCTCTCTCTCTCTTTCTCTATCGATCTATCTATCTATCTATCTATCTATCTATCTATCTATCTATATATATATATATATATATATATATATATATATATATATATATATATATATATATATATATATATATATATAAAGAGGATTTTTCAATAGAAAAATGCAGGTTCTTTGGTGATATAGTTCAAAATGTAAACCAGCTTGCAGATTAAAAAAATTATCTGATTACTTCAACAGATATGATGCATTTTTAACAAATCTTGAGCAACTTTTTAGTATTTAATCAGAGAGAAAATGCTTACATAAAAGGTGGTGACCGTCCCGGCCGAGTCATTTGGTTGCAGTTTCATCTGCATGTCGATCCGAGCTAACAAGAACAGTTCCATTGATTGGAATCCAGATGCTACAAAGCAAAACACACGAAGATTGTTATCACGCAGTAATGGGTTCGAACCAAATTAAGTTATTGGGTGAACTTCGTCTTCTTTTTGAATAAACTCGTTTCTTATTGGCCATTTTTTTTACAACAGGAGGCCGAAGCCTAACACGTACCATGCATGCACCCCTTGGGAGTCGAACTCCCCACCAACAACGGGACCAGAGCGCCCTGCTGTTGAGCTAATGCTCTGGGCATATAAGGAAAGAGTTTAATAAACCCGTTTTCTTTTCTTATTGGTCATTTTTAAGTTATCTAAACCCCTTCTTGGAGAAAAACCCTACATTTCTCTAAGTCGATTCACTAATTTGCTTTTTAATTCAACTTAGCAGCTAACTATAGTTATTCGTTATACAAACGACGTCATTTTGACAAGAAATTAGTAATACTCTATGAGCTTAAAACCATTTTTTATGAAGAGCAGAGTTGCCAATCGATTAAACATTTGTCGCTGAAGAATCGAGCAGTGGCCAACCTATTCATGGCAAGGTGACGTATTTGCCTCACCCGAAATCCGAAAGATCCAAAATCCATACAAGCAGTTCGAATTTTTTTCCCCACTACAATTTACTACCTCACCTGAATTTCATCTACCTGAACATGTAAAGGTTCTAACTTAGGGACATGCATCGCAAATAGTGGCAGATCTACGTTGAGCTGAGGTGGGACATTCATCCCACCCGAAATTTTGAAAATCAACTTAAAGTCTATAGCTCATTGTGGGATCCGTGGGCTATAATACATAGTTCACCCCACCCTAAACCCTAATCATTCCACCCCAAAAGAGTTTCTAAATCCATCATTGATTGCGATTGTTGAAAAAGTAATTAAATAAAGTATCAAGAATATGATAAAGGATATAACAAAAGATAATGCACCTTAACATCCACCACGGACATCTTTATATAGACAAACTAGTTAGTAAACACTGCAATGTTTAAATATGTATACAAAACCATGTGTATTCTCATATATTTCGACATATACCAGTAGATAGTTCTATTGTTTTCACCCATTTATCATGTATTTTATGCCATATTGTACAATAATTCAAGCTTTTTCCTTTTGTGATTCTCGTGATTTTCAACTGTTCTAGTTTAAAACTAGATTTTTTTAAGACAAATAAAGTATCCTACATTATTAATATAGTATGGATATATTGTAAATCTAATAATATATTTACAAGATTGCCACATTGAGTTTGGCTGCAAAAGAATCAATGGTGCTCACCTGAGAATTGATCTAGGCGAAGAGTTACCACACTACCTCCATCAGAAATGACCGGAGAGCCGGCGGTGATGTTAATCAAATCTATGATCCGAGTCGCAAATGTGGCTGTGATTACAGCAGAGAGGACAGCTACGTTGAGAAGGATCCGCAGAGAGGGTTGAGCCATTGTTGATGCCCCGCCGGCCAGTTATCGGCCAGTCCAAACAAATTATGAAGGTATCAAGAATATCGCACCAACTGCGTACATGATGCAGTGACTATATATGCATATTTATAATTATGAAGCAACTATTCGAAGTGCGCATGCACGCTCATCACGTCTTTGCTTTGCCAATGCCAACTTCTCAAGTTCAATTTACCATCGTGCAAGGCACTCGTAAGGGGTCAAACTTTGACACTAAGAAACGCGGTTTGGGGGCCATGCAAGGTCAGTTTGCATTAAGTGCTTTGTTATATTGATCTTACACTCTCTAAATACTTAAAAATAATAAATCATGTGTGTGTGCGTCATGCAAGGTCAGTTTGTATTAAGTTCTTTGTTATATTGATCTTACACTCTAAATACTTAAATATATATATATATATATATATATATATATATATATATATATATATATATATATATATATATATACACACACATTGGCCATTATATCGCATGTTCACCTACATTTCTGGCATACCCAAAATCGGAGCAAACTAAAAGAACATTTTCGGTCGGTTTGGTTGGGTATGATCACACGGCAGAGTAAGGTGACACGGTAGGTAGGACCTGGCCCATTTCCATGATTAGGTAGGACCTCCCTAAGGAGAACCAATCATGCCTGCATGTTTTGAAGTAGTTGAGATCAAATATATTCTTCGATATTGGAGGTAGAATTAGAAATTTCAGTCATTGGAGGCAGAATTAGAAATTTCAGTCGTGTGTTTATATCATGAACATAAGTTCGTTTAAAGGATTTAAATCAATAACTTAGACACGGCAGGTTACCTCAGAACCTGGAACCATCACCGAACTAGCCTACGCCTGGTTGGTTTGAGTCCTGAACTGCTCAGAACCAGCAAAACATTAAAAGAAATAAATTCTAAATAAAAATGTTTAAAAGATTTCCTGGGCTGGCGGTTTAGAACTGCAGGTTCCAGTTTCGGGTCGGTCCCGGTTCCATGAGAGGTGGAATTGGAACCAAACCGGGTGCCTCCTAGTTTCATGTCTGGTTTCACCAGTTCCTGTTTCAGTCTGTTTTTTACCCAATTTGGTTTCAGTTGGTGCAGGTGAAGAGCCTCCTTTTCTTCCTGCTCTTTGAGAATAGACTTTAATCTTCTAAGCTAGTATCTTCTTCTTCAGTCATCTGTTGTGAAAACCTACTGAAAGAAAATCGTCCCTGGTGATTCAAAGTCCTATGATGCTTTTCCTGATCTCACCAACAATCCTTAGCATATTCCAGCAATTCAAACCGCGAGAACCTTTCGGTCAACTGATCGGAAAATTACCGATTTGAGATGTAAGAGTAGATGCTACCACGGCACCCCACGATTTCTATATTACATATTTGTTACGAATGACATTAAAGGTAATAAATCAAGAGTTCTCATGAATGAGAGAGAGAGGGGAAGAGAGAAAAGCAAAAATCATCCATTGAAGACGCATAGAATAAACACCTCAACAATGAGAGTTGTTCGAACGAATCCAAGGAATGTTAATTTACAAACGTACAAATAAATGCTTAATTAGAATGAATGATTAAGAAAATATGTGAATGAACAATACAACCTCATCAGCAAGAAACTTACAAACTTACAATTTGACACCTAAAGAGAAGAAGATATGCCAATTGAAAAAAATGGTGGAGCATTAGAACGGAATAGAGCACTCAGGAGGAAGGCCTTGCGGGAAGCGCTTGGTGTCATTGCAGTAGTTGTAAAACATGTATTTCTTCTGCAGAGTCTGGATGGTCTGCCTTGTCGAGGGGTCAAGTTTAGGCACCTTGCCGTCAGAAGATGGTGGTATTTTGCAGAGAGGATCTTTAGAAGTATTCGGGCATGGCCTCGTAACTAAGTTCGAGTAGGAAGCGATGAATGGTGCATGAGCCCAGGTTATGTTCTTGGCCGGGGTTGCCCACCAAGCATTCCACAAGCTACCATAGACTCTCATCGTTTGTTTAGTGGGGAATGGAATTCCCATCTGCATGAGGTTCGCAAAGGCTCTAATGGGGTGCCCATCCACATAAAATCTGAAAAACAAGCGAAACAAAGTCAATTGTAAGCCTGGGGTTCCCCAATCTGTATGAAGGAAACACAAACCAACAGAACGCCCGTCACCACCGATCAACTGTGTACGAGATCACGGGCACACACACACACACACACACACACACTATATATATATATATATATATATGCATGCTTACTCTTAAAAATCTCAACAATCCATCTTAAAAGGTACATAATAGAATTGATCAAAAGAGAAAAGATAAAATGTGAATTAAGTGTACCTATAAATAATAGGTTGTCATCTTTTTTCTTTTCAATTTTACCATTCATTTCTTCATATAGATGTTTGACATTTTCAAGAATATGACATGTATATTACATAACAAGCATATAAGACTCTCTCTATATAAATATGTGTATATATATATATAGAGAGAGAGAGAGAAGGAGGTGTAGGATCACCTAAGTCCCATATTTATACCATTGGATAAAATTTTATACAACGGTAGCAAAGCTGATTTGTTGTTGTCACTAAATTGAATGCATGAAGGCAAAGTGAAACATCTGCAAATAAATTTTTCTTAAAAACATTCATGCAATTATGGTAACAAATGTTTGATCGCTTATCTTGCCCGTTGAGATATCATGTATGTGTTCCACAAGTGTGTGTGTGTGAGTGTGGAGAGAGAAGGGAAGGGGTTGCTCACATGATGAACTCGGGGTTCCAAAGGATGGTGTAAGTGTGAAAATCAGTTCTTGGATCGAACCAAAGAAAGAACTGCATCTCCTTATTCCCTGTGCCATTAGCGTAAATATTGGTGTGTAGAATGTACGGATAACCCGGCTGATTTCCCAAAAATTCAAAATCGATCTCATCATGGAAAGCGCTTATTGATGACATCTGCATTTAGATTGATGAGCATCATTAGTTCATGAATTACAAAAAATCCTACATTTAAGATCAATTATAACTTCTCAATTTAACACGAAATGTCTTGACCTACTGGGCTCACTTGACCTGAATTTGATCAAACTGTGAGCTCACCTCACCCTGTAAACATTGTCTAGGTCCCAGACTTGGTTTGACACTCATAAGCATCATCACTCTCCCTCGCAAGCCAACGGTTCACGTAGAGTTGTGGGTGATGGTCTTAGACTCCAAGCTCTTACCAGCTTGTTGTTTCTAACACCTCAAATTAAGAACAGTTTAACAATGCACAATGGTGCAGTAGTTGTTTGTGCGAAATGCTCATCTAGGATGGAAGGTTGCTTCCATATAGGAACAACTCTTCGGTACAACTAAACCTTGTGGGCTGCGTCGGCTCATGCTCTCCATTTGCAAACTTTAGGGTGTGCGGATTTATGTAGGGCTACAGGGTCGGGTTGGCAGCTGGGTGTGTATATACTGAACCCATACCCATGCCCATACCCATCCTGTTATCCATGGAAGACAAACTCCAAACCCTACTCATTCTTATGAATAGACATGTCCGGTTTCGGTTAACTGAGAACCTGGAATCGTAATCAAATCGACCGGTTCCAGTTTAAGTACAGAATCATCTGGAACCTATGATTTTATAACAACAACAACTAAGCCTTTTCTCCTACTAGACGGGGTCGGCTACATGGATTCTTTTTTTTTCAATACTTTCCAACATTTTTGTGGTCGTCCTCTACGTCTTTTAATACTTTCCAAATTTAGTTTTTCATTCCTTTTTAAAGGTTCTTCTTTTGATTTTCTTTTTATAAGTCTGGAACCTGTGATTTTATTAAAAAAAATTAAACTGCCAGTTATAAAAGGTGAAATAAAAACCATACGGAGTGATCTCCAGTTTTAGTTTCAGTTTCACCTGTTTCGAGTTCAGCCGGTTTTTTACCTAATTCGGTCTTGTTTGAAACGGTAGAGCTGGTTAGGAATCGGCAAGGAGGACCCGACCACAGTCAAACTGGTAAGCCCAGCTTTTAAGCCCAACTCTTCAGTTCAACAACAGGTATATTTCACAAGTGCCTGAGTCCACACACACATGTTTGAGTGCACGCACATATTTAAAGTGGTTCTTGCGTGTCTGCAGGAGTGTGGGCGATCAGATCTCTTAAAAGTTAGATCTAACACACACGCACACACAAAGAAGAATCATTTGTTTTTGAGGATCTGTCGTCCAAACATCTCCTGCTTAATTGATAGCATTATTAGAGGTCACTTCTCATTTATGACACAATAGTAGATCCGCTTTTTGAGATCTAGCGTCCTATACCCTCTGCATGCTAACATTATTGGAGGCCACCTCAGATATTTAATCATTTTATTCTAGAAAACAAGAAAAAAGAATGAAGGAAGGAAGAACTGAGGTAGGAAGGCTTACATAGAAGGTGGTGACCGTTCCGGCAGAGTCATTGGGGATGAGTTTCATTTGAATGTCAACTCGTGCAAACAAGAACTGCTCGATCGATTGGAAACCAGAAGCTGCAAAACGACGAGAATCATCAGAACCCGTTCATGGTGTGAAGGAATACCACGAGTTGCAGATCAATGTATGAAAGTTTCTTTTTTCCTATATTTCTGCAAAACCCTGTCTGCCATTACCACTGTAGTCTCTAATAGCTTGTTTAATTAAGTATAGAACGTTTATATAATGCTATCAAACCATTTTAAGAACGGATTCGGTAGGTATGCATAAATAATCCATTGATTCAATTTTGTAGTAATATTATATGAAGAATAGTATTTTGACTTGATTTATACTGAAGAAATTGAATTTTCCACTCAAAAGTTATCTCTGAAAGTTGGATTTAATGTGTTCAGTGTTCAGCTCATCTGATTCAACTAGTGTTAACCACTTTGACGGGGTTGTGACAGACAACGTCGTGCAATAAGCCGATTATTCGACCATTAATCTTTCCAGTAGTGCCATTTAATTGATGCCACCGACGATGGATCTGATGCTGGATGTCATAGAGAAGTCTGTTAGCAGGAGGAAGGATCAATCGTAGTTCAGCTAGACACACGTATGGAGGATTTATCATTCAACAGCATTTCCAATCTTTGCTGTTAATGTTTCATGTTCAAGCTCCGCTCATATCTATGAATGATCGCCAAGCATCAATAAGATCTTGAGTTGCCAAATAGAGCCATGAAGGGCACGGCGAGCAAATCTTGTTCAACATATGTTATTGGATACTGGAAGGAGAAGAACCCAACTCCGAAGCTTTAAAACAGAAAACAAAAGAAAAATAGAACCATATATTACCAAGTCAAGATGATAAAGATCAACCCATTCTTTGTGAGCCAAAGATCGTACCATTTTGGAAGGAACTGTGCAGAACCTAACTGTTGCACATCAGGCAGGGATTTGCAGCCAACCCCATATTTCTTTAATATATATATATATATATATATATATAGAGAGAGAGAGAGTAGAAAATGGGAATTTGCGATGGTTTTGTTTAGAACACACTATTATGTACAATACACCAACACCATTGTATACAACAACAACAACAAAAGACATTCTGGATCACACTATTGCAGACAGAAGGTTTCTCCGCGGTTTCGTTTAAAGTCTGTGCACAAGAAAACCGTTTGCAATCCTCTGTATTCTACAAGTGAGAGAGAGAGAGAGAGAGAGAGAGAGAGAGAGAGAGAGAGAGAGAGAGAAAGTTCATGTACCTGAGGTATTGTCCAGTCGAAGGTCGATGATGGTGCCATTATTACGTATGGTAGGGTGTCCACCGGTGATATTAACCAGTTGTGCGATCGGAACCGCATTAGTGGTTGTAGCTGCAGAAACGATAGACAACGCTACTATGGCAATCAAGATCTGAGGGCGATTGACACAAGTTTGCGCGAATGGATCCAAGATACGAGCCGAAGAGCTGCGACAAAGAGAGGACGCATCCATTAATGGCCGCTGGTGAGCTCTGTAAGCCCAAAACTATGAGCCTTGCTGCAGAGAGAATGCACCCCTCGAGGTACGAGAATTGTTCCCACGTATCATTTATAAGTAGTTCGATCCTCTCTGACGCCAACGTCTATGGCCTCTTTATGACCAGGTGGGTTCCCCACCTGAGGTATATCTTAAACAAGGTTCCTGATCTTGGAAAATAAAAATTAGCCATGACATGTTACCGCACCTTGGGCAGGGGACCAAGTGTGAGAAAACAATGAGTTCAGCATTTAAACGGTCATCACGACGTACTTTGGTGCCAGCTGTCCTATTTTCAATTTTCTCTCTTTCTAGACATAAAAATTTGTAACATTTACGGTTGAAATCTTTGAATCAAAACAACTTCTATTGATCATATTTATTGTATCTATAAAAAGTATAAACATATTTTTTTGAGATTTGAATGTCAAGCATTAATCTTACCGATAAAACGATTTGAGATTTAAAAGTATGTTCATGAACTATGTTTTCTCTCTATATGTGTATTTTTTTTAATGTGTATATATAGTGTGTGACTTTGTGTATATATACACCAAAAAAACATATATATAAGAATTGTGGTTTGGAACGCTCATCATTTGTTATGAACTTTCTCATTAATTTCAAACATGTGTGTATTTTGTAGTATGTTGCGTAACGTGCTATGCATTAATTAGGTCAAAAGACGGACAACTTCTACAACAAATGTTTTCTTGAAAGGGCTTATTAAAGTAACTAGAGTAGGTTCGTGCAGGGGTCGAGCCAGCCTTGAGCTGTGAAACAAGGAAGTAATAAAATGGTATGCGTCCAAAGACTTTCTTTTTCTCCCTTTGTATTTGTTTCGATGATGAGCTAATGGCACGAGGGTCCCCGACGGAATAGGTTGATCTTGAACATGGTCTCGCGTCTTGACCCATCTCGATCAATACAACCGAATGATCTTCTTCCGGCTTTCTTCTAAAATACAAATAATAAAAACAAGCCTTTTCTCATATTTTACATGGATTCTTTATTTTCACAAAGCTCTATTATAATTTGTAAAATTCACAATAAATAAGTCTGACACAATTTTATGGTGGTATTAGAAGCCTAAAGAACCCTCCTCCTTTATTCGAGCTTGGGACCAGCCATATAGTGATCCTTTACATGAGCGGAATTGGCTTTCTTCTAAAATAAAACCTTAAATTACCTTGAAACTGGCCTTCTGAGTCGCTCGAGATAACCGACCTTGGAACTATAACTTGAATCGAGGATCTCTCGGTTAGGTTATGGTTGATGGTTTTTGAAAACTAGCTCTATACTGAAACCAGCAATTTTAAACCCTCACTAACTATGTTTTCAATATTTTTTTCAAAACTCTTGTTCACAAACAAATCATTATCTAAACCACAGGGTGTTTCTTACCATTGCAGTTGGTGGGAGTTTGACTCTTAGGTTCTAAAAAATCTGGAACCAGATATGTTTATATCTAAACACATGCATGTAGACATGTATGCACACACATACATGCACACACACATATACATATATATATATATAAAGAGAGAAAAGTTGGTCAATACAAATCATTCTAATAAAAACTTAATTCAAATCAAACTCAATCATCCAACCAAAAGTCGTAAGTAATTGAGATTGAAAATAAAAATGTAAAAAATAGATATACTTTTTAAGAAGTACCTGATTTTCTCGCATACTTTTCTCTTGTTGTTTGCCAATCTCAATTATCTATACTTTTCAATTAGACGATTGAGAGATTGGTTTAGATATAGTTTATGTATGAGTTGTTTAGATCATATAATCCTCTCTCTCCCCCTCTCTCCCTCTATATATATATATATATATATATATATATAGTAAAGAAGAGTTATTTATCTTTATCTTTTCCACAATAAAACTTAAGTATATTAAAAGATTATTTTATGTAACTACTTAAGGAAATCTCTCTCTATGATACCGGGTTGGACAGGGCCGAATTGGATCCAACCCGAACCCGTATAGGACCTGGCCTAAGGTCCTCTGTGAGGGAGCCACAATCATGACTCCATGACTTTGATAGGAGTCACCGTAAGATGTGGTGTTGTCGTGCTGCTGCAGCCATAGGAGAGAGGGGGAGAACACAGGCAGAGTGAGAGAGAAGGGAAGAGAAAGAGGAATAGAGAGTGAGAGAGAAGGGAAGAGAAAGAGGAATAGAGAAGAAAAAAGGGGCTAGGAGAAGTTTTCTTGTTCGAGCATATGTCAAGCTAGCCCGAAAGTGGTAAGATTCATCTAAACTAGGGTTTTCCTTCTTTTCAATTTTTTTGGCGAAAAAACTGATGAAATGTCACTTGTCGTTGCTAGAAACGACAAATCATGGCCCCAAAAACGGGTGACAATGGGTTTTAAGGCAAGACATGTCGTCTCATACCATATCATATACTATGGTATCCTCGTTACGTTTTATGGGGTGGTACGGTTTAGATTTGAGTCAGTTTGGGGCAAATGTATGATAAAATTGTAGAAACTGGACTCGGATCCTTAGTCAGATCCCAACAAACCTAAACAAATCCAAATTGTGCTTTGGGCCATTTTTGGATCGTTTAAAATCTAATTTTGATGTAGTTCAAACCGTTGAGTCCCTATTCAAATGTAAAATATTAATGTTATATTTTTATCATGATAAACTAAATCAAGGTGATCTAAGAGGATAGGTATTATGTGTTTCAGATCCGTAAAGAAGCAACAAGTAGGTGGATGTGTTCTCTTCCTAGATACATATCAGAGATAGTTTTACTATTTGAGATGATACATGAGAATATAAAATATTTGTTAGTGCATTGAAATGATTAAATCTATATTGTTTTCATTAGATATGATTGGAAATTATTTTCTTATTAAAATTGCATGAGTATATCTGAGTGTGAGTGAACATTATTAGGTATGAATTTATTTTCTTTGTGGTGTTATAGGACGTCGTTCAAGAATGGATGATCGTATCCACTAGTGCTAACTCGTGGGTCTCAATGGGTGTGGGTGAACCATCAGCCAGTATGGAGTCGTAATTCGTAATTCAAATCGTTGGGACATGTGCATCGTCAAGACAGAAATGTTACGAGTTTTTGGAATGACGTGTCTGGTGATACTAAGCCGTTGATTACTTTGTTAGTCCTACTTGCTCACATGTAGCTTATATTAGCAACTCGGGTTGTGTTGTGCAGTATGCTTAGGTTGAGGAAATGTAGAGTCATATGGTAAATTAGTGAGAATAAAGAGTATTTTGAAAAGAAATTGGTTTGATATTGAATTTGGATACTTAAAAATAAAAGTATATTATAGATTGTTGGGAGATGTCTCGGGTGAAAGGATATGATTTGAGATTATGTCTCGGGTGAAAGGATATGATTTGAGATTATTTATATAATTGTGTGAAACTATGTTCCTAGTAGTGTAGTTTCCGAAAACAGTTTCCGTATAGACCCGAGGAGTAATACTTATAATCCGTCAAGATGAGATTTGAGTAGCTTCTATCAGAGACCACGTTTGGAGACAAAAAGAAGGGATCAGAGGCCACATATGGGCTGCCACCTTCATGGTATCTGGTCCCGAATACAACTAAACAAGCTGAACATCATGACAAATACCTGGGACATGTTTTTCAAATCAAGCCAGACCCGAAACTTCACCGGACCTGAATCAGAACCATTAACCAAAACTGAAATCAGAGGGTTTCAGCAGCCAAAACCGAAATCTAAACCAGTGTTTTTGAAACTGCTAGTCCCGATTTACCCAAAACTAACAAAGACGCCATAATTAAATTTTTTTCCACACTAAATGAGGTCGGTTGTACATATTCTTTGTTTCCATAGGGCTGCATAACAGCCGAAAAAAAGAAAAAGAAAAAAAAAAGAGCAGCAAAACAAAACACCCATGAGCACTTCACTCAAGTAACGGAAGAATAGGATTATCAAGAACATGAACTTGAAGTGATTATTACTTGCTCTTGCAACAAACCGAATCCAGGAGATTGGCTAAAGAAAATAATTCAAGATTGAATTTTGAAGAAGAAAATGAGCTATGTAAATCGAGCTAGAATCGATCGGACTCAGACGAATCGGTACGAAAAAACCACCGGGATAGAGTAGAATTCCTGCTGATCACTGCTGGTTTAGCTTGCCTGATCACCAACTTCCCCTCTTGGTGGTGGATCATCGATTCTGCGACGAAGGCTTTGATTCTTTGAAGGGAAACAGATAAGACCTTCTCGGACATGTTTGCGAAACAGACTCGGAACCAACCCGGTTCAGAGCAATGGAAGGACGAGCCAGGCGAAATGTTTAATCCGACCCGGTGCAGTATCTTGGTCCATAGCTGCATCTCTCCTTCAAAACCGGGACTCTCCATGAGGTGTCTCATGTCAACCCAGCAAAACAAACCGGCATTGCTCTCCAAACAACCGATTCCACACTGCTTCAAACCCGAGACGAGCCGCTTCTGCCGCCGTCTCAGCCTTATCAAATTTTCCTTCATGTAATTGTCTGTGAACTTCTTATCTGATAGCATCTCTGACAGAAGATACTGAGTCTGCGACGAAACCAATCCGAAACTCGACATCTTTGTCGCAGCAGCTAAGATATGATCGTTTCGAGTGTAGATGGCACCCACACGAAAACCCGGCAAGCCGAGATCCTTCGAAAGACTGTAAACAATGTGGACAGAATCACGGGATACATTGCATTCTTGCAGCAATGAATCCTCAGCTGCACTGATAAAACAAGGTGATGAAAAGACAGTGCCTGAGTAGATCTCGTCACAGATGAGATGTAATCCTTTCGCGCCGACGAAGCTCAGAAGGATCTTTAGTGACTCTTGGCTGATGGTGGTGCCTAAAGGATTGGAAGGATTTGTGACGAGGATTCCCTTTACGTTCATGTTTCGAGCCGCTGCATCATTGTAGGCCTCTTGCAGTGAGGCTTCTGTTATCTGAAAGCAATTGGAGCTATGGCAATGTACGGGGACAATTTCAACGCCGGTCCGCCATTTGAGATCTCTGTCGAACCTGACAAAAACACCAACATGAGGATTCCATCAGTAACCTCACATACGAAGAAGATGGTATCGTGGCCATAACCAAAACCAAAGGCTTCTCCCATCTTAACTGGATTCAACAGTGACCAATTAACAAAATTAAATTCGCGGTAGAGGTGAAATGAAGGGGAAAGAAGATGAGACACCGGCCGGTGATTTCTCCGCAATTTTGTTTAAATTCACACTAGTAGAATTGAAGGGATTCCCGCAGCTTTTTCGCCTTGTATTATTGATTTGTTGAATATTTTCTGATTTAAGTCGAGCAGACAAACTCACCTCGCTCATGAATAGGTTCACCACAAGGATATACATGCTTTCAATCTATGCCCCACCTAATAAAGTTATGACAATTCGATCTGCGGGGGAATTGAACCTGGAGCATCTACTGGCCTTTCAACTGTACTCACATTCATTACGAGACAAATGCAGAAATTATACGTGGAGCTTATAGTTTTCGTTTTCTTCTCTTTTCTTTTCTTGGTAAGATATTTTTTCCATTTTTCAAAGAACCACTTTTCGCTTTAGCTGTACAAATTGCAGAGGTACTTTGACTGCACGATGCTTTACCGGAAGTGGACAATCATATTCTGTCAAATACCAAGCAATGCATTTATTCATGCTCGACTCAACTACCACGATGGGATATATAGGATTGAGATAAGGAAACAAAATCCTTAATAACTCGTCACAGTTCATGCATCAAATGAATGAGCAGATCAACATGTTCGCTGAAGACAAGCAGCATTGAAACTAAGCACAGCAAGAAATATGGTGATAGTATTTTTAGTGACACCCCGTCCTCCATGAGAAAATGAAATGAAAATTTTCATTGGCTTGCTCTTGCATCGCATCAGAAGCCATTGAAAATATCGCCAATTCATGAATTTTGAATGTTGTTGAACTAAAGCTAATTTGAATTTCAACAAAAATTAGAAGTTCATAAAGCAACTAAAGCAGCTTCTTTAGGCCTCTCAAATTTTAAGGCCACAAATTTTGAGGCTACACTACTAGTTGCAGACTTTCAAATGGTTTGGACACGCTTGATAAACCCAGTTTTTATATTTAGCTTCATGACTCAATTGTGTCCTGGCCTATGGTGCCAACATTGGAACTGATCGAGCTCCGCCGCGTACCGGCAATTTTACAAAAACAAGAATCATGAGTAGACTAATTAACAACCAGCCCTTGATATACCTCTATCAATTCAACAGGGGCGGGTGGTAAGACACGACACGAGACCTCGTCCATGTCCACTCATGGCTTCAAAAGAGATATGGTTGGTTTTGGGTCTTGTGTTTTTGAGATGAACATGAAATAGCACCACACAAGCATATCTGCCGACGCGAGCCAACAACATGAACACGACTGCGGACACAACCAAAGAGTCCGTAGTCGTGTCCATTAAGGGACACAAAAGGTTAAAAAACAGGTTTTGTTCATGTTGATCTGTTCTCAACCCAAAGACGAATTGACACCACATGAACGTGGCCCAGAACACAACATCGTCAACCCTAGTTACTGCCCACATTGGAACCCTTGACCTGCAGCCAGAGTGCCCAACGTCCTTTAAATGTGCCGCCTTTCTTTCCCAATACATTTAACACATTTATGGTGCTGAAACCAACCTACATGTGCATAACTTAGTTGAATGTCAGCTTCATTCAAACAAAGGAGGAGGATGCAAACAACTAAACTCCTCTCTCCTATCAGCATCAAGGATCAATTGTCAAGTTGGTTCATAAAAAAAGAGCATCATGAAACTGATGAAAGATGAAGTACCCAGGGTAATATGGAGTAGGCACAAGAAAGGCTTCTCCAGGTTCAGCCAAACAAAACATCAACGTTTCGTTTGCCGACGTAGATCCGGCGGTAAGGACAAGCCTGTTCGGATCGAACTTCACTCTGTAGCCTCTGATTTCAGCCATAAACTCGGCCAATGCCTGCCCACACAAAAAAAAAACAAAAAAGAACCCATCTTATCTAGAGAACAAGTAAGAGCTTTTGGGCTTGTCCTAGAAGCTCAAAAGGTACACAAACGTACACAACCCTCAACCCTCTTACAGGAGCCACTTAATTCAACATCCACAAAAAACATTTATGTGTAACAATTTGCAATACAAAAGGGTTGGAAAAGTTAAGTTATATAGATGACACTTGAAGTGCATCCAATGGAAAAGTGCAAAAGCCAGTCTAACTTGACTTGACAGCCTTTTAAAATGGATCATTTACTCTACAAAGCTTCTCACATCCAAAGGGACTACAAAATATTCAAAAGATGAAGAAGCTACTACTTTGTGTGTGTGAGAGAGATAATGTCTTTCATGTCATCTTTGCATGAATAGCTCAATGCTAATGTGAATGTCATTCTTTGACACTGAGATTAACATGAATAGCATCTGTGTTGGTAAATTGATCATTGATTTCTCGTATCACTTGATTCATGTCGAAAAGGAAGAAGAGCATCACTTACCTTCTTGAAGGATGGCAGGCCATGATAGTCTTGGAAGAGAGCCATATGTCTAAACAACGATGCGCCATCGTTCATAAAGTTGGCCGCCTTGGGGTTGCGAGAGAGCCACATCTCTATGAGATCAAAGGAAAGCTGCGAGATGGAATCACTCGTCTGTGATTTCGTGTTCGGAGAAGAGAAAGAAAAAATGAAGCACCATCATCGTGGTTGCAGGTTAAGGTCTAGCTTAATTACCTGATTCTCTGCAAGACCCATTTGTATGATCCCCGTAGGGGCTTTGATTTCATCATATGGGTTCCTCTCATATTCCTTCCAACCCATGAAGTATGAGGACTCCTCTCCATTAGAGTCGCATGTGATCCTCCTGGAGAGCATCTCTTGGCCTATCATCTCTCCCTCCCTCCCGCTCTCTGTGACACACAAAAATTTGGTCTGACCCATGAAGTTGGGAGCTGAGGTATTTATAAGGAAACATTTTGGGAATGCTACAAAAAATTTGCAGCATAATCTTGTGCATGTAAAAGTTTTCCTTATGGGCCAGAAGGCGCATTGGGCCCACTCACTCGATAAAATCCCATTTGGGTTTCGGTGTGTGGCCCTTATTTTCGACCCCACAATGTTTCTTGTTCGGGCATAAGGCTATCAGGAGCTCCGGTATCATCTGTCCCTATAGGAAAGTCCGTTTTTTATGATCATCTAGTTGTACAGGGCCGGACCGTCAGGCCCACATTGAAGTTCATTCTTATAATCGTTCTTATCACTAGTGGCGGCTGAATCCCCAAACAAAACTTGGACAGTGGTGGACTTCGGATTTTTTTTAGATGAGGGACACATTTATACATGAGGAACACTTGTATTTAACGCCCACAAAGCATCTTTCTTTTTCTATATTGAATGACGGACCCAATAATTTTTTAGATTTCAAGTGAGACGTATACTTTACCTTGCTCTAAAGTGGGTTTATCACTGCTCATTAATACCCGTTTGACTGCAGCATTACTTCTCCGGTATTTTGGAGCCAAAGATTTGACTATAAGAACTGCATGAGATAAGAAGAAGAAGCTCTAGTAAATTTTTTGCACTAAGAAGTTTAGCCAATGGTCAATATAAAAATCATTTAGAGTGAGGCAATGCTTAGTTGGGTGAAATTCATGTAAGGCGATCTATATAATTTTTCGAAAAATTTAGCCTGCTTGCATCGACTAAGTCGAGTTTTTCGTGGATTTCCATAGAGATAGCTGCTTCGGCTCGCCCATGAACAGGTCCGCCATGGGTTTTACCATGTTTTTCATTAGACCCAATTCCTCCAAAGATTGAACTCAGATGTCTGCGAGGACTAAAGCCTCAGTTCAACCTCCCATGAACCAGAGGGATCTAGTTTTATGTGATGAAGCGCACAAGTCATGGTGGTTGTCCTCAACCCGAGGTTAATAATTTACCTCAAACTGCTTTTGCGTCATTGAAATAAGAAGCATATATGATAGGTCGATTCGGTTCGGACCTATTCCACTAATAAAGAAGGTGATTAAGTTACCAAATCTGCATTTATTTAGTTGAAATTTGTGAGACTAATGGGACCGTGGATTCAAAATCATCGTCTGTTCTTCTGTTTTCCATCCCTTTTATATTTACAAATCTGAAGTAATAAATGTAGCTCTATTGAAGAATATAATTTTAAGAAAAACTAGGTGAAGAGAACTTGCCACGACTTTGCTTTTGACATTCTTGTCATCCTCATCAGAAAAGAGACTATTATCTCATCTGGCTCTTGACAATTATCATCCTGCATTAGATCCTAACCGTCTAAATGCATGCATTTGGTCGGCTATGATTGGCCGAGTCTTGGCTGCCAGTACATGCACTCGAGTTGACCGGTAAAAGATTCAAACCAGGACGCCAGACCCACCACTAATCCTGGAAAGGTTTTGAAGGGTAGAAACATGTATATATATGGAGACAGAAATATCACCCTTCAGGGAACCTTAGTGTATCAATTTTTTCCCTTTTATTAGATTTGATTTTGAGCCAGCTAGGTTCGATCGGACCCGAATTTCTACGAGAGTTGGGATTGGATCATCCTTTACTGATCAGCACCAAAATTGAAATGATTTCCTCGAAGAGGCTATCGAACGACCTTGGGGCTGCTCATGTGGAAACATTTTGTTTCGCTCTTTCAAATGATCAAACCTTATGAAAACAAAGAATCCATGCAGCCAAACCAGTCTATGTCTAATATAATTAACTCAGCTGGCATGTCGATGCCAGGATAAATTAAGAGGTGCCTTACATTAGGTCACCTAGTTGGGTCAGTTATCATGGGTCCTCCCACTTAGTGTGAGAAATCACTCGGCTTTAGGTTTCCGGTGACCTCCCAATTAAGAGGTGCCTTTACCTGTTAATCCTTCATATGTCAATTCCAGTAAACCAAAACCCACCTAATACAAGGCAAGTTAAAATTTAAATCTAATATGAAATCTAGTTCTAATTGTGGCATGTCTAAACTTTCATTAATGTAGTTTGTTGCGTGCTTGAGACCAAATTCGTCGATAAAGAGTGACAAGGATGGAAAGCTACCAACTACCAGAATGCCTGGCAGGAATTCTAAGGCACATTCAGCTTTAGGAGAACCAGATAAACATGTGACAACATGTGCGAAAAATGAAGAAATAAGACCTGATCTGGAAAAACTACCACAAAAAACATAAAATATTATTCTATCAAGCAGTCACGGATCTACATTGAGCGAGCGGAGGTAGGGCGTCCACCCAACCCGAAATTTTGAAAATCAACTTACAGTGAATGGCCCATGATCAGATTTATCCCAAAAGAGTTTCTAGATAAGCCACTGTTATCGAGGTCCTAATGCGCGTCTTGGTTTCTGGGAGTAAAGTGCTAATATGGCACACGATACAGCGCAATCACGACTGTGAATACAGGTAAACAAACCCATGAAGTGCAGGAGAAGGCTTCACTTCAGTTCACGGTAAGGTGTGACAATTTAAATGATGTTCTATCACTATATAAGGGGGACAGAGTTTTTGTGATTTAAAGGTATTACTTGTACTCTAATGATTGTAGAATTTCAAAATGCACTTTGGAGTGAATGAGGTGACAGTAGAATTTTAGACGTTTGAAACCCAGTTTTCAGTTCCAAGATCAGTGGCTGATCTACATTCAGCCGACGTGGGGCATTCACTTCATTTAAAATTCTGAAAAATCGACATAAAGTTTATAGCCCATAATAAGATCCTTCAGTTTTAGCCCCAGCTGAAATCAATTTTGGAACTATTTGTCCCACTCCAAAAAAAAAGAAGATAACCTGTCTATCTTCCTTTGATCCTTGCAACTAAAAGTTCCTTTCAGATTCTCGAAGAATGAAGGACAAGAAATCGATCGAAAAAGATTTTTTTATTATTATAGGATTGTGTAATCGTATATATATATATATATATATATATATATATATATATATATATATATATATATATATATATATATATATATATACGGTACAAAGAATATCCTTCTCTCTTCATCATAATCAGAAAACGAAAGTGCTCTCGTTATGCAGATTTAGGGTGATCCTTAACGTATACAATCCTATATATATATATATATACACACACGTGTGTGTGTGCGCGTGCGCACACTTATAACACAACAAAATCCAAAAAGTTTGTCCTGTCAATTTTGTACACAAAAAATATATATATAACCTGAATCTGCATCTGGACAGGGTGATTTGATTTAAGATGGCTGTCATATTCCTTTTCCATCTTAATATGGAAGAAAGTGAAACACATTCGGAAACTCTTCATGCTTCTAAATTGAAAGTGCAAAGTCTTAAAGATCTCCTTCTATAATTGCTTTCCAGAATAAGTGAAAATGATTATTGACGTCAAGGCTCCACCTGATCAACACTGGCGATTTCTCTGACAATGAAGTATTGAAATTGAAAGGAAACGTGTATTTGATCTTCCAACGTCCTTTTTGAGTAGATATCGGTTTTGAATATGTGAGATATAATGCATAGTCTAAACGTTCCATGGGAAATCGGATCAATCCTAAAAGGATTTCAAGACCTGCACTGTCGTTGTCCCAATGCTGCAAGTGGACACTTTAATGCGAAAATTCTACAAGAAAATTCAACTATATTGATTATGCTATTGGTGACGGTTGATCGCTGAAAGTAACAAAAGAGTGGGTTGACCACTCTCTTGTCAAGTTATGCCGGTCAAGAATCGAGTATCAAAGCATATATCTGAATCAAAAGGCGAATCAATCCAATGGAAAAAAGATAAAATGAGATTTATTATTAAAGATGGTATTAGTTTGGTAGCTTCGAGGTTAAGCTAGAAGATATGAGAAACTATACAATCAACAACAACAACTAGGGCTTTTTCCATACTACATGGGTCGGCTACATGGATTATTCATCTCCACAAAGCCCTATCATGTGTCATGCTAGTAGTTAACTCAATATAAACTAGATCATTCTTTATAGTTTCTTTCAAACAAGTGTGTGGTCATTTTCTTTCTCTTTTAACATGTTTACAATCTAGTCCTTTGATCGTCTTTCTATGTATCCAAACTATCATAAATTATTTTCTCTCATTTTATCCTCTATTGTTGCTACTCCCAATTGGTTTCTAATAATCTCACTATTTATATGATTTTTCCTTGTGTGATCACTCATCCATCTCAACATCTTCAATATAACATGTTGATGATTAATTGCCCAACACTCGAAACCATAAAATATAACATGCCTAATTGATGCTTTATAATAGTTACCTTTTAACTTTAATTGCATCTTATTATCTCATAGAATACCTCATGCCCCTCTCCATTTTAACCAACCGGTGTTAATTCTATCCGTAACATCTCCATTATTTTTTTTATTACTTTGAAAAATTCACCCTAAATATTTAAAATTTTCTTGTGAGGAATGCATTGTATGTTGATCTTAATTTTTATGTCCTCTAAAGTACCCAAATGATCAAACTTGCATTCCATATATTATGTCTTTGCTATGCTAAGTCGGAATCCTTTACTACTCTCCATTGTTCTAATTTCCTATTTACTTTTTATTTAGACTCATCCACTAATACTATATCACGTGTAAATAACATACACCAAGGTACTTCATCTTAATATGTTTTGTTAACTCATCAATGACCAATATAAATAAATATGGACATAAAGTTGATCCTTGATGTAACCCAATATTAACTTCAAAGGAGTTTATCATTACTTCATGAGCCCTCATACAAGTTTTTGTACCATCGTAAATGTCACTTATAAGATTTATGTATGTCAATGGGATACCTCTTTTCCAAAGTTCTCCAAAGAACATCTCTTCGTAAGCTTTTTTTAGATCAATAAATATCATGTAAAAGTTTTTTTTGCTATAAAATATTTCATAAGACGTTTCAATAGGTGAATCACTTTCGATAGTAGATCTACCGAGTATAAATCCAAATTGGTTATTTGTTGTACTCGATACTTGTCTTAACCTATGTTCAATAATTCTTTTCCATAATTTCATAGTATTGCTTATTAACTTGATACATAGATAATTCACACAATTATGAATGTCTCATTTGTTCTTATATATAAGTATAAGTGTACTCGTTCTCTATTCTTTGAGTATCTTTTGGGTTTTCCATATTTCATTAAATAGTCTTTTAAGCCATATGAGCCCCACCTCTCATAGGATTTTTCATACTTCTATAAGAATATTGTCTGGTACTATAAATTTACCAACAATAGGTAGCCAAGTGAGCCCCACGTCCCTTGTTCTTATATACTTTTTTTATTTGACTAACTATCCTAAGCTAATAATAACATCTATATTTTCATTAAAAGCTTATAGAATTTTTTTTTTATCTATTTTTGATATCATCATTTGTCACTAGAATATTCTCATCCTCATATTTGATACATCTAACCAAAATAAGATCCTTAGTTTTCTTATCTCTAGTCTTACCTATCCTAAAAATATTTCTTTCACCTTCTTTTGAGCTAAGCTTTTTATATAATTTCTCCCAAATTTTGCTTTTACTTAACTAATGGTCTTTTTTACTTCTTTTTTTTATTTCTTATAAATCTCCAAAGTTTCAATAGTGTTCTTACCATAATGCAATTTGTAACATGCCTTCTTTGTCTTGATTTTATCTTTCACTACTTCACTCCACCACCAAACTACTTTTTGTGCCGGTATGCCTCTCTTAAATATGTCTAACACATCTTTTATCACTTCCTAATATGTATAGTTATATTGTTCCACATATCAGAAGGTATACCTATATAATTCTAAGCATCTCCTTGTAGAACTTTTGTTCAATATATTTGTTTTCTCACATTTAAGGTTACACCATCCAGTCAGAATAGCTCTATACACTCTATTCTTTTTTGTCCACTTTTTTATATGTAAATCCATTACTAAAAGTCAATGTTGAGTAGTTAAGCTTTCTCTTGGAATTACCTTGCAATCTTTACAACACAATCTATTTTTTTCCTATAAAAGAAATAATTAATTTGTGTTTGTGATAAGCCACTCTTATAAGTAATTAAATGTTCATCGCTTTTTTTGAAAATTGTATTGGCTATAAAGAAATCAAAAGCCATAGCAAAATTTAAAATCTCCCTACCCTCCTCATTTTTATCTCCAAAACCATAGTTTTCATGAATACCTTGATATCCTAATGCATCTTTATCAACAAATCCATTTAAGCCTCCTCCTAAATAAATCATCTTCTTTGTATAATTCTTTGAATTATTTTATCTAACTCCTCCCAAAAAGCCTTCTTTATACTATCTTCTAATCCTATTTCGGGTGCATAAGCATAAAATATATTCAAAGCCTCTACTCCTAACACTAATTTCACTAACATAATTCGGTCACCATATTGTTGTATGTCTAGTACACTATCATTTAAATCTTTATTTACAATAATATCAATTCATTTCGAGTCTTTTTCTTTCCTAAGTACCATATTTTAAAACATGTATTCTCAATCTCCTTTTTTTTCTCTCACTCACTTTATCTTTTGTAAACATAGAATGTGAATCTTTCGCCGAATCATAGTTTGTATCACCTCCATTAACTTGTTTATCAATGTTTTGATATTCTAAGTACCAATACGAATCTTATTATCTATGACAAGTTTTCTTACCCCCGCATCCATACATGTTGAAAATATGAAGACCCTTGTTATAACTTGTTCACTACATTTGGGCGACAATTTAGTAGGACTAACTTCTTTATCAACATCTCATGACGTGTGAATCCTCTCTACAAAAGATGTAGAAGCCCTTGCTTACTTTTTATTGCATTCGAGTTATGCAGTACATCGCTAAGAGAGAATACTCCAACGCAATGCTCACAATTTATAAAATTCATGATAGATAAGTACGAAGACTAACACAACCCTCCTTTATCTGAGGAACCTGCCATGCAAGAGTTATCCATTACATGGGCAAAGTTTCACAAACTATACAATCAATACTTTAAAATTATAAAAAGAGAAAAGCTGCACGAGATAATGTTGGACAAGTCTCAGTTTTGGTTTTGGTTGAGCTTCAACATCTACAGCCGATCCCATGTGTGAATCACATTGGAAACCCACCAAATATCCATCAATGTGAATGTTAAGTCTCATTCTGGGTCCGGTAAACCCGACCACATAGATGTGTTCTGGAAACAGAATAATGGTTGTCACACTCTTGAAACTTATATATATTGTATATGTGAAAAAATCACTCACTTCTCGAGGATTCGACGTGTGGTAATCCAGAATGCTCAGGTTTGGGATTTGAAGAACTTTCTCTGTGGTTAGATTCAACTTTATGTCAGTCTTACTTAGTCCGGGTATCAAACCACGACCTTCTACTTAGAACTTAATCCATACACACATACATAATATGTGTATGTATAGACACACTCACATATAGCAAATTGATCCTTTTTTTAAATACAGGTAAAATATGCCTGGAAAGCATGGTTGCACCTTCTGACAAAACTATCCTGTATGGGCGAAGGACTAATCTAAATTAAGATTCCAATCGCAGCGATGGGTGGTTAATTTCTGTGCGACCATTGTATGGTTGCACAGACTAGCTGCACACCCTTTTTATTTGACCTGTAATTCTTAAAAAAGCCACGTCCACAAGAGACATGATGTAACAGTAGAACGTTAGGTTATGTGACATGAAGTCAAGAGTTCGATCGCTCTAGAGCCTCTTGCAGAAATCCGTTTACATCCAGTGCTGCTTCTGCCAGCCTGCGGCTTGCTGATCTACTCAGAAAGAAAAACCCTCGAGGAAACCATGCAATAGTAAGACTGAGACTTAGTCGTAACTCTTCGCCAGCATAAAAACTACCCAAAACCTAAGGTGGCTTCAGATGATATATGCTTTCTTGTTCATTCCCTTATTCAGAAGAACGTCTCTTTCTCTTCCCCACAATTTGTCAGCAAATCATGAAACACTGTGTATGTCATGTTTTTTTAACACCATGCACTCCTTATCAGAAATTTTGAGCTGGGGAATATTGTGGTACGTGTATAGTGTTAGAACTACTCATTCTCTTAGTGACGATTGGCTGGCCGTGACGTACTTGTCAAAATCGCCGTGTTAATCGATCTGTAGGTGTGGAGTTGGACTACGCTTTATGTGCATTCCCCCAACAGGTCTTATTTTCTGTGTGGGTGGGATTATTCAGATAGGAGCAATCTGTATCTGCACTCCACAATAATCTTCCCTTTGGTTTTATTCTTGGAGTGCTCCATTAATTCATGCATGCATACTCCCTCTGTTCAACCAATACCTTTTCATATATATGCATATGCTTACGTGTATTTTCTATCATTTGATGTGCGTAGGCTGTTGATTTCATGTAAAACGACTTGGCGTAGGTCATGCATGACTTTGGACATCATCCAGCTTGCAATAGGTTCTCTCTGTCTCTCACAGATACATTATGTATTGTAATTAAGCTCAGAGGTTGACACCGATTAACTTTCATATTTCCCCATTGCGATGGACCATGATAATAAGAATACACGAACAGATCGAGCGTACACTGCAGTAGAAGTTTTTACAGCAAATAAGAGACATCATGGAAAGAATCCATATTGGCAAACTTTACCTGCTTTAGCAGCCTATTTCTTGGAGAAAATTAAGAATGCAATCAATTCTTAGAAGAAAATATGTAAGTATACGCATATTCTTAAATACATACATACATATATACATATAATGTAGAGAGAGAGAGAACAGTTACCATACGATTCTGGATTTGTTTGGAGAGTCACTTGCTGCTAATTTGCTAACCTTGGCTTTAACCATGTTTTGCTGTTGATATCTGATAAACCTTCGCAAAAGATAGATATTGTATGTATGTATGTATGTATATATATGTATGTATGTATGTATGTATATATATGTATGTATGTATGTATGTATAACCAGAACCAGTGCCCAAGCCTTTTCCCACACTAAGTCGGATAGGTACATGTATTTTTGGTCCGGGTTGAGCTGGGATCCTTTGGCCTAGAGTTTAACTTCAACAAAACAAGATTATTTTTTACTACTTCCTTTCATGAAACTAATTTACGTTTTGAAAATTAAACACCAATCTCGCAGGCATAACTAAACATATCAACAAATTTTATGGCGTGAATTCCTTTAGTAAATGTATATAAATGTTAAACCTTCTCTTATTAATGCTGCTACCTCCTTCACATACATATAATTCTAACAATCATCTTTCTTTTCTCCTTTGGTTGGCAAGCAGAAGTTTATAAAGATGGAAACGAGGGAAGACAGTTGGCCCGGTTACCTGAGTCCTGAGTTTATTCCTGTTCTGTTCAGCATGAATGAACAAGATATGAAGTGTTTGGCAAGTTGAGGCACATATATATATATATAATGTGTGTGTGTGTGTGTGTGTGTGTGTGTGTGTGTGTGTGTCATGTAGAATATGACCGGTTTGGACTGGCCCCGCCGATTGAACCAGAACTGAATCAAGTCCCTGTAGCTAACCTCTAATTAGTCCGGGAAAAGTCTCGGTTCTGGTTCTGGTGGGTAGTATCGTTAATACTGCATATTGATATGAAGGAGCATCAAGCAACCTAAGTTAATTTTCTTGATACAGCTCTCTTTTGGTGAGTGCAACACAACACGTGACAAACTTTCCTTGGCACCAACTTTCTTGGTATAGTTTTAGCAAACTATTGAACATTTTCTTATAATAAGCAAGCTGGATGCCTAGCAAATGCAGGCCAAGGCATAAAATCACGAAGCTTCTTTTGGGTCGACTCAATAGCCAGGAGGGTTTGGCCCCTTGCGCTGCAAAGGACAGACCCGTTTCATGAACTTTGGAACTTAGGTTATCAGGGTGCTCTTAGCACAGTGAGCACTGCACCTTCCTGCTCATTGAACCCCGGAACTTAATCTGCTGTCAACACTTTTGGGGCGAATTATCCATACCTACACCTTTAAATGCCTGTTCTAACTGGTGGATCTTGTGGTGGATGTCTTCGTCATGATTGCAGTACTTGGTCAGCTTTTCGAAGCACTGTTACTGCAGGAGAAAAAGGTTCACAACTCTATCTGAATCATATATTTATTATGCAACTATCGATCTCTATATTGAGTCAGTTTTCTCTTGGTTCTTTAAAGAACCAAAAAGGTTCAGGTATAAAGTGGTTTTGGTTCAAATTGGTTTGGATATAAATATTTATATAAAACACCAAACCGTTTCTAAACAAAAGCCAAACCTTTTCCCATACAGCCAACCCTTCTTCAAAACACATCTAAATGATACGCCTGATCCTAAAACTTGAGCCGCTAACTGGGAGCCTAAAGAGTGTCGTCTTTCACTTTGCTTTTCGGTAAATGTTGATTAGATATGAGTTGACATGTTCGGTTTGGGTTAGTACATAATTTAGAATGATAATCGAATCGGTTTCAGGTCTAAATCGGCTTGAAAACAGTTCTGTTTATGGTTTTAAAATCATCAGTTTCAGGATGGTTGTGGTTTGAGTTGGAACTTCTTGGAACCGATAATTTTATTTTAAAAATAAAAATTATTTAAAAAAAAAATGAAACCGACAGCCCCAACCACCGATTCCGGTTTTGATTTTATAAAAAATGAAACTGAAACTAAACCCGAGTGGTTCTCGGTTTTATCGGCTTCAGGTTCAGCTAGTTCCTAACCGGTTCAATTCTGGTCTGTCAAAACGGACGGGTTAGGATCCGGTCGTGTCTATGGTTGAGTAGTCCGACGGCTACTGATATTCGAACTGTGAATGTAAGGAAACATGGCCTACTGGTTCGTGTCTCACCTAATTTGTGTGGGTTTTTTTTCTGACGGTCGAACAGGTCATTCGGCGTTCGGGAATATTTTCCACTTTGTTTGAGGCATCAGGTATTTGGGATTTGACTAAATCGAGTTTTTGAATGGTACGACATCCGTGACAATCCACCTGCTCTGTGATCGGAACGTTACCGACTCTGTACGTTTGAGTTCCCGCATTTTGCGACGGAATCTTTAAGCAAATCCATCGTTAGTTAAGTGGGTGTTTCTCTCGTTATTCACGTTCCTCTCACTCTCCCTTTCTCTGTGCCTCCACTATTGAAACTCAAAGAGTGTCGATGAAAGATGTAGAAAACCCAATTTGTTTCTGTTGATCCTTGTGGTAGCGTCTCGTCATTACCACAACCACCTTCTCCATGGTAGCGACTTCCTTGTGGCCAATAGCATGTTCTGATTCTATCTGCATGCATTTTTATTAATTAGTGGAGACATCTAAAAACCTGTGTTGAAATGCGATTTTATATACTTTTTTTCTTTATGCATCTTGTGTTTTTCTATTTTATTAGGAGAAGCCGTTGGACTTCTCTAATCGCTAGCTCAAGGAACTATCGGAGAACCCCAACGTCTCTCTCTCCCCCAAACTCATATATATTGAGAGAGAGAGAGGAAGTGATAAATGCTCAAACCCCGCCAATGCTCAAATCTACTTTATTATTTTAACTATTTGATGTTTGACATGAAAAGTTATGGTGATAAAGCAAAAAAATATTAAATGTAAAATACAAAAGTACAATGGTACTTTAATTCAAATCTTTACTATTATTCATACTAATCAAAAGGTGTAGATGGTTGAGTATATTTGAGTAGATACGGAGTTTGAACATTTATCGCTACTTTTCTCTATAGATAGATAGATAGATAGATGTAGATATAGATATATATTGTTTCTCTTATATAACTAGAGGAATCCCGTCTCTTAGTAAGATATGCTTTCACACGTATTTTTTACCTTTAGTGCATTTCTTTGAACATTTTAGTTTGCATCATTGAGATTTCTATCGTTTGATTTGGAAGTGTCACCACACTTCTTTACCCCTTTGATTGCACTATGGTTTTTGGAGATAGAGAGGGAGATCAAAATTCTTCAAAATCTTTATGGAGGGGCAACCACCAAAAAGTTACTTGATACTTTTGTGATCAAAACACTCAAAAACTCTATGCTTGATCTTTTTAGATAGCCATTTATTTGACTATATAGTTGGGACCACCACAGAACTTAAGTTGAATTTTAAGAAACAATGGGGGGAAATATTTAAGGCGAAATAGTTTGATGATAGAATTGAGAATCACAAGAAGGCTAAAAGTAATTAGGAGAAAACCAGAGAAAAGTCTATGAATACTTTTAATTAATGTTGAATGTAAGGCTTAGTTACCTATTTTCTGTTTTTCGTATTTTGTGTTCTTTACTTTATTGAGAGAGAGAGAGAGATAGTGGTTGGGCCCCAATAGCAGATGACTTACCGGTTATAGTCACTCTCTCTCTCTCTCTCACACACACACATACATCTTTAAATGGAGACTTCTTGCCTTATGTAAAAGATGCCTTTGTAAGCATTTTGACCCTTTGATACACTTTGTCTATTGCAGATAAAGAGGGAGATTAAGATTCTCCAAAATCTTAGTGGAGGTCCAAACATTGTAAAGTTACTTGATATTGTTCGAGATCAGCAGTCAAAAGCTCCTAGCCTCGTATTTGAATATGTAAACAGTACAGAGTTCAGAGTTTTATATCCAACACTGACCGATTATGACATACGCTATTACATATATGAACTGCTTAAGGTATATGCATGTTGATCATCTGTGACTAACGTTTTTACTTCCCTGCAACAGCTATCTCCTGTTTGTTGTTTCATGTTACAATTCGGCCTCTCTCCTCGGAAACTAAATTTTAAGAGACATTGGTACTAAATTTGACAATATATGGCTATCGTATCTGTGGTTCTAGTTGCCTTGCAATGTATTCATAGATCATCATCTTCCACCTTTTCAGCGATTATGTTCCTGGATTCCTGGGGACATTTACTGTAGTATGAGATGCTTATTTTAGCTGTCACGTCTGATTGAACGTCCTTGTACTTTTCATACATGATAAAACTCTTTTCTGGAAGATGGTGATGCTGATGTAACTTACACTGCATATGTTTGGAATGTTTGTTTCATCAGATCCCTTCCTTCATGAGTCGTCTTCTCTGAGTTCTCTTTCATCACTAGCATTAAAAGAAATTCTTAAGCCTGCCATTTGATTGGATCTAAATCTAATCTACACAATCCTGAAAAACATGACCAATATCAGTATTAGTAAAGCAAGCTGAACAGTTTTCTCGGTTCTTTGATTCTCAAAACATGATTTCTATTTTCTGTTCTTGCAATTCTAGGGGAAAACTCACGAATTATCACTTTTGTTTTCTATCAGTTTTGGTGAGTCAGCAGTAATCTGGTAAAGCCTTTGATATAACACTTTCTACAAGTTGATTCATCATCAAGAGTTAGAAATCCAGATATCTTGTATTTTTCAGTGGGTTATCATTCTGCTTGCATTCCTCATTCATTTGCAATTTCCAGAACATTTTATTCAACAATGAATTGAACACTGAACTAAATTTTCCTTCAGAATGATAGCTTATATGAGAAAGTGATGCTTTTGAGAATAAAGCATTCCTTGTCTATGGAATTCCACGGTATGAACCTATGCTCTTTCCGTTGTTCCCCTTGCGTAGATTCAAGTTAAATTATTGGCATGCCATTAGTTTCCGGTTTTTACCTATTATTTTTACCTTATATGATTGCAGGCATTGGATTATAGTCACTCACAAGGAATAATGCATCGGGATGTTAAGCCCCACAATGTCATGATAGACCATAAACTGCAAAAGCTCCACTTAATAGACTGGGGACTTGCTGAATTTTATCATCCTGGGAAGGACTACAATGTGTGTGTTGCTTCAAGGTAATGATTAATAACGGTCCATCTACTTATCTCATCCTAGGTCCACTATTGAGTCTTGTGTCACGGCTGCCTTATATTTCTCAAATCTGGCACAGGTTTGTAAGTTATGGTTTACAGTTTGTTACTCACTAAGGAAGCCTATAAGTTCTGAGATATCAAACTGCAAATTTGCTTCTTGTACGACTTCCTTATGACATGACAACAAATGAAAATGGACATAATGTCATATCATCAGGGTTTGTTGAGGAGATCAGCATTAAGTCAATCTTTTTCCTCAATGGTGGTTGCTGGTTTTGCATTCGCAGTTGGGGCATACTATGCAAATGTCATCATCTAAAGCGTGGGATTTTAATTCCATAATGTACGGCAATGTGATTCTTTTCTTATAAATAGGTGATTAATTGCATATAATAATAAAAACCAAGTGTGAAATTACCCCTCAAAAGGCAGTACCTCCACATTATTAAATACAAAAATGTAGAAAATTACTATTGTTTAGTACATAATGTGTACATCAATAGAAGTTCTGGCCTCACTTAGAATACATGGTACAAAGAACATATTTGTCCTCAGCAAGCCCCTTCAGCATGCATGGGCAAGTATACCATCCATGTTTTGTCTTTCTGGCCCAATACCATGCACTAGCAATGATTTAGTAACGTTTGGTCATTATCCTTTTTTCTTATAAACCCCGATTATGTATTAAGAGAGTAACATGAAACAAAAAGTTTGACCTTGCTATTATGCTATTTTTCAGGATTCTATTTCTGCATAAGAAGGTACCTTTTCTCTTACCCACAACAACAACAACCAATAACAGCTAAGTCTTTTTCCATAGTAGATGGGGTGAGCTACATGGATTCTTTGTTTCCATAGAGCCCTATCATGCTAGCAGTTAACTTAATATAAACTAAATCATTCTTTATAGTTTCTTTTCAACACTTTTATGGTCGTTCTCTTCTTCTTTTAACATTTTCACAATCTAATTTTTCATATCTTTTTATGGGAGCCTCCTTTGGTTGTCTTTCTACATGTCAAAATCATCTTAAACGGTTTTTCCTTTTTATTCTCTATTTGTGCTACTCTCAATTGATTTTTAATAACCTCATTATGTATGCAGTCTTTCCTTGTATGACCACTCATCCATCTCAATATCTTCATTTCTCTTATAGACATTTTTGCACATGTTGATGATTAACTGCCCAACACTCATAACCATAAAACATAACATATCTAATTGTTGCTTTATAATATTTACCTTTTAACTTTAATGGTATCTTCTTATCACACAAAATACCTGATGCCCCTCTCTATTTTAACCAACCGGCATTAATTCAATGCGTAACATCTTCATCAATTTTTTCATTATCTTGAAAATTTGACCCTAGGTATTTAAAACTTCTCTTGTGAGGGATGCATTGTTTGCCAATCTTAATTTCTATGTCCTCTGAAGTATCCAAATGATCAAACTTACATTCCATATATTTTGTCTTTGTTCTAGTAAGTTGGAAGCCTTTACTTTCTAATGTTTCTCTCCATAGTTCCAATTTCCTATTAACTTTATTCTTAGACTCATCCACTAACACAATATCATCTCCTAATAACATACATCAAGGTACTTCAACTTAAATATATTTTGTTAACTTATCAATGACAATATAAATAAATATGGACTTAAAGTTGACCCCTGATGTAACCTAATATTAACTTCAAATGAGTCTGTCATTCCTTCATGAGTTCTCACACAAATTTTACACCATCGTACGTGTCTCTTATAAGATTTATGTATGTCAATGGGTAACTCTCTTTTCTAAGGTTCTCCAAAGAGCATCTCTTTACGCCCTATCGTAAGCCTTTTCTAGGTCAATAAATATCATGTGAAGTTTCTTTTTTTTCTCTAAAATATTCCATAAGACGTCTCAATAGGTGAATCGCTTCAATAGTAGATATGTCGAGGATGAATCTGAATTGGTTCTCTGTTGTATTCGATATTCATCTTAACTTACATTCGATAATTCTTTCTCATAATTTCATAGTATGACATTAACTTGATACCTTGATAATTCAAATAATTTTGAATATCTTTCTTCTTATAAATAGGTATTAGTGTACTCGCTCTCAATTCCTTGGGCATCTTTTGGGTTCTCTATATTTCATCAAATAGTCTTGTGAGCCAAGTGAGCCCTACCTTTCTTATGATCTTTTATACTTCTATAGGAATATTGTCTAGTCCTACAAATTTACCAACCTTCATATATTTAAGAGCCTCTTTGACTTCATTCTTACGAATATGCCAATAGAAATTGTGGTTTATAACTTTATATACTTTTTTTATTTGGCTAACTCTCCTAAGCCAATGCTAATACTAACATTTGTATTTTCATTAAAAAGCTTATAGAAGTAACTTTTTTATCTATTTTGATATAATCATTCGCCATTAGAATCTTCTCATCCTCATCTTTGATGCATCTAACAAAAATAAGATCCTTAGTTTTCTTATATGTAGCCTTAGCTATCCTAAAAATATCTCTTTCACCTTCTTTTTAGATAAGCTTTTTATATAAATCCTCTCAAATTTGACTTTTGTTTCACTGATGCCTTTCTCACTTCTTTATTTACTTTCTTATAAGCCTCAAAAGTTTAACTAGTCTTTTTAGCATAATACAATTTGTAACATGGCTTCTTTGGTTTATTTGATCTTATTAGCATAATAAACACTCCTACTTGCTTTATTCAGTTTTAAGCACAAGTAGGAGTGTTTATTCCTTGCTTCTCGTCGCAGTCACGGTGCTGTTGGTGTCAAAAGCATGTCAACCTAAACATGATCAGTTTCTCCTATGTGTTACTTTGGGTGGGTATGAGCATGGAGTTTTCGGGTTGCTTTCGTGTTGTGTCTATGTTTAACCGCCTATTTTATAAAAATTTACGAATGACCGATTCGAGGGTTGAAGTAATTTGTATAGCTACCACCTTTTCAAGACATTCAGGTATAAATACATATCACGGTGAATGACTACCTCAATGTTATGATTTACGAAAATGAACGAGTGTCATATTGCAGCCGTTACTTTCCTCAAATATTATTAGTTAAACATATCATTTTGGTAACACTCAACAACTTGAACTTAACCTGTTGGTATTTAAATAAATATGAAATAGCTTTTCGGGTTTGGATATAGATATAGACATAGAAGAACAAAAGGAATTGGAAATATTATTTGTAGTTGGACCCAAATACTCAAATCTTCCGTAGACAAACATCAAAATTTAAGATTCAAATCCAGATACAATTAGTATCTGGATATGAACTCAGACACCAAATCCATTTGACTCGATGAAGAATTGGAGATTGATATATTTTATTTGTTCTCGTCCTCACTATTTGGGGATGAAGGATGGGAAGAATGGCATAGCCTGACACACACAACCCGGAAAGGCCATGGTTTTTCACAATAACTGGGTTGACCTGTTTCCAGTTTAAACATGAAGTGAGGCTGCCCGAGCATGAGCCAACACGAAATTGGTAGTGATATAACCCCCACACCAAACTTAACATGGACATGATTTATAGTTGCGTGCGGAGAAAGTAACACGAAAAATCACGTGAATGCTCGACTTGTCCCTTTTATCGTGCAGGCACGAAATGACACGAAAACAACCCACAACATGAAAGCCTTCATCCTTGAAATTAAACATATCCGGCGGTTTCAACCTGAGCCAAAAGAATCAGATCCGGAACCGAAGAAATATGGTTCTATTTTGTTCGAGCTTGTATGAACATGGTTTTTTAAATATTTTTACGATTATGAACGATTTAAAACCTAAACCTAACCAGAACCTGTTTTCGGTTCCGATTCTTGATTCCAGGCAAATCGGAAGGGAACCTCCGGTTCCGGTCAATGTCTTCCCGAAATGCAATCGGCAATTCAAAAAGTTCAATATTCCACATGCTATGCTGCTTCTACTAAATTCTCTTATTATTTTAACCCGGAAAAGACGGAAGCACCGAAAGGAAAAGTAGAGGTAGCCAAACTTTTTTGAAGAAAACCCGCCATTTTCCAAACCACTCTTCACTTTTCTCTTTTTACCTGCAACCCACCAAACAGAGAGTGAGCCACTCCCACTCTGTCTGGGCGACGACGCAGCGGCAGCCATGGTAGTTCGGAAGGTGGGTCGCTACGAAATCGGGCGTACAATCGGCGAAGGCACCTTCGCAAAGGTCAAGTTCGCTCAGAACACCGAGACCGGTGAGAGCGTCGCCATGAAGATCCTCGATCGCGCCACAATCCTCAAACACAAGATGGTCGATCAGGTTCTTGTTTTCCTCCCACGAAAGATTATCTCCCCTTTTCCTTCAACTTGAATCACTTGAGATCCCGGAGAACTCGCCGGATTTCAGTTGGTTTCCTGGGCTTTCGCCGATTTCTCTCTGCGGATTGTTCTTTTCCTTTTTGGGTTTCCACTGTTCCCCGTAACATTGAAATCGAAATTTTCAGTTCGAATTTACCTCAAGTGCCCTTCATGTTGTGGGTGGATAACAGTGGTAGTCTATTGGTGGTTTCTATTAAAGGATCAAGCTTGGTTCGATGTATAACTCTCATTCCATGCGTTTAACCGTTCAGATTCCGAAACTTGCTCAGAATGCCGATAATGAGTACTTAAAGGTCCACAATTTTATAAGCAAAAATGTTGATATTATTAGTTAAAATCATTCAAAATCTCCTAAAAAAGTTACAAGACCATAAATTTTATGCGCTGAATTTTAAATTAAAATTAAAATTTGAACCATTAACTTTTAGATCAGTATAGAATCTTATCTGGAAAAAAATACAAGGATTCAGCGTCGACTCAAGTGTTGTTTGTCTGGAGATCATCGTTTATTTTTGCCAAAACCGCTGAGGGATTGCAGTTAAATTGTATAACATCTCCAGGTAAAATAAAACCATGCTTTTTGTGACAAAGTGTTAATCCAATCCTTGTATTTCAAGGAGATCTTGAGTTCAGAAGCTATGCTTAATTGTAGAATATCTCCAGGTAAAGATATGCTTTTCGCAACGAAGTCAATCCTCTCATATTTCTAAGGCTTCTTGAGTTCAAAAAAGTTCTGCTTGCATCCGGGACATAATTTCTTCGAGTAGGCATTGATGGATGCAAGGAAGAAAAGATGAAAACGGTCAAGTTTGCTACAGTATGGTAAAAATATGAGAATGTCAAAAGGTTTGATTTGATGGTATGCTACACTAATCGAGTTATCAATTTTCTATTCTGTTTGACAGATTAAGAGGGAGATTTCTATCATGAAACTTGTCAGGCATCCTCATGTTGTACGTCTGCATGAGGCATGTTACTATTCTAATCCTTTCAGCTTTCTTTTTCCTCCTCAAATTGGTAGTGCTATGTAGCATTTTTCTCTTAACATGGAAATACTTTTTGTGTAGGTTCTGGCTAGTCGCACAAAAATTTACATAATTTTGGAGTACATCACGGGGGGTGAACTATTTGATCAAATAGTAAGGATTGTGGGTTTTGTACAATTTCTTTTGGTGATTCTGAAACTCCAATTTGTTTCCAGAAAGAATGTTTCTACTGTAGTTTGTTTTGCATAGGAAACAAGTCGTTGTACTCCTTGTCTAGTTCTCACAGTCTTTTTTGACTACATACTTCACGAACAATATCTTCAATCGAGGTTGTTGGCACTTATGCATGACCTGCCTTGATATATTGAAACTAAGATGTCAAGCAATTCTTAGATTTGGTCATGACATGATTACTTTTGTTGCTCCTAAAATCATAAATAAGTATCCCATGATCACTTGGTAGTCTCAAACTGATATATGAAATGATCTTATTCTTTCTTGTGAAATTGTAAGCGCCATCTTTTGGTTCGATGCAAGTTTCAAGTGATTGCAATCTTACTTGGCTATTTTGAACCTTGCCAAAATGCACTTTAATTTTCACCTTAGTTTTCATAGCCTAAGACATTATGCTTCCATTATTTTTCTTACACTCATTTTTCTTTTCATAATCAGTTGTAGTATTTTTTCTTCCTGTATTTCCATCCAGATTTATAATTTGTCATACTCAAGCTTTGCAAGGATAAGTTTAGGTTCATCGATTGAGGCATCCATATATTCTGACAAATCACAAGTTAGGGGCTTGATTCTTCATGGTTAAGGCCTAAAAGAAGCAATGGGTTTGATTCTCAATGGTTAAGGCCAAAAGTCAACACCGCAGAATCATGCTTGAACTGGCAAATATTGTTGTCTCCTTGTCCTCCATGATAATATAGTATGGTAAGTATGTGCCCATCATGAAGTGACTGCAAGGATTCGCTGAGTGAATTTCAGAATTACCAAAGAAACTTATGTAAGCCTTCAAATATCCACTAAGAGAGTCGCCTTCTAGTGGACTTGCTGATGATTTTACCAACAATGACTTCAACAAGTTAACCCAAAGAAGTTTCTTGAAGATGTGGCAATGAAGCTTCATTCAACAAGGGATGCTGAGAATGGTCTTAGAATATATTATTGCCATGGATCTTCTCCCTGTCTTTGATACCATGAAAGAATATCAATAGCCAAGGCAAAAATCAACCTTTACTGGCCACTAAGGAGGGATTTTATTTTTCAAATCACTCTCTCATCATATGTTGTGTTTAGACAGAGTGGTTTCTCAAGAATATTAGAAGCAACTATCCATGTGGGTCTCTTCCTGTATTGGTCAGAAGCCAACTTGGGAATGACTGGACCTGGCCACTCTTTTGATTTCGCTATCTAGACTACTCTCTCATTTATCCTGTTTTAATTCCCCCTCTTTCTCCCTTATTCCCTACACCTCATCATAGCATCTTTATGGAGTTCTCATGCTTCTTCAAACAAAACTTTGAAAGAGATCATCAGCCATAGGACCCTGAGATGCATTACAAGCTAACAATTTGCCATTCACTGTTTAAGTCACCACTCTACTGGAACTGCAAGATTTTATTACCTAGATCTATGTATTTCCTTATGCATATCTGTCCGTTTGTTATTTGTAGCACTTGAACCATGGATGGCACAAGTCGTCCTTACACATATTTCTTTGTCTTCTTTCTTTATTAGCAGTTGATGTTAATAACTTTGATTTGCTCAGGTGCGTCAAGGACGGCTTAGTGAAAATGAATCCAGAAGATACTTTCAACAGCTTATTGATGGGGTAGATTATTGTCACAGTAAGGGAGTCTACCATAGAGATTTGAAGGTGTAATAAGGCCAGTACTTCTTTTTCTATCTTCAATTTGTTAAGTTGTAAAATACACATAAATCTCTATTTATATGTGCAGCCGGAAAACCTTCTTCTTGATTCTCAAGGGAATCTGAAAATTTCTGATTTTGGCCTCAGTGCTCTGCCATCGCATGTATGTTCTCCTTCTAGGCACAGCAATTTTTATCTGATTATGATAATAGAATGATATTTTGCATGTTATTCATGTTTAGGGTGTTGACCTCCTGCATACTACTTGTGGGACTCCGAACTACGTAGCACCTGAGGTACTTCAATGTTCACAAGAATTTGCTTAAGTTTATTGAATGTCTACCTTTATGTTGTTTTGAGCTGTGGCAGGTATAGACATGTATGTTTCTTTCCAAATATGGTAAAAGAATGACATTGAGACTGGAAAATGCAGTATAAGTTACACAAAAGCTGCTGTGCAGCATGAAGGGCATAAAACAGATAAAGAAATTCTTGAAAACGATTTCCTAGACCTGAGCCAACCAGACAAAAGCAATAAACGTTTCCCCTTTTGAGATCTTAAGAGATACTGCTTAACTTCCTTGGTAAGAGACTTCTTTAGACTTCTGAACAAAATTTCATGATTCTGGAAGGAAGGCCTATTTATTGATGATGCTGTTCTAGAAATATGAGCTACTTAATTTTAAACATAACCACAATTAAGTCACATGAAGCATACTCTCTCATGAAGCTTTCTGGAAATGAGATTCTATCGAAAACGTAATACTAAAGGTACTTGGAGACTAAGTCACACAGACACTTCTAAGGGGTGGAGTGTCGACCTCGACATTGGTGCGACACCGACACCCTGCTGGTGCGGCATGGCAAAAAAAAAAACAAATTTTTTTGGTAACTCACGGATACATGGGTCCGAATAATGAAGATTGATTTATGTATTATGATGAAATTAGTAGTTGTTTACCATTTATGTGTTTTTCTTTAATATAAAGTTGTGTACTTGCTATTGTAGCCGTATACAATATTAACTTGAATGATTTTGGGTGCGGATAATTGGTTTCTTGACTCCATACTGTATGCCTTTGCACAGAATAATATGTGTCACCAAACACATTTGAAGACCAGGAACATTGCCATATCAATAGAACAAAAGAGTATGACATCACTAGTGGATCCTAGCACAAATACTAGTATATGTTATATCCTATAAAAGATTTGAAAACTCTTTGAATCCATAACTTGGATATTTTGCAGCTCGTAAAATCATTCTAAGTTTCAGATCATTATGAGGGAACTTGCTAGTTGATACCTACGTGCACCCAAAATTAACAAATACTAGTTGTATTATGATTGATTTATGTAGCTTGAATATTATATATAATATATAATACTATATACTCTAGCCATGTCGCCACACCCAAAATTTTTGAAATTTGCCATATCCTGCACCCGCACCCGTGTGACATAGCTTGGAGAAGCATGAGACTTCACAAGGATTTTGTGGTAGAGTTGTGGATCCTTATCACTAACTCTTATGGTAGTTGTATTACTTCACTGAGTTCCACATGCTACAATACAAGTAAACCACCTTACTAGTAGCAAGTAAGGTATCAGACCCTAGCGTGAAATGAAATTGTTCATAGTACATCCAATGATGCATATCAAACATGTTTGTTAAGCAGCTTTTCATGAAAAGGTTGTATAAAAACAACAAACTATCAACTAATATGCAACATAAATATGATAGAAGATGGTGGGGAGGATCTGCAGGTCAAGGTGCAGCCGTTTCCCTCATTCTCTTTCTTATGTTCCACGATAAAAAACTAAAGCTGCTGGTAGGGTTTTCCCCTTTTAAAGACTAACATTATAATGTTTAGTTTTAAAATTTTGCCATTAATGAACTTATTTTAAAGCTACCTTTAAAAACAACAACTTAATAAACATAAAACAACAAGTTAATAGAACTTCTCAATGTGCAGATCATAGATCATGTTGATTCTCTCCAGATTCTCAACACTCCCCCTCAAGTTGGGTGAAAGATAGAAGTGACTCCCAACTTGCTACATAGTCTGATCAATACATTTCTATTAATGGATTTAGTTAAACTTCACATATTCTAGTTGAAATTCCTTCGTGCCCATTGTTGAAGGGAATGGACACATCACGTAGAAATCCTCCACTTAATTAGTTATCTTGTCATTTTGTTTTAAAGTTACCTTTAAGTTCCTTTCATTAATGGCAAAGTTGTAATATACTAGAATGTTGGCTAGTTATAAAAGGGGAAACCCTACTAGCAATTAGGTTGTATCATTATCATTAAGAGAATAGAAAGGAGAGAAAAAGAGTATGGCTACACAACCTGTTCATCTAGAAATGTAAGTTGCATCTTCTCAATCTTAATTCTTGGCTAGAATTTACCATGGTATCATAGTCTAGGAGGTTAGATTGATGCACAAATCGATAAGACAACAGGCCGTTTGGAGTTTGGGTGATGTGAAGCAGTCTAAGAGAAGTCAGTAGAAATTCAATACACCAATTGCAGCAAGACTTGGTCAAAGAGGAGAAAAAAAGGTTGCAAAAATTAGATGCCATGAAAAACCGATTGAAAGAAGAATCTCAATCTCAAGTAAGTATGAATGACTCTAAAATTGAGTCATAGCAGATCATCAACATAAAGTTGGATGGAAAGAACTATCGAGAATGGGCTCTATCCATTGAATTAGTCCTAAGATCGAGAGGAAAATTAGGATTAATCATAGAATTGCTGAAAAAATCTAATGAGGATAACATTGAGTATGATGAGTGGATGAAGGAGGATGCATTGCAAGCTCATGACTTATACAATCAATGATTTCCCAAATCAAAAGACTCTAAGTAAGACTCTAATGTACTTGGAATTGGTGGACGAAGGAGATAAAAAACCAGCTTTCATCGAAAGAGGACATGCAAATTTTTAATCCACAAGAGAAAGAGGAGGAGGACGATTTTATAATTTTGAAGATAAGAACAAGTTGCAATGTTTACATTGTGGAAAGACGAGACGTACACGTGATCAATGTTGGGAGATAATTGGGAAGCCCGTGGACTCTAGAGATTATGGAAACTATATGGCTGCAACTTTAGAGAAACTTATGAAATAGGGCGCTTAAGAAGAACTTGCAGAACTGAAGAAAAAAATTACTAAAATTGAAATCAAGATTAGAGACCAGCCTTCTACCTCGATAAGTGTAGTGTACCTACTTCATATACTATAAGTGCTAACTCTTCTTTTAAAAAATCTAGTTATTAGGTAATAGATTCAGGAGCAACAGACTATATGATAGGTGACAATTCCAAATTTATACGGTATGAATCTACCTCCATACCTCAATACATGAAATTAGCCAATGGGTCCCAAATTCCAATGGAAGGAAAAGGGAAAATACATACTCAAAATTTTCAATTGGAATCAATGATATATATTCCAAAATTTGCAGTTAAGTTAGTTCTTTAGTAAGAGATTTGCACTGCTGTGTAACTTTTACTCCATTTGGTTATAAATTTCAGGATTTGAGGACGAGAAGAACCTTTTGTTACGGTGAACTAAGGAATTTACTCTATATGCTACCAGACGACTTCATTTCAGCCTAGGGAAAGGATCTTTCAGTCATTAAAGTAGAGGAGAAACTCAAGTTGTGGCATAGACGATTAGGACATCTTCTAGTTTCTAGAGTTAGGGAGTTTATTTATGTTGATTGTCAAAAGAACTTGAACCTTCAATGTGATGTGTGTCGGAGAGCCAAACATCATAGAATGCAGTGATAAGTAAGCAAGGGGCACTATATTTTCGCCCGGATGTAGTGAATCAATTACAAAGAGGATTTTCACATCATGGACAATTGTGAGTAAAGAAGTTAGTCCCACTATATTGCCACCCGAATGTAGTGAATAATTTACAGAGAGGGTCTTTGCATTTTCAATATGGATGGATTGGGCGGGTAAGGAAGCTAGTCCTAGATAATAAGATTCGTATTGGTTCTTATAATATTAGAACATTATCTGGTAAGCTAATGAAGGTGGTAGATACTATGATTCGGAGAAAGATTCATATTCTATGTTTACAAGAGACAAAGTGGATTAGAGAAAAAATAAAGGAGATAGAGGATACAAGTTTTAAATTATGGTACTTAGGTAAGGAAAAGGCTCGAAACGGAGTTGGTATTATCATAAATAAAGATTTAAAGGATAGTGTAGTAGACATACAACGATATGGTGATCGAATCATGATGTTGAAATTAGTGTTAGTTGTAGAGGTTTTGAATATAGTTTGTGCTTACACACCCCAAGTAGGCCTAGAAGATAGTATAAAGACAACTTTTTGAGAAGAGTTAGATAAGGTGATTCAAAGAATTCCACCAAGGGAGATGATTTGTTTAGGAGGAGACTTAAATGGACATGTTGGTAAAGAGGCATTAGGATATGAAGGTATTCATGAAAACTTTGGTTTTGGGGATATAAATGAGGAAGGTAGGGAGATTTTAAATTTTGCTATGGCATTTGATCTCTTTATAGTCAATACAATCTTCAAAAAATGTGATGAACATTTAATTACTTATAAGAGTGGCTTATCACAAACACAAATTGATTATTTTATTTGTAGAAAAAAAGATAGAGCGTGTTTTAAAGATTGCAAGGTAATTTTAGGAGAAAGTTTAACCACCCAACATCGACTTTTAGTTATGGATTTATAAATAAAAAAATGGACAAAGAAGAAAAGAGTGCATCGAGCTATTTAGACTAAATGGTGGAACCTCAAAAGCGAGAAAGAAGATATATTTAAACATAAAGTCCTTTAAGAAGATGTTTGGAATTATGTTGGTACACCTTGTGATATGTGGAACAATATGGCTATACTTATTAGGAAAGTGGCAAAAGATGTGTTAGGTGAATCTAAGGGAGGTGTACCGGCACAAAAAGAAGCTTGGTGGTGGAGTGAAGTAGTGCAAAATAAAATCAAGGGCATGTTACAAATTACATTATGCTAAGAAAATTAGTGAAACTTTATAGGCTTATAAGAAAGCAAAGAAGGAAGCGAAAAAGGCAGTCAGTGAAACAAATGCTAAAATTTAGGAGGATGTATATAAAAAACTCAACTCAAAAGAGGGTGAAAGATATATTTTTAGGATAGCTAGGGCTAGAGATAAGAAAACTAAAGATCTTAATTCTGTTAGATGCATCAAAGACGAGGATGAAAAAATTCTAATGGCAAATTATGATATAAGAAATAGATGGAAAACTATTTTTATAAGCTTTTTAATGAAAATAAAGATGTTAGTATTAACTTAGGAGAGTTAGCCAAATAAGAAAAGTATATAAACCACAATTTCTACCAACGTATTCAAAAGAATGAAGTTAAAGATGCTCTTAAACATATGAAGGGTGGTAAATCGGTAGGACCAAACAATATTCTTATAGAAGTTTGGAAAATACTAGGAGAAATAGGAATCACTTCGCTCATAAGACTATTTAATGAAATATGGAGAAACCAAAAGATGCTCGAGGAGTGGAGAGCGAGTACACTTATACTCATATATAAGAACAAGGGAGACATTTAGAATTGTGCGAATTATCGAGGTATAAGTTAATGACCCATACTATGAAATTGTGGGAAAGAATTATCAAACGTAGTTTAAGACAAGTATCAAGTACAACAGAGAACCAATTTGGTTTCATGTAAGGCATATCTACTGTTGAAGCGATTGACCTTTTGAGACGTCTTATGGAACATTTTAGAGCAAAAAGGAAAGAACTTCACATGATATTTATTTATCTAGAAAAAGCTTACGATAGGGTACCGAGGAAGGTTCTTTGGAGACAATAACAACAACAACTAAGCCTTTTCCCACACTAGACGGGGTCAACTACATGAATTCTTTGTTTCTATAGAAATTATCATGTGCCATGTTAGCAGTTAACTTACAATAAGCTAGATCATTCTTTATTGTTTCTTTCCAACACTTTTGTGGTCGTCCTCTACCTCTTTTAATACTTTCCAAATTTAGTTTTTCATACCTTCATACATGTTCTTCTGATCTTCTTTTTATATGTCCAAACCATCTTAATCAATATTCTCTCATTTTATCCTCTATTGATGCCACTCCTAAGTTGTTTTTAATAACCTCATTATGTATATAGTCTTTTCTTGTATGACCACTCATCCATCTCAACATCTTCATTTCTGTCACAAATATCTTTTGTACATGTTGATGGTTAATTGCCCAACACTCAGAACCATAAAACATGGCATGTCTAATTGCAATTCTATAATATTTACCTTTTAACTTTAATGGTATCTTCTTATCACAAAGAATACCTGATGCTCCTCTCCATTTTAACCAACCAACATTAATTCTATGTGTAAATCTCAATCTCCATCAATTCTTCCATCACTCTGAAAAATTGACCCTAGGTATTTAAAACATTCCTTTTGGGCGATGCAATGTGTGTCAATTTTAATTTCTATGTCCTCTTAAGTAACCAATGATCAAATTTACATTCCATATATTTTGTCTTTGTTCTACTAAGTCGGAGGTCATTCCTTTCTAATGCTTCTCTCCATAGTTCCAATTTTCTATTAACTTTTTCCTTAGACTCTTCCACTCACACAATGTCATTTGCAAAAACATACACCAAGACACTTCATCTTAAATATGTTTTGTTGACTCATCAATCACCCTTATAAATAAGCATAGACTTAAAGTTGATCCTTGATGTAAGCCAATATTAACTTCAAAGAAGTTTGTCATTCCTTCATGAGTATGCACACATGGTTTTGCATCATCGTACATGTCTCTTATAAGGTTAATGTATGTCAATGGGATACCTCTTTTTTCCAAGGTTCTCCAAAGAATATCCCTCGATACCCTATCGTAAGCTTTTTCTAGATCAATAAGTGTCATGTCTCCCTTGTTACCTCGATACCTCGATAATTCGCTCAATTCTGAATGTCTTCCTTGTTCTTATATATGGGTATAAGTATACTCACTCTCCACTCCTCGGGCATCTTTTGGTTTCTCCATATTTCATTAAATAGTCTTGTGAGGCAAGTGATTCCTATTTCTCCTAGTATTTTCCAAACTTCTATAGGAATATTGTCTGGTCCTACCGATTTATCACCCTTCATATGTTAAAGAGCCTCTTTGACTTCATTCTTTTGAATACGTCGGTAGAAATTGTGGTTTATATACTTTTCTGATTTGGCTAACTCTGATAAGTTAATACTAACATCTTTATTTTCATTAAAAAGCTTATAAAAATAGTTTTTCTATCTATTTCTTATATCATAATTTGCCACTAGAATTTTTTCATCCTCGTCTTTCATGCATCTCATAGAATTAAGATCTTTAGTTTTCTTATCTTTAACCCTAGCTATCCTAATAATATCTCTTTCATCCTCTTTTGAGTTGAGTTTTTTTTATATAAATCATCCTAAATTTTAGCTTTTCCTTCACTGATAGCCTTTTTCTCTTTATGCTTTGCATTCTTATAAGCCTCTAAAGTTTCACTAGTTTTTTTAGCATGATGTAATTTGTAACATTAGTCGACCCCGTCTAGTATGGGAAAAGGCTTAATTGTTGTTGTAATGTAATTTGTAACATGTCCTCTTTGCCTTGGTTTTATTCTGCACTACTTCACTCCACCACCAAGCTTCTTTTTGTGTCGGTACACCTCCCTTACATTCACCTAAAACATCTTTCGCCACTTTCCTAATATGTATAGCCATATTGTTCCACATATCACAAGGTGTACCAACATAAGTCCAAGTATCTCCTTAAAGGACTTTCTGGTTAAATATATCTTCTTTCTCGCTTTTCAGGTTCCACCATTTAGTCTGAATAGCTCGATGCATTCTTTTCTTTTTTGTTCATTTTTTATTTGTAAATCCATAACTAAAAGTCCATATACTAACATCTTTATTTTCATTAAAAAGCTTATAAAAATAGTTTTTCCATCTATTTCTTATATCATAATTTGCCACTAAAATTTTTTAATCCTCGTCTTTGATCCAACTAACAAAATTAAGATCTTTAGTTTTCTTATTTCTAGCCCTAGCTATCCTAAAAATATATCTTTCACCCTCTTTTGAGTTGAGTTTTTTAATATAAATCCTCCTAAATTTTAGCTTTTGCTTCACTGACTGCCTTTTTCGCTTCCTTCTTTGCTTTCTTATAAGCCTCTAAAGTTTTCCTGATTTTCTTAGCATAATGTAATTTATAACATGCCCTTGATTTTATTTTGCATTACTTCACTCCACCACCAAACTTCTTTTTGTGCCGGTACACCTCCCTTAGATTCACCTAACACATCTTTTGCCACTTTCCTAATATGTAGAGTCATATTGTTCCACATATCACAAGGTGTACCAACATAATTCCAAACATCTTCTTAAAGGACTTTCTGGTTAAATATATCTTCTTTCTCGCTTTTGAGATTCTACCATTTAGTCTGAATAGCTCGATGCACTCTTTTCTTCTTTGTCCATTTTTTTATTTATAAATCCATAACTGAAAGTGAATGTTGGGTGGTTAAACTTTCTCCTGAAATTACCTTGCAATCTTTAAAACACGCTCTATCTTTTTTTTCTACAAATAAAATAATCAATTTGTGTTTGTGATAAGCCACTCTTATAAGTAATTAAATGTTCATCTCATTTTTTAAAGATTGTATTGACTATAAAGAGATCAAATGCCATAGCAAAATTTAAAATCTCCCTACCTTCCTCATTTATATCCCCAAAACCAAAGTTTTCATGAATACCTTAATATCCTAATGCCTCTTTACTGGCATATCCATTTAAGTCTCCTCCTAAACAAATCATCTCTCTTCGTGGAATCCTTTGAATCACCTTATCTAACTCTTCTCAAAAAGTTGTCTTTATACTATCTTCTAGGCCTACTTGGGGTGTGTAAGCACAAACTATATTCAAAACCTCTGCTCTTAACACTAATTTAAACATTATGATTTGGTCACCATATCATTATATGTATACTAAACTATCCTTTAAATCTTTATTTATGATAATTCCAACTCCGTTTCGAGCCTTTTCCTTACCTGAGTACCATAATTTAAAACCTATATCCTCTATCTCCTTTGCTTTTTCTCTAACCCACTTTGTCTCTTGTAAAAATAGAATATGAATCTTTTTCCGAATCATAGTATCTGCCGCCTCCATTAGCTTACTGGATAATGTTTTGATATTTAAATAACCAATACAAATCTTATTATCTGGGACTAGCTTCCTTACTCCCCGCATCGGTTCATATTGAAAATGCACATACCCTCTCTGTAAATTATTCACTATATTCGGGCGGTAATATAACGGGACTATCTTCTTTACCTCCACCCGTCCATGATGTAGGAACCCTCTCTCCAATTGATTCACTACATCCGGGTGAGGGAGGTTCTTTGAAGAACCCTAGAAAAAAGAGGTATCCTATTAAATACATTAACCTTATAAGAGACATGTATGATGGTGCAAAAACATATGTGTTGACTCATGAATGAATGACAAACTTTTTTGAAGTTGGTATTGGCTTACATCAAGGATCAACTTTAAGTCTATACTTATTTATAATGGTGATTGATGAGTTAACAAAACATATTCAAGATGAAGTGCCTTGGTGTATGTGATTTACAGATGACATTGTTTTAGTGGAAGAGTCTAAGGAAAAAGTTAATAGAAAATTGGAACTATGGAGAGAAGCATTAGAAAGGAATGACCTCCGACTTAGTAGAACAAAGACAAAATATATGGAATGTAAATTTGATCATTGGTTACTTAAGAGGACATAGAAATTAAAATTGACACACATTGCATCGCCCAAAAGGAATGTTTTAAATACCTAGGGTCAATTTTAAGAGTGATGGAAGAATTGATGGAGATTGAGATTTACACATAGAATTAATGTTGGTTGGTTAAAATGGAGAGGAGCATCAGGTATTCTTTGTGATAAGAAGATACCATTAAAGTTAAAAGGTAAATATTATAGAGTTGCAATTAGACATGCCATGTTTTATGGTTATGAGTGTTGGGCAATTAACCATCAACATGTACAAAAGATATTTGTGACAGAAACGAAGATGTTGAGATGGATGAGTGGTCATACAAGAAAAGACTGTATACATAATGAGGTTATTAAAAACAAATTAGGAGTGACACCAATAGAGGATAAAATGAGAGAATATTGTTTAAGATGGTTTGGACATATAGAAAGAAGATTAGAAGATGAACCTGTAAGAAGGTATGAAAAACTAAATTTGGAAAGTATTAAAAGAGGTAGAGGACGACCACAAAAGTGTTGGAAAGAAACAATAAAGAATGATCTAGCTTATTGTGAGTTAACTGCTAACATGGCACATGATAAATTTCATGTAGCCGACCCCGTCTAGTGTGGGAAAAGGCTTAGTTGTTCTTGTTGTAGATGGATGGGGTTCTTGTTCTGTTTCATTTTTAGGAAGATATCAATATGTTGTTACCTTTATTGATGACTACTCTTGATTCATTTTTGTTTTCCTTATGAGATCAAAATTCGAGGTATCTTCTATATTTCCTATTGTCTTTAAAATTCTCGGGTCAGATAATGGTGAAAAATTCATAAATCATAATTTACAAATCTATGTATAGTCCCATAGGATTATACACCAATGTATACACTCCATAACAAAATGGTATTGCAGAGAGAAAAAACACATACATACTTGAGGTAGCCAGAACTCAACTCTTCTCTTGGATGTTCTAAAGACTTTTTGGCCAGAAGTCATTCTTATAGCTATACATTTGATAAATAGACTCCCTACAACTGTTCTATCAAGGAAGACCTCATTCCAAGTGCTTAAACCCAATGACACACCTTTTCATATTACACCTCAAGTATTTGGATGCTTGTGTTTTGTGCATGTTCATAGTCATTTCAGGGATAAACTTGATCCTCGAATTGTGAATGTGTTTTCCTTGGATATTCTAATGAGAAAAAGGAGTTGTAAAGTGCCATCTGCCTTGAACTTTATGATATAGACCCACTTCACCCAACTATTTTCCTTTCTACTGATAAGTCATTGATTTCTCAAGTATGACTTTTTTTGAAGGGCTTGAAGTTCAGATTTCATTGCTTTAACCTAGTGTTCATGCTTTGATGCTTAAATAAAATCCTTAAGAACTTGATAAGTTTCAGCATTTAACACAAAATTATAATAATTCGATGATAGCTGATCATATAACATGAATTGTGACATAGGAAAATTACCACGTAACCTTTTTCCATTTCGAAGTAAGATAGGCATGTTCAAATCCTCTTCACTTTGTTGTTCATCGCTTGGATATGAGGTAGATTCTCTCCCTTGGTCCGTGGTATCCATAAGAATGGACATTAATATCTCCCTCTCTCCTTTTGTGTAGACTTTCAACTTCTGCTCTTCTTGTGGTTTGTCTTCTTCGATGATTTCTTGATCTTCACATATTCTTTCTTTTGAAGTATTCATATGAAGTACTTGCTCTTCCATGATATACCTTGGCAATTCAGTTTGATCCTAAAAATATAGAGTGGTTTCAAAGATGGTTATATCCATCAATATATACTTTCTTTGGGATTTTGGATTATAGTAAACATATCCTTTCTTTTCACATGAATATCCAATGAATACACACTTTCAACCCTTGGATCAAGTTTATCCCGAAATTGATTATGGACATGAACATAGTAAAGACATCCAAAAACCTGTGGAGTGATGTGTAACGGGTTGTCTTTTGGTTTAAGCAACTTAAAGGGTGGCCTTCCAAATAGTATCATAGAAGGAAGTTTATTTATGAGATACACAGTTGTAAGTACATGTTCTTCCTAAAAATATTTAGAAAGATTGTGTTCTAGGAGTAAGGTTATAGGAATTTCCAGAATATGTCTATTTTTTCTTTCAGATACTCCATTTTGCCATGGAGTGTAAGTAGAAGAAGTTTGATACAAAATACTATAAGTTTGAAGATACACTTGTAATTGAGAATTAATAAACTCATCTTCATTATCAAATAAAAAGTCTTAATGGTGAATCCAAACTGAGTCTTAATGAGACTAAACGATAAGAAAAATTGAGGAGATATCAAACTTAGATTTCATGAGATAAACAAAAGTAAGTTTAGAATAATCATCAATAAAAGTCACAAAGTAAGTATTTGAATTTTTCAAATGACGGTATCAAACAAGAACCCCATACATTAGAGTGTATTAATTCAAAACTACTTGGAAAAGATGCTCTATGATGTTTAGCCATTTGATAAGTATCACACAGAAGGACTAAATCACTAGGAATGACAAAGGGAATAAACAATCTAACTTTTGACACATGCAAATATCCTAACCGACTATGCCAAATCCTCAATTCTTCTTCTATAGTAGTGGGTGATAGAGCTCTTTTTTGCTTTGAAGACACATGCCCAGGAAGTATATATAGCCTATTTCTTCGTTTACCACGTCCAAAGGTTCTTCTCGTCCTTAGATCCTAAAATACGCATCCAAATGGAGAAAAAGTTACTGAATAATTCAAATCTCTGATCAATAAACTTACTAACAACAAATTAATTGGGAATTTGAGAATATAAATCATTGACTTAAGTCTGAAATTTTTTGTTTGAATTTCTCCCTTTTTTTCCATGGGAACTATGAAGCTATTTGCCACTTTCACATACTATGGTTACCACTGATGTTGTACGAAGTGGAGAGATTTGTTTCATTTTTAGGTGAGGACGTAGAGGGTTGTTCACGTAGTCTTGATTCAATTTCTAAAGTTTCTTGTTTAGTTCTATCATTTCATTCATCAAACTAGGTTAATCTTTCTTCTCACTCGTAGTTGCTACATGATTGTCATAGTCTTTATAGTATGATGGCCTTCCAATAATTTCACAACAATGTTTGCGGATGTGTCTCCTTTTCCCGTAATGTGTTCATTGTAGTTTGCTTTTAAACTCATAAGTTTGAGCTCGTCCTTTTCCTCTACCTCTAGTTGAATCTCTTCCTTACTGAAAATTGATGAATCCTCTACCAATAAATACAAATTTTTCAGTTTGAATATGCTCTTCTTTTTCTAAATTCCTTCTATCTTCTTCTCTCAACAAAAGGGAATATTCAGTTTCCACTGAAGAAGTTCTTTTTTGATGAAAATATTCAGCTTAATTGATTCATACTCAAGAGTTATTACCCATAGGAGATCAAATAAATATCTTTCGAATCTCACCATCTTTATGGAATGACTACACTTATTTTCCATAATATATATTTGTTCATTCCAAAGCCCCGGAGTTCTCCATAATATTCACTTATAAATATGTCTCTTTGGAAACATTTTGTTATTTTTTTGAGAATTGCATACTCCTTGGCTATATTTCTTTGTCTGAAATATGCTTCCTTCATTGCAGACCAGATTTCTATAGTTGATTCTATATACATAAATGTTTTATTAATGGAGGGATTCATTAATTAAATCAGCCAAGAACTCACCAATATGTATCTTTAGACCATTACTTAAAATCTGAACTATCTTCGCTTGGTTGAATCTGATTTGCCTTGATCATTAATAGTTTTCCTCGAGAGCTTAGGACAATTTCAATTGATCATGCCCATTCTCTAAAATTTCTACCTTCTAGCCAAATATTTGTTATTTGAAAGGGTTCAATTTATGATTGTTGCCATACACAACAACGTGAGATTCCTTTTAATCTATTGTCCATTCAAAAATTGATGCCACAACAGGGAAGAATCGTTGTTTGTTTCCTTTTTTTTTTTGTTGTGTTTGTTCCACTATCTGTAGGTTGACCACCTGCCGCTGCTAGCCAAATCGAGACACCACAAGGTCTGCCGCGAGATCTTACTGCTGTCCTGCTATTGGTGTATCAACACAATACTGCCAATGAGATGTCTACTTACCTTTCTCGTCTAAATCTGTCATGAAAAGCTCTAATACCATTTAGAAAAACAGCAAACAATCAACTAATATGCAGTAGAAATATGATAGAAGATGGTGAGGAGGATCTGTAGGTCAAGGTGCAGCCGTTCCACTCCTTTTTCTCTTAATTCTATTTCATGATAAAAAACTAAAACTGCTGGTAGAGTTTCCCCTTTTAAATACCAACATTACAATGTTTAGTTTTACAATTATGCCATTAATAAACTTATTTTAAAGCTACCTTTAAAAACAATGACTTAATAAACATAAAGCAACAGGTTAATAGAACTTCTCAATCTGCAGATCATCTTGATTCTCTCCAGACTCTCAAGAAAGGTTGCATGCAACTTTTAGCACCTCTACAACCTTGTAAATTTTCATGTTTGGATGCACTACATAATATACCAATATGAGTTCATGGGAAACCAGTTTATGGAAGATACATACATAAAGAGCAAGAAGCCCATCCATAATTAAGAATGATTAAATAAGACAGGGCCATTACAGGACACTTGTAGTTTGATATCCAAATATTGAAAAGAAAATATAATGCACGTGTTTTTTAAACTTTTTCTGAAACAAGTAATGCTGGTGGCTTTTTCTTCTATTCACAGTATCCGCTTTCTCAAAGTTGAAATATCATGATCAGAAAAAACGTTACACGACCAACCCAAACAATTCAGAAATGAGAAAATATACATGATATACTTATGTAATATGCGACTTGCTAGTACATCAAAAGGATAGAGGAAATCTGACTGGTGATAGAGTGCCTTGTTTAGTGGCAAGATAAGGTTCAATTATATGGACTTTGTTCCATAGTCCATGTCAGCCAGAGGTTTGCTGCTATAAATAAGTATTTGTTGCAGCTTATGAATTGCGAACCGCATAAGTGTGTGGTTGTTCTGTTTGCCTATCGTGGAGAAACTTTCCTGCAAAATTGGTATTTGTTGGGTAAAGTGTCGAGTTTTATAATGCGGAGAAGGTGACATGTCTGTTGTTAAGTTTTTGTGCCCTCGATTTGTAACTTGTGTTATTTGAAGCTTTGGATCTCCTAATTAGTTGGGTAAGTTTGATTTCCATCATGACATTATTTGTTTCATGCTTCTTATATTATCTCTCATTTGAACACACCTCTGCAGGTACTCAGCCACAAAGGCTATAACGGTTCAGTGGCAGATGTCTGGTCATGTGGAGTCGTCCTTTATGTTTTATTGGCTGGTTATCTCCCATTCGATGAGATCGATCTTTCCACACTATATAATAAAGTATGCTGGTTCCATGTTGTTTCCTTATATAAATGCAGCGTTATTAGAATATCCAGGCTTCAATTTTGAGCACTTTTGTCATTATAAAGATTACTTACTATTGTCCGTTCTAGAACTCTCATGTCTGTATGCAATATATGTAATGAAGAAGAACGTGATAGAGGGAAAGGAAGAGGACCCCAGACCAATTAGATTGATCGACTTCTCTCACTTGTATTTATGTAACAAAATTTTTCCTGGTATCTTTCACCTGGTCTTGATTCCCTCAGATAACCCCTAAAGTTCATTTTCCCTAGAGCGATTCTTTTATGCAACAGGTGTTTTGTTCCCCAAGCCAGCTCTGCTGCCACCAGGTTGTACTCCTTATACTTAGGCAGCTCCCTTGTGCCTAACTTATATCAGTGGTCTCTGCCTTTCCCTGTTAGTCATCTCAATCAACTGCCACAATCCAGTGTGGCAGAGAACAAAGGAAATCTCCTGGGTATGATTCTTCAAAAGTTGTAGTTTTAATTAAAACAGCACTAGTTCTCAGTTTCTGCAGTATTCTAGATTAGAAAATAAGATAGCAGATATCCAGCTAACTTTGCATCCTCAAGGACCTTTCCTTCTCTATCTATAACTTAGTATTACTATTCAAGTATCTGATGGGAAGTTGTCTAATTAGGCTGTCCCCCATTATGGGTTTGCAAATTAGAGTCTGTGATTGGTGATATCTCTGTATTTGATTTCTTTGTTGATTCATGTATGGCAAATCTTTAGCATATCAGTGGAATCTCATCTCCATTACCTATGATGAAATTGTGGTTAAGTTTTGCATTTGAAGGTGATCTGTTAACTCATATTTGGCTTTGTGCAGATTTCGCAGGCAGATTTTTCTTGTCCATCATGGTTTCCAGTTGGAGCAAAATCGCTTATATGCAAAATTTTGGATCCAAATCCTGATACTGTATGTGTGCACTAATTGCTTCTTTTGAGGTTGCTTCACTGTATTAATAGTACAAACCTAGCTTGATTCATGGTTTCCTGTTGGAGCAAAATCGCTCATATGCAAAATTTTGGATCCAAATCCTGATAATGCATGTGTGCACTAATTGCTTGTTTTGAGGTTGAATTCTTGATTAGATATCTTCTCTTTGATGAAGTATCAGTCGATTTCTATATGCTTGGTTCTTTCATGATAAACTGGATTAGAGGCTATTTGAATTGCTGTATTGCTGTCACAATATAGTGGTATAGAATGATTAGATGGAAATCCCAGTTCACTGATCAAGGAAGATATCCATTTTCCTTCACACATGGCTTGAGCTATAGCCGTGTATTATGCTTCTGCTGAAGATCTCGCAACCACTGTCTATTTTTTACTCTTTTAAGATACAATATTACTACCGAGTAAAGTAACATAACCTATAGTTGATTTTCGGTCATCACGTGAACTAGCCCAGTCTGCATCAGAATAAAGTTTAATGTGTAAATTTGATGATTTTGAATAAAGTAAACCCATTCCTAAAGTTGATTTAAGGTATCGAAGAATTCTATACACTGCATCCATGTGATTTTTGGTAGGAGAATGCATATATCTGCTCACAATACCAACTGCATATGTAATATCTGGGAGAGTAATAGTCAAATATATGAGCTTGCCAACAAATTACTGATATTTCTGAATATCTTTAAACTCTTCACTGTCACCACTAAACAATTTCTGATTTATTTTCATAGGAATATCACTAAGTTTACATTTTAGCATATGTGTTTCTTTAAGAAGATCCATTAAGTATTTCCGCTGAGTTAGGAAGATACATCTGTTAGAATAGAGAACTTATATTCCCAAAAAATAGTGAAGTCGACCCAAATCTTTAAGATCAAATAATTTGTGAAGATTCATTTTCAACTTTGATATTTCTTCAAGGTCATCTCCTATGACAATTATATCATCAATATAAACAGCAAGAATTGATATTTTGGTTTCTTTCTTAAAGAAGATTCATATAGACCTCTTCTTCCAACTCTCCATTGAGAAACGCATTTTTAACATCTAGTTGAAACAATGGCCATTCTAAATTTGCAGCTACGGTAATACCCGAATAGTATTTAGTTTTGCTATAGGGGCAAATGTCTCTGGTAGTCAACTCCATAGGTTTTGAGTGAATCCACTTTGCAACCAATCTTGCTTTAAGGATATTTAATTATTTCTTCAAATTTCGAAGGAATCTTATGTTTCTCAGATAATTTTAAGAGGTATTGGCATATGAGACATAATTAGAAATCGGATAACGTGTACATGTACGCTTACCTTTGCGAATAGCAATAGGCAGTTCAAGATCTTCTGTCCATTCCACGTGAGGATCTGAGTGAGGGAAAATATCTTTGGTGCTTCTATAAATGACTGGTTCAGTGTAGACAATGTTTCTTGATCCTCTCTTATATATTAAGATTTCCTCTTGCTTACTGACCTCATTTCTATCGTCATTTGTATCTTCTTTGGCATCACCAAGGACTACTGGTAGGACATATAGAGAGATTTGCTGAGGTGTAGTTGACTCCTCTTGAGAAGTATAATAGGGAATAGATTCTGTGAAGGTAACATCTATGGAAACATATAGCTTCTTGGCTAGAGGATCATAGCATTTATAGCTCTTTTGGGAGGTAGAATAGTCAAGAAAAATGCACTTTACAGACTTAGGATCTAATTTATCACGATTAGGTTAATGAATATGTACAAAATAGGTACAACCAAAGATACGGGAAACTATATGAAATGGTTTTGATTCCTTATTGAGACACTTCATTGGACTTTCACCCTCAAGTACAGTACTAGGCATTCTATTGATCGAACTGTAGTAAAAACGACTTCTCCCCAATAGAATTTGCGAACATTGTTCTGAAGTAAGAGAGTCCTGGCTACCTCTAGAATATGACGATTTTGTTGAGGAGTATAGGAACAGGAAGTCTGATGGACTATACTATGTGTATGTAAATATTCTGCTAATTGCTTGCTAATGTACTACCCCTTATTGCCTGAACGAAGGATTTTCACTGAAGTATTGAATTGGGTGAGAATGAATTTATGCACAATTGGAAAAATAGACGAGACTTTTGACTTTGATTTCATTAAATATATAATTGTAAGCCGAGTAGAATCATTAATAAAGGAAACAAAATATCTCTAACCAAACAACGAAGTAACAAGACTAGGACCCCAAATATCTGAATGAAGAAGTTCAAAAGGCTGAGATCATCTAGAGTCACTCAATAGATAAGTAGCTCTTTGATGTTTCCCAAACTGACAGACTTCACATTCAAACTGATGTTTATTGACTCTAAGATGAGGTAGAATATAAGGAAGTTTTGACACAGGTAAATGACTAAGATGACAATGCCAAAGCCGAATCTCTGAGTCCTGAATTGTTGCAGCTGAAGCTTTATAAGATCTATAAACCCTTTTATAGTCTACCATGACCAAAGACTTTTCCTGTCTTCAGATCTTGAAACACACAACCAGTAAAAGTTATACTGTATTTCATGGTACGAGTCAACGAATTGACTGAAAACAGATTTATTGGAAAACTGGGAACATGATAAACTGATGTTAAATTAGGAAAACATGTGGGTACACTTCCATGTCCAACCATATAAGAGTAAGAGCCATCTGCTAACTTAATAGGTTCTTGTTTTTAAAGAAGTCTTTACTTTGAAAAATACAATGATTCCCCTACCATATGATGAGTAGCACTTGAATCAATAATCCACGTCTTTGAATTAGAATAAGAAGAATTACCCTTCACTGTGTGAGTCGCCTGAGCTACTGAAGCTTGAGAGAAAGATGGTTGAGACTGTTCAGATAGTCTTGTCTCTAATCCTTCTATTCGCTTGATAAGCTCTTGCATTCCATCTGTATTAGAAATATAATTCTCGGCAGCATGAAAAGAGTGATTTCTGTTTTTATAATAGTTTGGTTTGCCATGTAATTCCCAGCAGTATTCTTTGGAGTGTCTTGATTTTCCACAATGAGAACATATGAGTTTTTCTCTGTCATCAGGATTGGATCTACCACGTCCTCGTCCACGACCTTTTTATCCTCCTCTTCCACGATAATGTGAATTTTCTCCTCTAGTTTGGAGTGAATGTTGGTCTGGAGTAGGGATCTTCTTTTTAAGATTTCTACGATCCTCTTCCCTGATTAATAATGAATACACTGTCCCCAAAGACGGTAGTTCATCGCTTCCCAAGACATTGAGTTTTATTGACTCAAATTCTGAATTAACACCCCACAATAAGTCGAATACTTTTTTCTTTTCAGCCTCCGCATTTCTTTCAATTTGACATGAAGAGCACTTGATACTAGCATAATACAGAAGTTCATCCCAAAGTCCTCTAAGATATGCATAGTAGTCACTGATAGAACGTGAGCCCTGTCTACAATTCCTAATCTTTTCCAAAATTTCATATTTTTTTGCTACATTCTTCTTCCTAGAATAAACTTCAGAGACCGCACACTAGATTGATGGAATCATGGATTGCAATAACCAAGATGAAATTAGAGCATCCTCTCATCGCCAAACAGGGTAATGAGTATCATGTATATCTGGAATAGGTGTCTGGCCCATAAGATGAGCCAATCTGCCCCTTGCTATAATAGTCAGTTCCACGAACCTAGACCACTCCAGATAATTTCTTCCATCCAACTTTGTTGTTGTAATCTAAAATTTTTCTCTTTTTTCATTCATGGCGTGTTCGAACATCATGAATGGAGTTTCAATCACCTTGCCTTTACTTGCCATCAATATTTGCTTTTCAAGTAAATTATTTGTATACCTTCTCCACGATTTTCGAAGTAAAGAATCAACCTTCCAGAGTAGATTGGATTCAAAAAGTGATTTAGTCTATGTTTATTAATAGACTAATCTGCAACTGAAATTAAATTGTTTGAGTCTGCAACCCAATAAGCAACCAAATCGTCAAAAAACTTATCAAACTTGTCTTAATAGATGCTACTGCCCTTTGTTAAGAATTTGTAACCCAGTTATCTCAAGTAAACAAAAAACACAGCAACCCATACTCAAACTGGTTTGGAGATAATCTATCAAGAAGAGATCAATAACCCAATCAATATTCCAAACAAAACCATGGCCCCCAAACCTCAATCAGCAGTAGCAACTTTGATGATTTCTTCTTACAAATACCGACAGCCAAGAAAACAACTTTGATGATTTCTTCTTACACAAGGATCAGAAGTTCAGTCGGCAGCCTGGGCATTCCAATCGGCAGCAGAAATCTGATTTGAATCGGTAGCCAAAAAAAATTTCCAAGAAGCTTGCTTCCAATCTGATTTGAGACGTCTCTTCCACACATTTATTGTAATCGTCTAATCACAAAATCACAGGTTTTCAGGCTTTATAGGCTCTGATACCATATTAAAGAAAATAATATGCATTAAACTATAAAGATCAACTTACAATAATTAGATTCCTCCAATCTGCACAAAATAACAAATTGTGGCTCCTATTGGGCTGCCGACATGCGTCTCTATCTTAATAACAATTAACCCTAACGATGCCTACTTATACCCTATCTAACTTAAATTCCTAAACTACTCAATTAGTACTAATTATTACTAAAGGAACATAACAAGTTAAACACACTTAACGTGAAATACATGACCTGAAATACATTAAAAAAATGACTTCTAACTAATGGTAACATCCTTTAACACAAGCAACGTCAACATGTTTCTGGCCGAAAATTTTTTGGATGTTGCTCGAGCATATATATAGCACAGAGAAAGGGGGGGGCGGTCTACGAAAGACGGCAATAACGGATGCGGTCGATCACCAATGCCTTGAAAAGGAGGTGAAGGCCCACAACCTCGTCGGAAGCCACCATAACATCCGCCGTCTATGAAAACGATCGTCCTGTTCAATGCTGGGAACTGCCTAAAGCTTGCTCCATGGGCAACCTAGTGGATGATTGCGGTTAGGATCTTAGAAAACCGATTAAGGACGGTGATGTAGTTCTTGAATGCAGATTTAGGGTTTTTTTTGCTCGATTCTGATATCATCGACCTCGCCCAAGGATATTGAGAGTTTAGGCGATTAGGTCTCAACGATTCTCATAAAGCTCAATGTGGCTGATGCAGGAGTAATCAAGAAAAGTTCAAATGAGAAATATGGAGATTTGGGATATGATGCAGAGATGAGGAATCAGATGACCGAGATAAAAGCTCTCGACATGGTAGTCCCAGCTACAGAAACATCATTCACGAGGTACAAAGAGAAGAAGGGGAAGGAATGGCATTCACGAGGCACCCTTCCGGCGAGTTTTACCACATCGAGTTTAGTTTCTTAGAGGAGTCGTTGTTGTACACATACCCGTGATTGTGCATATGCCTAAGATAAAGACGAACCACGTCAAGTATCCAAGTTGTTGGGAGCTTATCAAGCCAACTCTTCGGGAACTAGAGGGTCAAATGAGAAAAGCTGAAAATGATCCACATGACGGCAAGCGAAAATGTGAACAAGGCTATGCGGATCGCAATCTGATTGCCAAATGGAAAAGGCATGGTTATGAAACACTCTGTTGCTTAAGATGCATCCAACCACGGGATGTGCCAGTGGAGACTGAACATATGAAGCTCTCTTTGTCTGAATATGTTGCTATACAGATACTGGATCTGCATCTTCAAGTGTTTGCACAATCTTCCTTACTCTATGGTTGATGTTATATGATACTTTTTTCATAATAATGACAGAAGATGCTTCTTAGAGGAGTTGTAGCCTCAGGCTCTTGACAAAAAATGATGAATCTTTCCTCGATGAGTCACAAGTTGAGAAGGGCTACGATCTGAAATGCATTGCTTATCCAATTTAGGATTGTGATATTCACACACACAAGGAAGGATGAAGTGAGCTGCACACCACCTGTTTGATGAAATGCCCAAGAGAGATGTTTATATGGACGTCAAGTGTTTTATGAAATGCCTAAGAGGAATGGTAAATATGCATATCATGTGTTTGATTGGATGTTTCAAAGAAGCAGAATTTGCTCCCATATGATCCTTATAGCTTGTGAAGTGAAAGGTTGCTAGTGTGGAGAAAGGGTTAAAAAGAATATTTCAAGGAGAAAAGATAATACTTAACAACAGAATTGAGTTAAGAATGAAAGATAGAATTTAGAAATCAATCTTTTTCACTACATATGCATGACAAATCAAATCATAGAAGAGGCCAGAGGAATTTGTTGGTATAGAATGTGACAGTATCACCAAGAAGCATGAAAATTAAAATCTTGAGTTGTTGAAATAAACAACCAGGAGGACTAAAAAAGCGACTGCAGTCACCATGTGAAGGGGCGCAAAGCGACTAGTATGAGCAAAAGTGTGTATTATGTTATTTGAGTGGTAGAGAGAGGGCATCCAACCAATACACCGGCAGCAACCACCATGTGAAGGGGCGCAGGAAAAGCCGTATGAAGTGTGTATGATGGAGATAGTATTTGCTACCATAAAAGATTAGCTTTCTAAGAGTAGGAAAACATGATTTTTGAAGTATAATTGCCTAATCACTTCATTGAGAAGAAGAAGAGAGGGATCCACCGGCACCTATAGAAGATTCGTGTGCTACTCATGTGTTCTTCATTGTTTAAGTTGATTTAAAGAAGCCTCAAAGAGATCATCAGTGCACGTGTGGTAAAGAAAAAACCAGTTTTTGGTAAATTTGGAGTTCGAAGTATCTCACTCCCAACTTAAGGAGGGTGTAAAGAATATGCTTTTAGTGTTAAATTTGATGTTTTAGATATTATTGTAATTGCCCGTAGTACTAAGGGTATTTTGGTTATTTTCTATTTTACAGCCCATTATGTAAGGGCTAGAAGTTTGTATTAGGGTTAAGAGGTTGTGATTAAGAAAGAGAGAAAGAGAGGGGGGGGGGCAGCCTCCATTGGAGGTCCGCCCCCCTCATTCGATCTCGCATGTGCTTTTCCTCTTCAATGTGTTGTTAATTTACCGCTACGCGAATCCCGAATTCTAACAAGGGGGAGTTGTATGACTTAGAAGTACGCCCAACTGTTCTAAAAATTTGGAATAATATGGCAGGAAATTTGTTAGCAAATGTAAATTCTCTTTCCTCTAAATTTATTGTGGTATGACTTTATGAGCCTGAATCCCGAGACAATGCCTGGCCGGCTGATCACCTTCATTTTTCTCAGTGTTGCCAATCATTGTGAGGAATTGGAAACTTTTGTGTAGGAGAGAATGAGAGAACCGAGGCCTCCCTTATGTTCAATTCGAACAAGAAGTGGAACAGGCTTGCAAGCGGGTTGGCAAGGAGTGAGGGCATTTTGCTTTAAATCCATCTGTCATGGCTTTCTTGACATTTTGAGCCGAACTAACTCGAACTTTGATCACATAATTTGATTACCTATTTTGATTATTGTGGTGCAATGGATCTTGTGCATGAGAGAATAGGAAAACAAGTAGCAGAGAATCAATACTTTATCCTATAATATAAGTTTTATATTTTAGGCCCCCGACATCTGGACAAAATTTCATCATTGGGTGCCTATTCACTTTTAACATGTCATGCCAATGTTGGTTTAAATGGACTGTGTGTGTGTGTGTGTGTGTGCATGTGCAGTGGATGGGGTGAGGGGGTAAGTGTTCAAAGGCTTGAATAGTTTGATATTATTGTTTGTGATTATCCTTGCGAGCTTCAGTTTCAAGTTTGACACTATTATTATTGTAACTTTGCTAGCTTCAGCTAGTTATATTGGTATTTAGAACTTTGAGCAACTTGATTTCCCCCTCATTGCAGCGTATGAGGATTCAAGATATCAGAAATGATGAATGGTTTGCAAGAAGTTATACACCAGCTCGAACCTTTGAGTTTGAGGATGTTAATCTGGATGATGTTTATGCTGCCTTCAATGATCCTGAGGTTTGCATATTTTCTATCGCTGTTTGTCCTCGTGGTTTGCTTTTAAGAATATGCTCATCAGTTATGCAGATCAGCAAGATGCTTTCTTTGAGCTTCTACTAGTAGGTCAACTTTTAAAAGTTAGAAAAGTTCTATGAAGATGGATAGAATGCTTTCTATGTAAAAACATAAAGAAGCATCGTTAGTGTAGGAAATCTATTTTCACCCATGATAAAGTAACATAAAACCAGGGATCTTTGTAATATCTAATCCACATAATTAGCATTTTTTTCACATAATTAGCATTTTTTTACTTATATGGTTGTGCTTTTAATTCTATCAAGCGAACATTTAATTTTCTCTTTGGATCCTTTCATTCCTTGCTTATAGATTACTTTTCTGGTAATTAACTGAAAACAAGATGACTGCAATTTTGGAGCAAAAATGTGCAAGATCCTTTCATTTATGCATGTTTGTGATAGCTTTTGCCTATTGAGGATATGTCCAAATGTTTTAGCAGCAGACTAGATGCTTGTGAGCCACAATTATTTTTGGGACTTAAACCCTTCATTCTCATTGTAGAGTTTGTATCTGGACTGCCTGCAAACAATAAGCCATAGATGTAGCTTAAATGATGTTCAACCAGAAAATGAAGTTTCCTTATGCAATTTAAGATGATTTCACCATGCTTGATGCAAGTTGATAATCCTTGAATATCTTTGATATCTGATTTTTTTCTCTTTCCCATTCTAATGACAATACATTTTCGTCGCACGTCATGTTTTAGCATCTCTGAGTTGTATTTTGTATTTTATGGCTTATTCAATGGAGCTGATCTATTTGCTTAATATCCATAGGTTGAAGATTTTTCTGGGCAACTAATGCAAAATAGTTCATCTCCAATTGTTTTGAATGCATTTGACTTGATTGTTCTCTCCCAAGGGCTAAATCTGTCGGCACTATTTGATAAGAGCCAGGTGCATGTTTCTCCTGACATATAAACCTCATCAAAATTTTGGGTCACTGTGTTTTGCATTTAAATCGGCATATCGTATACTTATTAGAGTAGCATTAGTACTGTTGATTGTGAAAAATCCTATGTAATTGTAAGTCACCCATTTTCCATGTCTTTTGATGTACTTGATGTTCTAGTGTGCGCACATATTCTACAGAAGCTTTTTGTTGAACACAAAAATTTGACAACTGACTAGAAACCACAACATATTGGTAAAAGAAAAAGAAGAAGCACAGAAAGAATATGTCATTCTAGTTTGTGTACAAGGTGAGAAGCTGGATGAAGAAGGCCCAAATTGTGTACAATAGTTTGAGGTTGAGGTAAGAAAAGAATTGATTTGGTTACTAGTGAATTTAGTCACAAGTGGAGAATCTTAGAAGGCTTGTACATGGTACAACCAACAAGCTCTCATTCTTGCTTGCTTGCAAATTCAAAAATCGTGTGACAGGTTGCACACCAACTGCTTGTTAAAAGAGAGTATGATTAAGAGGAGATGGAGGAAAAATACATGGAATCAGAGGTTTATAATCAGGGGTAGACCAGTGAAATGAAGGGCGAATCTTTCCAAATTACTAATGTCAAGCTGGATGGCCCGAACTACAGCGAGTGGGCTAGATCAATTGAGTTAGATGTAAGATTGAGAGGAAAAAGTAGTTTCTTGACATGTAATCAAGGAATACCCTCGGAAGATAACCCTATATATGAAAAATGGGCAAAAGATGTCACCCTAGTTAGCTCTTGGTTGACCCAATCGATGATTCCTTCCATTGGAAAAACATTTATGTTCATGTTTGAAAAGCGATAGGAGATGCATATTTCAGAAAAAGGAATATAACGAAAGAATATGAAATCATAGAAAAAATCAGATGTAAGCAGGGAGATAAAACTATCGGAGAATATTATGAGCCGCTAAGCTGCGTATGGAATGAACATCTAGTCAACACCAAGTGTACCACATGTATCAAGGATAGAAACGCAGAAGCAAAAAAGAAAAAAATATTTAATCTCTTATGGGGAATATCGTTTGAATATGATAATATAAAAAGCAATATATAGAGCTTAGAGGACCTACCATTCATGGGTATGGTATATTCACTACTGATAAGAGAAGAAGATAGAAGAAATTTTGAAAAATTCTATTCAAAAGGCAGTGACTAAACAACATTTGCTGGTAGAGGAACTCCACATAGTAGAAGAGGTAGGGGATATCCTACCACAAGAGAAAGATAACGAAATGCATTCTAAGGAGTCTAAAAGGACAAGCTAAATGCACTCACTGTGGAAAGAGCAGGCATATAATAGAACAATATTGGGATATTGTTGATAGACCTGCTCAATTTAAAAATAAAGCTTATGCTACAGGTATCTCAGAAAAGAAAGCTGAAGAAGGGGACGACTCAGTGCTAACACTTGTTATGAAAAGATTAGAAAGAATAAAGAGTTGACTCAACAACATAGATTTTATAAGATAAACAAAGGTGAGTCTTGAATAGTCATCAATAAAAGTAACAAAGTATTTAGACCCAAAAGTAGACTCAATTAATTTACTGGGACCTCAAATATCGAATGACCACTAAAGCAAAAGGAGACGCCTTTCGGCGACACATCCTATCGAGCAACGGACTACTGGGTGTGTTTCCCAAGTTGGACCATCGACTCACTTAGGTAAACTAGATAACTTAGAAAGTGCTGGCACCATTTGCTGTAATTTGGCAAGGCTAGGATGACCCAACTTAGCATGGATGTGGTGAGGAATCTATGACCGAAGATGCACAAGTAGAAAAGCATCTACAAGAGAAGACACACGAGAGGGTGTATGTGAAAGGTCGGTAAAGGCCATTAGACTCACGTGACGGAGCCAATCCTCCGTCCCTAACTCCGGTCTTGCAAAGACGTTAGTCTTTAGTGAAACTAATGCGACAATCTAAAGAAGCTAGATCAAATGACATCAATGGACAAGTAATTAAAAAAGAACATCAAGTGACATAGAAGAAACAGAATCAATAAGACGGAGAAGTGGAGAGGGATGGGCAAAGTGCCAATCACTTTGGGTCAGATGTTTGAGAACCATTTTCTAAAGTAATCATAGGAAAATAGTCGAAGTTAGAAAGTTTGGAGAAAAGAGCGGCTATTACCGGATGTACATGACGGTCGAGATGCACACTAGAGTCAGGGACCCAAGGACCTAAGGAAGGATGATTGAGAGACAACGCAATGTATTGCTAGCTGTGCTCAACGGATGCGGTAGAGTTAGAAGCTTCTTTGTTGTGACCATTTTAGAAAATTTATGGCGGTGGAGATGGGGTTGAGGATGGAAGCTTAACCATTTCGTAAAATCTCGCATAGGCACGGGAGACGGGGTCGATGATGTAAGTGCCTGTGAATCAGACACAAGAATCGGCGAACATTAGCACCGTGGAGGACCAGCCATGCCCAGTCCCAACATCTATCCTCTGCAGATGACCCAACCCGTTGGCTATAAAAGTGTAGGACTTCGGGCGCAGAGGCCTACTGGATAAAGTGCCCGTGGCGAGAACGACCACGGTTGGCCCCGTGGTGGGAGGACGATGCTGGAAATCACTCAGCCCGGAGCCAAGGCTAGTGACGGAATCGGAGGGTGCTTAGTCGGGACCTGAGCAGCAGACCAAATGTAGAGGTAGCGGAGGAACAGAGAGTAGCGAATAGTGGCGGGCAAAACTCGATCACGGTTGGCCCCGGCGTATTCCTGGAGGCAAACCATACAAGAGTCATGAGCATGAAGAAGGTGTCACAAGCGTTGCTCGGGGACTGCTGGGCGGGTAGCAAGCGAGGAGGTAGCAACTCCATTGAAATCATGGAGAGCGGTATGAACCTTCCCTAAGTAAACGGCAGGACATAAGGCCATCAACCTGCTGTCAGAGCAATAACACTGCCTGATGATCATGGTGAGCCCGTATAATAGCCATATACCGCCGGTGAAACACACAGTGTAAAGAACTCTTGGTACCGCTCCTGACGAAGCACAAGTGGTTTGAGCACTAGAAGATCCCCATGCAGGGGCGAGTGAATGGTGGACGAGCGATGACAACATGTCTACAAGCTGTTCTATCCAATCTTCTTCCGTGGGTCGTTGTTCTCTACGTAGGCACGGAGGCAAGGCTTAGTGGTGGCAGGTGGTGGCTTCATCTCCTTGACCCTGAAGCCACAACTCCAGACATCTCCAGATACCAAATATCATGGGGCTTGTCGCTATCTAATTTATCGGCGGAGAGGAGCATTTAGGTAACTCGTGGAACACGGGGAGGGCTCACTCCCTTTGGGTTGTCTTTACGAAGACCATGCAGCGGGGAGGAGAGGTAGCTGTAGCGGGTGGACCACAAAGTGGGTCAAAAGCTGAAACCACAATGTACCCGAGGGTGTCCAAACGTTGGGTGGTAAGTGATGAGATGTGCCACGGAGGAGTCCCAGTGCGAGGGGCTGCATTTGGGATAGAGACAGTGACGAGTCGACGAGAGATCTGGCCGCCGAGATCCTTGCCATCACGCGCCCGAAAGAGGGAGACGAGCCGAGAGTCGGACGAGAGGCAACGGCCGGCCGGAGAGGCGGGCTGGAGCGCGCCGAAAAATGGGGCCGCGTGCGGCGACGGCCCGGGCGGGCTGCACGGGGGCCGGCGGGTCGGCGGGGAGAACGATCCCGGTGGTGTGGCCGCGCGGTCGAGAAGATGAGGCGTGCCGATAGAGGCAGTGACGGGAAGAGGAGAATAAAGAAATTTGTAGACGAACGTCACGGCAAGACAGAGAAAGTGAAGCAAACCTAATGGAAACACGGTTAGTAGAAAAGTATTTCCACTAGAGAGCATGGGCTCACCTGAGGGCGTGCAGCTCTAGGATTGCCTCTCTTTGAGCTCTTGAGCACCATGTTGAGAGAGAGTAGAGAGAAAGTGAAGAGACATGTAGAAATAGAGTGTGTTTCAACTACACAAATTGGCAGGCTGAATATATAGGCTTAATAAGTAATAAATAATTACCGCAATTTGGCATGATGTGGGACTAACTAATCACACTAATTATATTTATATGGAGTTTCTAACAAAAACAATTCCACCATTATATTTATTTTTTATTTTTTAATTTAAGTTTACCAATTCAATATGCATATGCCACAACACTACACTTGGTTAGAGAATTTATTATATATATAAATATTAATCGTAAATGAGAGTGTAGTGCTAAATCTACTATATCCCCACTATCGCTATATTAGGGTCAACCGCTAACAACCTGCTAATTGCTATTGATAACATAGAACCCTCAGTGCTATTATGTAGCCATGATGATGTGTACACCCATGGATGTCTCAGCTTAACTTTATGGCCCAACTGATGAAAATGACTAGTACCTTGAAAAGAAATTGTTGCTTAAAATTATGTGCTTTCTGTAGAAAGAGTGGCTTCTGATTTCATATTCAATTTCTAATACCCTTTTTACACATTTTGTGAGAAGTAATTGGCTCCTTTTTAAATAAAAAAACTCATCTTATAAAGGTGTCTTGAAAATTTCAATTGATTAGTGCATATAATTGGGTGGCTTTGCTAAATTATGGATGTTACCTTTTCTCTTGGTGGCTGGATCTCCTGTCGCTACTGTATTCAAACATATCTGCTGATTATGCAGGTATCTCATCATTTCATTTATTGCTAATAGGGTCTGCTCTGTTTTTGAAAGGAAAATCTGGTGCATCAAACTCGCTTTGTGACACAGAAGCTTCCACACGTTATTCTTTCAAGTATGGAAATTGTAGCACAGTCAATGGGTTACAAGACACATATCCGTAATTTCAAGGTAAACCTTTGAGCATCAACCAGTTCTCTTTTTTGTTTTGGACCCGCTCTGCCCTTTTCTCTGTGTTGCTTCTTTCCGGATCTTTCCCATTCTGTTTAGGAGTGCCAATGGGGCGTGTCCATCATATTTTTAGGAAACCGACATATCTTGTAAAGTAAGTTAATACTAATTTTAAATGTTCATATCTTTTACTGTGACATACCACATAATGTGATGCAATTTGAACAACAAACATGAATCAACTTAAACAGTATATTAGTGAAACTTCAAAATTTATGTAACTTCCCCCCACTCTGCATATCTCAATTAAGTAGGCTATGGTGCACTAAACTTACCTGTCAATTGTGCATCCAAGCAGGCATTTACCATCAAAATCTGGCACTTAATGTTGAAGACTTAAGTGCAATACTGACAATACAGGAATTCATAATCTTTGGTCTAATAAGATTACATGCAAATCTTGTTGGGTGAAGTGCAACAATCAAAACACATGTTTTGCTTTGGCCTAAAAGAAGGAAAAAAGGTTGACCCAACTAGCTCGTTATCCTGAGCTATTTTCCACCACAATAATCAAAGGATGGTTTTTCACTTGAAGCAATGAGCCTATTGGTGTTGACAAAACTAAATATTCTTTATTGAATAGTAAGGGAAACTTGCAAAATTGGGGCAGAATACAGACATCTGCCTCCTCTTGAGTTGAAACAGGGAAGCACCTCTCTGGCGGCTGCTACATTCATTCTCTCACCATAACCCTAACTATTATTAATAGGTCTAATCTAACTTGAATGATTAAAACACCCTTACTAATAAAACAGAAATATAGAAATACAAATGGAGCAGGTACGGGTCCTGCACTGACCCGATTTATGTTGACGCTCTAACACTCTCCCTCAAGTTGGTGGAATATGTTGATACTCCCAACTTAGATCAATGTATTATGTAGTTGACTGATGTTAATTTCTTTAGTGAGAAAGTCAACTCTTTGATTTTCCGACTTAACATACACTAATATGAATTCCTGACTTGTTATTTTTTCCCTTATAAAGTGGTAGTTAATTTTTATATGCTTGATGTACTGGATTGGAAGTCATCTGTGTACAGCTGCACTAATGTCGCCATATAAGGATATGGGGCGCAGAGACTTGAATCCCAACTCACTGACCAAAAAAGCTTACTTCCCTTCACACATTGCTTGGGTTATAGCTTTGTATTCAGCCTGTGCAGTAGATTTAGCAACCACCTGTGCAGTAGATCTAACAACCACCATCTATTTTTTTACTTTCCCATGATATAATGTGTCCTCCAAGTAGAGTAACATATCCCGTAGTTAACCGATGATCATCTAGGGAACCAACCTAATTTGCATCACAATAAGTTTCTATATTGAATTGACGTGATTTTGAATATAAAAGACCCAATCCTGGAGTAGATTTTAGGTTTCTTAGGATTCTGTAGACAACTTCCATATGATTTTTTGTTGGAGAATGCATAAATCTACTCAGAATTCCAACAACATAGGTAATATCAGGACATGTGATGGTAAAGTAGATCAACTTCTCCACTAATTTCTGGTATTTATTGATATGTCAGAATTCTTCACTATCCCCAAGACATAATTTGTGATTCATCTCCATGGGGCTATCACTCTTTTTGCAATCGATCATATTTGTTTCCTTCAGAAGATCCATAGTGTATTTTCTTTGAGTTAGGAAAATACCTTTGTCGGAGTATAACACTTCAATTCCCCGTCAGTAATTGGATAATTGGTGAAGGCTCTTTTAAGTTTCGATACTTCTTTTGTATCATCACTTGTCAAAATAATATCATCCACATAACAAGTAGAATGGATGATTTTGTACCTTTCTTGAAGAATAGTGTGTGATCATTAATACTCCTCTGGTATCCGAAGCTACGCATTCTCTTTCTCAAACCATGCCTTAGGAAATTGTTTTAACCCATAAAGTAGTTTCATGTATACTTCTTCGCTTAAATCTCCTTGCAGAAATGCATTTTTTACGTCCAATTGCCATAGATCCCATCTCCATTTAGTTGTCATACTTAGAATCTCTAAGATGGAAGTCAATTTAGCTACGTGAGTAAATATTTCATTGTAATCAATTCCATAGGATTGACTATAACCTTTAGCAACCGGTCTGGCCTTATATCTTTCAAGCATCCCATCATCCTTTTATTTAATGGTGTACACCCATTTGCAGCCTATTGTATTTATGTTGGGAGGAAGGTCTATAATGGTCCAGGTTTTGTTCTTCATAAGTGCCTCTAATTGAGTTTTCATTGCAGCTTTCCAAGAGGAACACCCATTGGATTCTTCAAAACTTATTGGGATATTATATTTTTTAGCATTCATGACAAATCTTTGGTAACTTTCAGAGGTTTGATCATAAGAAATATAATTAGAGATAGGATACTGTGTGCAAGAACATTTACCTTTGTGAATGGCAATAGAGAGCTCCAAAGTGGATTCTTGGAGTAGTTGGGGATTTGAATTCATAGAAGAATCTTTGGGTGGTATTTATGGGTTTTGATCTTGGTTGAAGATAATCTTCCTCGGTCCTTTCTTGTACATCATGACATCCTTTGGTGCAACAATCCTTTCTTCCATGTCATCTTGCTTGTCTTATGTCTCACTAGGGACTAGTGGAAGAACATGTGGGAATACATCCTGAGAGGTTATCAACTCCCGAGAAGCATAATAGGGAGTAGATTATGAAAAAGTAACATCCATGGAAGTATAGATTTTTCGATGAATGGGGTTATAGCATTTATAACTTTTTAAGAGTTTGAATACCCAAGGAAGATACATTTAATGGCTCCAGGATCAAGTTTGTCTTGGCCTAGAAGATGGACATGTACAAAGCAAGTGGAATAGAATATGTGAAGAGTTAAATGAAAGGTTTTAGATTCCTTAGGCACTTTAGAGGACTTTCACCTTTAAGTGTAGAACTTGGCTTGTGATTGATGAGGTAGACAACAGTGAGAACAACTTCTAAATAGGATTTTGGTATATTGTATTAAATGAGAAGTGTACGGGTAGCTGCTAAGATATGCCGATTTCCTCTTGGTAATGCCATTTTGGTAAGGTGTATGTGAGTAAGAAGTCTTGTGAAGAATGCCATGTGTGTAGATATTTTTTTAACTACCCATCCACATATTCCCTCCATTATTTGAGCAAAGAATTTTCACTTAAGCATTAAACTGAGTGAAGATAAACTTGTAAACAATGAGAAAAAGAGTTGAAACTTCAGCTTTTGATTTGATTAAGTAAACGATAGAAAGATGCATACAATCATCAATAAAAGACATAAAATACTTCTAACCAAAGAGAGAGGGAATATGACTAGACCCCAATACATGTGAATGAAGAAGTTCAAATGATTATGAACTTCGAGATTCACTTAAAGGATATGGTATGCGACAATGTTTAGCTAGTTGGCATACTTCACAATCTAGATTCACTTTATTAGACTCAATCTTGAGACTAGGAAGAACATAATGAATCTTTGATAGTGGAAGATAACCTAAACGGGAGTGCCATAATCTTATGTCTTCATTGAGAGCCGTCGTGGTAGAGGTACCAACATACTGAAGATCATCTTCTAGGATATACAATCCTCTTCGTAGATTACCACGTCCAAAGACTTCTCCGTCTTCAAATAATGAAAGACAACCAATAGGATGAAAAGTTACACAACAATTCATAAATAAAGTAAGCGATCTAACTAAAAGGAGATTTATGGAAAAACTAGGAACATGGTAAACTAATTTTAGGAGAGCTAAGCTTGTGTGTACACTTTCTTGGCCAATCATGTAAGATTGAGATCCATTTGTCAACTCAGTAGGTTCTTATCTTGGGAGCTTTCTATAATCAAGAAAGTAGGGATGTCTTGCCTACCATATGGTCGATAGCACCAGAGTCAATAATTCAGGCTTTAGGCTAAAAGGAAGAGAATATTACCCTTCACTGAGTGTGTGGCTTGTGCCACCGCATTTTGAGATGAAGAGGCTTATCACTTTCACGAAATTTGCTTTCAAGATCTGCAATCTGCTGCATTAATTCACGAAGATCGTCTGAAGGGGTTGTTGCACTTTTCGAGACATGAGCATTGAGCAATTGTGAAGCGAGAACATAGGTGATTTGGTTTACCAATTAACTCCCAACATTGTTCTTTTGTATGCCTTGTTTGCCACAATGTGAGCATATCATTATATCTTTATCATTTCAGTAAGGCCTGCCATGATCTCTTCCACGCATGTGCTGTCCACCACGACTATGATGAGGCTAAAAATTTGTCTTCCCATGAAATGCATGCTGGTCGGTGGGAATAACATTATCTTTATCTAAGTTCCTACGATCTTCTCTTAGAAGTAAGAAATATACAGTCCCAAGTGAGGGCAGTTCCTCATGGCCAAATATATTTATCTTTACAGCTTAATGTTCTAAATTTATACCCCATAGTAGATCAAAGACCTTTTCTTTTCTGTCTCAATCAGTCTTTCTGAATAACAGGCTGAGCACTTTAGGGTGGTGTAAAAATGGAGTTCATCCCACAAACCCTTAAGATCAGCTTAGAAATTGTTGATCGATCTTGTGCCTTGGCTGCATTTTCGTATTTTTTCTAGTATCTCATATTTCTTGGCAATATTTTTTTTTCGAAAATAGGCTTACCATATTTCAGTGGTTGATTCAAGATACATGAAGGTTTTGGTGACGGAGGGTTGCATTAATTGCAACAGCCACGAAGAGATTAGGTCATCCTCTCTCCGCCAAGTATGATATTGGGTATCATGCGTAGGTGGACAAGGAATCTGGCCGATGAGATGTGGCCACCTCCCCCTGACCAACACTGCGAACTCCACTGATCTTGATCATTCTAAAAAATTTCTTCAATCCAACTGAGTGTTGGTGATTTGAAATGATTCAATCTTGTCATGAAGAGGGATTTCGGGGACAAGTGATGGAATATAAATAGATTTACCTTTGTCAGCCATATTTGTGAACTTTGGCAAAACACAAGGACTCCGTAAACTAGAACTGTACGATGACTTGCAATAGCATCTGCATGTGGATCGATGGCTGCTAATGTTCACGTTTTTTTGCCTTTCTTCACTCTGATACCATGATAAAACTAAATATTCTTTATTGAATAGTAAGGAAAACTTACATAATAGGGACAGAATACAAACATCTGCCTCCTCTTGAGTAGAAACAGGGCAGCACCTCTGAGGCAGCTGCTACATTCATTCTCTCACCAGAACCTTAGCTATTATTAATAGGTCTAATCTAACTTGAATGACTAAAACACCCTTACTAATAAAACAGAAATATAGAAATACAAATGGAGCAGGTACAGGGCCCTGCAGTGACCCAATTTATGTTGATGCTCTAACAGGTGTTACGTATTGTAGTCCCAACTCTCAATTTCACATAATTTGCATATCCCAGGGATCACTTTTCTATAGTTTGTAATGATGCTCCACAAGATACTGTCAAGGTGTTCTCTAGATGATTGTGTTCTTGTGCAATGTTATCCCGTATACCTAAGGGGATGCTTCAGATAAACTGTTTGTGATTCATATCACGTTTAATTTTTTGTAATCCTTCGTTGTCTATTTCTTTGTGTACATTTTCTTCTTTCTTTACACTCCCAATCTTGAAAAGTACCTTTTTTCTAAATATTTGGCATTATATTTTTCAAAAATTTGTTAGGATACTCTATGCTGTTCTAGTGTTCTCTAACGATTCAGACTTTTCTCATTGTTTGGCTTGATAAGATTTAATATATCACTTTTATATTTGCAATTTTGATCTGCAGATGAGAATTGAGGGAATTTCTGCTAATAAAGGATCACGTTTCTCTATTATTTTGGAGGTAATGTAGACTGTAAAACAAATTCCTAGAATTTCAAATACCCTGCGGTTCTCTACTCAATCAACTAACATCTGACAGGTATTTGAAGTTGCTCCAACATTTTTCATGGTGGATATGCAAAAGGTTGTGGGAGACACCATTGAATACCAGAAGGTTCTGTGGAAATCTTCTCCAGTTTTGGTTTTTGGTGCTTTCCCTTTTGTTATTTTGATCAGCATTGACTTAGACTCTACTATATGATTGGTTACTTTGTTTTCATCATGACTAAACACCTTAGATTTTGACATTTTCCACCAAGAGTGACTGCCTGCGCCCAAATTCTTGACATAATCAATGAACTAGAACAAATCTTTAAGCTCTTTAAGCTTCGTGAATTAATATTCTTGAAAGACTCATATGACTTGGTAGATTTTCTCAACATAGAAAAATTTACTCACCAAGTTAACACGGGATTCATGAAGTGTCATATCAGTTGCAGGATCATGGCTTTGCATCTTCTTCTCTTATTTTCTTTTACACCGGAAGCGTGTTTTTATTAGCATAACATGTATCTTTCTTCCTGTGTTACATAGACATGACAGATAACATATATCCGTGACACTGGTGCAACACGTGACATCATGACAACAAAATCGTGCCCAACGTTATGAAGTTAAAGTCAATGGTTCTGGATACAGTCAAAGTACTCAAATCCTTTTTCATCGAAAAATAGGGGAAAACCTTAGGGTTTTTTGTCACCATGTAAAACTGCCCTTGTTGTCGCTGTTCTTTTGCCACCTCCACTGACTACCCGCTGCACACACATACACAGCGAGTGGGGGAGTTAAAGTAGGTCATTAACACTCCCTTCTCTCTCTCTCTCTATATATATATATATAATATCTATAGATGTTGCCAATAAATATGTAACAATATCTACAGACACACACATGTACACAAACACACACATATCGCTGTGTCCATGCAACCATGATTTGTTTTTCTATTGTAGTATCCTGCACCCTTACCCATATGACGTAGCTTTCTGCAACTATGAATTCCCAAACTGTTACTGAAAAAGGTTTTAGTTTTATTGCAGCTTATGCAATAGCACTGTTATTTCAACTTCCAGCAGTGCGTAGAACTAAGGAATGTAATTTTTTTTTGTGTTCTGAGTTCCATGACAAGTTTGGAAGCCAGTTCTTGGACCATATACCTTTTTTATTTTGTTGGATGTAGCTGTAGTTTGATCCAATCAGAAGTGGGCCTTCCTTTCTGCCTCTTTCAATTTCTTCGATTAATCATTAAACTATTACTCATGTATGCAGTTCTATAAGAACTTCTGTAACAACTTAGAAGATATCATATGGAAACCACCGGAGGAAGCAAATGGCCAAGCATTTTGGTGGCAACGAGTTAAAGGTTGATGATTACATACTCTTCGGTACTTGTACTCTTATGAAGAACTCACCGTTGACGACAAATGGATTTGTTTAATTGATGTGTGTATATATCTGGCATCTAGTATGCACGGTTAGACAAAGAAAGGTGATTTGCACCTTATGATTGAGAAGCCTATCTGTTAAGTTTCCAGACAGAGGGTCCAAAGGTTCTGCTCTTTCACAACCACGGCTTGTAATATCGCTGGCAGAAGATTACGCAAAATAACTGTAACCTCCTGATTTATGCAGGGGATTGCATCATTCCTATGTAATTTTTTTTATTATGAATATGTTGATTTCACACAAAACAGTTTTCATTTGTTGGAAGTGTGTAAGAGATTGGGAACCTCATTTTACTGGAAATGTATATAAATGTTCTTGTCAAGCAGGGGCTTTCCTATGATGGTCAGTGATTCTTTGGTATATGATAACAAGTCGGTTGCTACTTGCTAGACACCCTATAACAGTAGAAATTTTTTATGCTACATTCTATTTCCAAATATGCTAAAAGATTTGGTTTAGGATCTCGATGTTAAAATAATCCCATATACACTTGAGAGAGAGAGAGAGCACTCACGAAATCTCTACATATGCGTGTGGTTGGATGTCACTGTAAATATTCGGCATCTTGAACATTAGAAGTAAGTATAAGGGAACCATGTCATTTAGGTCTTCATTCCACTTTGGTGTGCTAGCATAATTACCAGAATTCGGGCCCTAGTAAATCTATCATGAGAAAAGCCATATCTCAAAAGCAATACTTCTACAATGCTCAAGCGAGCTCTCACTCAAGGAATCCATCTTAATTTTCACCAGATGCATGTTTCAGTTTTTTGGTCAGCTTAACATACCCAGCCCACATTCTCATGCATCTGCCAGAAATCGAACTCTAGGCTGCAGCATGGGAGTTGACAGCCCTACCATTGAACTAACCCTCTGGATGCAGATGCATGTTTGTTACTTAGGCCAATCCAGAACCCAAGCCTTGCCATACACTAAATGGGGTTCGTATGTTGTGTCATCACATAAGTATTTAACTCTAGAAAAGCATTATCATTATCTCGTATTTTTTTCGGCAATGGAGATGTCTAAGCCATACGCACACCCTGGGTATTGAACTCGTGACCTTCAACTTGTTAGTCGACCCCCCATATCCAGGTAAGCCATTGCTCTCTTTAGACGCATGCCTTCATCGAAGCTTGATGTGACTGCCTTTATAAACGTTCAAACCACCTGAAGCTTAGCAACTTCTTCTCCAATCAACTCCCTAATTGCTGAGAACTTAAATCAAGTAAACCAGTCGTTGCACCAAGAGCATTAGCTGACCAGCAAGGTTCATTGACGGTCGGCCTTCCATTGTAAAAGGTTATGAAAAAAACAGAAAAGTAAATTTGTCGTTGTAGATCGGGATCTAACATTATAGAACTTGACCCGAACCGAACCACTTAATTTCATTACTTTGGGTTGGTCATTAGGGGATGCTGGCTACTGATCGGAGGGTGTGTAGTAGGAAGACACTGACTTGCTCCATCCCGCTACTGGACTGCCGCGGGAAACCCCAGTCGTCGCCCTCTATAAAACCCACCCATAGAGGCCTCTCTCTCTCTCTCTCTCTCTCTCTTTCTATGAAAAAAACAGAAAAGTAAATTTTGTGGTTTAGGTCTCTCTCTCTCTCTCTCTCTCACACACACACACACACGCATGGCGGCCTCGGCGATGCTCCGAACTCTAAGGAGACGGCCTCTCCCCTTGCACTCGTCTTCTTCTCTTTCTCTTGCTGGTTCCCTCTATCGTTCCGTAAGTTTGTTGTTTGTGTTCCTCTCTCGCTTTGTCGTCAAAATATTCCGTTTTGATTGCTTTGCGTTTTTCTTTTTCAAGTCGTCTGATGTGAATTGTCATTTAACGTGGGTAAAGGATTCGTGGGGTTCGTCGTCCGTGTTACTCCATCTGAAATTGCTTGTACTAATCGTAGTGTTGGTGGTTTTTATCTCGTTTATTATGCTCTTAGTGGAATCCACTAGTTAACTCATTTAAACATTTTTTTTAGTGTAAGATCTTAAGTTGATCTTCTTATTCCATTTTTGGTGATTATTTGCTTGCATGATAGGAGCTCTTGCGTTCGCTTTAGTTTGGTTGTATATGGTTGCTTGGGTATTAGCATTTTTAATGTTGGTTTTTTTGTTGACGATTAATTTATTATGGGGTGAAACGTCTACTTTGTTTTTTACTTTACTTTCATCGACCGGGGGAGGTGAGAAGGGGCATGAGTATTTCTCTTTCCGTTTTGAATTTGTCTTGGTGGCTTCCTCTAGCTGTTTTTCAACATTTTGGAATAATGAGTGGCCTTTTCTATAAGAAAATGAATAAATGAGAAGAAAGAGGGGGAAACAGCGTTGAGATATCGGCAGATTGCAGTGTGGGTACACACAACTGTAATAGTCGGTGTAAATGTTCTACACACATTGCCGAACAACTTGTTACTAGATGAGTAAGCGGGGTTCTACGGTTAAATACACTAGAGAACCTTGTCCATATTCATGGTTTGGTTTCATATCCATGTTACAGTGGGGTTAGGCAGCAGCATTCCAAGCTCTGATAATCGTCTTACCTTACTCAATCACAGCTAAGCTCTGATAATCGTCTTACCTTACTCAATCACAGCTTGGTCAACCTTGGTGGAGCTTCATCTGAGCCCTACCAAGTCCTGAATCTTAGGTAGGTGCCTGGCTCAAATTAAGGTTAACCAAAATGTTTGGTTAAGGTCAGGTTGATTCCCTTCTTGAAGTTTGTTTTGACGTGTATCTCACCCTAAGGCATTAAGATCATTATACAGGCAAGCGGACCTTTTTTCATCAGAAAAGACAAAGAAAGCAAGGAAAAGAGAAAGTGAATGCTCTCTTTTCCTCAGAGATTAGGATATTACTTTTTTGAGTAAAAAATACTTAAACTACTCTTTTAAAAAAATCTACAAACTTATGGTCTTTGATTTTTTAAAGCCATAAACTTCCTATGCTTTAGAATCATCCAATCCAATTGTACATTTCTCTAAAATCAAGCACAGTTAGACAATCAAGTCAGTGTAGAAAAGGTGTTGGAAGATATTATTATGGTGCCAGGCAGTTATATTTTGGTCTGTACTTGTTACTTCCTTCCACGCTTTTGATATGTACAGACTGTTGACACTTGGACTTAGTTTCACTGGAAAAAACCACCATTCTTTGATCCTTGGCATTTATGGGGAGTATGGAAAATTGATTTAGGAAGCCCTAACAGATCCTGTTCATGTGTTAGAACTGGCAGATACTGCTTTTCTATGTTCCCCTCTGAATGTTTTTATAAAGAAGCTATTTTTGTTTATACAACAACAAAAACTAAGCCTTTTCCCATACTAGACGGGGTTGGCTGCATGAATTTTTTGTTTCCACAGAGCCCTATCATGTGCCATGTTAGCAGTTAACTCACAATGAGCTATTTTTGTTTATGTTCTTCATAATTTAATGTTTTCTTGTTTCATGAAATATTTCTATTATGAGCATGGATTATACAAATTATGAGCATGGCATTAGGGCATCCCCTCTTAGTGATGCATTGTAGAGCCCGAATACAGTGAAAAGTAAGCAATGACCTCTACATTTGCGCCCGGTTATAGTGAATCAATTGCAGACACAAACATAATATAGACACAGAAAGTAAAGGCTTCCAACTTAGTAGAACAAAGACAAAATATATGAAATGTAAGTTTGATCATTTGGTTACTTCATAGGACACAAAAATTAAAATTGTCACACATTGCATCCCCCAAAAAGAAAGTTTTAAATGCCTAGAGTCAATTTTTCATACTGATGGAATAATTGATGGAGATGGTACGCATAGAATTAATGCAGATTGGTTAAAATGGAGAGGAGCATCAAGTATTTTTTGTGACAAGAAGATACCATTAAAGTTAAAGATAAATATTATAGAGCGGCAATTAGACCTGTCATGTTTGATGGTTATGAGTGTTGGGCTTTTAATCATCAACTTGTATAAAAGATGTATGTGGCGGAAATGAAGATGTTGAGATGGATGAGTGGTCATACAAGGAAAGACCGTATATATAATGAGATTATTACTTATTAAAAGCAAATTGAGAGTGGCACCAATAGAGGATAAAATGAGATAATATCATTAAGATGGTTTGGACATATATAAAGAAGATAAAAATAAGTGCCTTTAAGAATATATGCAAAACTAGATTTTTAAAGTATTAAAAGAGGTAGAGGATGACCACAAAGTGTTGGAAATAAACAATAAAGAATGATCTAGCTTATGTTGAGTTAACTGCTAACATGGCACATGATAGGGATGTGTTGAAACAAAGAATCCATGTAGCCGATCCCGTTTAGTATGGGAAAAGGCTTAGTTGTTGTTGGTGTATGAAATATTTCTATTTATTTAAGATTTATCGTAATGATAAATAGCTTTTCTGCATTCTCGATGAGGGTTGGGTACATTTGATGTGGTAGTGTGCATTTGTGTGAGAGAGTTCCTTGTTATAATTGTGCCATGATTTTTTAAGCAGTTTTTTCTTGCATCTTGCATTAACATTATGTGCTTCGATTAAATATGTAACACTTAACGTGTACAACAGTGGTGTAAACCTTTCAGCTGTTGCTTTTTGAACCTAAGATGAATCTTCTGATTTTGTTTGGTACTAGATTGTCATGGACTTGTTTCTTTCCTTTTCTCCAGAAGCTTCTTGTCATTATACTTAGAAGATATTGCCCATTGATTATGAAATAAACGGATTACTTCCTGCTCCTTTCTGTGGCTATGTCTCAGGTTAACAGCTCAAACAGTCCATGTAGTAGTGCCTTTTTAGGCACCAAATGGATGAGAGCCTTCAGGTATCAGTTTGATTGCTCGCAATTACACTCTTTGCCTTTTGCATATTCGACTTCTATTAACGAAGACATGATTCTCCTGTGCAGTTCAAAACCTCTTGGAAATGATGTCATTGGAATTGATCTGGGTACAACTAATTCTTGTGTTGCAGTCATGGAGGGAAAGGTTGTCAATTCCTATTACTCTTGTGCTTTCGTAGCTGACTTTCAGTTACTAACCTCTCTTATACACTGCATAGAATGCAAAAGTCATAGAGAACTCTGAAGGTGCTCGTACTACCCCTTCTATCGTTGCTTTTAACCAAAAGGGCGAGTTGATTGTGGGAACTCCAGCAAAGCGCCAGGCTGTAACTAATCCAACAAATACGCTTTTTGGAACCAAGCGGCTTATAGGAAGACGGTTTGATGATCCACAGACCCAGAAAGAAATGAAGATGGTTCCTTTTAAGATAGTGAAGGCACCTAATGGTGATGCATGGCTTGAAGCCAACGGACAGCAGTACTCTCCTAGTCAAATCGGTGCCTTTGTACTTACCAAGATGAAAGAAACTGCAGAGTCATACCTTGGGAAATCTGTTAGCAAAGCTGTGGTTACTGTTCCAGCTTATTTTAATGATGCTCAAAGACAGGCCACCAAAGATGCAGGAAGGATTGCGGGACTTGATGTTCAGAGGATTATTAATGAACCAACTGCTGCTGCACTTTCTTATGGGTTAAACAATAAGGAAGGCTTAATTGCGGTATTTGATCTAGGAGGCGGAACTTTTGATGTTTCAATACTGGAAATCTCTAATGGTGTGTTTGAGGTATCTTTTTCTTCCCATGAAGTGTTGAGCACATTGCTCTATTTGTCCTGGTTTTGCTTGTTTCTGCGGTAATTATGTGAATTTTCAGGTTAAAGCAACCAATGGTGATACATTTTTGGGTGGGGAGGATTTCGACAATGCTCTACTCGAATTCTTGGTGAGTGAGTTCAAGAGAACCGAGGCAATAGATCTTTCAAAAGACAGGCTAGCTTTGCAAAGGCTTCGAGAGGCAGCAGAGAAGGCAAAAATAGAGCTGTCATCCACGACGCAAACAGAGATTAATCTGCCATTCATTACAGCAGATGCTTCTGGTGCAAAACATTTGAACATCACACTAACAAGGTCCAAGTTTGAGAGCTTGGTTAACCACCTCATTGAGCGGACAAGAAACCCATGCAAGAGCTGTCTAAAAGATGCTGGTATTTCTACTAAGGATGTTGATGAAGTGTTACTGGTCGGTGGGATGACTCGAGTTCCTAAAGTTCAGGAAATAGTTTTAGAGATATTTGGGAAGAACCCAAGCAAAGGAGTTAATCCAGATGAAGCAGTGGCAATGGGTGCTGCAATTCAAGGAGGCATACTACGTGGTGATGTGAAGGAGCTGCTTCTGTTGGATGTTACTCCATTATCGCTTGGTATTGAGACTCTCGGCGGTATTTTCACCAGGTTGATCAACAGGAACACTACCATTCCAACGAAGAAGAGTCAGGTCTGCAGCCAAACTATTGGAAATAGTAGGAAATTAACAAAGTCGATATTTGCGTTCATTTTGTGTCACTAGGAGGTCCGGGGCTATAATATTTAGAACCTAAACTGTGTCAACTAACACCAACTGCACAATACATTTCAGGTGTGCTATATATAATTCAACAGAACTGATGAAAAAAAACATTTGAACCCTGACTTTTGTAAATGCTGTTTGGTGTTTGATTCTTTTGGCACAGAATGCTGATTTTTGCTTTGCATGAAAAGGGTTTCTGATGCATGTATCTTACTCTTGTTGTCAGGTCTTCTCCACTGCTGCAGACAACCAGACACAGGTAGGAGTCCGGGTATTGCAAGGAGAGCGTGAAATGGCCGCCGACAATAAACTCTTGGGTGAATTTGAGCTTGTAGGAATTCCTCCAGCTCCTAGAGGCATGCCCCAAATCGAGGTGACATTTGACATTGACGCCAATGGAATTGTTACTGTTTCTGCAAAGGATAAGGCTACTAGAAAAGAGCAGCAAATAACCATCAGGTCCTCAGGAGGTCTCTCGGATGAAGAGATTGAGAAAATGGTCAAAGAAGCTGAGTTGCACGCACAGAAAGATCAAGCGAGAAAAGCCTTGATTGACGTAAGGAACAGTGCTGACACTACCATATACAGCATCGAGAAGAGCTTGAGTGAATATAAGGACAAGATTCCTGCAGAAGTTGCCGCGGAGATAGAGTCTGCAGTAGCTGATCTGAGGACATCTATGGCTGGTGAGAATGTTGATGAGATAAAGGTGAAGCTTGATGCAGCAAATAAAGCAGTTTCAAAGATAGGCCAGCATATGAACAAAGGAGGCTCCAGTGGTGGCTCGACTGGCCCTCAAGTTGATCAGGCACCAGAAGCAGAATACGAGGAGGTCAAGAAGTGAGTTGATATGAATTTTGTCCGTAGATCTTCACATTCAGGTTGTTGGACGTTCTCTTAGTGGTGCAATGTGGTTTTCCCTATATATTTGTAGACGGTTTTGAATGTATTTTGTAGGGAAAGTTAGACTGGTGCCATGAGTGAAATATATTTTTGGTAGGGATCATATTCCCTTCTGAGAATTATTCAAATACCAATCTTTCTGACGAGGCTAGTGCTTCATGAAATATCTGACAAACGCTTGGTCCTCACCCAAGAGTATACCCTCCGATGGGAGCTTCGGTACTGTGAACCTTTGAAAGCAATAAGTACGAAGCTGTAAACAATTTTATGGAAGATCTTGCATTTGAATCCACCTTTTGAGTGTTGTCGTCATGGTTTACATGACACTTATGTGGATAGTCTTTGTTAATGAACATGCTCTGCATTATTCCTTATTTGGGAAGGGAGGATTTTCTGCCCATTTGTGGTACTCTTGTTTCTTTAACTGTTCATGTCCTGAAGTATGGAGTTTGTTTTTGCAGAAAGTAGGCCAGAACCAAGCTTTTCTCAAAGCTAGGTGGCTGTCCATTAATTATGATATTTGTGTGTTTCATGCTCATTGAAATGAAAAGGATCACTGTTCGGTTCTCAACAATCTCTTTTATGTCCTCCACGGTGCCTTTTTCTTTTATTTTTTGGTTCGCAAGCTGGGGCTAGGCTGACCGCTGATCCCTACCAGATTGGACTTCCCAGTGAACTCTTGACCTTCAATTTGTTCTTTTGAGTCAAACCCCAGCCGGAAGAACCGTAGCTCCACCCTTCAGCAATATCCTTCTCCCTTGGCTGCCTCTCCAAATGGTCAACCTATGATAAAGTCAATCTTCACCGTTTTATTTTCTTAGCTTGTCATTAATTTTTTCCTTAAATCGTCACTACAGGTTTTAACTCTCTTTGTGGAGTTGTTTTGTTTGACCAATTCCCATTTCATATTCACTTCACTTTTACGCTTGGTATCGCAGAAAATTTTGACGGACGTAGTGATGTTTAATATCAAATTCAAGCTATAATTGTTGCACTATTTTACGTGCATTCAAATACTCTATTGTGACTTAGGGAGGGCATGGACTTCAAGATCATGCTGCCGAATTTAAGCCCTCTTTTGAAGCAAAAAGATGTACAAACATGACGAGGTTCAGGTACGATATGATTCAAGCTGTACACCGTTTAGTGAAGTAGGCAAGTCAGACATAACATCCAAAATACGTGTTTAGTATCTAGATGAAGCTATTTACTTTTAGCATCTAAATGTCACACGAGACAACAGCCACCCTTAAGCTATTTGTTTAAGGAAGATCGTCAAACCTAAATATTGGGAACGACTAAAACTACTGTCCGCTTTGACGTCAATTCACAACCTGTCTCTCTCTCTCTCTCTGAGATATGACACCCGTGCTTACACTGTAATGCTTTAGAATCATGCCAAACATTATTTTTCTGTATGACAAACCCACCGCCATGGAAGTTTCAGGATGGTACATGCTAATCGAGCCAGGGAAAATGCTAGAGGGCGATAGCAGTAAACATGGACGGTTACTCTAACTTCGAAAGATAAAAAAGACGTTCCAGTTGTAACAAACTCTCAAGAGAAACTGGGCAAACAAATGAATTGCGTCGAACATCCAGTGCTCCCGTTATACATAAAACAGTTTGTCTACATTAAAGCAAGAATAGGATATAGTTCCTTTATTAGTTGACCAAATAATCAAATGAATATCAATTCTGCAATTGGCCTAAATGGTACATGCTTATCTTAGGTCAGGTTGTTCGTCCTCCTTTCTTCTCTCTTTTGTTCTTGTAAATACTCTGATTTACTCTATAAATAGAGCTTTACTCCA